>CM062804.1:537361652-538561652 GCA_031772625.1 Pinus tabuliformis | reverse complement strand
GACGTGATTGGAAAAGGGCTCAGTCGATCCGAACGGCGCGAGTGTTAGTTTTAACCTCTGTAAATCAGTGCAAGGAGAAAACTGGTCAGTAGCGCCGATGATTTCCTCGGCTCTATCTGGCCCAAACTTCTGTTACGAAGCTTCTAGACATGGAAGCTTTGACTCCTTATTTAAAAAACCTTCCAAAAGAGGATTGACGTGATTGGAAAAGGGCTCAGTCGATCCGAACGGCGCGAGTGTTAGTTTTAACCTCTGTAAATCAGTGCAAGGAGAAAACTGGTCAGTAGCGCCGATCTTGTAAATTGGGATAGAAGGAAGATTCTTGGGAAATGATGCAAAGGGGAATTATTCTGCTCATGAAGAGGGACATATTGGGAGTTTCTTCATGATGGGAAAGCATGTCGGGTACACTGTAGAGGTCCTCTAGGATTGTAGGCAGGGAGTACAGGGACAGTGACAAAATGTTGTGTAATAGGATGTGATGAAGGATTAGAGGAGGCTAAGCTACTGCTAGAGAGGGCCAAAGGCACAACGTGAAGGAGCTTAAAGAGCAATGTGGCGTTTCTGTGGAGAGGCCGAGTTGCTGTAGGTTACAATGGGCTGCTTTGAGGCTTGTTTGAGAGTTGTCTTGGGTGCAGATTGCTTGGCAAGGAAGGCTGCAAATCTGGAGGAGAAACAGTCTTGTTTAAGGGTTGCCTGGGTGGTGTATAAGGGAGCTGTAGCTACAGCTAGCTGCTGGACTAGGCCGTAGGCCATAGCTAGCAGCTAGAGGCCATCTACGTGCCGCGTTCGAGGTAAAACAAGTAGATAGGGGCAACGTAGGAGTGAAGGCATATTCCCTTGGTGAACCACAACCTTTGGAGGCTGTCTTGTTGAGCTGTGTGGAGGTTGAGGGCAACATGGTGTGCCCTAACTAGTGGTGCAGTAATACAGTAGTGCAACAAGGTGTAAACAACAATGTTTTGGAGTAAGTGTATTTGGGTCAAAGTTGTTGACTAGTTTAGATCAGTTTGATGAGCATCTTGTTGGTGCCATGTGGATGATCTTCCGAGGCGTTGAAGGATCTTCCTAAGAGCAGAACCAACAATGTAATTTTTGGGTCCAAGTGTTGACTATTGCGTGGAGCGTTTGTTGGGCAGTGTGAAGAGGCCTTAGGAGTTGTTTGGAGGAGTCCACGTGGATTGTTGGGAGGCCTACCAAGCAGCGAAGGTGACAACAAGCACATTAGATCAGAAGGCAAGAGGACAACAACAAGGTGTGTTGCAGATGGACCCTGGATGATGGATTAGGTGTCATAGGTCTGTTGGAGGGCAGCATGTTGGCTACCTAAAGTAGCCCTAGAGCAGCAGATAAGAAGGACGTTGTTGGTGGGTGATTGGGTGAAGTATTGCAGCCTTATGTGGAACACTTGGATGGATGAAAGTGACCGCTAGATTGGCACATTGAAGCCCGAGACTTGTGTGTGGAAAAGGACTTCTACAACAGATGATGGGCAGTCTTAGCTTGTGTTCATTGTGGGAGATGGACATCTTGCAGTGATAGCTGGCAGCCCTTCGTGCCCTATGTTGGCCTTCATTGGTGCGGTGCAGGAAAACAATAGTGGGCTGATTCCCTAAGTAACTGAGGAGCAGCAGTGGGCAAATTGAGAGTTGTTCACAAGTGGAGCTGTGAACAACTCGACAGGAGTCTCGATGTGTTGTGGCCTTGATGGACTAAGGCACAACTAGTGAGCAGATTGACAGTCGAGGTTCAATGGTTAGATGGAGCATTGATAGAGGCAGGAGCTGCAGATTGGAAGCTGAAGGGCTGGGCAGGTACAAGGTATGATCGATGGGCGCGGAGAGAGTCGACTACATCAACCAGATGGTCAGTGTATCTTGTTGAGTGTAGATTGGTTGTCTATGGACTGCAAGCCCCAGTTTTGTATCTTGTACTAAGGGCCATTATCCCTGGTACAGAAGCCCTACATTGTTGTATTATATGTTGTTAATATAACAAAGTTGGGTTGAAAAATTTAAAAGTTGTCTATGTTCTATGCATGTGTGATCTGCAACTTTATATTTCCACTTAGCAAAGTAGTTTATGGTTGAGATTCTTGGTTTGGTGGCGTTAGTGATTTTAAGACTCTAACCTAGACCCAAGCTCATGGAAATTCAACATGTGGCATACTTGAAGGGCCACACATATGGCTTTTGCATGTTTTTTCTTGGTCCTCTTACCATATTTGGAGCATATTCATTGAGGGTGCACTTGTGGAGACACGTCTTGCTATTCTTGGAGATATTATTTTATTATGTCACAGAATTTTAGTGTGGTCAAATCTCTGATACACCCTTATCTCCTTGGATTTGTCTTGTTGGAGATTGTCCACTTATATTTTAGGGTTTGATTGCTTTATTTCTTGTGGAGTGCTCCATCTACTTGACATCTTGCACATTCATCCATGGAGTTGGTCGCCTCAAGATTCACACGTGTTGGTTACACGTATTTTATGGATCAATTGCTATTTTTGGAGGTTGGTACATCCTTTGAGTTTAAGATTATTTTATTATATTATGCATGCATCCATCTTAGAAGGTGAATTTTATGTGGACTTCTTGCTTGTTGACTTGATCATAATGCCTATTTTTTGTAGTACACCCTCTCTTGGAGGATTTTTGATGTAATCTCTTCCTTCTTTTTGTTTGAGGGTGGTTTCTCCTTGAGAGGCTTGTTTGCATATATTGTGACATGGTCAACCAAGGACTGAGGAAAGATTTAACTATATTTTATATTATTTCTTTGGCTTGTCATGAAGTTAGTTAGCAGAAAATGATTTGTTATTGTATGAGAGGAAAGATTCACTCCATAAAGAGGAGTTTTCTCTCCATTGTAAGAGTTGTTGAGACTTTGGGGATGGAGGAGCTCTTCTTTTGGACTTAATTTGTACATCACATGCTTGGAGATTGAATGCAAGATCAGAGGTACAAAATCATTATTTGTGAGATTTTATGATTGTAATGTTTTCATATGTTGATTTCTATTACAAGAAACCCTTGTAATGTTGTCATGAAGGCCTTGTAATGAACCATCATTCATTTGGATAATGGAACTTGAGAATTTAAGCCCACTTATTCTTATTCTTGTTATATCTAGATTACACCTAATAAACCCTAATAGCTACTAACATCATATGGCATCACCTTCATACCAACATTTTGAATAACACACCTAACTTTTCAAGGACAATTTTTTGCAATAGATTTAAATAATCTAGAGCTGAAGTGTGGTATGCATGGTGGTCCTTGTTGTTGCTCAAACTGTACAGGCACGGTGCGACAATGACTCAAGGCAGGGGCTATCACTTTGATCCCCGCCCTCTCTGTTCTAGCTGTCTCCCAACAACAGGCTATGGGGGGTAGTCCCTATGGAATGTGAGAATGTGAGATTTGTTGGCAACCAACAAATCCGGGAGACACGATTGAATGGCCTAGCCACTTGGTTGATTTTAGCAAGTTAATAGATTAGATTGAATTATTTTAGTGAGACCAATGCCTTATGGAGTCAACTACTTGCTTTATATCGATTAAGTACCAAATGACTGAATGAACAATTGTTAAATTTTAGGTATGTTGTATGCTTAGAGCAATTTATTTCAATTTTCACAGTAAGCTCAATATCTTTTCTAGATTAGCAATCACATCAGCATTAAAGTAAACTGCATATAGAATATAAAGATAAATCGCAGAAGACAAGCCAAGACAAGAGGACACAAGATGTGGCGTTAGCCAGGGACAAACCCCAATGTGGGGAAACCCTTGATCAATTCTTCTTATATGTTCTTCAATAGTTCAACAGAGAGAGAGAGATAGCACATTTACAACAAAAGTCAACACTTTGACTTATCTAGATAAGAGCATAGATCATCCCTAAGAAGATGATACATGAGATCAGTTGAAGACATGCGGCTTCAAATGATTCTCCAAGGTGACTCCTTCACCTATCGTTGTGCTGCATTTCGTCATCATTTTGCACCTCACCGTGCTGCACCCATCATTACTATGCTGCATCTCATCATGCTTCATTAATCATGACTATACCCATCATTGTGCTGCATTATGTGCCATTGCTGTGCCATGTTGCCATACTAACCTATGTGCTGGCTGCATCTTGCTTTCTTGTTGTCCCTAGCATGCTTGTTGCCCCTAGCATGCTTGTTGTTGCATGCTAGCTGCCCCTTGCATGCTAGCTGTAACATTGCATGCTTGGTGTATTTGCTGCTAAGTACCATACAACTATCCCAATGTTAGTTAGTTATCCCTTGCATGCTGCTCTCCTTCGGAGACAGAGGCTCTGGCTATTTGGCAGTTCCTGACAGTTTCGGCTGTTCCTGGCAATTCCAGTAGTTCTGGCAATTCTGGCTGTTCCCGACAGTTCTGGCAGTTTCGGTAGTTTCGGCAATTCCAGCTGTTCCCGACGGTTCTGACTTCTGCCCTCTGCGTCAGCTTTCCCGCCTGTTCCTGCGGTTCTCGGCAGTTTCGAAAATTCCGGCTATTCTCGGCATTTCCAGTAGTTCCGGCTTTTCCCGCAGTTCCAACGACTTTGGCAATTCCTGCTATTCTCGGCAGTTCCGATAGTTCCGACAGTTCTGGCTTTTCCCGGCAGTTCCGACTATTCCCGTTAGTTCCGGCAGTTCCGGCAGTTCTCGACAGTTCCGACTTTTGCCAGCAGTTCCAGCTTCTACCCTCTAGATTAGGGCAACATTGTCCCTTAGGATCTCTCCTCCTACTAAAACCCAAAGACAAGTAGAGAGGAAGAGATCCCAAGTGTGTTGAAATGACTTGAAGGCCACCTCTATTTATACTAAAACATTGAGCACAAGTGGGGTTTATTTGGTTGCTGGCCGACCTTGACGAATTGTCCCATAACACAAATAAATCCATATCTCCATGAATACTTATCGGAATCGGATGATCTTTAGATCAATCCCACACCTCTCGATGAGAAGGATCTAAGAAAAATATTAGCTTCCATTAATAAGATGACCCACATGGAGTTTTTCCCTAGTTGCCAATTTTAACAACAATCGCTTAAGAGATGCTCAACTATCCTATATGAAGTGCAAGTCCTACAATCTAGGTGAGGTGCAAAGTCTTGGTTTATTTTAGTTAAATGCCTAGCTAGGTGAATCCCTTAATCCTTAGCTGTTTTGAGGCTAGTTTCTAAACTGAGTTGTAGAGAGAAGTCAAGGCGAAGCAAGCAATGGCTTGGTTAGCGATACTTCTCCTTGAAATCTAACTACTAAGTGTCTCTAGCGCTGCAAAGACTGTGGCTCTGACCACTGCAAGGTCATTGTGTTAACCACTAGAGAAGGTCTATCCTTAGCAAGCTACAAGAATATGGGTGGCCCAATCTTTCTATCAATTGAGCTTATGCTTGGAGGTTAAGTAATTAATGTAGGACTATTCCTAGGATGTAAATGCAAGATGATTGAGTGCTTCTTAGGGTCAAATTATTTAATATTCTTCAGGTACTTAAATGCAATGCTCTTTAGATATGACAAAAGAGTACTTAAAACAGCGAATAAAGAATAATCTCAACCACAAGATAGAGTGCTCAAATTCGGTAGTGTCCAAAAAGATATATTCGATGTAACCAAGAGATAATTGCTCAAGCGATAGATGGAAAACAAGATTAATGCTCCTTAAAATTATAACAATTCACCAATATGCCAAAGATAAATTATCATCCACATCAGATATTCAATTTAACTGTGAACAATAAAGCTTATGACAATCATGGCAATACGAAAGATTAGAGCACTTATCCATGATATTACTTTGAACAATTAGCCAAGGTTCTTCACAATTAATTTAGACACTTATATGAGATAATACACGAATGAAAAGGATGCCAATAAACAATTGCTCAAAAGATAGACAATTTAGATGATTGATGTTCTATAGGCACAATTAGCAATTTTCAAAAATATGACAACAAATTATCACAATGCCAATATCACATAGACAATTAGATCTCCGATGCTAATGTGAAAGAACAAGAAATGCAAATATGCCCAAGTCCAATGACCAATTCAAACAATATTAACCATTCAAGGAGATATAGATCTTGAGATTATGTCAACTGCTTTCATGAGTGAGTTACTTAGTGCAAAATTATGACCTCTTAGATTATGAAACTCACAAGAAAGCAATGTGTTAGTATTCTTATTAGAGAGAAATGCAACAACTTAACCAATTGTCCAATCACTTCAACGATCCAATTGTTATCAATGTAAAAAATCCTTTCCACAATGTGTTATGCTTATCAATAGAGCATTAACCAATATCAAGCACTTTATGCAACTTATGCTCAAATTTTATGACAGCAGTAAACAAAAGATGCCAATTTATATTCAATACTTGTCTCTTTAAATGAGAGCACTTTAAGATGCAAATGCAAACAGTGAGAAATGTCTATAAGAGCAAGAAGAAAATGCATGAAAAATGCAAATGAGGCAGCCAATGACAGACTTAGAAAGCAGCCCTTTTAAACTACTTTGCCAACACAAGATTGTAAAGTGATCCAAGAGATGCCAAGAGAAGAAAACTTAACAAGCCTAGGATCCTTTTCCAATATCACTGTTATGTATGATCAGACTTTATAATGCTTTCTAATTAGCGTGACAGTCATAAAAAATTATGAAATATGCTAAAAAATGAATACCCAATTTATGCAATGATTTGTTAATGTATTTAGGTGACTTGTTAATGTATTTAGATGAGTTTTTTACCACTGTAATAAAAATGATCAGAGGCTGCAAGTAAAACAGAGATGAAAATGAGGGTTTGAGGAGGCAAACCAATAGGCCTTTAATCCTTGAAAATGACTAGCTTGCTTGCCAAAAAATTCTCCAATGAGTTGACCTCCTCCAACCACAATTGTTAGCTCAAAAATCTCTACAACCACAAAGTATTAGTGACAAAAACTCAATGATTATCTAAATGATGACTGAAATGTGACAAAGAGGGCTAGATGAGTGCAGTGATGAGGGTTAGAGGCTAAGTGAAGGGCAGCGGCTAGGGCTGCAAGGCCTCTAAGGCCCACGGCTAGGGAAAAAAATCCCTAAAAGGGCAGCCACTAGCCAAAAATGGCCTGCGGCTAGAAGGGACAACCACTTAGGGGTTGCGGCCTAGAGGAAGGAGCCCTAAAAGGCTCACAACAAGCCCTGGAAGGGCTGCTGTCTAAGGAAAAGGGAGGTCAAGGCCTCCTTGAGCCCACAACTAGGCTTGAAAAGGGGGGCCGAGGCCTCTAGGAGGCTGGACGATTCCCCTAGAGGGAGGCCGAGGTTTCTAAGAGGGCCAAAAGAGGGATGGCTAGGCTAGGGCCTCCAAAAATTTCTCGAGACCTACAAATAAAATTTCTCTTCACAAAAACGCTGCAAGAATGCTAAATGTTGGGCTTGCAAATTTATTTGAGACTAGATCTTACCCTTAAGGGCCTAGATCTAGCTCAAAACCCCAACAAAATTTTTCTTGGTCACCTAGAAGTTCACCTGCATAAATGAAATAGAATTTCCCAAAACCCCAATATATACACAAAATTTAAAATAAACCCAAAACCCCAACTGCTGCAAACAAGAGTTAGAATAATTTACAAAATTATTTTACAAAAAAATTATCTACAAAGCATTTACACATACAATGCTTGAAAAATTTAATTTTTTGAGAAATAGATCTTGAACAATAATGATGGATAAATGTACTCTTCGAAAAATTGGAATATTGGCCACAAACCCTTCTACAAAGTTAGAATACCATATAAAATTTCTAGAGCCCAAACATAGTAGACTCCTCTCCACAATTTGTGAACTTGGATCTCAAGGACTAGTGTACCTGCAAATCTCTATAATTTCTTATCAAGTGCAATTGTTAGATCATATAGTGAATTAGATCACCTAAGTTAAATTAAGATTTTACCAATAGAATGCTCTTATCACCGACAAATGAAATAACAATTCGTTAAAATTTTTAAAACAATATATGAAAACACATAATTAGCACATACCACAGATCAATGGAAGATGAACACCATGGATTGAACCCCAAAGTCTTTTATTATGATATTAAACGTTCCCAGCAGAGCAATGGCGCAATACTAACATTACAAATTTTACATCATCTAGAGATATCCAAGATCAAATTCACTTGAGAAACAAAATGGCTTCTATTTATAGAGAAATCTTCCAAGTGGAAAATAACGGTTAGTTGGCTTGATCCTCGTCAAAGTAATTTCAACCATCGATAATAATTTGATCATCTTTTAATCTCCACTGTTGAATTTTTATTTTGAGGAAAAATTCGGATTTTTCTTGAAACCCATTTTTAATTAATCCAAAAATTAATATTTTGGATTAATTTCCAAAAAAAATTGATTTTGACTTAACCACCAAGGTCCAAGGGCTCAATTTTTCTTAAAATATTCATTTTGCCTTGGTGGGGGGACCTCCAAAATTTGACTTCTTTTTGACCAATGAATTTTCGACATGGAGAATAATTAATTTCTCTATAATTATTTTTCACTCTAAATTAATTAATTTTCTAGCTTAGGATTTAATTTTAATTTAGCCAGAAAAATTAATTAATTGACACAAGAGGGGATTAATATTTTGTCCACCTTGAAATATTTTAGCCATGGTTTCTAAGTGGTGAAAATTCGTAGATCTAACAATCTCAGGAATCCTATTGCAACTAATTGAATCTACTTCTAGATTGTAAATAACATTACAAGCTTATTTCAAATTTCTTCATGAAACATTGAAGTAAATAACTAAAGCAACCTACACCTATTAAATATGATTCAGAAACATAGAAACTGAGCAAGGAAAATAGAAAGTCATACGACATAGTTATTTTTGGACAAAAAGTCCCCGGAAAAACCCAATGCGGGAAAACCAATGCAGTGGCTCTGAGGGTTTATTATTATTAAGCAGTAGCAAAATCTGAATACATCATTGAATACCTTACAAGGTAATTCAGTTACAAAGAGAAACACTGGCAATAGCTTGATCCACGTAAGAATCGGAAAGTGATTGATGTTTGAAAACAAAAGGTTGAACATATACTTGATCCTGATACTTATGAAATGGAAAGGGTACTACACGGGATCCGTATATACCTCCCGATAATATCCATAGATAACCCGTCCTGAGTATAGGATGAACATTACCCTGTACATATTCAGGTGCATGACACACATTGGTACTCCAGTGCATTTCTCCTTCTAAGTCAGAATATATATTTTTGCGAACTTTTTCCTTGAAGGAAGATGTTCTCTGTGCAGTACCTGTGTCAGCCCAACGTCAAGCTCTCTGGGTGCTGCGTCACTCCTCTGGCTGGTCGATCTTCTACCCAGGAAATTCTATTTCTACCTCCTGGTCTCACACCCCGGCTCCTGGCTTCTGAAATTTGAATTCCTCTACAGATTTCAGACTCCTCTATCTCCCTCTGCGCTGCTTTTGCGTGGCCCTTCTAACCCTGCGTCAAGGCTTCTAGATCAGTCACTGCCTCTCTCTATTGATGTATCTCCGATTGAGAATCTGTCTCTCCGGAAGCTGCTATTCCTGCGCCTCAACTGCAAGAGATTTCTTCAATCGATTTTTCTTCCTGAGAACTTCTCACTTCAGAAAATCGATTTTCTCTATCTCTCTGTGTATTTTCCAGATGACCCTCAAGCCCCTTCTTATATCTTCTTTTTGGGCAACCAACGACCTAGATTAAAACATAATCAAAGGCTCAGATTGTTTTGGCTTGATCCATGGCTTTTTCTAGAAGTTCCACCCCTGATTAGATAAATACCCATTAATATTTTAATTTTCCTAAGTTTAGACTTAGGGTCCTCATTAAAAATATTAATTATTTTAATAAATTCACTTCTGGGTGGAATTTCCCAAAACCCTTTTTCGGTTTCTTGGAATACAAGTGCCCAAGTCTCTCTGCAAAATTTGAGGCTTAGAACACATTCGATGCTACGCCAAATCAACACTCCCTCTTAGAGAGGAATGTGCTCTAACAATACATTGCTACTGCGTATTGATCTGACTCCGAAGCATCGTCCTCTGCGCTGCCGATGTTTGACATGCTGTCCACCAACTACTGTGCTGCTGCTGCTACTATACTGCTACCTTCGACACTGCCACTGCCAATGCTACATTTGTACTACAGCTTCCTCTCAAATGCTGCATCTGCTACGCTGTTAACACTGCCACTGCTAACACTGCATCCGTACTGCAACTCAGTTGCTGAGCGAAGCAACTGAAAACACTCAAAACTGGACAAGTATCCAGTGGATACACCTCGGTGTTGAAATCCTGACTGCTGCTAGTCCCACGCTTTCTTCTAAAGCCACTGCGATGCTGAAGCTCTACACTGTACCTCCTCGCACTGTTGCCTCTTTGCTCTGCGCTGCTTACATTTTGGCACTACTAACCACTGTATCTGTCGAATCAACACTCCATGGCACCAACTGAAACTCCACAATCCTGCTACTACTGATCATGGGCTTATGTAGCAAGGTGATGATCCAAGAGGTGGGCTCCTCAAGGATCTTACCCATTTGTAGCTCTATCGAACTACAACTCTATATCAGCCCAGCTCCCTCCTGGAGGTATCTTGGCTGTCATAGCGAACTCCTCCTCTTGTTCGATCTTTGCGGCTGCAACTTTAGGATCGTGCTTCTCATCCTTGTGCTTTTTCTTCAAAGGACACTGGGATGCATAGTGGCCCATCTCGCCACATCTGAAGCACTTCACCTTGGAGACGTCCTTCTTTCGTCTCTGTTGCCCCCGCCGTCCCTTCGATGCAAGGGTTGCGTTATCCTCCTCCTCTACTTTGGGCTTCGACCCACTGCTGTTGCCCTCGTTAAGTTTGACCTTGAGCAGGTCTCTCCTTAACGCTTCTTGTTTCAGAGCTGCCCACATCTCGTCCCAATTTGGCAATGCTCCTCTGCCCAGGATACTCTGGACAAAGATTTACCACTCATCCGAGATGGAATTTAGAGCTCGTCTCACTAACTCCGAATTTCGAGGTGTATGTCCCGCAACTGACATCGCATCACGGGTATCCTTCAGTTTCGTGAGGAACAAATCCACATGTTCTCCCTTCTGCATTTAAGCAGATCTCAACTTCTTCTCTAAGTACATCTTCTGTTGCTCAGAAGATCCCTGATACAATGTGGCGAAGGCATCCCACATCTCTTTAGCAGTTCCTTTGCTTGCAATGTGGCACACCACGTGATCCTTGACTCCATCTAGGATCATCCTCTTCGCCTTAGCCATCTCATCTCTGTACTTCTTTAGCAGATCTACATCCACTGGGACAACTGCCACATTATCAACATACGTCTTGAGGGCATGCTCATCTAGAAGGAATGTCATTCTAGCCTTTCGGATGGCATAGTTGGAAGCCCAGTCTAACTTGTCCTCATCCCTCAAGCCACTAGTTGCCATATCCTCCGAAAACTGTCCAACAACTCCCTCTTTCTCCCTATTGCGTAGCTCCTAGGCTGCCTTATGTACTCCCTAATGGAGCTGGTAAGCTTTTGCTCCTTCGCTGCTCATCAATTGAGAAATGTTGATTTCTTTTGCAAGAAATCACTGAGGAAGTATTCCCTCACTATGCGATCTGCTTCTTACTTCTGACGACTTTTCTGCCCAATACTTAGCTTGCAGAAACTGCGTCCCTCTAGCTCTGCATGGCTCTGTGTAGCTCCCTTTGCCTCGGAAAATTCTCGATCCGACAATCTTACCTCTCTGTCGGCTCACTCAGAGAGAGACACCCACAAAAATACAACCCTTCTGGCTAGAACTGCGCAATCCCTTATGGAATTCGAACTGCTACTTGTTGCAACAAGTTTGCCCTTGCTTCAGTGCTAGATCTGCGCTTTCCTATTTCACATCCATGTGAAAATTCCTAGATCTAACAATCTCAGGAATCCTCTTGCAACCAGCTTAATCTACTTTAGATTGTAAATAACATTACTAGCTTATTTTAGATTTCTTTATGTTCAACATTGAAGTAAATTATTGAAGCAGTCGACACCAATTAAATATGATTCCGAAACATAGAAACTGAGCAAGGGAAATAGAAACACATAGGACAGTTATTTTTGGAAAAAAGTCCCCGGAAAAACCCAATGCGGGAAAACGGGTGCAACAACTTTGAGGATTTATTATTATTAAGCAGTAGCAAAATCTGAATACATCACTCAATACCTCACTGGGTGATTCAGTTACAGAGAGAAATACTAGCAGAAGCTTTGTGAGTTTTACCTCACACAATCACTGAGAAATCTTGGTTGATCCAACCCCAAATTGACTTCCCCTCGGCTTTTCTGACTGCCTCTGCGTTGTCTTTGCGCAGTGCCTGCGTCAACCCAACATCAAGCTCTCTAGGTGCTGCGTCACTCCTCAGGGTGGTCGATCTGCTACCTAGGAAATCCGATTTCTGCCTCTTCGTCTCACACCTCGGCTCTCGGCCTTTGAAATTCGAATTCCTTTGTAGATTTTAGACTACTTTCTCTCCCTCTATGCTGTTTTTGCGTGGCCCTGTGTCAAGACTTCTAGATCACTCACTACGTCTCTCTGATGATGTATCTCCGATTGAGAATTTCTCTCCGGACGTTGCTATCCCTGCCCTTCAACTGCAAGAGATTTCTTCAATTGATTTTTCCTCCTGAGAACTTCTCACTTCAGAAAAATTGATTTCTCTATCTTTCTGTGTATTTTCCACATGACCCTCAGGCCCCTTCTTATATATTCCTGTTGGACAACCAACGACCTAGATTAAAACATAATCAAAGGCTCAGATTGTTTTGGCTTGATCCGTGGCTTTTTCTAGAAGTTTCACCCTTGATTAGATTAATACAATGTTGATAATATCATCAAAATATCAGCGATATTCAGAAATATCGCGATATTTTCGGGGAGTCTAAATATCGTTGACAAAATATTGCGATATTTTCGCTCTCAATTCCTCCTTGACAACAACCCCCGAAAAAATATCGCGGATAAAATATCACGATATTTTTGTTCTCAATTCCTCCTTGACAACAACCACAATGCTCTCTCGTGCTTCTCCAACACTCAGGAAACAAAAGTGAGCAAAAAAAATCGATTTTTGGCTTTTCTAGTTGTGTGGAACGACGATATTTCATATCGTTGAGCAATATTTTCGCGAGATATCGGCGAGATCTCTCGAAAATATCGTTGGGCTGCGGCTAGAAAAGGCAAAAATCGATTTTTTCGCTCATTTTGTTTTCTGAGTGTTGGAGAAGGAAGGGGAGAGCATTGTGGTTGTTTTCAAGGAGGAATTGAGGATTGAAGAGCCATTATCACCACCAACGACGAATTTTTTGTTGATCAAAGATTGAAGAATAGTGAGATAATCTTCATTTCTTCCATTAACAGGTATGTTCTAAAAAACCCCTATAGTGAGATAGATTTAGGGTTATTCTTGCTTGGCTTTTTGCCTACCAACATTTTGTTTTTTTGTTTGTTTTTTTTTTTAATCCATTTGCTATGATTTTCATGCCCATGAGCCAATGCAAGAGTTTTCTCCATATTTGGACAACAAACTCCATTTTTTTTAACTTTCAGATGCACCTTCTAATTGTCATTTTTCATTGAATTCACATTGCAAATAATGTAGCATTTTTTTTTTTTGTAAGATGAGGTGGTTATTACTTATTATTTTTTGTGTATGGGTGGAGTAACTTTAATCATTAATTCCATTTTTTTTTGGTGCCCTAGGTTTGAATTAGCTCACTACAAATATGCCAAAAACCTTGGACCCATTTTGGGAGTATGGGGAACCTGATGGTGGGACAAGTCGGGCATATCTATCATGCAAATTGTGTGGGACTAGGATGACAGGAGGGGTTTCGCGATTGAAATACCATCTGGCTAGACTCTCTGGACATGATGTTGGGCTTTGTATAGTTTCTAGTCCGGAGCTTATACAAAAATCTCTTGAAGCAATTGATGAAAAAGACAGAAAGAAACAACGCTGAACGTGCAGGTAGATCTTTCGGGATATCTTCTTCCGATTTTGAGGCTGAGGGTAGTGGGAGGGGCTCCACAGCATCCCCTGCTCTACTGCTAGTGCAAGGTCATCATTTTTTGTTCCACGGACAGGACATGGAGCACAACCTTCCATAAAATCAATTGTTAAAAAAAGGAAAAGCAAGAAGCAGATATAGTTATGGGGAGGTGTCTTTTCTGGAGCACTTACCTCTCAGCATTGTTGTGTGTGGAGCATGATTGTTCAAAGGTCTTTGTTTCAGTCGGATGTATACCCCAGGAAATCTTGTACACCCCTCCACGCGGGGGGGTGCGGGGGGGGGACTTGTCCCCCCGGGGGGGCCGATCCCCCCCGGCTGGGGGGTCCAGGGGCCAGCGGTCCCCCCGCTGCCCCCGAAGCTAAAAACAAATGTAAAATTGCCTTGTAAAAGTATAGTAATTTCTAGTCAATCTAGGCTGTTCATTAGGCGGATGATCTAACGGTAGAACTTATGTTTAGTTTAGGGTTTTTTGTCCTAGAAGGCAACCCCTCTCTTTGTATGAGAGTATTGTATTTGAGGCTGTGAAATAGATGTGTATTCGGTGAGCGAGAAACAGAGAGGTGAGACTGTGAGAGAAAACAAAGGATATTAGAGCGGATTTGCTGTAGGTTGTGTCTCTTCATTTTGTTGGATAATAGAAAGGAAGGACTGGCTGTTCGGGGTGGACGTAGCCCAAACTGGGTGAACCACGTACATCTGTCTCTCTTGTTTTGTGCGTTTTCTGTGTTTATATTTCTGCAATATTTTATGTGTTACATTGCTCCGTAATATATAATTTTCTAACAACTGGTATCAATGCCGAAGGTCTTTTTGGCTGATAAACTTGTAGGAAAGAAGGGTAACTGGTTCGAGTGGGAGCAATGGCGGAAGATGGTAAGTTTAGGGTCGAGAAATTTAACGGCCAAAACTTCTCGCTGTGGAAGATGCAGATGGAAGATTATCTGTATCAGAAAGATCTATACCTACCATTGGGCAGAAAAACAAAGATGCCGACAGTTATGAAAGACGAAGAATGGAACCTTCTCGATAGAAAGGCACTCGGAACAATACGGTTGTTCCTTGCTGCGTCAGTCGCCTTCAACATTTCGAAGGAAACCACGACAAAGGGTTTGATGCAGACGTTGTCGAAACTATATGAAAACCCTCGGCCTCAAACAAGGTATTTCTTATGAAACGGTTATTTAATATGAATATGTCGGAAGGTGGATCTGTTGCAAACCATTTAAATGATTTTAATACAGTTACAAGTCAGTTAAGTTCTGTAGGGGTAAACTTTGATGATGAAGTTAGAGCTCTGTTATTCTTGTGCTCATTACTAGAAAGTTGGAATGGTTTGGTAATGGGCCATTAGTAACTCTGTTTCTGGATCTAGTACTTTAAAGTTTGATGATGTTGTCGGTGCTATCCTTAGCGAGGAAGTGCGACGGAAAAGCTCTGGTGAGACATCGGGAAATGCTTTGAGTGCAGAGTCTAGGGGAAGAAAAATGGAAAGAGGAAAGAGCTCAGGATATCGCAGTAAATCAAGGAAAGGCATATCCAAGTCCAGATCGGGGATAGTGTGCTGGAAATGTGGAAAGAAAGGACACCTAAAGAAAGACTGTAGATCTCGGAAGGGAAAAGAAGGAGATGCACAACAAGAAAACAATCATGAAGCAAATGTGACAGGTGAGGTGTTACAAGATGCTTTGATTCTTTCTTTCGAAAATATTACTGATTCCTGGGTGGTAGATTCAGGGGCTTTATTCCATGCCACACCTGATAAGAAATACTTTCATGACTATGTTCAAGGAGATTTTGGACAAGTTCGTCTGGGTGATGATAAACCTTGTAAAATCGTTGGAATGGGTAAGGTTCTTGTAAAACAGCAGAATGGAAACCAATGGCTATTAAAGGAGGTAAGACATGTTCCAGATCTAAAGAAAAATCTGATTTTAACAGGGCAGTTAGGCGGTGAAGGTTGTGTGACAACTTTCACAGATAAAGCTTGGAAGGTCACCAAAGGAGCCCTGGTAATAGCAAAAGGCGAAAAGGTTGGTACATTGTATTTATGCAATGGTATTTCTAACTCTGTTAATGCTTTAACTTCCAAAGGAGAAAATGCAGCATTATGGCATCATAGGCTCGGACACATGAGTGAAAAGGGGATGAAGATTCTTCACTCAAGGAATTTGTTGCTGAGTTTGAAGAATGTTGATTTGGACTTCTGTGAGAATTGCATTTATGGAAAACAGAAGAGAGTCAGATTTCTCAGAGTTGGGAAAAAAAAAGAAGAATGAAAAATTAGAGCTTGTGCATACAAATATATGGGGACCTGCTCAGGTATCATCTCTAGGTGGCTCTCGTTATTATGTCACTTTTATTGATGATGCAACTAGAAAAACTTGGATTTTTTGTATTAAGAATAAATCTGATGTATTTGATACTTTCAAGAAAGAGTCAGATTTCTCAAAGTTGGGAAAAAAAAAGAAGAATGAAAAATTAGAGCTTGTGCATACAAATATATGGGGACCTGCTCAGGTATCATCTCTAGGTGGCTCTCGTTATTATGTCACTTTTATTGATGATGCAACTAGAAAAACTTGGATTTATTGTATTAAGAATAAATCTGATGTATTTGATACTTTCAAGAAATGGAAAGCTTTGGTTGAGATTGAGACAGGAAAGAAATTGAAGTGTCTTAGATCAGACAATGGAGGTGAATATTGCAGCAAAGAGTTTGATAGGTACTGTTCAGAGCATGGAATTCGCAGAGAGAAGACAGTTCCAAGAACACCACAAGAAAATGGTGTGTCAGAAAGGATGAACAGAACAATCATGGAGCGTGCAAGGTGCATGAGATTGCATGCAGGATTGCCTTTACAGTTTTGGGCAGATGCTGTAGATACTGCTGTTTATCTAATAAACAGAGGGCCTTCAAGTGCCTTGGATGGTGGTGTTCCAGAGGAAGCATGGACAGGTAAAAAGGTAAACTACTCTATTTTAAAGCCTTTTGGTTGTGAGGCCTTTTGTCCATATTGATAAAGAAAATAGAACAAAGCTTGAGGCAAAGTCAAAGAAATGTACCTTTATTGGATATGGTGTTAATGATTTTGGTTATCGCTTATATTATTACGAAAATCACAAAATCATTAGGAGTAGAGATGTAATATTCAATAAAAAGGTCTTGTATAAGAATCAGTTGCAGGAAAAGAAACAGGAAACGGAAAACAAGGAATACACAGTTCTTGATGAAATCACTGAAAAAGGAAAGGTGCCTGAAAATAATAATAATCAACAACCACAACAACAACAACCACCACAACAACAACAAGCACCCCAAACACCTGAAAGTGGTGTTAGAAGATCTACCAGGATAAGTAGACCCCCTGAACGATACTCTCCTTCATTATATTATTTATTGTTGACTGATTCCGGTGAACCCGAATGTTATGAAGAAGCAATGCAGGTTGAAAGCAGGAAGAAGTGGGAGGTAGCTATGGAAGAAGAGATGGACTCCTTAATGCATAACCAGACTTGGGATTTAGTCAGGTTACCTGTAGGAAAAACTACATTGAAGAATAAATGGGTTTACAGGCTGAAGGAAGAAGATGGAGGAAAACAGAGATATAAAGCTAGACTTGTGGTGAAGGGGTTTGCACAGAAGAAAGATGTTGATTTTGATGAAATATTTTCTCCTGTTGTTAAAATGACTTCAATCAGAACCATTTTAAGTCTTGTAGCAGCTGAAGATTTGCATCTTGAGCAGTTAGATGTAAAGACAGCCTTTCTCCATGGGGATTTGGAGGAAGAGATATATATCAGCCACAAGGATATGAGGTGAAAGGGAAGGAGAAACTAGTGTGCAGGTTGAAGAAGAGCTTGTATGGCTTAAAACAGGCTCCAAGGCAGTGGTATCTAAAATTTGACAAGTTTATGTCTGAACAAGGTTATACTAGATGTCACTCTGATCATTGTGTTTATTTGAAAAAGCAAAATGATGGCAGCTATATTATATTGTTATTGTATGTAGATGACATGCTTGTTGCAGGATCTAACATGCAGGAAATAAATGTGCTCAAAAGAAAATTGGCAAATTCATTTGCAATGAAGGATTTGGGAGCTGCAAAACAAATCCTTGGTATGAGAATAACTAGAGACATGAAAAATCGTAAATTAACATTGTCTCAGAATGAGTACATACAAAAGGTGTTGGAAAGATTTAACATGCACAATGCAAAACCAGTTAGTACACCTTTTGCTAGCCATTTCAAACTTAGCAAGGAAATGTGCCCAAAGACCCAAGAAGACATGGATTATATGTCTAAAGTTCCATATGCATCAGCAGTTGGAAGCTTAATGTATGCAATGGTCTGCACAAGGCCTGATATTGCACATGCAGTGGGAGTTGTAAGCAGGTACATGAACAATCCAGGAAAGGAACATTGGATGGCAGTGAAATGGATTCTCAGATATTTGAAAGGTACCACAAATCAAGCATTATGCTTTGGTGGTTCAAACATCTCCCTACAAGGATATGTTGATGCAGATATGGCAGGTGACAGAGATAACAGGAGGAGCACTACAGGATATGTATTTACTGTTGGAGGAACAACTGTCAGTTGGGTTTCAAAAATCCAAAGTGTTGTTGCACTTTCAACAACAGAAGCAGAGTATGTTGCTGCTACAGAGGCTAGTAAAGAAATGATTTGGTTACAAAGGTTTATGGGTGAATTGGGTAAGGAGCATGATATGGGCACGTTATACAGTGATAGTCAAAGTGCCATTCATCTTGCAAAGAACTCAGCATTTCATTCCAGGACTAAACACATACAGCTCAAGTACCATTTCATACGATCAGTGTTGGAAGATGGAGAGTTGAAGCTGGAAAAGATACACACTAGCAAGAATCCTGCAGATATGCTAACAAAAGTTGTAACCAGGGAGAAACTGAGAACATGTTCAATTTCAATTGGTCTTCAAAGATGACGATGAAGATGAAAAACAGCCAGGTCCAAAGAGGAGTCATTGTCCAGCAAATGAAGCAGCAGTGGAGTTGCTACAATCATTCTCCAAGTGGGAGATTGTTGTGTGTGGAGCATGATTGTTCAAAGGTCTTTGTTTCAGCCGGATGTATACCCCAGGAAGTCTTGTACACCCCTCCACGCGGGGGGGACTTGTCCCCCCCGCGGGGGTCGGGGGGGCCGATCCCCCCCGGCTGGGGGGTCCGGGGGCCAGTGGTCCCCCGGCGGGGGCTCGGGGGTAGCGCCCCCGAAGCTAAAAACAAATGTAAAATTGCCTTGTAAAAGTATAGTAATTTCTAGTCAATCTGGGCCGTTCATTAGGCGGATGATCTGACGGTAGAACTTATGTTTAGTTTAGGGTTTTTTGCCCTAGAAGGCAACCCCTCTCTTTGTATGAGGGTATTGTATTTGAGGCTGTGAAATAGATGTGTATTCGGTGAGTGAGAAACAGAGAGGTGAGACTGTGAGAGAAAACAGAGGATATTATAATGGATTTGCTGTAGGTTGTGTCTCTTCATTTTGCTGGATAATAGAAAGGAAGGACTGGCTGTTCGGGGTGGACGTAGCCCAAACTGGGTGAACCACGTATATTTGTGTCTCTCTTGTTTTGTGCGTTTTCTGTGTTTATATTTCTGCAATATTTTATGTGTTCCATTGCTCCGTAATATATAATTTTCTAACAAGCATCACCAAAACCAATCCATTTTGGCAGCCAACGTGTGATGCTATTGTTGTTGTGGGCCGAGGGTACAAAAGTGCTACATATGAGGAGTTGTGGGGGCCAATTTTTCGAGCAGAAAAGGAGGACATCAACTCTAGATTGGCAGAGTTGAAAAAACATGGGAAGTTTTTGGATGCACGATGATGTCTGATGGTTGGACAGATAAGAAGGGTAGGACCCTTGTAAATTTCTTCGTACATTGTCCTAAAGGTACCATGTTTATTAAATCAGTGGATGCATCAACACATATCAAAGATGCAACAATGATATGTGAGTTGTTAGATGGGTTCATTCGGGAGATTGGTGTGCAGAATGTGGTGCAAGTCATAATAGACAATGCAGCTAATTATGTGTCTGTCGGCAAGATGCTTATGGAGAGGCATCACACATTGTTCTGGACTCCGTGTGCAGCACATTGTATTGATTTGCTACTTGAGGATATGGGGAAACTCTCTTTCATTAAGGAGGTGATTGATATGGCTAGGAGTGTCCCTAAGTTTATTTATAACCATGCTTTTGTTCTTAGCTTCATGAGGAGGTACACTAGAAACAAGGAGTTGCGGCGTCCTGCAATCACGTGTTTTGCAACGAACTTTATTACTCTTTAGTCTTTGCTTTGATGCTAGTTCGAGTTGAAGCAAATGTTTGTTCCTGATGACTGGCGTGATTGTAGATACAGCAGGAGAAAGGACGGGAGAGCCATTGCAAAAATGGTGTACGTTGACACGTTTTGGAAGGGAGTAGAAAAAACATGCTCATTTAGTGAACCTATAGTAAAGGTTCTGAGATTGCTAGATGGGGAGAAGCCTGCACTGGCTTATTTGTATGAGGCCATGGATAAGGTCAAGGAGGCCATCAATTCTTTATATGCAGTCAAGGGTTCTGTTGGGCTTGATAGGCATTTGATGTTATGGGATGTGATTGATAGTTGGTGGACAGGAATGCTTCATCGACCCATTCATGCAGCAACACTCTTCCTCAACCCCACATTTTCATATAAATGCGCCTTTGATTTTGATGGCGAGGTGATGGAAGGGCTCCATTCTTGTATTCAGAGGATGGTACCTAATTCTGAGCTTCGTAGAAAAATCAATCGCGAGATACAATTTTATCGGGATTGTGTTGGCCTATTTATTTGGCTTTGATGATGCTATTAGGGAAAGGACCATCTTCATGCCATGTAAGTGACAAGTCATCACTCATTAGAAATTAGAATTTTCAATTTAGAATTTCCTTACTTATAATTTTAGATTTTAAAATTCAATTATGTAAATTTTATTTGAAAGTTTAATTATTTTTATGTTTTTCACTTTTTGTATTTCTTGATTTTGTTTTAGATATTTGGTGGCGAAGATATGGTGCAAGGGCACCAAATGTGCATAAATTGGCCATAAGAATCCTGAGTCAAACATGTAGCTCTTCAGGGTGTGAGTGCAATTGGAGCGTATTTGAGAAAATGCACGCAAAAATGTGCAACATGTATAACTTTGAGCTTCAGCCTTCGCAATTACATTTATTGTAATTTAAAATTTTTAATTTATGACCCGCAAGTGTCAAGAGTCAAGACTCATTAGTTTTTTTGACACTCTTATAGGTTGGAGTTCGCACGCCTCAATGATTTAGTGTATGTGCATTACAATATCCGACTTCGAGTGAAGCAAATAGAAGCAACAATGGATCCAGATGGCATTTCCTTAGACAATATTGATGTATTGTCTTAGTGGAGGGTGGAGTTTGAGGAGCCCATTTTGGAGGAGTCACCTTCATGGTTAGAGCCAGATGATCCATTAGAACAGGGGCAACAAGAGGAGGACTCGGAGGAGGAGCAAGAGGCCGAGGAGGAGGAGGAGACTGTGGGAGCATCAACATCAATACCATCTGCTATAGATATAGGAGAGCACAACTCCATACCTAGCAATCATTATTTGACATTAGGTACAGGGGTAGGGCTAGGGTCTTTTAATGCTAGGGGTAGGCCTGCCAAACAACCCATCATGTTTTCCTGTAAAAGGGGGAGAGGGCACTAATTTTAGATAGATAGCTGCTAATTTTATTTGTTTTGCTACATATAACTCATGATGATGAGATACTTTTATATATGTGATGTTATTTTGTATTGGTTTTCCACATTTGAGTCCTTGATTGGACAATTATCAGGGATCAACAGGATTTGGTATCGCCTTTGATGTATCATTTCTATTTGACATCATATATATCAGTGCTTTCTTTATATTTATGTACCAATGTGTTTATTTCATGTTGTTATTGCTTTATATGTTTAAAAATTTGAAAAAATGAATATATTATGCATTTTTTATGCTTTGCCGATATTTTCGCTAATATTGCTGATAAGATGTTTTTTGGACCTTGGTTGATATTTTTCCGATATCGATATTTTCGACAATGGATTAATACCCATTAATATTTTAATTTTCCTAAGTTTAGACTTAGGGTCCTCATTAAAAATATTAACTCTTTTAATAAAATCACTTCTGGGTGGGATTTCTTAAAACTCTTTTTGAGTTCTTTGGAATACATCCACGCAAGCCTCCTTGCAAAATTTGAGGCTTAGAGCACATTCAATGCTACCCCAAATCGGCATAAATATGAGGGACTATGCACTAAAATATTTTTTACATTGATATTACAAATAACTCAACCCTCAAAGTGGGAATACATATTCACATATAGTCCCCCATGACATTACCCAATTCTGCGACACAACATGATCTAGTATAGACCAAGTGATCTGTAATAAAATAATTTAGCCAAATAGTTTAAACTATTCTCAAACCACTTTTACAAAGACTCGTTATAACACTAGGACTCACCTTATTCCCAAACCACTTTTACAAAGACTCGTTATAACGCTAGGATTCACCTAAGACCTTGTCAATGGACTCTACTCTAATTTTGGGGTTTACGCTGGAGGAAAAACTCTGCCGATTATCCATGTTTAGAAATACACATCATTCGATGAGGTTAAAAAACCTCCTAGGATGAAATTCGTCACCAAAATCAAAGGCTTACCTAGGTGGTGTTACAAAATTAAATGGTCATACTAGCATCATTTACATTATAACTTGCAGAAATTGGGTTTACACTGATAAAACATGTGTTGGATGATGAATCTGAATTTTGAAAATATTTATTCATGTCTTCGCATTCTGCTTCCTTGGACTGTTGATGAAAATGTGGTCAATAGTCCATATTACCCTACATTTTCTTGCACACGCACTCGTTGATCTATGCTTGTTTGACTTCATTTTTCCAAGGTGTGATTAGGCACTTGGTCTTGGGGTTTTCCTTCATTTTTTATTTTGTCACTATTTATTCTTCCATTATACTCTATCCATTTGTTTTGCTTAGGCTTACTCTGCACGAAATCACCTTGTGCCTCCACTCTATAGTCTTAGCAATACCACCTTTAAGAAAGCCCCCCTTGAATTGGATAAGAGCCAACCAAAAGTGAGATGAAGAGCTATTGTGGGGACAACGGGTAACCTTCATGAGTTGCACAAGACTAGCCCCTTAATCCTTGGGACTTTACATCATATGTGGGTGCTAGATTTTGTTGTAATACATTTGGAGCTGGTTTTGGGGATGGGGGAACGACGAGAACCGAGGGATGCATCCTTGGGATGGATAGAGCACACCCCCAATTTTTTCAAGGAACAACATGTTGGGAATGACAGTATCTATATATATATATATATATATATATATATCAAAATTCCCTATTAACATTTGTACTTGTTTCAAGCTTAGCATAACAAACTATACTTTATATTATTATGCACAATCCTCGCACTTACCAATTATGAAAAATCTCGAGTGTTACCACAAAATCTAGCAAGCCTTGGAGAGAGAAACCCTACAATACAAGGGCTAGACAAAGTGCTAACAATGGAGTAGAGGTCCAATGTCACCTCAACCAAAACCCCCTGCTCTCTATGGACTTTCATGGATGGGAGGAGTCCCGGTAGGAGGGAGACCACTTAAAATAGATATGCTAGGTATAAAGCACAAAGTAATTAAGCTAGAGCTCATTTGAGAGAGAGGCTCGGGAATGGTTTAGAGCTTCAAGGAAGCATACTGCTCTCTAAGAAAAGCCCTAGAAATCAAGGTTCAAGACCTAGGTTTTGAGGTTTTTCGATGGTGATAGGTATTCACAAGGTCAAGAACAAAGAGAAAGGGTTTCTTGCAAAGATAATCAACTATTCCAAGGCTCATGAAACCCTCAAGAAAGTCCTCAAGTTGTAGAAGAAATTAGGGTTTCCCTCTTAGGGCAACACCTAGGGCAAGAGATTTTATGGATGAAATTTGAGTGGATGCCCACCAAAATTATGGGTCATGTAGCCAAGACCTACCTCTTGATGTTTAGGCTCTCAAACCACCAAGAAACCTCCCTAAAATTTTGCTCCAAGCCCTAGTTTTTCTCTCTAGCCTTAAAAGCATTGAATTTAAGGAGAGAAATTTATGGAGAAAATTTTGAGATGATCACCAAAAACTTGGACTAGTGCCTTGTCCTTTATGCATATGGAGTCAAGGATGTGATAGATAAGCAAAATTTGTTGCTAAGGAGGTTGAAATTTGATGCCCCAGGTGTCGAAATTTCAACATATACTCAATTGCAAATGGAATTTGATGGAGAGTAATAAGAATTCCTTTGCTAGGAACATTCATTACATGTTATACAATGAGTAACATATGCAATTCTCAACTAGATAGCCATTAAAATTTATTTTCAACAAATTAGGGTGCAATCAAGAATAATCTAGAAACCACAATTCCATACATTAGACAAATTCAAAATGATAATCTTCAACAATAGGCACTTACAAGATAACATGTAGTATATCCATCCATTCAAAGGAATAACTCCAAAAACAACCCAAAATAGCTTCCAAACATCAAAATGCATTCCAAGAATCTCCAACAACCAAGAAGGAACAAGTGTGAACCCTCTTATGAGGGTTCCCCAAGTGATGATGATGATGAGAGACTAAACGAGGTCTCTCATGTTTGTACATATCCAAGCAAGTGTAACTTTAGCCTAAAGCCTCTCTTAGTTGTCAAATGGAGGGAAAAAACTAAGTGTGGTTACAAGGCAACCACATAGCCAATGTAAAATAACAAAGATAAATCCACAAGAGGGTCGAAATGATGATGTCATCACTGCGTGGGCCTCTTGGAGGCATACGTTCAGATCTTTTTGTGCCAAAGTGAGTCAAGAGGGCTCCAAAAGTCATCTATTAGGCTTTGGCCCTTAGATATCCATGCAAATCATCATGTGGATCCCATTTTTTTGTTTGGGGCACAAAATGGGTCTCATAGGTCTCATGGGTTTCTTGGTGATAGGATAACCTATATTTGTTCCAACGTTGGGGGCTTAGAGAATGGTGCTAGCCCTTCCATGACTCAGAAGCAATAGAAACCTCATCTGGGCCTTAAATCAGCTGCCAAAACTTGTATACACTACTAAGTCGGCTGGGGGCACACTGGTCCAAGTGCATCATCTCATGAATAATGTGGGACAAAGTGTAGACTGTTGGGGGTGCTGAAGGTGCCCATGGAGTGAAATGATGCTTTACAAGCAATAGGAGTCCTATGGCTCTCATTGCTTCATTTGTAGGGTGTCATATGCTACTCTAGTGGGACTTAGGCCCCAATTAAGTTGCCCAACGCATGAGGAAATCACTTGCCACTCACACTAATGTCTAGTGCTGCATCTTCACTATCAGGTACAATTAATCATTAGTGCATCTAAGTGAACCAAGCTTGTTAGTCAAGGGCACATTGAGACTTCATATGGGGCTTCTCTTCCAAATTTGGGGCTTTGATCTCGAAGTAGTGTTACCTCCCTAGGTAGGAGTGGTTAATAAATGATCCTATTAGGTGTTCCCAATCCCTAAGGGAAAGACATGTCCTTAGTACATCCTTCAATTAATAGGTGGCATATGAATGATGATGAAACAAAGGGGACAAAGGTGTTTTAGGGCCAAATGCCATGGGAACAAGGATATCAATAACGAGGGAAGTCCATATATTGGGTATATCGATGTAAGGAGGGAGCAACCATGGATACATGAGTTACCCTAGCCTTTGTTTTTCCACCCTTCTTTGTTTGCCTTTTGCCTTTTCTTAATTTTTCTTTATATTATTGCCTGGGGCTTCAGGAAATGAGAGCATGTTGTGAATGATGTATAGTAGTTATTACCCCCGTAAGGTGGGGAAGTTCATCGCCCACCAAGGGTTGGGATGTGCATGGGTTCCTTTAATGATGTGAGGGGCACTCATGGGCCCTAGAAACCAGGGTGATGGCCATAATGATAAGGGTAGAGCTCATGCTTGGCTTTTTCTCACATGCTATGTTCAAAATTGTAGCCATGGTCGGTATTCTCATCAGCTAGGCCCTTTAAAGGCACCCATTCAACCACCTTTGCTCACTATATAAAGGAGCCTTCCTCCATCATTTGGACACATCGACTTGGTCTTGCTCATGTCTGATCTAGTGAAGAAGGAAGTTTGAAATGGAGGGCTGAATTTTCAGGAGTAGGGTTTAGGATTTCATCTTGGTCTTGGATATTGGTTTGGCTATTCTCTTGATGTTGTTTCTATTGTATTGATGAACAATGAACTCTCTCTCTCTCATAAGGAAGAATTTATGGGTTTTCCCCTTGTGGATTTTGCCTTGGCCTTAGAACTCTCTCTCTCATAAGGAAGAATTTATGGGTTTTCCCCTTGTGGATTTTTGTGTCTCTTTGTTGATTTGGGTAGCATCGGATGTAGGCACAAAATTTGGTAAAGAGGTTGGGGCACATGAGATCTCCAATACCCAGAAAAGGTTTGGGTAGATTTTAAATAGATCAGGAGATATTAAAATAATTAATATTTTTAATGGAGTCTCTAAGTCTAAACTTAGGGAAAATAAAATATTAATGTGTATTAATATGAATTTGTGTTAGGATGGTCCAAAAGACATGGATCAAGCTAGATCTAATCTTAGCCGTTGATTAGGGATTTAATCTTGGCCGTTGATATGTCAATAGGAAAAGTATAAGAAGAGGCTCGAGGGTCACTTGGAGAGTACATTAGAGTGATCAGTCATTCTATTCTCTAGAGTGGGGTTTGCTAAGAGAGATAGAATCAGTGATCATAGTTGCAGCTGAGGGGCATTGAGTACAGAGAGACAAAGAGGTAGAGATAGTGTCGGAAGAGCAGCAAGTAGCTAGAGAGAGTGATGCAGTAGCATTCAAGGCTCACGCAGGGCCACGTAGAGGCAGCCAGGAGTTGCGCAGAGCCTCAGAGAGGCCAGCGTGACTGACACAGAGGGCCAAAGGGTTGACGCAGAGCCTCCCAGGGTTGACACAGATCCATCCGGGGTGATACAGGGCCAACGTGAGGCAGAGAGGGGCTGACGCAGTCTAGAGAGAGGCTAATGCAGTCCAGAGAGAGGATGATGCTGGGGTTTCTGGGGCAGATTGGTGCTGAGTAGCTGCCGGAAGGATTATCTGGGGTTTCGGCCAGGGGAAACTGAGAGGTATTATTGCAAAGGAAATTCTCTATTGGTTAGGCCAGTTTCGGCACCCAGATTGTACTTTGATATTGCTTAATAAGAAAACCCTCAGATAGCTGCACCGGTTTTCCCACGTTGGGTTTTTCCGGGGACATTAGTCCAAAAATAATGGTGTCATATGGTGTGTTTGTTTCTGTTTCTTTTAGTTGCTGATCTGTAATATGTTGAGCATGTACTAGTGTTTATTTTCAGTATTTACATTGTAAGTAACTTGTTAAGGAAAATAACAAGTAGGTAGGAATAAATAAGATAAAGTGCATGGAGGGTTTCTAACTAAGTAAACTTAGAAACTTCAACACTCTTGTTTCAAGGTTTCATGGTTATTTTTCTCTGCTCTTTCATGGTTTAATGCTTGATATTTTCTTCTGTATAACTGCTTAATGATTTCAAATGAATCTTATGTGGAATTAATGCTAACTGATCATGGGAAGTAGTTATCATGTAGAAGGAAAAATTTTATTCTAGCTGTGCCCTAGATAAATCAACATGGTATCAGAGCCAATCAAAGAGCAGCTGAAAACTATATTTCTTGAAGAAGGACGAATTTTGGCTAGATGCTGAACTTCTGTTCTGTCCAAAAGGATCAGTTCACTGAGATTAAGGACGAGGTCTGTTTTTAGAGCTCCTTGATATCTTCTATATTATAGGTATGCAATTTTCTGTTCATTTGAAGATGTATCCTCTGTGATCCATGCGAGCTTCCTCAGTTGCATTTAAACCCTTCTGTGGCATCCTAGTATCAAGCTCTTGTCACCTACTTTCTTTATGAAAATATGTGAGTTTGTGAGTGCTTTATTCTTTGTTTTGCAAGTGGCTTTCATACTCTGATATGCTAGCTCCTGTGGCACTATTCCAAGGCATCAGTGAAACCTCAGGAAGGCCGAGTTTCTTTTAGTAGTTTGAATTTATATTCTTACTCTGTGGCCTATCCGAGTAGTCCCTTACGAACAAATGACTTTTTGATGATCCAGATGAGCCTTCTGTGAGCTCATCACCTAACTCTATTAAGAGCTATATGAAGAATCTTGATTCTACTTGGTGGACTATATGCCCATGGACATCTGCATGATGAGGAACCTGAAGATGCTCCATTCATGAATTGATGAAATCCACTGATTGGTTCATCAAATTATTTAATGCTTATCTAACAAGGTTTGGTGAAGCTGGCTCCAACTTTTATGTCAAGGTTGTGAAGAATGAGCCTGTGATTTTGCTTCCTTATATGGATGACCTACTTCTGATAGGTTTTGAAGACTTGTTTCCTCAATGAAAGAAAGAGTTGGTTACTGAATTGGATATGAAGGATCTTGGGTTATTACATTATTTCCTGGGATAGGTAATCTGACAGAAACCTGATGAAGTTTCCCTTGGGCAAGGGAAGGATGTTATCAAGATCCTGCAGAAGTTTGGATAGCTGGAATGCAAGCCCATGACAACTCCCATGGTAATGAACATGAGGAAGAGGAAAGAATCTGATTCTTTGTTATGTTTAGGCAGCTAATTGATTCATTAATGGTCTTGGTCAATATTGGATCTGACTTTTGCTTTGTAGTAAACACCTCGAGTCAGATGGAACCCAAGCATGATCTTTGGGTTATAGCAAAGCATGTGCTTAGATGCCTTTGTGGTACTGTTGACTGCTGCTTGATGTATGCTGCTGATGGTAAGATCCGATTACTAAGATTCTGTGACTATGCCAAAAATACTGGTGATGAGAAATGAACAATTAGAGGTTGTTTGGGCTTTCCTATAATGTGCTGAAATCAGTCTTCTGTGACATGAAGTTCTAGTGAGGTAGGATGTGTGGCAGCATGTCTAGTGACTCATGGAACAATTTGGCTTCAGAAGTTGCTTGCTGATTTGTTTGGTCTGATTCTGGATACCACAATGATATTCTGTGAAGCTGTCCAGTGTATCATGGCAAGTCAAAGCATGCTGGCACCTAGTATCACTACTTTCATAACATGGTATAGAAAGCAGCAGTGAAGCTCCAATATATCTCCACTGATGAGCAAACAGCTGAAAACCTCTCCGCAGAGGAATGTTTTTGTATTTCAGAGATGAGCTGTGACTTGTGGAGATTGCCTCTCTGGTTGAGAGGGAGTAGTGATCTTCTTAGATCATGTTGTTCTTCCTGTGTCACACTGACTTGGATAGGGCTGTAGTCCCTGTGTCAATGTGACCTGTATAGGAAGAATGGTATTTATAGATTTGTCAGCATTGTGGACAGTCATTCTCCCTGTGTCTTGTACTATGACCTGTATAGGGTTTTTACCCCGAGTCTTGTACATTGACCTGTATAGGGAGAATGGTCCTGTGAGCATCTTTCTGTGTCTTGTGCTTTGACCTGTATAGGGCTTAACATCCATGTGTCAAGTACACTGACCTGTATAGAAAGATGGGCATCTTCCTGAGTCATGTATTTGACTTATATAGGGCTTAACATCCCTGTGTCAATGCATTGACCTGGATAGGAAGGTGGACATTTTCCTGTAACTGGCACTATGACCAGTAACGTAAAGGAAAATAACCATTCTCATGAGTCTTGTACTGTCACCTGGATAGGGCTGTAGCCCCTGCGTCTTGTTCTGTCACCTGGATGGGGCTGTAGCCCCCGAGTCAAGTACAGTGACCTGGATAAGAGAATGGGTTTAGACTCTAGAGCCTACCGGGTTGGATAGGAGCCTTCCAGCATCTGGCTATAAAGAGCTTATTATTATTGCCATGCATGGATAAGGCAGTACTCTAGTTCTGCAGTATTAGCTGATTGATTTATATTATATCATGGCTATGAACTTATGAGACACTAATTGATTGTTGTCTCTTGGGGAGAGTATACATGGAGAGTACCATGGTGATTTGGTACTTGGTAGTGACGCTGGTAATCCTTTGATAACACTGATCAAAATTTGGTCTTTTCTTAGAGAACCTTTCAAATTGAATTACATTTTGATTATGACTATGAATACCTCCCTAGCTAAGAGGGAGTGTTGAAAATGTAGTGATGGTGGTCTTTATAAAATATTTATTTTCATTGTACTTGAAGAATGAATTATTATTATTTCCTTCTAGCATGTTCTTCATGGTCAAAATAAATTTTGTAAGCCATATTTTACATGGCAATGGAAGAAAGAAAATTATGTTTTAAAGAAGGAAAATTATTTTGTAATCTACAAAGGCTCCACAAGTGCAAGTTGGCCCTTGTAGACAGTCAAGCCGACTTACTCTCATTGGCACCCATTCAGATCACCTTGATAACTATATAAATAGGCTACTTGCTCTCCTTGCTAAGCATTCACTTCTCAAGCATATTCATTCGACTTTCTCAACTATACAAGACGAGTCCAAGCAAGCGGAGGTCTTTGAAGGAGCAATATCTTCTTTCTATTCTCGCTGAAGTCTATATCATATTGTTATCTTTGTGATACCTATCCAAGCACCTATCCAAGTTTTGTGGTGATAGATATAAATTATGTGACATAGAGCGAGTTCCTTGTTGGCAGATCGAAGCTTTGTGCTGGCAGATCTAAACTCTGTGACATAGATCTGAACACGGACATATTTGAGCTCTGTGGTGACAGATCCGAGCTCTGTGATGGTAGATCTGATCTTTGTGGTGACAGATCTGATCTCTCTGGTGGCTGATCTGATCTCTGTGATGACAAATATGATCTCTATGGGGCACTGATCTCTATGGTGAATTTTGTTGGATTTCTAACATTCAAACTTTGCACTTGTGGTAGCCTTCTTGAATCAGTATAGCCCTTGTCTTGATGTATTTTGAAGGATCTCTCTAAGAAAGGAATTGGTTGGGTTTTCCCCTTGTGGGGTTTTGCCCTGGTCCTGGACCTAATCTCTGGTGTCTCTTATTGTGCATCGTCATCTCTGCTTTCTCCTTACTATTGTTGTTTAATTTCTGAAGTATAATCATTTGTTGGTGGAAGAATAAATTTATAGAAGTACTGCTAACCTCACAAATAATTATTTGAAGTTCAGAAAAATAAGAAAATTATTGCTTGTACTGCACTGTGCTCGGATTTCTAACTTCTTTTTCTACCCTCAATCAAGCTCATCTCGAAGGCGAAGTTACTTATCGCATTATGGCAAAATTTCTGTGGCATTAACCGAACCTGTCTCTGGTATTGTATGTTAGCTTCTGTAACAACCAAATTTCCTGAGGTATCTCTTCTCTGTGGATATGCGAGTTGTTAAAGCACCTATCCATATCATTTGAAGACCTCTTTTGTGGTCTATATCTGTTCCAAGGGTTTGACTCTGTGGTGATTCATACATCTGGCGTCCTATCTTCTATGGAAAATTGTGAATCTTTGTGTTATGCGAATTCTATGGTCCCTATATGCTCGTTCTATAGCTTCAAATATGCGTGATCTCTGACGCACAAAACTCTTGTAGATTGGTGCAAAGTTCTAAGGATCATATTCTTGAATTGGAAGGTTTCCGAATTCTGTGTATGCACTGTGAAATAACACATAGGTTAAGGCCTGAATCTATAAGGAATAATGCGAAACTAAGGATCTGTGTGAATAAAGAAGCTAGGAAAGAAGGACCATGATCCTAGTTTTGTGATCCAAATGTCTCTGTGGAAGATTTTTTGTTTTTGTTTTTGTTTTGTTTTGTTTCTTTGTTGTTGTTGTTGTTGTTGTGTGCTATTTGAATCTCAAATTGGTGCCATCTCTGATCCGAATTTAGAAAGTCTATAGTGAATTCTGGCCTAAATTTTGATAATCCGAGTTCCCTCAAATTTGTATGCTGGTACGAGGAACAAGTGCAGGACCTGTGGTAATTCATGTAATCAAAGGTCTAATCTGGTAGTTGAACAACTGTGATAAAAGACCACACAATATCCAAGTATGAAAGCATTCTTCTATTCATGTGAACCTATTCTGTAGATGAACTCTATGTGATGTACTATGCAAGATCAAAGGCATGATATCTCTATCGAAAAAGCTCTCATTCTTTGACCTCCAAATTCTCTCTGGTAAGGAATCCGAATTTTGTGTTATCTTCTGTTCTATGCAAATAAGAGATGGATGATTGAAGGTCAAATCCGATGTAGAGTACCTTGTTACTGTTCTTTGAATCTATACCTCTTGTTCATGCAAGAATCTCTCATGTGAAGGACGATACACATTGCGGAAGCCGACTGACCTATTCCCTCTATCACTGCCTTTAGAACGATTGAGAAATAAGTTATTTGGTTTGACATTGCACTTTAAGAATTGAACAGGTCTGGAAGCTTCTTCAAATAGGACCGAGACTCCTTAAATGCAAAGGATCATTGATCTTTGTGAAATAGGAAAGTCCGAGGCTCCTTCTAATTAGATATATCTTTATTTGTGTCCTATCTCTATCATATGATGAACAAAAGCTGACCCTTTGTATTAAGACTAATCCAAATATGAGGAACTGAATTCTCTTAGAGGTGTATCTGATGCCAAGAATCTGTCGTGGAGGAAGGATTGCTCCATAAATCTTGATGAAAAATTCCTCTGCTATATCAAGGAAATTGTGTCTTGGAAGAAGCCACAGATATGAATAATCCTCAAGGTTTGAGCTGTAAGAGAATAATGAATGACATATTCTAAAAGAAGAACATCTTTGTCAAGAATCTTGGCTACAATGAAGAGAAGGGCCAATTCCCTATGTTATCTCTGTCGAAGGACAAAAGTTGCAAAAAGTATAAGTCTGGTACAAAAAGCTAGTTACAAATACATAACTAGAAGGGTTGTAAAAGGCATTTAGAAATGATCGAAGTTGCAACTCTAGTATGTATTAAAATGAGAAGCCTTCACATTGGTGTGTAAAGTTTAATGTTGAAACTATCATCTATTGCCATGGAATGTGATATTGTTTGAAGTTTCTACTATTTCAAAACAGCCATAATACATCGGAATAAATACCAAAGGTCATTGATGCCATCTAATATTGTCTGAGACATTAAAAGACTAAAAGTCTTGGATTGTTTTGAAAACCCTAGCAAGGGTTTGACCCTAGGCTTTGAGGACAAAACCCGACTAGTGTGGACATTGAGAGCATATATGATGAAGTTAGGAAAGGAAGACCTACAGTTTGAAGATAAAACCCTAGGACTGCTGGATACAAAAATCAATGTCTAGGGTTTGTACATTCTAGACCAATCTTGAAGAATTGTCAAATGTTAACCCTATCAAGACAAAAGGGATTGATTGCTTCTGCTTGAAAGAAGAAACGCTAGCTTCTAGAAGATTTGACATCTTGATGATGAGTACGATTTGCAGGTTGAATCCAAGAAGGCTGAAGATTAAGAGGGAGTTGTCATGTTCTTAAAACATAAACTCTTGTATAATGTGATGATGTGGACTCCTTGATGATGATATTGTGGATGAGATTAACTCTTTGATGAGTTGAACGAAAGGTAGCTGACATATTCTCAAGAGATAAGTACTTTCTTGATTATTTTTGTTATTATTCTTTTAATTATTATTTGTCTATTGTCTTTGTATATCTTGTTTGGATGGATTTGTTCTTCCATTGCCTCCTAGTGAGGATGGCAAGTAGATGAAGAAGGATGGAAGAACAAAGACAAGAAGACTTGTGATTGGATGAGCTTTTGGACTCAGAAGGAGCAGATAAGATCAACTTGATTGAAGCTTTGTTTAAATCTATAGAGAAAATAAGTCTATTGTGACTTCCAAGATAAAGATGGCTAGAAGTAAAAAAAAACGATGTTGATCCGAAACTCTTGAAGATGGGCTTGCTATGTGCCGATGATGTGTTTCTAACAAAAGCTGAGGACCTCTATGCCCAGTTTAAGAGGGAGTTGAATGATGAATTGTGAAAGTGTGACATGCTTGTTGAAGATTTGGCATGATTTGAAGACGCTGAAAGACTTTTTTGACTTGATGAGTCCTTTTGTCTGACTCGTTTAATTGTCTGTTGCATGAATTTGTTGACTTGAAAAATGGAAGAGCACTTTTGAGTGCTGTGATAACCTAGATGACATGGATTTTTCTGTTGCATAGCTGATTTGTGAAGTAGTTGAAGCTGTTTGTTGGTACTAGAATCAATCATGGACTTAGGTATGTCTTTGGTGATGATATGAGATTGCATGCGTGTATAGATCTAGATTAGGTGTTATAAACAGAAAGAGCACATCAAGGTGTTGCTTTAGCGTGGGATTTGCCATGATTTCCTGGATGAGCACGAAGTAGAGATTTGTCGCTCTTCGTATAGTCGGGGCAAAGTATATTACGACTAATATGGCTAGCTGTGAATCTGTGTGACTACAAAAGCTCCTTGTGGAGTTGTTTGGTCATGTGCTAGATACGACCGTGATATGCTGTGACAATCAAAGTGATATCAAACTTTCAGAGAATCCATTATTCCATGACAGGTTGATGTTAGTTTTTCCAGCATCAGATTGTGTTCTGGTCTCAAAACCTTGTGGAGAGGCTAAAACACAAGAGTTTTCCAAAACCCATAAATCGTTTCTGGAAATTCCACTTAGAGCTGGCTCAATTAAGACCATAATTAAAAATTTCCTAACTCTAACTTAGGAAAAATGGTTAATTAATAGGAATTAACTGAGAAAGGTGTGAATTATCTAGAAACTCACACAGATCGACTTAGACATAAGCTCAACCATTGATTAAGATTTAATCTTGGTTGTTGGAGTCCCAACTGGAGATTATAAGAAGAGGTCGATGGGTAGATGGAGAACACACATTGCAGATACTCAGTGATTTAGACAGTTCGATACTCCAGTGTAGGTGATCAGCGAGAGAGATCGAGTCAGAGATCGAGTAGCAAGTGTCAGAGAGGCAAAGATAGTGATCCAAAGGAAGATTTCCAGCTCTGGATAGGCAGCGTCAAGTGACAAATATTCCATGGTGAAGCTAGCCTAGAACAATCACAAGGGTCATGCAATTTTTTTTGACGGGTTGCAGTTAGGGTTGCGCGGGTTTTCCCAGTACAACTATGAGGATCGCGCGGGTTTTCCTAGCACAGTGGTACAGATTGCCAGAAGCAGAAATGACCTGCGCAGGGGTTGGACAACCAGTTTTTTAGAGGGAGACAGAGGCTGAGGTTTGTTTGTGGAGAGAGAATTTTCTCCCCAAATATTTTGTTAGATTCCTCTTGATTGGATAACCATTTGGGCTTCTAAAGATTGTACTCAGAATTCATTGTTGCATAATAAAATAAACCTTCAGCTGCTGCACCGTTTTCCCACATTGGGTTTTTCCAGGGACATTTGTCCAAAAATAATGGTGTTCATATTTTTGTGTGTGTGATAGCATTTCTCAGTTCCTATTTTTGCTTCCACAATTAATTTTTATGGTGAAGAAATTGTAGTGTGAATATTTTGTGATTTCGCTGTAAACAAAATAAACTGCATAATCAATTTATCAGTTAGAAGAAATATCTCCAGTGGTTGCATTTCAAGGAATTTTCACATGGTATCAGAGAGTATTTGACAAACAAAAAGCTCAGAGGCGAAGGGAAAAATTCGTGACTCAGAGGGAGCTGTAGTACGATTTTTCCGGAGGGCCGTGCAGTTAGCTCAGGTCAACCACGAGAGCCTCACGACATTTCCCTGTACAACTGCGAGTGTAGCGCAAGGAGCAACAACTCAAATTTTTGCAGAGCAGATTTTATTATTTGGGCACAAAGGGTTTTGCAGCAGTTTGCTAAAGCAGATTTAGTGTCGAGTGGAAGAGAAAGAGCACACACAGAAGGAATTTCTCTCAGAGGGTTTCTAGTTCAAAAAACCAATATTTTCAGTTGCAACAGGTAGATTTTCTCACTCTAGAAAGGAGTGCAAATAACAAAGCTAGCAACTGAGCAGGAGAAAGAGGGAGATTTTAGCTTCAGGTAGATTTTTTTGCAGGGATGACGACAATTGGGCTTAGAGATCAGGATAGATTGGATAGTGCCTCCAACTATGTCATTTGGAAGGTCAAGATGTCCTTTCTTCTTGATGAGCATTGTCTAAAGACCTATGCAAAGAATGTTGTGGCAGAACCTACTAATGTAGATCAACTGAAAGAATTCAAGGAGATGGCCAAGATGAAGCAAATGATCTTGGATGTAGTCCGAGACCATATAGTTTCACATATATTGGCCAAGAATATGAACAAGGAGATGTGGGATGTTGATTTCTGTAGCATCGGATGTGTTCTTGCCTCGAGATTTTGTAGAGAGGCTAAGACACATGCGTTCTCCAATACCCAGAAATCGTTTTGGAAAATTCCACCTAGAGATTATTTAGTTAAAATAATTAACCTTTTTAAATGGTTCCCTAAGTCTAAACTTAGGAAATCTGGTTCATTAAAGGGTATTAATTAAATCAGATGTGAATCTTCTAGAATAAGATGAGGATCAACTTCCAATTAATCTTAGCCGTTGATTATGTTTTAATCTTTGCCGTTGGAGCTCCAACGAGAAATTATAAGGAGTTTGATGGGCACTTGGAGAACATATCGAATGAGAGATCAGAGATCGAATTTCTCAAGAGTAGCAGCGTTGAGTTGCTTGAGTAAGATTGAGTGATCTTCTTGTAGTCCGGAGGTGAGTTTTCCAGATTCAGAGAGTACAAAGTAGAGAGGGCAAAGAGTAGTTCAGTGAGTCAGGGAGTGCCACGTAGAGCTTTAGAGGGAGTTCGAAATCCAGCTGCGAGAGTTGAGATCCAGTGCTAGAAGCCGGGGTGTGAAACTGGAGGGACAGAAGGTCGAATGTCCAGACAAAAGGAGATCAACATAGGAGGTGAAGCAAAGCCTAGCCAGTGTGACGCAGATCTGCGTAGGATTGACATAGAAGCTACGCAAAGGCAGCGTGGGGCTAGCGAGCCAACCCCTGATCAGTGTTGGATCTCCTGAATCAGTGTGAGAATTTTCTCACTAACTCTTTGCCAGCATTTCTCTGTATCAGATAGCTAGTTTGGGCATCCAACTATTTGTACTTAGAATTACTACTGTATAATAATTAAAACCCTCAGTTGCTGCACCAATTTTCCCACATTGGGTTTTTTCGGGGACATTGTCCAAAAACAATTGTGTTGATGTGTGTGTTTATTTCTCTCCAGTGTAGTATTTAGTTTCTGCAGTATTTTATTTTGTGTAGGCTGTAGTGTATGTATTTTAGTATTTGCTGTAGAAAATTGCAAGTAACTTGTTCAAGTAATTTAAAAAGTAGGTGAAATATTATTAGTTTGCTGTAGTAGGAATCAGGTAACTGATTTTTCACATGGGATGCTCTCGCAGGGCTATACGAGAATCATTTCGAGCAGTGAAACATGTTCTTGAAAGAGAAGTTGAGGAACATCAGGATGCATAAGGGTGAAGGCATTGATCCCTTTCTCACCAGAATTCAGGAAATCCGAGATCAACTGGCACCTGTGGGAGAGGCGTCTCAAGATTCAGAGCTTGTGTGTTTGGTCCTGAAAAGTATCTCAGAGGATTGGGAAATCTTTGTCCAAGGTATTTTGGGACGAGATACACTACTTAGGTTGGAGAGGATGTGGTCGGACCTCCAACAGGAGGAGATGAGGCGAGCACTTGTGAAGACCTCCATCAACAACAACAACAACAAGGGATTGGAAGGTGTGAAGGAGGAAGCTAATGTAGCCCTTGCATAAAAGGGTCCTAGTCAGGGACATGGTTCGCAGGGGGAGAAGAAGAAAAGAAGGATCTATCTAAGATCAAATGCTTCAGGTGTGGCGAGTTTGGCCACTATAGTACTTAGTGTCCTCAATGGAAGAAGGACAAGCAGGAGTAGGAGTAGGTGACAACATTGATCATCCGCATAGATAGGCAAGTTGTGCTCCAGGCTGAAGGAAGACTTTTCCTTTGCAACTATACTTCTAGGAGTGAGGTGGGGCGATATGGAGCTTTATTCCCAGAGTTGCGCAGAGATTTGGGTAAGGTCCATTGAGGTTTGCATTGGATGGTGTCTTTGTCATGGATAATTACCTTGCTACAGGGGCCCATAATATTCTGTAGCAGGAGGGTTAGTGTCAGTTGATGCAGTTAGTTGCAAAGTGACAGTTGTAGACTAGTTGTAGTCAAATGCTGAGAAGTGCAGAGCGGTGTTGATAGTAGAGCAAGAGGCTCAGTAGCAGAGTCAACAACAATGTAGATTTCTTAGTAGACAATGCAGAGGCTAGTATTAGTGAGAGACTTAGGAGACAATTACAACACAAAGACACAAATGATTCAATATTTTGGATGCTTCTCAGTTGCAGTAGCAACAACAACAGTTGAGAGGGAGTTGAGTTGCATTGTAGATGCATAGGTTGCAATAGTACATGATGCACAATGCAGTGTCAACAACAACACAGATGCAACAGTCTGGTTCAACTACAGTCAGTGGCAGATGAATCAGAGTTAGCGTAGTAGTTGGTGGACAGTGGCAGGAAACTATAGTTGTCAGACATCAACAACATGGTTGGAGGATGTTGCGGAGATAGGGTGTTGTAATCGTTGTGCAACACTAGTTGGAGAGAACAACTTCCTCTCTAAGAGGGAGTGTTAGTTTTTGTAGCATCATATGGTGTTCTGGTCTCGAAACCTTGTGGAGAGGCTAGAAGACAAGAGTTCTCCAAAATGCAAAAATTGTTTCTAGAATCCCACCTAGAGATGGCAGGAAACTATAGTTGTCAGACATCAACAACATGGTTGGAGGATGTTGTAGAGACATGGTGTTGTAATTGTTGTGCAACACTAGTTGGAGAGAACAACTTCCTCTCTAAGAGGGAGTGTTAGTTTTTGTAGCATCAGATGGTCTTTTGGTCTCGAAACCTTGTGGAGAGGCTAGAAGACAAGAGTTCTCCAAAACCCAAAAGGTGTTTCTAGAAATCCCACCTAGAGATGGCTCAATTAAATTAATTGATCATAATAAAAATTCTCCTATGTCTAAATTAGGAAATGTGGTTAATTAATAGGAATTAATTGAGAAAGGTGTGAATTATCTGGAAACTCACACGGATCGACTTAGGCATGATCTCAACCATTGATTAAGATTTAATCTTGGTTGTTGGAGTCCCAATTGGAGATTATAAGAAGAGGTTGATGGGTATATGGGGAACACATATTTTATATACTCAGTGATCTAGATAGTTCGATACTCCAATGCAGGTGATCAATAGGAGGGGCAGAGATAGTGATTCGGAGGAAGATTTCCAATTCTAGAGAGGCAACAACAAATGACAAAAATATTCCACAGTGAAGCTAACCTAGAACAGACGCAATGGTCGCGCGGATTTTTCTAACAGGTCGCAGTTAGGGTCGTGCAAGTTTTCCTAGTACAACCGCTAGAATTGCGCAGGTTTTCCTAGCACATTTGCGTAGATCGTTAGAAGCAAAAATGACCTACGCAGGGGTTGGATGGCCAATTTTTAGAGGGAGACAAAGGTCGGGGTTTGTTTGTGGAGGGAGAGGATTTTCTGCCCAAATATTTTTGTCAGATTCTTGCTGATTGGATAGCCAACTGGACTTACAAAGATTGTACTCAGAATTCACTGTTGCATAATAAAATAAACCCTCAGCTGCTGCATTGGTTTTCTAACATTTTGTTTTTATGTGGACATTTGTCCAAAAATAACGGTGTCAATATTTTCGTGTGTGCTAGCATTTCTCAGTTTCTATTTTTGCTTTCGTAGTTAATTTTTTATGGTGAATAAATTGCAGTGTGAATATTTCGTTATTTTGCTGTAAACAAAATAAACTGCATAACTAATTATCGGTTAGAAGAAATATTTCCAGTAGCTACATTTCAAGGAATTTTCACAGTCGAAGCACATTGAGATCAAGTACAACTACATTAGAGATATGGTACAGAGAGGAGTAGTGAGGCTCCAACACATCTTGACAGATGAACAGGTTGCAAGCATTCTCACTAAGCCTTTGCTAAAAGCAAAGTTCTTATTCTTTGGAGAGCAACTTGGAGTGCAGGAGAATGTATCCCTCCTTGCGAGGGAACACTGTAAATTGAAACACTGACCATATGCTCTTCCCCCAGTCTTTCGACTAGCAATGGACTTGGTGGGTGGGGGGGGGGAGGGCGGGGGACGAGCAGTGAGTCTCTTGGGTGTGAGGGTACTCCTTGGAGCCATGGACTTGGTTGAGTACATACCCCAATATGCATCCTATTCACAATTCACCTTCGTGTCATTATTGACGAAGGGCCATATTGAGATGGTCAAGCTTGTTGTGATTGCCACCCATTTGGCTAGTGGCTGAAGAGACTTAGGAGTGTGTGATCTTTACCAAGGTTAGATGCGACTGCCATGGACTTGGTTGTGGAAAATTGATCTCCCCTAAGTGTTGGATCCAGGTGTTCTACCACTTGATTGTTGACGATCAAGCTGGGTGAGAATCAATCAGTGGACATAGGGTGTGTGATCTTTCATATGTGACTGCGATGGACTTGGTTGTGGTAAATTGATCTCCCCTATTGTCAATGTGGATCATTCTTCTTCTTCTTTAGGCCGAGTCATCATTTTTCAGCTGAGATGAGATCTATGGTGCAGCCGAAAGTGTGCCTCCCTAACCAATAGGGAGTGTTGAAATTGGATTGTGATGCTGTTTGTTTTCCTTATGATGAGACATATGAGAGAGAATGAAAATAGCTCCCTGGGTAAGAGGGAGTGTCGAAAATTATAGACATGGTTGGTATTTCATCATGTGAGAGAAATTGAAAATTTGAATTTATGTTTTGCCTCCAAAATATTCAAGTCGTCGATCTTTTGTTTAGGTCGACAGATGCCTTTAGAGACACCTATTCAACCCTCTTTGATCACTATATAAAGGAGCGTTCCTCCATCATTTGTACACATCAACTTGGTCTTGCTCATCTTTGATCCAACGAAGAAGGAAGTCTGAAATGGAGGACCGAAATTTCAAGAGGAGGGTTTGGGATTTCATCTTGGTCTTGAAAATTGGTTTGGCTATTCTCTTGATGCTGTTTCTGATGTATTGATTAACTATGAACTCTTTCTCTCTCTCATAATGAAGAATTTTTGGGTTTTCCCCTTGTGGGTTTTGCCCTGGCCTCAAGCCTAATTTTTGTGTCTCATGTCTCATGGTTTTATGGTTATTTTTCACTGCTCTTTCATGGTTTAATGGTTGATATTTTCTTTTGTATAATTTATTAATGATTTCAAATGAATGTTATGTGGAATTAATGCTAAGTGATCATTGGAAGTAGTTATCATGTAGAAGGAAAAAATTAATTATAGCTGTGCACTAGATAAATCAACATGCTATATTAAATGTCCTGACCATCTTTTGCATTTTATGAATTTCTTTTTCTTTTGCTTATTGCTTGTGGCCTTTTAGCTGCATCAACCTACGAGGCAATGTTTCCAAGCCTAACCCAGATATGTGGACAAGGGGAGGGGGTGTGTCAATGGCTTGTGGACCTAGAGAAGGAAAAATGTGAATTAGCGCTTTTAATGTGTGGTGGGGAGTGAAAAATGTGGAACGGGAAAATGGGAGCATGCTACCAAAATCCGAGTTTCCCAAGTAGTGCCCTCCCTAAAGCCATAGGCCAAATGGGGAGATCCCACGTGACTAGGATTGAAGATTAACCCCCCATTTAACGTGAGAGAACAAAACCACGGTCAAAGCTCTTCCTTCTTCCAAGTCACCTAATAATCCATGTCCAAAATGCCCAAATGAAAAACAAGCACAAGCACCCGATTGCACAATGAAAAACATACCTTTTGGGTTGGATTTCCCACCTTCTAACATATGATCTCTATAGATGGACGAGGAAACATACAACTGATGTAGAGAGCGGAGATAAAATGGCACATCACATCGGCTACAAGGTGGCTGTCAGGGGCTGCTGGATGTTGGTTGGAAATATGAATAAGAGAAAAGCTCTCCTAGGGTTCCCCACTTTTGGTGGGTAACATCTGGCTCCAACTGTGACATGAACTCACCGTAGAGCGCATGATCCATTTACTCAAAAGAGGAGGTCATGAGAACTCCAACAATCTCTTGGGACGTAGACCTGCATCCTACACACCATAAAACAATTGTTGGAAGCATGTGCATTGGGCATACTTTTATTGCCCATGTTTTTCATCAAATAATACATCCGTATAGAAAAATAAATCTATTCTAAGTGCAAGCCTAATCTACCATGCAATCTACTCTAGCATGAGAACATAATATGATGATATTAGCTATGCAAAAGGAATATGCAATGCACCTACACTACCATGCATGCTAACACATTATGCATGAGATAAGTATAGTCATACCACCAATGTAATTGACATATTATTAGATCAATATGACATCTCTTGTTCACATGAGTTCTTGTGAAATAAGGCATCAAAATATCACATCCTCCTTTGCAAAATTGGCTTAATAAAGGGCAAGGGTGGGAGGCGAGAAAACAAGAAAACCAAGCATCATGAAAAAGAATCATGGACGAGGAAGAAAAATTCAACTTGCACCATTGGATCTTCTCTTGTAACCAAGGAATGGAGAATTCAACAATCAAGGTCATGAACTTTTGATGAAGAGAAATGTCAGGCATATTGCTCTCATCATTATCCTTAGGAAGATGTTGGGAGAGATATGATGAGGAAGATTAAGGACAAATAAGATCATCATTAGTTTCATATATTGGATCAATTGCCAAAACGATGACCAAGATCCCATTTGCCGCCTTCTATATGTAGGAATTCAAAAATGTCAACATGATGTGGATCCCAAGGAGCCATTTCCTCGAGTCTCGCATAACAACCAAAAGGGGAGTCGCCAAGGTGAATTCAAAATGCCTTCAGAGATGCTTGATTCACCCTACAAGCATTATCATTGAGGTTCAATGAAGAACAAGGTATTTGTTCTTCCAATGGAGTTGCTAAATAATGATTTATATTGTTGTTAAGGAAGAAGGTAAATATTTCATAAAGGTAGACACGCTTCTTTCGTGGTAACAATGCCAAAAATATTACCACGAAATCTCGCAGACCTTGGAGAGGGAAACACTACAAGACAAGAGCTAGACTAAATGCTAACATCAAGCAATTTAAAAAAGGGTTGACTGGCATTCCATTATTGGCCACTAGGCATGAACTTTAGGCTTTAGAAGACTTAAGTGTTCAATTATTGCTTGCTAGACATGATTTTTAGCTTTGGGAAACTAGTGTAACTATTTTCAATTTGTAATAAGTGTGAAAATTTCATCTATCACAACAACTAGAAATTATTTTTCTAATTGTTAATTTATTTTTATCTGCCGTCTGCTATGACACATATCAAATAATTCACGCTGTGAATTTCACAAATAAACTGTTGAAGAAAATAGTGTTGGAAATTTTAGAAAATCTAGCACACACACACACATAAATCTTACACAGTTATTTTTGGACAAATGTCCCCGGAAAAACCCAATGTGGGAACACAGGGGCAACAGTGAGGGTTTTTATTATTATGCAACAACGAAATTCAGAGTACAATCTGGATGCTGAAAACTAACAATCCACAACAAGAAAATATGGTAACGATATTCCTTAAGCAACTCCGACACTCGTGCTGCCTCCACTCTCGCATTACTACACTCGCGCATTTCTGCACTTGCGTGTTCCTGCACTCTTGTGTTCCTACACTAGTGTGTTACCGCACTCATGCGTTCCTGCATTGGGAATAACTTAGTCTCTTGCTGTTGCTTCTTCGGATCTGGAAATATTCCTCTGGATCACTGCCCTTGCCCCTCGCTGACACCGCTTCCCTCTTTGGCTCGAATTCTACTGCTGTTAGCTCAATCTGCACAAGGAACTGTTGCTCCAGTGTCTCATTTCCATCACCACATCGATCTCTTCTTATATCTTCCTATTGGGACTCCAACGACCAAGATTAAATCTTAATCGATGGCTCAAATCATTTCTGTATCAATCTGTGTGAGTTTCTATATAATTCTCACCTTGACTTAATTAATTATGATTAATTAACCAGTTTTCCTAAGCTTAGACTTAGGAAACATGAGAAAAATAGGTTAATAATCTAATTAAGCCATCTCTAGGTGGAATTTCTTGAAACGATTTATGGGTTATAGAGATCTCATGTATTTTAGTCTCTCCACTATGTTTCCTGACTAGAACACATCCGATGCTACAAAAACTAACAATAAGGTCCATGAAGGATGTATTAGACAGAGGATTGTCTTTATAGCAGTCTTTTTTCTTCATATTTCTTGTTTATAATGATTATGTTAAACATAAGAGGCATTCCCTTAATATATTTTACAAAATTTTATAGCTATATTGAAAACCACTATAAAATACTGTTGGAAACACTGAGAGAGGGGTGAATCAGAATATTCTTTCAATTGTTATTACTACCAGTTAGATTCTTCACAATTTAATCAGAGAAATGTATAAGAATAATTTTATTGAGTATAAAAGAATAAGTACAATGTATGACAATTATTGCCAAGCACCAACTTGGTTTTTGATGAGGCTCCGACTTCTAGGGCTCCGACCCTATCTCGTCCAAGGCACTGACCTTGAGTTTAGGAGCAGCAACTCCAAGGACACCAATCCTGTGTTTTAATAAAGAATGTACATAGAACTTACAAGAAATGCTTCACTGCCTAAAGGCAATCCTCCTTCACTGCTCACTGTGCTATCTTCAATTCAAGATTGCTCCATTTCACCAATCTGCACCATACCGCACCATCTCCATTACTTTATCAATACTTAACCAGAGTTTGCACCATGACTTCTCCACTGCTTCAATCACTAGATTATCTCAAGACAACTTAAACACTGCTGCACCAAGATTTACTGAAGTTGTTAGTTCAAGAATGCTTCATTTCACCAATCTGCACCATACCGCACCATCTCCACTTCTTTTATCAATACTGCACCAAATTTTGCACCATAGACATCACTGCTACAGTCTTAGTTTATAGTCCAGCTATGTCACAGAAATCAACCCACTGCATGCTGGTATCCAAGCCACAAGTTAACCAATCTGCAGCTGTGCCACTAAAGGTCTGCAACAGGAGTCTCAGATCTGCAAAAAAACAGGTCTACAATAAATGGTTTACACAGGTCCGAAGTGTGCAAAAGATAACCCAGTTCTGTTTGCAGGTAGGAAGGAACTTATCCGCAGCAAGGAGGGTCTGTTCAGTCTGCAGTATTATCCAGCAGTCTGAGGCCTAGTCCATGTACTCAGCCTGCAATCAATATCATGTGACCCTGTCCAGTCCGCAAGGTACTCCAGCCCAGATCAACATAATACAACCCTGTCCGCAGCTAGGAGAGCAGGTCTGGAACTGTGGTTGTTACTGCACTGAATTTTATTACAAACTGTCTCTTCCAACCATCCTAACACAGTCCACAGTGATGAACTTCTTAACCGCAGTCTCCACAGGAGTATACTCCTCAAAGTATAGTTCACGAGATGTGAATTCGTTATTTCTTCACTGTCTTATCAAGTCCAAGTTACTTGGCTGTAATGAGGTCGAGGACACTCATATATATATACATTCTTGTGTATGAAAACCAAATAGACATGTCTGATAGATGAGCTGACATGATTTTGCTGAGGATGGGTCGGCTTACTAGGCAGAGACCTTATTTAAATCTGTAAAATCTCGTTTTCTCTCATTATTTGGAGATTTTGGCGAAGTAATAGCTCATTGGAAAGGTAAAATTATGCTCTTCAAGATGGTGTAGGCCTCATGGCGAGATTCTGCCTCTAAGGTGGAGAAAAAGATTTTTTAATGTGACTGGTCATTAATTAGTGCAGAAATGGAGGACAATTATATTCTTCATGGATGGCTTCATTTTGTTAGGCTTCTTCATCAAAGCTCATAGGCTCATAAATGTCATCAATAGCATCATATGCAGCATGTAGTCTTTCATCAGCATCGTGTAGTCTTAGTGATGCAGTGATATGTCATAGGTTCCAAGGTAGTCTTCCAATCATGTTCATCAATTGTGGTCCACATATGTCATCAAGGTCGTCAAGAGCTTCTAGATCATCAGGGTTATGATTGACACTTCTTGTCTTATACATGATTGAGCAAGTCATCCCCTGGCATCTTCCAGAATATTTGCCATTCCTGCCACTGCCATATTGGCATCAATGACATCCTAGATTAACAAATACTTCATTTTTTTTAATAGAAATCGAGAATATGTGTTGATATTAAAATCGAGAATGTTCAATTGAGTACATCATACAAAAACATATTAGTAGTGGTGGCTTGCATTATCTAGTGAGACAACATATCCTCAGGTATATCCAAAAGTTACGGCATAGTTTTTCCAGACAGACTATACAACATTCCATATTGTTCCATTTATACATACGCCAATACTGGTCCACTAAAAAACAAAACTTGTTGCACATGTTGAAATACTAAATTAACCATTCGGGGGTATCACCCCCCTGTTGCCGTTTTCACCATTTGAAGCCTCATTATCATTGTTTCTTTTTTATAGAATCTCCTCCAGTTGCGATTTGATATAATCCAGTTCATCCTCCATCTGTTAAATTCTGGTCTAAAGGTGTTGCATGTTATCCAATATATCAGATAGATCCTGATGCATGGTTCTCATAACATAATCACCCCAGCTATCGTTCCCACCGTGAGCCATGAGAGTTTGCACCATCATTGTAAAGACAAAACACTGACTTGAGCGCAGAGGTAACTGAAATCCTCCACCACCCACACGCCAAGAGAGTGTTACACAAAGACTAGACCTAAACCACCCTAGGCACACTGAATATCAAAGAGAACCAGAACAATAGACTGGAAATAGGGCCTTCAGAGCACACTATACAAATCCCCTCCTTGAGAGTCAGTGAAACCCATGGCAAGTCAATATTGATTTATATTCTAAAACCTCCAATCCAAAGCTAGAAGGAGCACGAAAGTTGGCTTTGAGAGAGCAGCAAAATACTAGTGCATGTAAGGATTGGGCGAATAAGAGAAATGATCATATAAATCCAGCAAGCCCGACTCACCTCAAAGTCATAAGGTTCTAGCGTATAGTCAAAATCCACCAACATAACCCAAGCCAAAACCTTCATGGACACATAATCGGAACGCCAGACTTCCCATAAAACACCAACCATCCAGAAACATACACAGCGATTGAAGGGCTAGGCCGCTAGGTGAAGTAGACGCACACCACCACCAGTTGCTTGACATCCTGAGCACCTAGGCCCAAAATTTTTGCTGCCACACTTCACAAAAAAGATCTAAATGAAGCACAAAGCCCCACTCCCTGAGGCAAAGCGACGTAGAAATGGAGAGATGACACCTTCCTGAAATTCGAGAAAAGGAACATCCACAGAAAGTAAGCCTGCAAACCAAAGAACACACAGTTCTAAAAAAGCCAACCACGCACAGAGAGAAGTAATGGAAATACCAATTACAAATCAAAACAGGGACTCGAACTTGGACTCCTGAACATCAAGAAGAAATGGACTGAAGCCATAAAATCCACTTACCTTAGATCATCTGCCCAATTTCTTGTGCCTTCTTCATGTCCTTCGGCTGGAACACCTAGCCTTCCATATAGCTCAATGTCACCCCCAATCCCGTTACTGCAAGCAATTAAATACCTTGTCTTTTGCCACCATTGCCTCAAGTATCCAAATGCTCCAAGAAGGGGGATTCCTACAGTACACCCTGCAATCAAGACTGATCCTGACCACATACTTTCGATCTCCTATGAGAAGGCCAAATCCAATTACAGGCACAACATCGTATTGTTGCAAACCTTCAACATGCATTCTCTTTGACATCTCCCACACATTCACCTGATGAGAAACCTACTTCCACCATAACCACATTGTCTTAAAGAGCACTCAATATCATCGCCTCATGATGTCCAGGAGCCCCAAAACCTAAAGCTGCCATGCCACTGAGACCACTGCATCTAATCAAAGGCAAAGCTGTTGTCTTAACCTGTGCGCTCCCGTACCTCAAACGATTTGAAGGCCGTCGCATGGTTATTATATAGTGTTATTATGGGAGGGGGCCAATCAGATTAAGAAGGTGATTGGCCATAAAATCAGCCTTGAAGTTGTTTCCTCACAAAACCTGGAAACATATCCTCCTCAGGAGAGAATGGTACCAATGGTAAATTCGCTTTAAAATTTGATGAAGTTTCATGTCTGTAGGGAGTGTTCCAGAGTAAAGATGGTGAATTATATTGGTAGAGTCTCCTATTACAATTGCCTCGCTCACTCCAATGCTAACAATCAACTTTAATGCTTGAAAGAGTGCGTATGCTTCTGCCACATTAATAGAGGCGTGGCCCAAGGCCCAGGCATACCTTAGTTCTTCATGATTCTCAGGGTGAAAATTCACCATCCCCACTCCTGCCACTCCAATAAAATACTTCAGTTTTATAAAGAGATTAAATCCATATTTCAGATTAAGAAGGTGATTGAATAGGAATTTATTCAAACTTTTAGTACCCAATCACAGTCACTGACTCACTACCATTTGATTGATTTTCACAATGCTTGAGGTTGGGATGGTGGAAGCACTGAACAAGAATGACTCCTGGAAACCCACGTACAACATATAAAGGCTGAGATGATCCAAAAAATGGGAAAGAACAAGAGCAACAACCACAAGTATTAGCCTTTTAAAATGTTGCAGTTTCTGTTTTCTTGACATGGAGGTTGCTTGTTGTAATTATTCCATTGAAAATACAATATCTAAATCACCAAAAATCCAAATTGAAACCCATCACACAAAACCCATATTTTGAGCTGCAATTTGTACAAAAGATTTAGATTCAATACAATACAAAAACAATGGATGGGGAAAATGATCATATTGTTCAATAATCAATGTCCATGATTGTCAAACTGAAGCTATATGCTTGGATTATCCCTGAAATCTGCACAGAAAATCCTTGAAATATGTCAAAAATATCTCTGAAATTTGTCTGGAACGTTCCTTAAATCTGCCTGGAACATCCTGGGGACGGCCAGCAAGTCCCCCAGTGCTTGATGAAATCCCCAGCAATTTGGGGACGTTTCCCAAGGGTCCAAAAATCCTTGGAACGTGGAACACAGGGTATGTGGGTGTTTTTTCGGGAGGATAGGTTCCCGTGCAACATAGTTTGGAGTTTTTTTCCTATTTTTTTTTTTTTTTTTTTTGTATGAAGTCACTTACGTTAATTTAAATATTTGTGAATAATTTGTTTCTATGAATTTTATGAGTGGAATGGGTTTATGTTGTTTTTTGCATGCTCAATTATTCAGCTTATTTGCTTCTTTCTACCACCAGAAAAGATACTAAACATAATAGATAGACTTGAAATAGATGTTATATACTGTAGGTTTCAAGAGTGTTTATGTGGAGATTGTTTATGACATGTTATCTGTTTCTTTAATTTTTCTTAGTAATTGGTGTCATTCTCAAGCCTTTTTTTAATCCCATTTTTATGTTGGAAATGTTTTGATTGTTACAGGTGGTTGTAGATGTAGAGAGAGAAGAAGATGAAGGTGGAACTATTGGAGATACTTTTACAGACTATGTGAGATTTTTTTCCTGACCTTGTATTTATTTTCTCTGAATGTGAAGTCTAGACAATCTAGATCAACATGGAATGCATAAAATTTCTTATTGTTTCCTTTACTTGAATAGTGTTGCCATTTCGTTATGTTACTATGGTAATTGACAAGCTCATGTTTGTTTCTTAGCGCCCTTCGAAATTGTCCATAGGACCACCACATCCTGACCCAGTTGTGGAGACATCATCATTGTCTGCAGTACAACCTCCAGAGCCTACTTATGAGCTCAAGATTGCAGAGGAAATGGAAAAATCCTCAGCATTATCTAGTTTACAACTTGAGACAATTATCTATGCATCTCAGGTTTGGGATAACATTTACGGCATTTTATTATCCATTAGAAGTAAATTTCTTGAAGATTAGGGCTTTCTATGACAAATAGTTTTTTCCCACATTGACATTAAGATGAAATTTTATATGGAAGAGGCATAGCCAACACCTTCCAGATGGTAAAAGGGCAGGTTTTTTTATGGGTGATGGAGCGGGTGTAGGAAAGGGACGAACAATTGCTGGACTAATTTGGGAAAATTGGCAACATGGAAGGCGTAAGGCAGTGTGAGTGTAGGGATTATGCTTGAATTGTTAAGCTTAAACCCATTTTATGGTGCTAATAATTTGAGTAGTACCTTGGACAATTTCTATGTGCTGATCAAGTTCTAATGTAGGTGGCTTTCTGTGTCGTCTGACTTGAAATTTGACGCTCGAAGGGATTTAGATGATGTGGGTGCAACATGTGTTGAAGGTAGGCATATGAGGATGCTCTAATATTTTGTTTTTCATTTTGGAGTTTGGTTCAATCAAGAAAAGTTCTTAATAAATATGCACACGAGTGACTCTAAATTAAGATGCCTTGTTGGACCATCGCATAATATAATTCTGTAACCAAAAAGGGGATTATTGTATATTTAGCAACAAGTACTATGTTCTTAATAAACTATCAGCTAGATTTTTTGTTGTGACTACTAACTTTCTACATGATTTTTTCACAAGAAATATTGAGTTGGAAGGTAGGCATAACATAATTATATATTGTTTATTTCCAATCATACTGAAAATCATTATTGTGAGATATTTTCAGAATTTTTGTCTGATTGAGAGTTGTTGATGTTTTGTACATACAATTCATTGTCCATTGTCATGACCAATAAGATCACAAAAGGGAACAAAGGAATTCCTAGTCATAAATAAGAAAAGGATTGGGTATACAGAAAGAAAATGCACATACATAACATTATATCCAGGTGGATTCTAAATTTCTAATCTTTCACTAAGACGCAATGTAGAAGCTTAGTGGTCTAAATATAAATAACCTGTGGCCACTCATGTCTTAAGAGTCTTTGATGATGAACATTTGGGGCAAGAGGAAAAAACAGTTATTACAGGTTTAAAAAAAAATGGTTAGAGAGGTTGGTAGATCAGAAAGGCTTTTGAAAATGCTATAATTTGTACTAGAACCCGTGAGCAGATTAACATTGTCGAGCATAGCGTTGTCCTTTCTTATACAAGTGCCTACGTATTAAATATTAAGGATTTTAAGAAGAACAGATATTGGTACTATCTTCACACATCCTAGCATGATTTGAAGGTTCTGTAACAACCCAGCTAAATTAATCCATTTTATAAAGTTTTAAACTTTATAATAAAACCAAATGTGATGAAATTTAAGCTATAAGTATGTTAAGTTTATAAATACATTATAAATTTATAAATACATTATACATTATAAATACATTATAAAGTTGGTGAAGGATCTTGTTGACCCTTAGCTGTAGAAAGACATTCACCAAGTTCTTTGATCTTGCAACAAACCCTACCATGGTAAAATGTTAGGATTTCAAGTCCTTGGTGGCTAATGTCCATATGATCTAAATCAAACAAATAGATTTTGAATTTAATTAATGTCTGAAATTAAATTTCAGACCATAGCATCAATCACACAATAGCTAGAAATCAAATAGCAGAACCATAACAATTAGTTTCACACACGCACAGGTAATTACTCCTATAAATCAGTTTTCCATTTCTTCAAAAAAGACTTGAGAAACCTCCACATGCTGCCCAAGAAAAAACAGCATGCATGGATACCAAAAATGCCTTCAAGTTGAGCTTCTAGAAGTTGTTTGAGAGGTACAGCTGCTGAGAAGATCAACAATATTAGTTCTCTCCTTTACAACATTGTGGTACAGACTGTATGGTTGCTGTACAACACTGCTGCATGGATTTCATACGATTGTACAGATGTCCGTATGATTGTATAGAACTGTTGTCTGAACCAGTGTTGATAATATCGGTATTGGCAAAATATCGGCAAGGGTCCAGAAAACATCTTATCGGCAATATCGGCAAGCATAAAAAATCAATTCTTACAATTTTTTAAACATCGCCGATATTTTCAAATTTTGCCGATATTTTGAAAATATCGCGATATTTTCTCGGCAATATATCGTTTTGCCGTAAATATCGCGATATTTTCGAATATCGCCGATATTATCAACACTGGTTTGAACTGCATGCCGCTTGGGAATGCCTCTTCCCTGGCTGTCTGCTCTCTCTCTCAACTGCTCAAGTGTGTTTGTAAAGGCCTCCACCTTGCCTTGCCTTTCTAGTTTTAGTGGATAATCTATTTTTAAGATTAATTCCAGCCTAAGTACAATTTCATACTCAGCTACTAAAAATAAGATGCTCACTTTTCTATCGAAGTGAATTACAAAATAGAATTACCTTTCCAAAATTATAGTTACTTTTCAGAGATTATTTTTTCGAAAATATGTTGAACTTCTTTTCACACATTCACACTAAGATGCGTTGAAGTTCATATTCGAGCTATAATCCTCAACATGAAACACAGTCATCTTTGCAAGTGAGATTGGAGGAGCATGGTGTGGACATTCTCCATTACTAGGTTTTTGTTTAGCCTTGGTAGAGCACTCAAGCAAGACTACACACAATATTTGCATGGAGGACAGTAACGTTCTGGCCAGGGTTAACCATCTCTCCAAAGATGCATCAAGGAAGCTAGTGAAATTGATAAGGTTTTGTTGCCGCCTTGCTTACACACCTAAGTTAATGTGGGAAAAAGGGAAAAATCCTCAACCCCACTAGGTGTGGCCTTGGTGGCAAAGCTTGGAGAAGGGGCTGTCAGCTAATCCCAACTCTCTTCGTCTAGGCTCTCTCCTAGCTAAAGCCAAGGGGGGGACCTTAAGGAAGGTTTCTAAGGAAACTTGTTAAAACTAACAAGTCTAGGAGATAATTAGTAGATCAATTAGACATTAACCATTCAATAACTTGAAATATAACTTGAAGCAAATAAAACTTAGCAAGTACAAATGATCATGAGCATGTGATCAACATATAAAATATAAATGGATCAATATGACTCAACAATGTATCCTACAAGGCAAATGTAAGTAGGCCAGTGCCAAATATAATCTTGCAAGGAATGAGATATATGCTCAACAAATAAAAGTACTTGCAACAATGGAAATGTCTTCAAGATACAACAAGATCAAATGGAATGAAAAGCTACAAGACAAGTGTTAGTGGACCAAACCAAAGCTATAATATGATGGTACAATTTTGAAGGGAAAGCACTTGAATAAAATTGAGAGCTTGCAAATAAATATTTCTCATACTTGATAAAAGAAAATATGTTCACATATAACAATGATACAAAACTTGATCCAAGTGGACATAAGCAAAGTATGAGAAGAAACTATGTTAAATTTGGCAACTAGGGCCAAACTCCACCTTGGACAGCTCATATGATGTAGCTGATATTTTTATTGGGTTCATCTCTCCAAGAGGTGTAGGATTGATCTAAAGATCATCTCATTCTGACATGTACAATTGGAATTATGAATTTATTTTGCTTATGGACAAATTGTTAAGGCCGGCCAGCGATCTAATGTGGGCTCAAAAGCCCAACAGTCACATCTATTCATCCTCAATGTTTGCATTTAATTAGAAGGAGCCTCTTCCTCATTTGGATCACTCAACTTCTCACACATCTCTCTCTCCTCACATGATTGGGTATGGATTTCTGGGCAGCCTCTCCACACGTGCGAAGAAGATAGTCATTTTCTGTTTTGGGCGTTGACCAACATCGACCAAATTTCAGGAAGGGTTTTCACCAACGTTGACTAGCATTGACCGAATTTCAGGGAGGGTTTTGACCAACGTTCAACCAACGTTGTCTTGTTTGACTGCGTTTTTGTGAGGGAAATTCCTGTTTGGGCAGGCCACATTTCTGGGCACAAAAATAGAGGCAATCCATACTGTTTGACCAATGTTGACATGCGTTGATTAAGTTTGATTGAGTTTTTCGGAACTATTTTGGGTTGATTCAGATGACTATTGGAGGCTGAGTTGACTAGGTTTGCACACGCTATTTTGGAGGTCAAATTCTCCCTGTTAACCAACGTTGACTTTATGTTTAGGGCTTTTTGTGGCTGCTGTTTGACTGGACAGATTCCACTTTGATTGGGCAAGTGAATATTACATATTGTACTCTTTCTCTCTATTGAACTTTTGAAGAATAATAAGAAGAATTGTTCAAAGGGTTTCCCCACATTGGGGTTTGTCTCTGGTTGGCCTCATATCTTGTGCTCTCTTGTCTTGGCTTGTCTTCCACTGTTATTGTTTATGTTCTATCTTGTTAATTTTAGGCAACAATGGTATGTTCTATGCTTTAGATCAATTTTACTTCAATTTCTTTATTAGCCCAGTATCAATATTCAGATTAGCAATCACATCAACATGATAGTAAAATGCAAATAGAACATAAACATAAACAGAAAAAAACAAGCCAAGACAAGAGGACACAAGATGTGGCACCAGCCAGGGACAAACCACAATGTGGGGAAACCCTTGATCAAATCTTCTTTTAGTCTTCAATAGTTCAACAGAGAGAGATAGTACAATTTAAAAATATGATAATTTATAACAGCAACAAAAGAGCCCTAACCAGAAAAGTCAATGCTGGTCAATAGGGTAGATTTGACCCTCAGCAAATCGGTCAACTTCAGTCAACTTAAGCCTCCAAACAGAAAGATAAAATTGTTGATCTAAAGATTATTTGAGGTTGTCATTGATGTCAATCCAAGTAGCACCAGGGGCTAACCTGATCATGCAAGGGAATTTTGACTTGACAACTTACTCTATTTAGAGTCGAGGATCTTCTAGATAGATTCTACTCGTCGAGACGTTTCCATTGATATATGGCACGCCAAGTAATTCTTCACGGTTTGAGAGATATTCATGTTTGAAGTTAGTAACCCCAGCTAGTGGGCTAAAACCCTATGGGGTTGTGGCATGGAACTCATAATTGGTTTTGGTCATTGAATAGTCATTAATTAATAATTTTTTAAGCTCCTAAAATCCCTCCAACATTCTCTATAGAAGCCCCTCTCAACTCTATAAAAAGAAATCTTATATATCCTCCAAATAAAGTGATCGTGGCATTTTCGCTATAACTTAATTTTTGCGAAGTCCTAGATTCTGAAATGAAAACCCATTTGATTCGTAATCCTGATGAACGTCGTGATCGAATTTCAGATCTTGTTTCACTATATTTTCAGAGATATGATCTGTGGAAGTTAGGGTTTTTGCAGGCTCTCGAATTTCATCTCAAAGAAGTGACCTTAGGAAAATCGTCATAACTCTCTCTTTGAGAATAGGATTGGAATTTTGTAAAAAATGGCGGATAGTGCACAGACTGTATTTTTCTGTGTTTCAATTTCAGAGCCAAAGGAGGAAATTGTGACACGTGGCATGCCGTACAAGTTCGCTCTACTGAACCAATCCATAATTAGGTCATCGTGAGAGATTGGGCATAACTTTGTCTTGAAGAGTTTAAATCGGGTCGGACCTGTGGCATTGGAAATAAGACTCAAAGGGATACTACAAGACCGAAGATCACATATTGGGGATTTGAAATCGCAGAGATACATTAGATTAAATATCATGCTCCTAGAAGGCGAGAAAAACTAGATCAAGTGCTGTCAAGGGGTGCAAAGGACCAGACTTTCTAGGGCAGGAAAGAGCAAGGTGCAGCAAAATGATGCAACAAAGGTAAGCTACAGGTAAGTATCTTCTGTATATGCATGTTCATTTCTTAATTGCATTAGGTTCTTTGTATTCTAATTTGTTGTTTTTGTTTAGCACTGACATATGCTCTGCAGGATGAGGTAAGTTTTGCTATTATCATGTCATGGGTATTTCCTTGAAGACTTTTTGCAGGTATTTTATATTCATGAAGAGAAGACTCAATGCATTATCTAATGTTCTGAAGAGTGAGAATGGGTAGCATGACAAGAGCAACAATCAAGGTGCAGAACAACAGCAAAAAGTTCACCATATGAAGTCTTCAAGTGGGAAGCACTGCATACAATCATTGTAAAAGTATCATTGTACAGAGTCATTGTAAAAGCATCATTTTAACAAGTGTGTATCTGCCAAGAGTTGAAGAGGCAATGTTGGGAGGTCTAGGATCATCATTAAGTGGTTGTGTCATAGTTGGGGTTATGGTCTAGTGTGTCTTCTTCTTCTACATCGTTGTATATCATTGTAAAGTGGACCATTTTCCTTGGTACGAGAGTCCATTCTTCTTTATTTCTTCTATAGGGTGGTAGGGTGGTGTTAGGTGGTGCATGAAGTCACCAACAGGTTCAAGTCTATGAAGACTTTAGGGTGGTAGGGTGGTGCTAGGGTGAGTTGTAGCTCATTGGGTGTTGGGGCATCTGTTCAGTTGACTATTGAAGAATCTGGTGCGTTGGAGCGTCCATCCAGTGGGAGTTGGAGAAGAATGCTTTTTTAGAATTCTAGGAAGTTGTTGCTTTCATTTCAGTTGGCGCTGAAGATTAAAGAATTTATTAGAAAAGCATTCGGTGGTTTTTGACTCGGAGGGGTTTTTCCACCTAAAATCTTTGTGCCTCCAGGGTTCTTTTATTTACTGTTACTTCTGCATAAACGTTAATAATAATTGAAGATTAACTAATGCTCTAAAAAGATTTAAAAGTGATAATTGCTAAGGAATACTGATTCACCCCCCCTCTCAATATTTTCCAACAGGCTGAGTTGACTAGGTTTGAACGAGCTGTTTTGGAGGTCAAATTCTCCCCGTTGACCAACATTGACTTTATGTTTAGGGCTTTCTGTGGCTGCTGTTTAACTAGACAAATTTACTTTGATTGGGCAAGTGAATATTACATATTGTACTCTTTCTCTCTGCTGAATTTTTGAAGAATAATAAGAATTGATCACAGGGTTTCCCCACATTGGGGTTTGTCCTTGGCTGGCGCCATATCTTGTGTCCTCTTGTCTTGACTTGTCTTCTACTATTATTGTTTATGTTCTATCTTGTTAATTTTAGGCAACAATGGTATGTTCTATGCTTTAGATCAATTTTACTTCAATTTCTTTATTAACCCAGTATCAATATTCAGATTAGCAATCACATCAACATGATAGTAAAATGCAGATAGAACATAAACATAAATAGTAAACGACAAGCCAAGACAAGAGGACACAAGATGTGGCACCAGCCAGGGACAAACCCCAATCCGGGGAAACCCTTGATCAAATCCTCTTTTAGTCTTCAATAGTTCAACAGAGAGAGATAGTACAATTTACAAACATGATAATTTATAACAGCATCAAAAGAGCCCTAACTAGAAAAGTCAACGCTGGTCAACAGGGCAGATTTGACCCTCAACAAATTAGTCAACTTCAGTCAACTTCAGCCTCCAAACATAAAGATAAAACAACCCTCAAAACGGTCAATTTCAGCCTAGTCAAAGTTTGGTCAAACAACCCACCTGCGGTCAGCCCTAGCTATAGTCAACAGTGAACGTTTAGCCTCGATTTTTGTGCCCATAAATGTGTCTTGCCCAAACAAAAATAGCCCTCACAAAAACGCAGTCAAAGGAGGTCAACGCATGCTGGTCAACGCTTGGTCAAATTGTCTAGAAATTTGGTCTCTTGAAATTTCAGCGTCCTGAAATTTTGCTCTCCTGAAATTTCGGACGTGTGGAGAGAGAGAGGCCTAGAAATCCATACCCAATCAATGAGGAGAGAGAGAGAGAGGTGTGAAGATGAGTGTGTCCAAATGAGGCTAAGTCACCTTCTATTTATATGCAACGTTGAGGATGAATAGTCGTGACTGTTGGACTTCTGAGCCTACATAAGTTTGCTAGCCGACCTTGACAATTTGACCATAATCAAAATACATGTCAGAATCGGATGATATTTAGATCAATCCTACACTTCTCGGAGAGAGGAATCCAAGAAAAATATCAGCCATCATAAATAAGATGACCCATGTGGAGTTTGGCCCTAGTTACCAATTTGAACACTCCCTCTCAACTAGGGAAAACTCCATCTGTTAATCCATCTGCCAATCTGTACTATCTCTGGCATCAATGCACTGTTCTGCTCTGCTCTACTCTACTCTCTTTTGCTGAACTATGAAGAAGAAGAAGTGCTTGAGAATGTATCATACCATTCTCTACTAAGCCGAAGTCAGTCCCAATCAAAAGAGAGTGTCTCATAACACTCTTACTTAGCCGAAGTTAGTTCCAATTGATCCCAGATCAATATTGGTCATCCCAGCATAGGGAGTATGGTAGTACACGATGTGTCCATCAGTAGTACTATGGTCCCTATCCTCATTTCCCTACTCATTGGCCAGATGGGAGGTACTTCCCATGAGTCCCAGACTGCATGGGTAGGATGTCTCAACAAGAGAAGGATGAACCACTCATCTTGTCTACATGTCGCCAAGGGGTATCGCAGGGGAAGGCTGAACCACTCACCCTGTACACAACAAACCTCTAGGGGAAAGCTGAACCACTCACCTTATGGTTGCTCATCGCTCCAAGAAGTACTTCAAGCCCCCTGGAGCTCCCAAAGCTCAATGTCTATCTATATAGGACCCTCATAAGAGGGTCTCTTCACGACTCCAAGTCGTTCTTGGAAGGCCAAGAACTTGACCTTTCCCAGGGGCTTTGTCAGAATATCGGCGACCTGCTCATTAGTCCCAATGTGATGGAGCCTTATTGCTCCTCATACCATATCTCGGATAAAGTGGTACCTGATATCTATATGCTTGGAGCGATCATGAAACACAAAATTCTCTGATAATCGGATCCCACTCTGGTTGTCGCAGAGGATCACGGTGGTATCTAGCACATGTCCAAACAATTCACTGAAGAGCTTCCTCAACCAGACAGCTTCACAAGAGGTCATACTAGCGGCAATGTATTCGGCCTTGGCGATGCTTAAGGCAATCGATTTTTGCTTCCTGCTCATCCATGATATCGAAGCAGAACCCAAAGAAAAACAACATCCAAAAGTGCTCTTGCGATCCACCTCACTGCTAGCCCAATCAGCATTAGAATAACCATGCAGCCTTACATCTCCAGCACTGTGTATCAATCCATGAGTGATTGTGCCTCAGAGATATCTCAGAAGATTCTTGGCACCAATCCAATGAATATGATGAGGCTCAACCATATATTGGCTCAAGGTGTTAATTGCAAAACATATGTTTAGACAGGAGTTCACCAAGAACATCAGTGCTCCTATGAGTTGACGATACTCAAAAGCATTTCCCAATTCAGGTCTAGCAGCACTACCACATAACTTCTTAAAGTTAAGTTCCATCGGAGTAGTCACAGACTTACAGTCCACCATCCCAAATCTTTCCAATATCTTCACAACCTATTTTCCTTGAGAGAGGAAAATTTCACTTGGCTTTTTCCAGACCTCCAACCCTAGGAAATAGTGCACCGGTCCTAGGTCTTTCATCTCGAATTCAGAAGCCAACTCCCTCTTACATTTGTGAATGAGAGGGTCTGCACCTGTCAGAAAGAGGTCATCCACATAAAGTACCAGAATGAGAGGTTTATCATTTTCAATCTTAAAGTAAAGGTTCGGATCAGCTTCACTTCTAGTGAATCCCAACTTCATCAGATAGCTATCGACCCTTTCATACCAAGCCCGAGGTGCCTGCTTCAATCCATAGAGAGATTTCTTCAACCTTCATACATGAGTTTCCTGATGATGAACCTCAAACCCCTCGGGTTGTTCCACATAGACTTCCTCTTTGATTGAACCATGCAAGAAAGCGGTATTGACATCCATCTGATGTAGGTTCCATCCTTGCGAGGCAACAAGGGCTATGATCGAGCGGATGGTGGTGTATAGGGCAACAGGTGCAAATATGTCATCGTAATCTATGCCTTCATTTTGAGAGAAGCCTTGAGCAATAAAGCAAGACTTGAACTTTTCTGCCCTTCCATCAACTCCATGCTTGATTTTGTAGGGCCACTTAGAGGTGACAACCGATTTGTCTTGGGGTCTAGGGACCACATCCCAGACATCATTCTTCATAATTTACTCGTATTCTTCATTCATAGCATCCTTCCATACTGATGCTTCACGATTTCTTCGAATGATGAAGGCTCATTTTGAATGATAGTGCTCATGGTGGTCAAATATCCTTGACACTTGTTCGGCTTCTTGCTTTCACTGAAAGTCCCCCTTGGTGCAATGTGTCTCTCGGCATATTTGAGAGTCTCCCTAAGCCATGAGGCTCTCCTTTAGGAGGAGGAGGGCTCATGAGGAGGATGAATAGGATCCATAGGTTCATCAACATCAGGCATCGTTTCGTCTTCTTTTGCACCCTGATTTATGGTTTCAGCTTCTTTGCCCTTCCTTAGGATAGGAAGGTTATTGATCTTCCTGAGGGGCATATCTTTGTCGAAGGTGACATCATGACTTATCTCAACTTCCTTTTGACCAGCCACATAAATTCTATATCCCTTAGAATTTCCACTCTAGCCCACAAAGATTCATTTCTTCCCAGATGCACCCAATTTGCTTCTTTTTTCTTTCAACACATGAAAATATACAGGACTTCCAAAAATTCTAAAATGAGAAACACCGGGTTTCTTCAAAGACATTTCTTTGGGAGTCTTGGAGTCTAATGCTTGATGAGGGCATCGATTTTGAACATACACAATTGCATTTGTAGCTTCAACCCATAGGAACTTCGGAAGGCCTTGATCATGAAGCATGGCATAAACTACTTCTACAATAGAGTGATTCTTCCTTTTAGCCATACCATTATGCTCAGGAGTGTATGGCGTTGTAGTCTCCCTCTTAATGCGAACTTGTTTGCAATAATCTTGGAATCCATTGGATTCGTACTTGGTCCCATTATCAGTCCTCAATATCTTGATTTTCTTTTTGGATTGGTTTTCGATCAAGGCTTTGATGTGTCGGAACCAGGTGAGCACTTCATCCTTCTTCTTCAAGAAGTAGATCTAGGTCTTGCGAGAATAATCATTTGTAAAGGTGGGATAATATAATTATCCCCCAAAGAGTTTACGGGCATCATACCAGATATGTCAGAGTGGATCAATTGCAATATATATGTGGCCTTGCTATTACTTGAGGGGAATGGTCTCTTTGTAAGTTTTTCTTTGGCACATCCCAGACATACGCCTTCATGCTCTACTTTGAACTTGGGCATGCCTGTCACCATCTGTCTCACAACAGGTAGGGCCTTATAATGAAGATGGGCAAATCTCCGGTGCCATAGTTCAAATTGTAGAGATGTGTCGCAAGACATGGTTCCCAATGGACTTCCTCCAACTTGATACAAAGTGTCAACCCTGAACCCAAGAGTAAAAACATATTTAAAATTTCTTTTCCAAACACGCACCTTTCCATCAATGAATGCCACCTTGAATCCTTTGTCCTCCATGGCTGAAATGGACACTAGGTTCTTCTTCAGATCAGTTACATATAGTACTTCTTGCAAATGAATAGTGTTACCTTGATGCAATTGAAGGGTAACATTCCCTACTCCCTTCACGGGATAGGTGGCATCGTCTCCAAGGATGATCTCCAAGTTTGTCTCCTTTTCTATAAGATTAGAGAGGGCTTCCTTGTATCTGGTGAAGTGCCTTGAGGAACCACTATCAATCAACCAATTTCCCAAAGTTTTCGGAGGAGAGGCAGTGGAGAGGGCCAATATAAGATAATACTCTTTTTGCTTATTGTTAACAACATTTGATTATTCATGCCTGGAGTTCCTTGATTTCTTGGAGGGTCGACCATTTCTTGATGTCCCGCATTCTTTTTTCCTTTGCCATTGGACCTGCCATTCCTTTGATCGTTGTTGTTGAAGTTGCCCCTAGAATGATTGTGATCATCATCATGCGATGTGTCCCTTCTATTTGGACACTCCCTTGCACCTGCCCTTCCTTCCTCCCTTAGATCCAGGCTTTCCATGGAAATGGCCTTTAGACCCTGCATTATTTCTCCTTTTGGCATGAGTGGAGAATGCAATGGGGTTGCTTCTATTACAAGGCATTTCTTGCTCCACCATTCTTGTTTCTTCTTGAATGCATCTCGACATTAATTCTTCAAACCTTGGAATTCGATTATTTTTGAGGATGATGGTTTTGAATACATACCACTCAAGTGGGAGTCCTCCAAGGGTGGTGAGAGTAAGTTCCCTGTCAGGAATGACTTGTCCAATCGAGAGTAGATCATTCTTGATTTCAGTAATCCTCAAGAAATAGGATTGAATATCCTCGTCCTTGCCCTTCTTAATATCCTTCAACTTATTCTTGAGAAATAGAGTTTGATTAGCATTATTAACCTTGAACATGCCGACCAACCTATTGTAGATCTCCTTGGTGGTCTTCAATTCAGAGATGTAGGCCAGCAAATGCTTGTCAATGGAATCCTGATAATCTTCTTTGCTTTGAATTCAACCCTGTTGTACTTGGTCTTTGCAGCAGCCGGTGCATTTGAAGGAGGTTCAGGGATTTTACCCTGCACATAGTCCATCACTTCTTTTTCTTCCAAGGTCAAATCAAGAGACATCTTCCATCCATGATAGTCAGATTTATCATGGAGCTTGTCTTCAACCGGGAAGTAGGATGAGGAACCCATTGAACCTTTTGTCCTTGTCCAACTGTCTTTGGTGATTGCTCTTTCACTCTTGCTTGGGCTTTGTCTTCACCTCAACTTTGATACCATGTTAATTTTAGGCAACAATGGTATGTTCTATGCTTTAGAGCAATTTTACTTCAATTTCTTTATTAGCCCAGTATCAATATTCAGATTAGCAATCACATCAACATGATAGTAAAATGCAAATAGAACATAAACATAACAGTAGAAGACAAGGCAGATTTGACCCTAAGAAAATCGGTCAACTTCAGCCTTCAAATAGTAAGATAAAACAACCCTCAAAACAGTCAAATTTAGCCCAGTGAAAGTCTGGTCAAACAACCCACTTGTGGTCAGCCCTAGCTGCAGTCAATGCTGGTCAACAGTGAATGTTTAGCCTCGATTTTTGTGCCCATAAATGCGGCCTACCCAAACAGAGATGGTCCTCACAAAAACACAGTAAAAGGAGGTCAACGCATGTTGGTCAACGCTTGGTCAAATTGTCTAGAAATTTGGTCTCCTGAAATTTCGCGCTCCTAAAATTTCGACCGTGTGGAGAGAGAGAGAGGCTTAGAAATCCGTACCCAATCAATGAGAAGAGAGAGAGAGAAGTGTGAATATGAGTGTGTCCAAATGAGGCTAAGTCAACTTCTATTTATATGCAACGTTGAGGATGAATAGATGTGACTATTGGGCTTCTGAGCCTACATAAGTTTGCTGGCCAACGTTGACAATTTGACCATAATCAAAAGAAATTCGTAACTTCATTTGTACATGTCAAAATCGGAAGATCTTTAGATCAATCCTACACCTCTCGGAGAGAGGAATCCAAGAAAAATATCAGCTGCCATAAATAAGATGATCCATGTGGAGTTTGGCTCTAGATGCCAATTTTAACACTCTATAACAGTGATTAACAAAACCAAGCTGTCCTAAATGATCTCTTCCTCCTTCTAAAGACTCGATAGATAGATCTCCAATTTTATAGAAGTATTTTATTTTGATTATTTTAATATTATTCTAGAAGCTCCCCCTTGACTCCATCTAAGTGACTTTTAATTTCACTTAAGTCACTTTTGGCCTTTTTCCTTAAATTGATCATTTTCCCTTCTTTATTTAATTATGTGACTAATTAAAGTCACTTTGAATCTGGGAAGATGGTAAATCACTCACCATACTTTCTATGGTTGCTGGAAGTCATTGTAATATTCCTAACCCAGAATATTCCTCAAACCCCAGCAAAAACTCCAACCAAATATGTGCAAATGATATAATAACCCAGAAGTGATAAAATAACAGTGGAATAGCATATAATAATGCAAACCGGAAATATAAGCAGATACACAAGAAATGCAGCGAGAAAAGCTAAGCCATTTTATTATACTGAGCAATGAAATGAGTACAAGAGGTGATTAGACAGATGGCACCTCGACTTGCACAATGCAAGTGAAGAAATACTCTCAGAATGACAAGAATGGCCTCTCTACGTGGATGCTGCTGCTGTACTGCTGCTGCTGCTAGAAAACAAATGATGATTTGGGGCTGCTCCCCTCCTCGGAAAAAGCTGAAACTCTAGATTTGGGCTCTATTGAAGAAACTCAGAAAAACCCAGAAAGCTTTCCCGGAATGGCCGACCCCCGAAAAATGCCCTCTTGGGGTTCTGTGCAGTTCCTCAATGCCCTGCGCTGCCACTGAAGAAAACCCCTCTAAACTCTGTCTGAAACACTACCTGAAACCCTGCCAAAAATCCGCCAATGAGACAAGAGCTGGACCCCTGCTCAATCTCCTAGCATAACTCCACCTGCAAACCCCAATCCAACACTACAACCAAAAAGAACTGCGTCCCTCTACAAGTGCTACGCAATCCTCCAAAATGCTGATGAAACTGCTACTGAAATGCTGATTAAACTACTGCTCAAATACTGATGGAAATACCTTGCCCGAGTAGGCACTCGAAGTCCCTCGGGGCTAAGGGTGAGATCTTTGAACGGAGACACTCAATGCACTAGCTAAACAGCCAACGTGCTCAGAGGTAGAAATGACTAGTTGAAAATGCACATAACTGAATGATCCAAAATGGGGGGGCTCCTCTCTATTTTATAGCCTCTGCCTCTGACAATCCCTAGGCTCACCTCCTCCTGCGTGATTCCCTTCTTACCATGTGTTCTTCCCTCCTGCACAGTCCCTCCATGTTTCTGCGTGGGCCCCATTTTTGAGTCCCCGTTTGGCCCCCTTGGCTCCTCCTTAAGTCACAACGTTGTGCTACTAGGAAGTGACTTTTTTTATTCTTAAAGTGAGTTATGTCCCCCGTCCTCACTTTTTTATTTATAAATAACTATAGAAGGCAAAAATTGGGCAAAATCGAATATTCCAATTAGCCATGGCTAATTAGGAATATTACAGTCTCCCCCGGCAAAATGTTGCTTGTACTCAAGCAACTGAAGTGATGGATGCTGCAAAATCTTCTCACTCTTCCAAGTGGCATCCTCATCGAGCAAATTCTTCCACCTCACCAAGAATTCCTGAACCATCTCGCTCCGCAGCTGCCTCTCCTTGGTATCAATGATGGCCTTCGGCTGCAATACCAAATGCCCCTTTTCATCCATGGGTGGTAGCTCATCTGTCACTGTCACCTGCTGCCCCAATGCCTTTTTCAGGCATGATACATGGAAAACGTTATGAATCTTGTTGCATTGGGGCAGCTCCAACTCATATGCAACCTGTCCAACCCTGCGTATCACCCTATACGACCCATAAAAGCAGGGCTTAAGCTTCTTAGCCCCCTTCTGTTTTAGTGACGACTGTTGGTATGGCTGTAATTGTAGGTAGACCATATCCCCTACCTCGAACTGTCTCTCCACCTGACCCCTATCGGCATACAGCTTCTGCTGGTTCTGGGCTGTAGCCATGTTATCCTTGAGATCTCAGAGAATATCCTGACTCTCTTGGATCCATATCTTGGCTCTGGGAGCCTTGCTATCACCAAACATCTCGTCAACAAAAGATAAAGGATGATACCCACATAAAGCATAGAATGGTGACATACAAATGGACATGTGATGTGAAGTATTGTAGCAGTACTCCCCTAGATGCAGCCACCTCAACCATGCTTGCTGTTGCCCACTGACATAGTTACGCAAGTAGCCCTCTAGCCACTTGTTAACTATCTCTGTTTGCCCATCTGTCTATGGCTGATAACTGGTACTCGGTGTCAACCCCGTCCCCACCAACCGGAAAAGCTCCTGCCAAAACCTACCCATGAAACAGCTGTCCCTATCACTGACGATGGTCTTAGGAAGACCATGTAGCCTGGAGATCTCTCTAAAGAACAGCTCGACCACCTGTGTTGCTGTATAGTGTGCGGATATGGCAAAAAATTGTGTGTACATTGTCAGTTGGTCAACGATGACAAAGATGCAATCCTTGCCTTGTACCATGGGCAACCCTGTGATGAAGTCCATCGAAATACTCTCCCATTTCCCCTCCGGAATGGGAAGAGGCTGCAATAACCCCGCAGGATGGCTCATCTCTCCCTTGTTCCTCTGGCAAACATTGCACTCCCAGATGTGCCGGTGTACGTCCTCCTTGAGGCCCTTCCATGAGAATCTCTCCCTAATGGCCTTGTAGGTTTTGGTAAACCCCTGATGTCTTACCAAAGGTGAATCATGTGATGCTTGGAGTATCTTCTTCTTGAGCTGAGACCCCTCAGTCAAGAAGATCCGGTCCCTGTAATAGATGATCCCATCGACCACCCTGTACCTGTCATCTGCCGCCTGCCCATCCAGAACCTCACATGCAAACCTGTCCTTGGAGTACTCTACTAAGAGTCGAGCCCTCCAGTCTATATCCAAGCTCATAAGAGACAACGTGGCTGGTCTACATGAAAGGGCATCTGCTACCACCTTGTTCTTACCCTTGACATACTCAATGTCAAAGTCATATGCTTGGATCTTGCTGATCCACTTCTGCTGCCTCTCCTGTAGCTGCTTCTACTCCAAAAAGAACTTGAGGCTGTTGTGATCAGTCCTCACCCTGAACCTGTTACCCACCAGATACTACCGGTACTTAGCCAATGCATGCATGATGGCCAACATCTCCTTGTCGTATATAGAGTACAACCTCTCGTGCAGAAGGAGCTTTCGGCTCTCAAAGGCTATAGGGTGACCTCCTTGCATCAACACTGCGTCGATCCTCTCTCCGACGCATCACACTCCAAAACAAATGGCTGCGTAAAATCTGGCAACGCAAGCACTGGGCAGCTGCTCATAACCTCCTTGAGCCTGTCAAAGACTCGCTATGCTGTATCCGACCAACTGAATGCCCCCTTCCTCATCAAATCTGTTAGGGGTGCAGCAAGCTGTGAGAAACCTTTGTTGAACTTCCAGTAGTAAGTATAAATGCCAATGAATCCTAGAAGTTCCGTCACGTTTCTCGGCTTCGGCCATTCTCTAATGGCCCTGATCTTCTCCTCGTGGACTCTCACTCTGTCCACGCCTATGATGTGCCCCAGATATAACATCTCTGTCAACCCAAACTCACACTTGGAGAGTTTGGCATAGAATTGCTGCTCCTGTAAGATACGCAATAATGTCTCAATGTGCTGGAGATGCTCCTCCCAAGTCCTGCTGTAAATGAGAATATCATCGAAGAATACCAACACAAACTTCCTCAAATGACTACGGAAGATGTGATTCATGCAGCATTGAAATGTAGCTGGGGCGTTGGTTAGCCCAAAAGGCATAACCAAGAACTCAAAGTGCCCATAGTGACACCTGAAGGCGGTCTTGGGAATGTCGTGCTCCCTCACGCGAATCTGATGATACCCCGATCTCAAATCAATCTTTGAGAAGAAACATGCCCCTCTCAATTCGTCCAGGCTCAATCTGTTCTGCGTCCAGCACAGGAACACAGTCTCCCTCCCCGTAGGTATTCTCCAACCTACATCTAGTGTCTCTGTACCTCTTACCTTCGTAACAAATGTAGGGTTTTTCCCCTGGTCCCATGGATTGCTAGCTCCTCAGGCTGAGCCAGATCTATGCTCTGATACAACTGTAATATTCCTAACCTAGAATATTCCTCAAACCCTAGCAAAAACTTCAACCAAATATGTGCAAATGATATAATGACCCAGAAGTGATAAAATAACAGTAGAACAACATATAATACTGCAAACCGGAAATATAAGTAGATACACAAGAAATGTAGCGAGAAATGCTAAGCCATTTTATTATACTGAGCAATAAAATCAGTACAAGAGGTGATTAGACAGATGGCACCTCGACTTGCACAAGGCAAGTGAAGAAATACTCTCAGAATGACAAGAATGGCCTCTTTGCGTGGATGCTGCTGCTGTGCTACTACTGCTGCTAGAAAACAAATAATGATTTGGGGCTGCTCCCCTCCTCGGAAAAAGCTGAAACTCTGGTTTTGGGCTCTACTCAAGAAACCCAGAAAAACCTAGAAAGCTTTCCTGGAATGGTCGACCCCCGAAAAACACCCTCTTGGGGTTCTGCGCAATTCCTCAATGCCCTACGCTACCACTGAAGAAAACCCCTCTAAACTTTGTCTGAAACACTATTGAAACCCTGCCAAAAATCCTCCAATGAGACAAGAGCTGGACCCCTGCTCAATCTCCCCGCATAACTCCACTTGCAAACCCCAATCCAGCAGTACAACCAAAAAGAACTGCGTCCCTCTCCAAGTGCTGTGTAGTCCTCCAAAATGCTGATGAAACTGCTACTGAAATGCTGATTAAACTACCGCTGAAATATCGATGGAAATACCTTTCCCGAGCAGGCACTCGAAGTCCCCTGGGGTTAAGGGTGAGATCTCCGAACGGAGACACTAAATGCGCTAAGCAGTGCTGCAGACCAGCTAAACAGCCATCGTGCTCAGAAGTCGAAACGACTAGCTCAAAATGCACATAATTGAATGATCTAAAATGAGGGGGCTTCTCTCTATTTTATAGCCTCTGCCTCTCATAATCCCTAGGCTCACCTCCTCTTGCGTGATTCCCCTCTTGCCATGTGCTCTTCCCTCCTGCGCAGTCCCTCCATGTGTTTGCGTGGGCCCCATTTCTGCGTCCCCCTTTGGCCCCCTTGGCTCCTCCTTAAGTCACAACGTTGTGCTACTAGGAAGTGACTTTTTTTATTCTTAAAGTGAGTTATGTCCCCCGTCCTCACTTTCTTATTTATAAATAACTATAGAAGGCAAAAATTGGGCAAAATCGAATATTCCAATTAGCCATGGCTAATTAGGAATATTACAGTGACCTCCCATTATCTCATCTTGTAGATCTTCTCGTTTTGGTTCCAACGAGCTATTGCACTTAGGTGTTCTATCAAATATTCCATCAAATGTTCCTCTTGGAATTCCACCTTAAGCGTAATTAATTAAGTCAAGCTCGATAATAACCTTGTTTTACAGGAATTACTAGAATGTAATGGAACCAAAAGAAAGCTCTGTAGATGATAGAATATGCCAAGCAAATGCCGTTGGAACCCATAAAATCCCTCAAAACTCGTACGGAACCCTTGATGATGTATTCTTGCTCTTGACATAATTGGAAATTCATCCTGGCTATATACTGTATAGGAAACTGAAAATGGGGACATTACATACATGCGGACAAATAATGCATGAGGCTATGACTCATGGGTAAGTGGTAGATGCAAGGAAGAGAAACTCAAATATGCCATGAAGCCATATGCCAAATCTCCAAAAGCCTAACCAACTCATCAAGGACAAGGATGACTTGATAAACAAATGCATGAAATGGTGATTAATGTGCAAATACCTCCAAATGTGGGTTCAAGTAGGGGAACGCTCAAAGTAATGCCATGTTCCATGCTAGGAGCGGTCCATCTACATATGAATGTTATCCATAAAAGATAGGGCGTTGGAGAAAAAGAGCCCTAACTGTGGCGATATCCATCCCATTGAAGTGACAAAGCATGCAAAAAGGTGAGTGTATGCCAAACGCTCTATATCATGATGAAGTCAATCAAATGGAGATGCTAATTGTTGATTTGGAGTAGCATTGGATGTGCTGCAGCCATGAAAATTGGTGGAGGCTAAAGCACATGAGATCTCCAAGACCCAAAAATGGTTTGGGCAGATTCTAACCGGTTCGGGAGATATTAAAATAATTAATATTTTTAATGGAGTTCCTAAGTCTAAACTTAGGAAAAATAAAATATTAATGGGTATTAATATAAAACTGGGTTAGAAGGTTCCAAAAGTCATGGATCAAGCCAAATCTAATCTTAGCCGTTGATTAGATATTTAATTTCAACTGTTGAAGGACCAACAGGAAAAGTATAAGAAGAGGCTTGAGGGTCAGTTGGAGGACACACTGAGGGAGACCAGTCAGTTTGATTTCTGGAGCGGGGTTAGCTGAGAAATTCGAACTAGTGGTTTGGAGAGCAGCAAGTACGGAACAAAGAGTTAGGAACAACACTAGGGGAACAACGTAGAGGCTGAAGAGGTAGATGCAAAGCATCTCAAGCAGACGCAGAGGCTGCAGAATGCGCAGTCACTAGAGGGCCTACGTGGGTGATGCAGAGAGGCCAAGTGTTGACGCAAAGAGGGAGGGGTTGACGCAGAGGGTTTGGGAGCTACACAGAGGTCAGCCAGGCTAACGCTGAGACTAGGGGAAGTGCTGAGGAATTTTCTCTTTGTTGGGTAAGCCAGTTTGGCACCCAGTTGTACTGAAGAATTGCTGAATAATAAAATCCTCCCTTGCTGCACCGGTTTTCCCACATTGGGTTTTTCCGGGGATTGATTGTCCAAAATATTTGTGTCGATGTGTTAATTCTTGTGCATGTGTTTGTTTCTATATTATGATGTGATATCTGCAACAGAATTTATTTTAATGTTTACTGAAGGATTTTCGTAAATAACTTGTCGGGAAATACGTAGGTAAAATAAATAAGTTGTTGTAGTGATAGAATTTTCACACTAATACCATCTCTAGTTAGCCCATAAGTGCTAGGGAGTTCCACCAAGAGATCCATACATCCTCATGTGCAATCATATATCAACGAGTAGACACTAGAGTCTAGAACATCACATTTTTGGAGAAACATGGAGGCTACAGAATTAAAGTAATTTCTCCTTTCTTGATAATTACTTGTGAATTTATTGGCATTATTTTATTATGTTTTTCTTCTTTTATCAAGCAATTCCCAAACGTAAAAACCTGAAGATCACAAGAACAAATAGAACACAAGATATAGGCTCCAAGCCAGGGAAAAATTCTCTTCTTATAGAATCAAATCAATTGAGATATGCAAGTCAAACCCTCCTGTTCTGCAAATCCACTAATGAGAGACCAGCAACATATGCAGCATCATATCTTCAACAAGATATACACCAAGGGAGAACTTTCACAAATCAGACTTCGAGTAAGCTCCTCCTATTTCAGATTTCAGTCCTCTTTCTCTGCGAAAATTCAGATCAGATGCTCCAAATTGTGTGTCCAAAATGAGCTCCAACTTTATTCTATTTATACTTGTCCAGAGGGTGCGAATAGTCATGTCTTTTGGGGCAGGGCTGACTTGACAGGTAGGCCAACTTGACTTCTAGAGGGATTTTTACCCAAAATACATATTAAAAAAAATCTTTTTCCTTTTTCTTTAGAGTAGTTCCAATTAGGGCTTTGACTCTTTGATTCATCAAATCCTAGAAGCATGAAGAACATGCTTAACTAATAAAATAATAATTTCTTGAGCATGAAATCCATGCTTGAATATAATTTTTTCCTTTTCTTTTTTTGCTTTTTACATAAAATACATTTTGATACAATTATGAAGACCGAACTTAGTTACATTCTCCAACACACATGATCAACTGTAATGCTATTTCTGTGAAGAGCAGGTATATCAAGCAATACACCATCAAGATATCTAGCACATCATCATCTATGTCATCAACAATCCAAGGAGCCAAGTGAAAATCCTAGGCATCCAATGCTCTTTGTGATGAATTTCACAAGAGTAGTGGATAAATTCACTAGTATAGGCCTCATGCAAATTGAGGGTAACACGTTCTATTCCTGATCCATGCTATATATCTTGTTTTATTCTCAAAATTATCTATTTTGAGGGAGAACCTGCTTAACAAGGGTTTCATGAAATAAGTTGGTTGATTGATTGATTTATACAACCAATATCACATAATGTAGATGTTGGCATTTTACATGATTGGTAATGAATTCCCAGTGGCTGTGGCATTCTGTCCAGGCGTAATATGTGCTTAGCTCTTAACTTTTGAATTCTGTTTTAAATTTTTTGTTAATTTTGTTGATTCTCATTGTAACTGGTCGTAATATATCACAGTTTCCTCCTATCTGTGGGACGCTCAGTAGACAAATGATAAATCTCTAGTTTTTCTGTTTTATATTATCCTTTTGGGACTTTATGGGGATTTTATATCTTGTTTTATTGACTTATTATCTATTTGAGAAATATCTGATTTTTGTTAGCTGTTGTATGCAGTTCACGCCTTGAACAAATTGCCATATTCAAAGCTTGACTCAAAATCTGTTGGTGTAATGGAAGGAGTTATATTTTTAACATACAGTAGCCTCATTGCATCATCAGAAAAAGGACGTTCTCGGCTACAACAACTGGTGAAGTGGTGTGGGCCAGAAAATGATGGGCTTCTAGTCTTTGACGAGGTTATTTTTCTCTCTAATTGAAGATCTAAAATGAAATATAATGGTTTTAATGTAACAGGCCACTGAAAATCCAAGGGCCTTTCAATCTTCTATATTTTATTCAATATTATTTTATTTTCAGATCTTTTGAGGGATTTATTTTTTTGATTGTTTTCAATAAGTTCATAATGAGATTATATTTAAGATTGTTTTGGAATTTGAAATACTTACATGTTCAAGCATTTGTCAAGTAGTGTCACAAGGCAAAGAATTTGGTTCCTGAGTCTGGAGGGCAAGCTACTCGCACTGGTGAGGCTGTACTTGAAATTCAGGTACTTGGTTTAGTTGATCTCACCACGTTGTACCTTGCATATTGTATGGCATACCTTTCAATGTAACTATTTCAGATTTCTTTGCAGAGGAGGATTGCAAGTTATTCACTATTTTGAAGTTTTTCTGGACTACATTTATACATATATTTATCTTTATTAGCAGTGACAATCATCTAAACTATTTAAGGATTTCTTAAATCCGATACAATTCTATCAGGTACAACTGCCAGAAGCTCGGGTAGTTTACTGTTCAGCAACAGGAGCATCAGAGCCACGCAATATGGGTTACATGGTACGGCTTGGACTTTGGGGGCCAGGAACATGTTTTCCTCAGTTCCAATCATTTCTAGGTCTGTTTATGCTCTTATTTTGTGCTTAATGTATGGGAATTTCGGATGAGTTGTTCTCTCTTTGCTATAATCTCTTTTGGTTTTCATCTGTGTGTTTTGTTTTATTTTACAGTTACACGCCTTTTGTGAACTGTTATATTCCACAGAAAAACACCTTTGCTTTAGAAATGACATGCACATGTCTATTACTGTGAACACCATGACATTAATTAATACCTATTACGACTGTATGAAGTTGCAACTAGGTTAAGATATGTAGGGTTTTAGAATCAGTTTAGGATAAGGTATGGACGGGTTGGATTTTTCCAAAATATCATTTTGGCTATTGGGTTTTTAGGGACATTCCCGGCAAGTGTGCTAGGTTTATGTCGGTGCATGTAAAGGACTGTGCCAAGATGCACAATCCATTGCCAGGGCTAAGCATTTTTGAATATATGAAGACATATGGCACATCCTGTGGCTTGCCCCACCCTTGATGGACACAATCATGGCAATAATGCTATGAATCCAACCAATCAAATTCTTTTACAGATATATCACTGTTGTGTAATCGCTTCTAGGATTCCAAGGTGTTCTAGTGATTCTAAAATAAGATGATATATTTATGTCGAAGTTCTTTACAAAGGCAATAAATCAACATGTCCCTCTATATGCCAATTTTAACAAGCATATATTGAAGCTATTGGAAGAAAGTTTTCCCAGTTTGTGACTAACCATAAGATACCAATAACCTCTAGGTTCTAACACATTATCTGAATTGAAATGGAATGTGTTATTTTAGAGCTCCAAGGAAGAGCAAAGCCTTAATGATTGATTTTAACAATTGGTTAAGCCGTAAAATGAAAGTAAAACAGCATATTAAGTGTATATTGTAATTATAGTCTGTAATAATTTTGAACAAGCATTTGTTTTCCATAAGACCCATAACGGAGGGTGATAGAGTTAGTATAGTTTAATGGTCATATTGTTGTATTTGGTAGGTGTTAACACTACATGATAAAATTACTTGACATAATTTCATAAATTCACATCGTATTAAAAAACAATGTAAAGTGTAATTAGTTTTCAAGTTCGTTTTAACTTAATGCTATTTAATTGTATGGGTCATTGTCTTTCTCATGAGACATGAGTTTTGCACACGTCTCTTTCTCAAATTCAGTGTATTTTATCCCAAATTAAATATACGTTCTTTCTTTCTGTCTGCAACTTCATATACCAGGAAGAAGGGTTTTCCTTTCTCTTCCGTATCATATTATTACTTATACATGGGTATTTCCATGCTGTCTTCGAGTTGTCATTGTTTATATATGATATTGTGTATGTAAGGCGTTGAAATGAAAAGAGACAGAGAAACATCTTGTGCATGCATTTTCATTAAACTGGGTTTTACAGAGGCACTTGAGAAAAGAGGAGTTGGAGCACTTGAACTTGTGGCAATGGATATGAAAGCCAGGTAAGTAGCTTGTGTTAAATTCTTATACGGTTGGATGGTGGCTATAGTCTTTGGATCTTTCTGTTTTCTTTTAATCTAAAACGAAGTCACAATTAGCACAGGGGCATGTATGTTTGTCGGACACTAAGCTTCAAAGGAGCAGAGTTTGAAGTTGTAGAAGTACCACTAGAGGCTGACATGATGGTAAGTTTCAACTGACTTTACTGCACACTGTTGGCTAAGAAAATGATTAAAATATAAATTGTGTGGCATGGGATTAAGATTTATCTGGAAAAGAAATAATTTTTCTGCCTGATTTAATTGTCCAAGGAGGAGCAGTTTTCTTCTGCTAAAACTTTGAAGTTTATGTTGCAAAGCATTTGATTCTAAATTTCCTCATAAAACTGACAAGATTTATTTTGTATAATATTTTGGTTAAAATTATGTGATATAGGGTGTCTTCAGAGGTATGGCACATTGGCTGCCATGGCATCATTGTCAGAAGAAGTATACAATTGATGTATATTTGTAAACCATATATGTTGAATAGATAACAGCTAGAATGGAGCTAAGCTAAAACTGCTTTTTAGGGTCAACCAATTTCTTTTTAATAATCTGGAGTTAACAGAACCGATTTAAGCTTTCTATGTGCTTTCAGGCTTCAGCATGATATCTAATATAACATGGACACTAACTGTTAAGAAATTTTTCAAGTTTGCTCTAACCAGAATATTAATTATATAGTGGAAACATGAAAGTGTAATTACTTAGACACATTATGCTAAGGATGACAGAATGATAGTCTTTCTGGGCAGTGCAGCAAGCCGGACTGACAGGTCTAGGATTCCTTTTGTACAAGTGCGGGAATACCCATTGCATAGACAATACTTTAAATACCCATCAGTTGAGTAGTTGAACATCCATTCAACTGTAATGCTAGCTTCTTGTCTTCGTGTGTTTTAAGTTCCTTGGAATTAATATTTCCTTGAATTGATCTAGTCATAACCACTGCATAATGCTCGCTTCTTATGTAGATTAGTTAATTGGCTGCATAAAAACCAGTGGCAAGAGATTTGAGGCCTTTTATTTTACGGGGGAAGTATTTTTACGGGACACAGGCCTTTTGTTTTGTTTAACTGGCTTAGCCCCAGGGTTAACTACAATGTGGAACAGTGAAATACGAGGTTATTCTGAATTACATTATCTGTTCAATCTTTCTAGGTGATACTTGCCAGCAGATTAGATACTGGTTCCAGAAGGAGACGGAAGGAATTGAGTCTTTGTAAGTTTGCAACATTCATTCCTTCCAGAGAAATAGTTTGGCAGCTGTTATTATTCACGATACTGGCTCTTCGTATCATTGGCGTTCATTGTTATTCGTTATCTTGGGGACTATTCTTTATCTTTGATACAAAATTTCACCTTTGGATGATATTATTAATCTTTTGTCGCTGTTATTTGCCTTGGGGTGGTGTTTATTTATGCTTGGGCACTTTTATTCACCTTTGGGTGCCTTTTAGCTATGCTTGGATATCCTTTAGTGCTATCAGTCACTTTGCTTTAGTGTTTCTTGGTTTCAAATGATGATGCTTATATTAGAGTGGAGCTTGGATTACTGAGACCAACCATGCTTAATATCTACTGCATTGACAATGGTGATGAAGTTTGAACATCAAGTGCCAGAGACACACATGTGATTTTTGTGACACTGGAGGTTTGAGACAAATCTCCTGCCTGAAACCCTGGATAATCTTTTTGGTAGTTACTCAGCACTAATTTGCCCCAGAAACCCCAGCGTTGGCCTCTCTCTGGACTGCGTCACCTCGGATGGGTCTGCGTCAACCCTCGGAGGCCCTTCGTCAACAACGCTAGCCTCTCTAAGGCTCTGCGCAGCTCCCGACTGCCTCTGCGTGGCCCTGCGTGTGCCCTGGCTGGGTCTGCGTCACTCTCCTTGGCTATTGCATTGCTCTCCCGGCACTATCTCTGCCTCTCTGTCTCTCTGTACTCAATTTCCCTTCAGCAGCGTCTCTCAATCACTAATTCTATCTCTCTTAGCAAACCCCGCTCCAGAGAATAGAACAACTGATCACTCTGGGGTCTTCTCCGAGTGACCCTCAAGCCTCCTCTTATACTTTTCCTATTGACATATCAACGGTTGAGATTAAGTCCCTAATCAATGACTAAGATTAGATCTGGCTTGATCCATGTCTTTTGGACCATTCTAAGACAGATTCATATTAATGCACATTAATATTTTATTTTCCCTAAGTTTAGACTTAGGGACTCCATTAAAAATATTAATTATTTTAGTATCTCTTGATCTGTTTAGAATCTACCCAAACCCTTTCTGGGTATTGGAGATCTCATGTGCCCCAGCCTCTCCACCAAATTTCGTGGCTAGAGCACATCCGATGCTACCCCAGATCAACAAAATGAGGTACTCCATCATAGTTGGTCCCCTTTAAGCATGGCACTTGGCCATGAAGTATTTCTCGTTCATTCCATCATTATTAACATGGCACCTATTGATTGAAGGGTGGAATAAGGACATGGCACTTCCCCTTGGGGATTGGGAATACTTAATAAGATAGTCTATAAACCACTCCTACCTAGGGAGGTAACACTGTTATGTGACCAAGGCCCCAATTTTGGAAGAGAAGCCTCATATGAAGTGTTATTTTGCCCATTTCTTTCAAGCTTGGTTCACTTAGAGATGTAATAGTAAGTTGCAACACTGGATATTGTGTGTAATTGGCAGGTGGTTCCATCTATAGGTTTGGTTAACTTAATTGGGGTCTAGGTCCTTGTGAGGGACATATTAACACCCACAAGTCACACGTTGAGAGCCATGAAACTTCGGACAATTGTACAACATAATTCATAGCCATGGGCACCTTTAACACCCATAACATTCCTACATTTCCCTTTATTATTCATGAATCATGGGATGATGCACCAGGATGAACGTGCCCCAGTCGGTTTAGTAGTGATCACATGGTTTGGCGGTTGATGTAGGGCCCATATGAGGTTTGTCTCATACCTTGAGACATGGGAGGGCTAGTACCGTCTTTTGTGTCCTCAAACTTGGAGCAAAACTAGGCTTACTCATCACTTGGAGACCCATGGGACTCATTTTTGTGCCCCAAGCCCAAATTTGAGGCCCATAGGAGATTTTACGAGAGATCTAGGGGCCAACCACTAGAATATGATTTTAGAGGGCCTGTTCACTCATCATGGCACTCAAGGTCCTCAACGCTTGCCCTAAGCAAGCCTACGCTAGCATGATGTCATCCTTACGACTTGCACACGTGGAGATAAATCATATTTCAGAAAGGCTACTAGGTCGGCTTATGACCTAGACATGCTTTGCACATTATTTTATGAGATTGTAGGGGCTTGTATGTTAAATTGCTATTCGACCTCCTCATATAAGTAGAGGATTCATTTGAACTATTCATCATCACACTTTGGAATTTCAGCGTTCTTAGAGGAACTCACTTGATCTTTTGTGGATGTTTGGAGATCTTTGGATGCATTTTGATGTTTGGAGTTGTTTTTGGATATTCTTTGGAGCTATTCGTTGGTCTAATTCATGGAAATCTTGCATGTTATCTCGTAAGTGTAGTTTATTGTTGAATATTTATTTCTTGAATATCTAATGTATGGAATTATTGGTTCTAGATTATGTTAAATTGTGCCCTAATTTATTGAGGATCAATTTTGAATTGCTATCTAGATGAATATTGTAGTCATTACTCATACACAACATGTAATGAATTGTCCTAGTGGTGAACTCCTAGTAGCCCTTTCATAAAACTCCATTTCTCCATGTAAATACTAGCAATTTGATTGCTAGGGCTTCAAATTGCGGCCTTCTTAGGAACAATTTTGGCTAATTTTTATCATCCTGGACTCCATATTCCGAAGGGACAAGGCACTAATCCAATTTGTTGGTGATCATTCTTAAATTGTCTCCATATTTTTTTCTCTCAAATTCGACACTTTTAAGGTTAAGTTAGGAAACTAGGGCTTAGTGTGAATCCCTATGCAAGAGGAATTTTCGTGGTTGGAGAGCCTAAACATCAAGAGGATAGTATTTACCACTATATCTATCATTTTGGTGGCCATCCACTTCAATTTCATCCATAAATTTTCTTGCTCTATGTTAGTTTCTGTAGCATTGGATGTGTTCTAGCCACAAAATTTGTTGGGTAGGCTAGAATACATGAGATCTCTAGAACCCAGAAATAGTCTCTGGAAATTCCTCTTAGAGATGACTTAATTAGATTATTAACTTAGTTTTTAATGTTTCCTAAGCCTAAACTTATTAGGAAAACTGGTTAATTAATCAAAATTAATTAAGTCAAGGCGAGAATTCTCTAGAAACTCACACAGATTGATCCAGAAATGATCGAAGCCATCGATTAATGTTTAATCTTGGTCGTTAGAGTCCCAACAGGGAGATATAAGAAGGGATCGATGTGGTGATGGAAAATACACTAGAGCAGACACTCAGTGATCTAGGCAAATCGATTTTCTAGAGCAGAGTAATTCAGTAGGAGAAATTGAGCCAGAGATCGAGTAGCAGGTGTCAGAGGAGTGAAGCAATATTTCAGTGGAGGTTCTCAATAGCGAAAGAGTTAGATTGAGAGAGTGCGAGTTTGCCGAGAGGGACTGCGTAAGCACTGTGCAGGCAACAACTATAGAGCAGTTGAATTTAGTTGGAAGAGCATTTGATTCAATAGCTAGTGGCCAGGGTTTTGATCAGGAGGGTTGGTGAATTAGTTCCAGAGCTAAAGAGAAGTAGAGATGTAGTTTCCAGAAGTTTCCAAAGGCGGCAACAATAAGGCCTGCGCAAAGGTTGACGCAAAAGGATGTACGAATTGGTGAGGGGCTAGTCTTGGGAGTTGAAATCAACTGTGGGGTGTGGAAAAATCCTCAGAATAATTTTGCCAGTGATTCTCTCAAATTGAATTTTGCCAGTTTGGCATCCAAATTATTGTATTCAGATTTGCTACTGAAGAATAATAATGAAACCTTCATCTGCTACACCAGTTTTTTCATGTTGGGTTTTTCCGGGGACAATTGTCCAAAAATAACGGTGTCAAAATTCTTTTGTGTTAGAATTTCTCAGTTTCCAGTATTTTGTTGTTCACATTATTTTTATGGTGAAAATTGTAGCTGTGATTTTATTCATTGTTTGTCATAGCAAATAAACTGAATAATTAAATTTACAGTTAGGAGAATAATCTCTAGTTACTGCAATAGATGAAATTTTCACATGGTATCAGAGCGTGAGTGATTAGTGGGGGAAGCTCAATAGCAGAGAAGGGAATTTCGCTATTCAGAAGGAGCAACAGACCAAAATTCCTAAAGGTAGCATAGTGCTCAAGCAGGCAGGGCAAATTGTTGGGGCAAGAATTCGATTTCAATTGCCAGGTTACAAAAAAGGCGAATTGCCCGAGACTGTAATTCCAACAGTCAGAGGGAGCAACAATAACTCAGATTTGCGCTGAGTAGATTTCTGGTTGGACGCAGAGGGGTTTTGCAGCTACAGAACCAACGTTGGTGGAAGAGAAAAAACACACACAACAGATGGAAAACTTTTCTTAGGGAACTTCGAGTCTTAGAAGTTCGATTTTTCCAGGCAGATTAGCAGTAGTAGCTAGCAGATCTTCACATTCCAGAAAGAAGTTCGAGTAGTAGCCGAGCAAAAGGAAAGAGGGAGTTTTCGACAGTTTTTGAGATGGCAACAACAAGGCTTAGAGATCAGGATAGGTTGGAGGGTTCCTCTAACTATGTCATTCGGAAGACCAGGATGTCTTCCCGTTGGATGAATATGGCTTGAAACTCTACACAGGGAATGTTGTGGCAGTTCCCCAGGATGCATATCAGGTTAAGTAATATAAGAAGGAGATGGCGTGGGCGACGCTGTTGATCTTGGATGGAGTCCGGATCATATAGTCTCACACATAGCTAGCAAGGATACTGCCAAAGAGATGTGGGATGCTCTCTCCATGCTATATCAGGGCACTTCCCTGCAACAGAAGATGTTCCTAGAAGAAAAAATGAGATGCATCAAGTTGCAGAAGGGGGAAGACATAGATCCCTTCCTCCCCAGGGTTCAGGAGGTCCGAGATCAGCTTGCAGCTGCTGGGGTAACACCTCAACCAAGAGTGCTAGTGCGATTAACACTGAACAGTATCTCTGAGGAGTGGCAAGTTTTCATCCAAAGTATATTGGGCAGAGACAAGCTACAAGAGTGGGACAGGATGTGGTCAGATTTGCAACAGGAGGAATTGAGGTGAACCCTATTGCAGAGCTCCATTAGTGGCAGCAGTAATAGCAGATCAAAGTTGGTGAAGGACGTGGAGAATGTGGCCCTTGCATCAAAGGGTCCTAGTCAGGGGTAGGGGGAACAGAGAAGGAAGAAGAAGGACAGGTCAAAGGTCAAGTGCTTCAGATGTGGTGAGCTCAGTCACTACAACACGCAGTATCCTCTCAGTAAGAGGGACAAGTCAGAGAAGCCGAACCAACAGGCAACGTTAACTGAGATCGACAAGTTGTCCTCCAGGTTGGAGGAAGACTTGGCGATGTTGGCAGCCATACCTCCGGGAGTGAGGTGGGGTGACTTGGAGTTGTAGCCTCAGAGAGATACAAATTTGGCAGGGTGCTTGAGGAAGTCCACCTCATGGATCATTACCTAGCTACGAGGGTCCATAATATTCAGTAGCAGGATGGATCAGTGGCAATTGATGCAGTCAATACCAAAGTGACAATTGCAGACTAGTAGCAGTCAGATGCTGGGGAGCACAGTGTAGTGTTGACAACAAAGCAGGTGGTTCAGTGCAGAGTTAGCAACAATGCAAATTCTTCAGTGGCAGTGCAGATGCTAGTAGTAGTCAAAGACTTGGAAGACAAATGAATCATACTGAACATAGTTGATTTAGTATTTTGGATGCTTCTCAATTGCAGTAGTTGCAGTTGCAACAACAACAAATGGGAGGGAGTTACAGTGCAGATGCAGAGTTGGCAACATTGTAGCAGTGTCAACAACAACACAGATGCAACATCATTGTTATGTAGTGGTTGGTGGGTAGTATGGCCAGACATCAGTAGCGTGATAGGAGGTGATACAGAGACAGGGTGTTGTGGCGGGATGTGCAACACTAGAGAGAACACATTCCTCGCTAGGAGGGAGTGTTAGTTTCCGTAACATTGGATGTGTTCTAGCCACAAAATTTGGTGGAGAGGCTAGAATACATGAGATCTCCAGAGCCCATAAATTGTTTTTGGAAATTCCACCTAGAGATGACTTAATTAGATTATTAACCAATTTTTGAATGTTTTCGTAAGTCTAAACTTAGGAAAATTGGATAATTTATCAAATTAATTAAGTCAAGGTGAGAATTCTCTAGAAAATCACACAAATCGATCCAGAAATGATCTGAGCCATTGATTAAGATTTAATCTTGGTCGTTGGAGTCCCAACAGGAAGATATAAGAAGGGATTGATGTGGTGATGGAGAATATGTTCAAATTTCTAAGTATTAGTCGTTATAAATTCTATCTGTATTCTCTGGTTTATTTCGCCTACTTGTTTAATTCCTAACAAGTTATTTACTCATATAAACACTGAAATAAACACAATATAGTCTCAACCATCTATAGATCAACAACTGAAAGAAATAGATAAACACACAAGTGACACTGTTATTTTTGGACAACACGCCCTCGGAAAAACTCAACTTGGGAAAACCAGTGCAACAATTCTGAGGGTTTATTTTATTATGCAATCTTTCTGAGTACAACTGGGTGCCAAATTGGCTCCCTTAACCGAGAAAAATAATCCGGCAGTAATACCTCTCTATTCAAGAGAAGATATTTGGAAAGTCTACCCCACAAAACCCTTTCCATCATAATCTGAAGCTCAGCGTCAACCCTCCTAGCCTCTGCGTCAACCCGAAACCCTCTGAGTCAGCGCTTTGAGGCACTAAGCAGCCTCTACGGCCCTCTGCGTCATGCCTGTAGCCTTTGCGTGGATGACACTAGCCCTTTTGGCCTCTCCGCAGTCTCTTCTGCCTCTGCGTGGCTCCCTTTGGCTCAACGTTTGCCTCTCTGCTTATGAGTTGGTCTCTCGACACTATCTTTGCTTCTCTGCCTCGTATTCATTGCCCCTTGCTGCAACTGATCACTGATTCTATTTCTCTTAGCAAACCCTGCTTTAGAAAATCGAGTGAATGATCACTCTAGTGTGTTCTCCAAGTGACCCTCAGGCCTCCTCTTATACTTTACTTGTTGACATATCAATGACCGAGATTAAGTCCCTAATCAACGGCTAAGATTAGATTTGGCTTGATCCATGTCTTTTGGACCATTCTAACACAGTTTCATATTAATCCACATTAATATTTTATTTTCCCTAAGTTTAGACTTAGGGACTCCATTAAAAATATTAATTATTTTAATATCTCCTGAATTGTTTAGAATCTGCCCAAACCCTTTTTGGGTATTGGAGATCTCATGTGCCCCAACCTCTCCACCAAATTTCGTGTCTAGAGCACATCCGATGCTACCCAAAATCCACAGAATACACCAGAACAAACACATAGTAAGCTAGGCAGATCGATTTTTTAGAGCAGAGTAATTTGGTAGGAGGATTCAAGCTAGAGATCGAGTAGCAGGTGGTAGAGGAGTGAAGCAGTATTCCGGTGGAGGTTCTTAGTGCTGGAAGAGTCGGATTGAGAGTGCGAGTTTTCGCAGAGGGACTACACAGGCAGCAACTACAGAGCAATTCGATTTAGTTGGAGGAGAATTCAATTCAATAGCTGGTGGACAAGATTTTGGTCAGGAGGGCCAGTGGATCAGTTCCAGAGCTAAAGAGAAGCAGAGTTGTAGTTTTTAGAAGTTTCCAGAGGTAGCAGTAACATGGTCTGTGCAAGGTTAACGTAGAAGGCAGTACAAATTGGTGACGGGTCAGTCTCGGGAGCTGAAATCCTCTGTGGGGTGAGGAAAACTACTCAGAATAATTTTGCCAGTGATTCTCTCAGATTGGATTTCCAGTTTGGCATCCAAATTATTTATTCAGATTTGCCGCTGAAGAATAATAATAAAACCCTCATCCGCTGCACTGGTTTTCCCACACTGGGTTTTTCCGGGGACAATTGTCCAAAAATAACGGTGTCAAAATTCTTGTGTGCGCTAGAATTTCTCAGTTTCCAGTATTTTGTTTTCTGCAATATTTTTATGGTGAAAATTGCAGTTGTGATTTTATTCATTGTCTGCCATAGCAAATAAACTACATAATTAAATTTTTAGTTAGGAGAATAATTTATAATTAGTGCAATAGAGGAAGTTTTCACACTCTAGTTGTTTGCCTAAGAGGGAAACCCTAGTTCTCCTTCCTTCAACTTTAGGGCTTCATTGAAGGTTTCGTGACCCTTGGAATTGCTAATATAGATTGTAAGAAACCTTTTCCCCTAGCGTTGACCTTGAGTTACACCAACACTCATCAAATTTATCAATCCCTAGATCTTGTGCCCATATTTCTTGGTCTCTTGATGAAAGCGAATTGCTTCCTTGTGAAGACTTGAACCCAAATTGCGCCTTTCTTGAAGACTTCCTATTGAGGTCATTTCACACATTAACCCTGGAATACCTATTATAAGTGATCTCTCATTTACCAGGACTCCTCCCATTGGTGAAATTCAGCCCTCTAGCTAGGACTGCGCAAACCCCTCTAGGGATTCGAACTATTGCGTCCTGCAGCTTTTTCGATCTCCCTCCTTTGCTCAGGGCTGGGATCTCTGGCACTGTTCTTCTTGCTTCACCTGCACTAGCTTTGATACCATGTGAAAATTCCTTAAACTCGAGAATTCCTATTGCAACATTGATGATATTTCTTCTACTTGTTAGATTTACATGAACAAGTTATTTGCAGTTTCCTACGACAAATATTGAAATACATACACTGTAGCCTACACCAATTAAATTATATGCCGAAACAAGAACAAAACAATAGCGAAAGATACACACACATGACACAATTGTTTTTGGACAAATGTCACCGAAAAACCCAATGCGGGAAATCCAGTGCAACAAATTTGAGGGTTTTATTATTATGCATTATTAACTCTGAGTACAATTCCTTGGATGCTCAACTAGCAATCCGATACAAAGAGAAACTAAACAAAACGAATGGTGAAATGCTCTCACTCTGTCACTGGGAGAATTTGAGTTTGATCACGCTGAAGTCGAGCTTCTGCGTACCCTCTGCGTAGCCTTTGCGCAGAACTGCATCAATCCCACGCAGGTCCTACGTCACCCCTGCTGGGTATCACGCTGCTCCTTTTTTGGACCCTCTGCTGACTGGAAAATCCGAATCTCTACCTCCCGATCTCACCCCGGCTCCTGGCTACTGAAACTCGATTTCCTCAGTAGGAATTCGATCTCCCTCTAAGGCCTGCGCTGCTACTGCGTCGCTCTGCGTGGGCCAACGCCTACCTCTCTCTGGAAGTCGTTCTATCCTCTCTGCCTCGTACTCTCTGTGCCAGGAAAACTTCCTTCTTCCGGATATTATCTCTGCCCCTCACTGCAAAAGATCACTATCAAAATTCTCCCTGCAGCTGCTCTACTTCAGAAAATCAAACTTTTGAACTCATTCTGTATGTCTTTCCAAATGACCCTCAAGTCTCCTTAAATAATCTCCTCGTTGACATTCATTGACCCAGATTAGAAACAATGCAATGGCTAAGATCATTTTTGCTTGATCCTCGTCTTCTTCTAGAAGTTACAGCCATGATTAGATTAATACCTATGTTGCACGGGTTCCCGCACCCAGGGGTGGGGTTCTCGAACCCGTCCCGGGTTCCCGCACCCAAGTACCGGATTCGGGTACGGGTTCTTCCCAGAAGAACCCAGAAGAACCGGGTTCTTCAAAAAAAAAAAATTGGGTTCTTTTCCTTTAATGGGTTCTTGGATTCTTGGGTTCTTCGGGTTGGGTTCTTTTAAAGGCTTGCCGGAATGAATGTCACAATTTCTTGCTGTTTCGGACTGTCTGCAACATGGGCCACAACTGTCAGTCCACTTTTATACACTCAATTTGCCTCCTGCTGCGGCATAGTCCCTCCTCCTTCTTGTTGTCAAACGCTGAGTTGTAGGGCTTGATTCATGCCACTGTTTACACAAAACAGCTCACTGTTCACTAAGGAACAGACCTCGGCCTCCCTATGCAGACTCCTGTACCCAACCGAAGCCCTAAATAGAGATAACAATGCCACAAACTTACCTCTACTCAGCCTAGACTTGTTAAATTTTTTATTTTTTATACTATATACTATAATATGAGAAGTATACGTTTCAGTTCTTTTAACCTGAAATAGTTGCAATTAGATTAATAAAGCGCAGAAAATCTTCATCATTTTTTGCATTAATGAATAGCATTACATAAATGCATTCATACACTAAATATAGCTCTGTGCTATTCTTTACAATATAAACCGTTCAGTGAGAATGTATTTCAACTCAATCATCTACACAACATTCAAGCCAGTTCATTATCTACCCTCTAACAATGGTGTTGCTTGCCCTTGCAATATAATTTCACCATGGATCAACAAAATCCAATTAAATGGTTCAGAATTTGTTCAAGAAAAAGTAAAACAATTCATAGTATATATATTTTAATTTTTGAAAAATTGAATCATTACATTAACATATAAATTCTGTGGTTTTTTTAAGGCTTGTGGCTACATTAAAGTATAAATTATGGCTGCTGGCAGCATATATTTCACTGCTGTCCCACCAAACACACAAGGCAGCCCAATTAAATAAAGTTTAAAATGTTGAGTCTTTGAAAACTCAGAATACTTTAGGATTTTTGAGCGTACTCTTGAGTTTGTAGGAAACTTGGCTAGTGTATCTCAGTCAGCTGTGTGTGACAAAATCTGTCCCATACCATGATTCATGTTAATATGTAAACAATGAACAGTTTTTTGGTGATAAATTTTGAAATTTCAATGTCAATGTTGAATGTTCAATGATGTGCATGTTTAAATGATTATCATTAAAGTTTTCTTGTTTAAAGTTGAAAAAATATACAAATTCAAATTTCATATATATTATTAATTATAAATTTATAAAATATAATTATTAAAATTTAATATTATTATATTACCCGACGAACCCACGCACCCTGTTTCCAAAAATGTCGTCCCCGTCCCCGTCCCCGAACCCACATTTCTTGGCAACATAGATTAATACCCATTAATTATTTTATTTTCCTAAGTTTAGACTTAGGGTCCCATTAAAAATAATTAATTATTTTAATAAAACTGTTTCTGGGTTTTTTGGAATACATGTGCCGAAGCCTCCCTGCAAAATTTGAGACTTAGAGCCCATCCGATGCTACCATAAATCAACATTTTCCTCTCTAGAGGTGAGAAGTTTCGGCCCTCGCTGGAGAAGCCTATATTTTGTACCACTTGTCTTTATTTTGGTAATTGTCTTGATGAAAAAGAACACACTAACAAACTAACATAGTGAAAGATCATAAGTAACTGAAGAACAAGCATATCACAAGCAATTATCAAGCAGAGAAATTGTTAACATTGAATGCCCTAGATTTCTCAACACATTAGTCAAATGTTTCCTCGCCCATTTGGCATGAGTGCACGTTGCAAGGTTGGCATCCAATCAAAGGGTACTTTATTCTATTACAATCGGCTGCTTATGCTTGTTTGTATTTTGGGCATTTGGTATAGATCATGGGGTAACCTGGAAGGAAGTGGGGTTTTGATTGTCATTTTGTTCCCCCTCCTTGAATGGTATGGTTAATCTTTCATCCTAGTCCACTAGGACCTCAGCTAATAACCCAATGGGTAAAGGAGGGGTACTACTTGGGAGAACTTGATTGGGATAATGTAGTCTCATCTCTCCCTATTCCATACTTACCACTTTCCATCTTACATTATGAGCTCCATATTCCACCTCCCTTCTTCGTGTTGAATTGGTCATTAGTCCTCTGGGATTTGGCACCACACATCCTCATACTTGGGTAGGGCCTGAAACTTGGCCTTGGGGAGGTTGACGTAGTTAAAAGAAAAGGAAAAAAACATATGATGGCCACAAGAAAAAACGAAAGAAGATCATAATGCAAAAGATGTCTGGGAGATATACATTATCACGTGGGAAAAAGCCTAGCATGAGCATATGGTGCAGATTATGCGAGTAGTGGTTTTGACAGATTATATTTCTTATGGTGCATTTATGTGAGTAAATGCTTTACATGTTGCCACTGGACATGCTTATAGTGGGCCTAATGGTTAAGAGCGTGTGTTTTCTCATAAGAGATTACAAGTACAAAACAAGAGAGGGAAGAGTATATAGACCTTTGTAGACTTTGGCAGTCAAATCGTTGTAAAAATATGCGACAAAGCTAGTGAGAAGGAAAAGGGTTGGAACAACAAATTGTACATGCTCCCATTGTAAATCAACCTACACTAGTTCACTTAGTTGTGTAAAAAGCATCTTTACAAGATTATGCCATGTGATGAAAATAAAATTGTATGTGTGAAAACTTGTGATCAAGTGATAGCAAAAGATAGGAATAGATACAAAATAATTTTCAACTGAAATACAATTTCCTCATACAAACTGAGGGTTGCCTTCTAGGGAAAAAAACCTTGAATCAACATAACTTACACTGTCAGATCTTCCAGCTAATGAAGGGTCTAGATTGAGTACAAAATTACAATATTTTACAAGGCAATTTTCTCAAAAGTTTCCTTTCAGGGGTGCTGCACCCGAACCCCCACTAGGGGACCCCCCTGCAACAATAATCGGAGGGGGCGAGGGGCAAACCCCCTCACACCCAACCCCCGTTAGGGATTGGGATCCAAATGTGGCCAAATCAAGACCTCTGAATCAGGAAGATAATCAAGCTCCACACGCAACATGATGAGAATCATGATGTTATAACTTGTGGACCTATGGTTGATGAAAATTATAACTACCGGATGATTGATGTTATATGGTTTAATCCATGTTTTTGTGCTTTTTATGACTAATTCATCATTCTACATGCTTTTGTTGATACATATGCATCAAAATATATAAAAATATATGTTATATAAAAACACTCCCAACCTGGAAGCTTCTGAAAATTGGTGCTCCTGCTTCCATGAAGCCTTGGTCTGGGTTGGCCGTTATTTTAAAATTAAATTATAATTATTATAATAAACTTTTAATTTCATTACAGTGAAATTGTGTAAAACTAAAAAGTTTGGACCTTCATATTCTATTGTTATTTATTTTTGGTTTGTCATGTTGTTCCCAGATTCTCTTAGTAAGTGATTTGTGTGGCCTAGAAATTATAAGTCCTACCTTTGCTTGCAATCATGGGAATATATGGGCACAAGGGTCTGTCTGAACTAAAATTTAACTTTTAACATGGACACTTGATAAAATTAAAGTATACCAAAATTGCAGGAGATGTATAAAAATGCTGCTAGATTATGGGCAGAGTTACGCGTGGAGTTATTGAAAGCAACGGCAAGTCTATCTGAGGAAAGACCTAATTCAAGTCAATTGTGGAGACTATATTGGGCAAGCCATCAGGTGTTGAATATTCGTTCATGGTAGAGGTTTGGCTAGTTTATTCTGCCCACTATTTTGGTTTAGAGTGGTGCAGTCACTGGTTCATTTATAAGTGACATTTGTTTTCCACTTTGATATGTGCAGCGGTTTTTTAGGCATATGTGCATGTCTGCAAAAGTACCAGCTGTTGTCAGACTAGCAAAGCAAGCGTTGTTGGAGGACAAGTGTGTTGTTATTGGCTTACAAAGTACAGGGGAAGCTAGGACTGAGGAAGCAGTCACAAAATATGTATGTTGAATGGGTAAATCTGTTTGTATGTATTTTCAGTGGCTCTATGTGCCTGTATGTAGTATCATGGTATTTCAGTTATTTTGGATCACTGAATAATTTCAATGTGATTTTTCAATTCTGGTAATGTTTTTCAATATGTATGTTGACCAATACGAATGGTCTGTGGTTTTCTGTTAACTTGTCCTGTAGAGGCTCATGTCAAGCACTCTGTTTTACGGTTCATCAGGGTATTAAAGCTATGTTTGATTAACCTTTGTACTCAGGGTGCTGAGCTTGATGATTTTGTTTCGGGTCCTCGGGAACTGCTATTAAAATTAGTTGAAGATAACTACCCTCTTCCTCAACAGCCAGTCCAAATGCCAGGTCAATATATGAATCATTTGTTGTATGGCATTAATTTTCTCTTAATTAACTAGTCTGGAGGGGACTACTATCTTTATTTCATGTTGCTACTAGGTCTATGATTCAGTCTGTTAGTTTCTCTCCACAATACACATAGTAATACCTGATTTCAATATTAGTGGAAAAAACTATATTTAGCCACCATGCCAGTTTGATACTCTGTAACTGCAGAAGAGGGAGTTAAGGAATCTGGGAGAAAACGACATGTAGCACCTACAGGTATCTCTTTTAAGGGAAGAATGAGGAAGGCTGCAAGATGTAAGGCTCCAAGTGATGCTGAAACTGACGGTGAATATGAAAGTGAGTTTATGGTTACCTGATTATCAGGGAAAATTTTAGGGGCTAATATTTGCAGGTGGACTAATTTTCCATGCTTTTCCAAAAAAACGATTCGCCAATTTTCATCATTTCTAAAAATTATTCCCCTAATTTTTATAGTATAAATTTGTTTTACCTTAAAGATTGCCAAAATTATAAAGAGACTATATATACAATCATTTTAAATTTGAACATTTATACATTAAATATTTTATTGCTTTCATATTAGGGACTAGTAAGATTCGCCAAGGTTTCTAAAGTTTAAAATATATTTCCATCCTTAAAATTTTCCTTGCTGATTATTGACACTTTGGATTTGTTTTGTTGTGAGTAGGTGGACTGTTCAAGCCAGAATTGTAAATTGAATTCATTGCAAGTTTCGTGAGACCTTTAAGACCTATATGAGGATGTTACAGTCTAGAAAAAGAATGTGATTGCTCAGTTGTGATATAAATATGATTTAAATACAAGTTACCAAGTTAATAATGGCAATTACATCTGTTATATATCTTTCATCATCAGAATTCAATATCCTAAGACCTGGGTTTCCCATATCACGAGAAGATCGGCATGTAGTTGTAAGAAATAATCATATATCCACTGGAACTGGAATTACTCTCTGCTTAGATGAATTAATTGTGTTCAGTGCTGCACATCAGGCCTATGCCACGAACATATTAACTTCAAAATTTAAAGCAATTTCTTTGCGATAGTTCTAAGATCTTCTAGTGAATTGTGTCATACCTCCCGGTCATTTTGGTATGTACGTTAGTTACAATATTAAATGCATATTAATTATTGTGTATGTGGTCAGTCATTGACTTTAATTGATATTTTTTGGTTGTGTTTTATTGTTTTAAATATATATGTTGAAATGATTTATTGCATTATAGGTTGTGTTTGTAACATTGGCTGAATCAATGTAGACAAATTGTAGTTCACTGGTATGTAATGATTAAATCTTGTTTCTTCTCAAGCGGTACAAATTGGGTTATTGTAAACAACGCGCACAAATGTCCTTTTCCTTTCAGCTAGTTTGATATTTACAGTTGCCTTTATATTACATGAGAGACGCAGGGGATTTGCTTGTTATGACTTATGGTTGTCTTTTGCAGCTGAATCTGAACCTGAATCTACTGATTCTGACGAGGAGTACCAGATCTGCGAGATCTGCATGATTGAAGATGTGCGCTAAAGCAGAGCTGTATAGCTTTTTTGCATATATTTTGTATTTACTTCTAGCGGTTACATTTCAAGAGTATTAGTGAACTTATTTATGTACAATTATAAAATCAGACAACAAAGACGGTGCTTCAGTGCTCCAGTTGCGGGAAATCAATGCATGCTGCTTGCCTGGTTCCTCCAGAAATGGATCTAGTTGAGGGTGATTGGTCATGTCCTATGTGCAAAAAGCAGACTGAAGAGTATATAAAATCACATCATGCATACATTGCAGAACTATGGAAAAGGTTCGTACCAATTTAACATTTTCTTCAGTTGCTTGTGGTTCTGAGCTCACAGCAATAGCTTTCCCTGCAGATACGAAGCAGCAAAAGAAAGGAAAAATCACATCTTGGAAACTATACGTGCATTGGATCTTCCTAACAATCCATTAGATGACATCATAGACCAGGTAGTTCATTACCTGATACAAGAACATGATTTGATCTTGTATTGACTTGGTATGTAATCTAATAACAAAAAATGCAAAGTTAGTCAGGAGTCAGTCCTTGGAGTCTCGACACTCTTCCAGATCTTCACTTCATCATTCTTAAGAATAAATTCATATATTGTACGTAACTTTTAAAATAAGAACTGGAAATGTCTTTGTACTAGTCAGGAGAAGCTTATATACAATAATTGTGTTTATATGGCATTTTAAATTTGAATTAATGTGCACTACCGATGGGTGTCCGACCTTTTTATATGGGTTGCAGAAGCTCTCACATTGTTCAGTTAAGTGTTTAGTCTTGAGTAACCTTCATTCTCCTGCTCCCAAAGCTTGCTTCAGATGGGAGCATGCTTTCAGAATGTTTTCCTGCTCTCCCAGAACAATTCTCCATGCCCCCGAACAGTTCCTTGTGCTCTTAGAATGATTCTCCATGCCTCTAGAACATTTCCTTGCGCTCTTAGAATGATTCTAATGCAGGAGCATCCAAGCGCCAAGGCAAATACATTTGACAAGACCTAGGGGTCATTAATTTACTATGGGAGTGGTTCCCTAATTGTCAATTATTTGTAATTTTCTATGTTTTTAGGAATTCTATAAAGATTGTAATATTAATGTAATTGGTGTGGAATGAGATCTTCTTATAAGAAGAAGTCTCGGGAGGTTGAGTGAGTTAGAGAGATTTTAGAGTCAGTCAGATTCCTTGAGAGGATTTCGTGGATCTAGAGGATCTAAAGATAGCTTTATTAGTTGAGTGAATTGTGGATCTGAACTAATTCTAGTTCAGGATCCTTCTGTATATTTTGTAAGCCAAAAGGCATTCGAGAGCATCCATCAAAGAGAGGAGAATAGGAGAGACTGAGGCTGAGTATGGCTACGAGGCAAGAAGGGCCAATTTCACGTAAATCAAGGCATAGGAGGGCCTTCTGTAACTTTTGTACAAAATCTAATTTAAATAGAAGAATTCCTATATTTGAGTGATAGAGGATTGATATTACATCCTTGCACATTGTTGGAATTGAGAATTTATGTTATATTTATGAGAATACACCCTGTGTTTGTAAGAGGCGAGGGCATTGTAGGACTTACTGGATGTAGTAAGGTTCAGGAGGGATTGTGCATAGAGATAAAGGTTAAAGAACGATTGTGGCAAAGCTTAGGAGGGATTGTGAGCAGAGACAAAGGTTAAAGAACGATTGTAGCAAAGCTCAGGAGGGAGAGTGATTTGGAGATCATTCCTTAAAGAGAACAATTTCGTGTAGAATCAAGGTAGCGCAAAGGGGGTGTGGAGGCTATAAAGGGCCTAAAGGAGCCAAAGAGAGGAGCACAGTGGAAGATTCCTGTGTGGGAGCAGTGCAGCAGTGGTCGAGAGTATAATGAAGGGAGAGAGTGGAAGACTTAGTCTTTTTAAGGCTGATGGGAGTATGTCAATTGATGGGTGCCGGGAAACAAAACTTGACTTCTGTCAAGAAGAAGTTGTGATTTGACGACGTCGGGTCAAAGGTTCTTTCTTAGAAGATAGAAGAGGAGTGCATGAGATGCGCAACCGGGCTGATTAGGCATCGAGCTAATGTAGAGCCCGGATGATGTGGAGGAAGTCGGGATGAAGTGGAGTTTGCGCATTGGATGCAAGATGACAAAATGGCAATTATGTGGCAAAGGTTATGCATGCATAGGGAGAATCGAGGTCGGGTCCATCACTGATGGAACTCGAAGGCTACAACTGTCAGGGAAATTCCACATCCCGGGTTTTGTCTGTCAGGAACTTTCAACATTGTTCATCATAGGGAAGCGCTGGGGTGACTTAGCTCCTAGCTAATGTGGAAGACCAGCCAACTTGTCAAATGCCGCGATGATGCAAAGTGCATTTATTAGGGGACACAACTGACAAGTGGGCTCGAGGATTGCTGACTCCGCTCGCAGGTCAGTGTAGCGTGCTTTTAAAACGTGGGGTTGACTTTAGACGGAATTCAAGTGCGACATTTAACGGGAGAAACTCCGTTGCCGAGAGTCTGTCTCCTGGATGAATTTCTTGTGCACATCTTTGGACCAGCAGGGATGACATCAAGCCAGGCTAACGCGTGAAGGGCAACAACGTGGAAGTAGTAGCGGATTGAAGTGTCCCAGTCGATTGGAGCTTGCGCATAACATAAAAACGCTGGGGCTAAGGTCATAACCCTTGGTCTTTATAGCATTGGCATGAGCTTAGAAAATTGAGGAACGACTACGAGCCAAGACTTGGGAATGTGCTATAGTAAGGTAAGGGCCTGCGTTGTAACACCAATGCTCCATAATCATGATTTGTGTATATTTACATGGGCCGTGTTGTCGCTTAGATTGTACAGGCACTGTAACAACTGCTCAGGGCAGGGGCTATCACTGATCCTTGCCCACTCTGTTCTAGTTGTCTGCCAACAATAGGCTATCGGGCGTAGTCCCTATGGAAATGAGGTGGAGGAAAACAAGTTGGGAGCCAATTTGTTCGGGAGACACAGTTGAGTGGCCTAGCTACTTGGTAGAATTTAGCAAGATTAAGAATTTGATTAGATTTAATGTTAAGACCAGTGCTTGATGGAGTCAAAACTTCTTGCTTATTAGAAATTATAGCCAAGTAACCAGATGGACAACTACCGCTAATATGATGAACTAACCTATATGAAGATGCAACTCCTAAGAACTAGGTGTGATGCAAGGATGTTGGTTAATTTTAGATTAAATGCCTAGTCTAAGTTGAACCTTTCCCTTAATTGTGTTGAAAAACAGTGTTTAGAGTAGGTTGTGAGATAGAAGCCAACGGGAAGCAGACAATGGCCTGATTAACGATACCTCCCTCTTTGTTCGAACCACCCAGTGCCTATTGCGCTGCAGACACTGTGGCTTTGACGATTGCAAGGTCACTGTGTTAACCATTAAGAAGGGAAGAATCCCTCAAGCTAGATGAGAGAGGGTTGTCCTAGGAGTCTATCAACCAAGCTTATGCTTGGAGGTAAGTTATTAAGTGCAATGCTAAGACTAAAATGCTTATGCAATGATTATGAGTGAAGTCACTTGAGTTAAGATTGCTTAAGTGTTTAAGTACTTAAGTTATGATTAGCCTTTTAATGGAAAGAATACTTAATGAAAATTAGAAGACAATCTTAAAACAAGACAAGTGCTTAAGGATACAAGTGCTAATAAGAAATGAATCCACCAGATACTTCAACAAATTACCCACTTTATCAATTAGCCAATGATCAATAAAAAATATTCAAAATGTTCTTATCACAATGCCAATTAGATTTCAAATGCCAAAGCAACTTATACTATCAACAAGATCAGAAATTAAGAGCTTAAGTGTATGAGTGCTTTAAGTGTAAAATTCAGAAATTCTTGTAACTTAAAACAAGACAAGAAATATTAGATCTTAAAAATCCAAATCAACAATAACACTTAAGAAATTCTAGCACTTACTAGTCTTATGACAACAATAAGAAAATAACTTTAGACTATGAAATTGACCAAGCATAGCCAATGTAAATTTACGAATGTAGCCCACTTTAGGATGCAGTATTCAGTGACATATAAGATCTGAAATAACTTATTACAACGATAAACAAATCAACAAATCAGTGATTTAACGATGCTACAACAAGTGCCACTTCAAGAATAAAACTAGGAAAAATTTGCCAAAACTGAAAATTTTAGATTTTGAGCGTTTTTAGGTGAATTATTAAGATAATCTTAGATCTGATTCAATGATTTACGCAGAAAATTCCAGCAAGCAAAATTTTAGATCTAGGCTGGATCCTTGATGCCCAAGTAGCTACATTTTGAGAAAATTAAATTTTGCAATTTTTGAGTTATTTTGACCAACTTAGTATGATTTTAGGGCACTTATATCACTGTTATAAGATAAAATTTACAACAGTAGCAAAACAGTGAAAAACTAGGGTTTAGAGAGCAAACCCTAGGCGAAAGGCCTTTTAGATCCCTTGGTCCAAACTTGCTGAAACTTTAGGATGAGCTTGCCACCTGAAAAATAGATTTTGAGGCCAAAAACCTACAAAACCACCAAGTATTCAATCCAGAAAATTCAGAGATGGATTTAGGGCAAACTAGGGCTAGGAGGAGCTAGGAAGAGGGTCAAGGAAGGCTGGAAAAGGCCTTGGAGGCCTAGCGGCTCAAGGAGGGGGCCTAAGGAGGTGACGACAAGCCCTAGAGGGCTGCCGCTTGGCTAAAGGGAGGGCCGAGAGGCGCTTAGGTGGATGCAACCTAGGGTTTTTAGGCCGTTAAGGCCTGTGACACCCTAAAGGGAGTCTCGAAGGGCAGTCGCAAGCCCTCTAGGGCTACGGTCTTAGGGAATCCGTGGGGAGGAGGGGGCCTGAAGGCGCTAAGCCTCACGGCTAGGGCTATAAGCCCCTAAAACCAAGGCGTAGGGGGAATAAGAGGACGCGGAGGCCTCTAGGCCTCACGACTAGTCTCAGAGAGGCCTAAAACTCAGATGTAGGGGCAAAATAGGCTGACGCAGGGCAAGAGGAAGAGGACGCTGGCATTGGAGAGGGTGGATCTGGGTCCGAAAAGGTTGAAACTCAAAACCCCAGCTTCAGAAAAAATTTCTCCTTTCATATTTGAATTTTGATGCAAAGTTTTTAATGGCAGGCCCTACAAAAATTTCTAGGGACTAGATCTTACCCTCAAGGCCCTAGATCGAACTCGACTTCAACTTTTTCTCTTGACTTCACTTGCAAAAATGGAAATAAAATACCAAAACCCCAATTAACAAAACTAATTTACAAATTAATTTCCAAAATTATTTTACAAATATAGAAGGGTTTTAAATTTTTTTTTTTTGAGAAATAAATTTTAAAATATTGTCCTTAAAATAATTTTTTTTTTATCGATATTTTCCTTGATAAATGGCTAAAATATACTTTAGAAACCCAATGCACACTATAGCCTTAACGAAGATTAAATCCACCACATAAATATTCAGAATCCAAGCAAAATTGCTTCCTGCCCACAGTTTGTGAACTTGGAGACCAAGGACTGAAGTATCTGCAAACACTATGTATTTATCTTAAGAGAATCCATTAATTATATGGCAAATCAAACCATCTAAGATTAGCCCAAAACTATCAATAGAATGATTTTATCTCCATCATGAAAAAAACAGATCTTATCATTTACCAGCACAGCATAGGAAAGCCTGTAGTCAGTACACACCACAAATAAATGAACATGGAACACCTTGAATTGCACCCGAAAGTCTTTATTATCATAGAAATAAAAGTTCCTAGCGGTACAATAGTGTTACACCAATGCTTCAGTAGCAATTTCTTAGCCAGAAATCAAATGGCTAGAGATTCAAATGACTCTCTAATTTATAGATAAATCCTCTAAGTGGAAAAATAATGACTAGTTTGCTTGATCCTTTTCAAAATAATCTCGGCTGTAAAAAAATACTTGATCATCTTTTAATTTTAGTCGTTGAATTTTTATTTTTGAGGAAATTTCGAATTTATCATTTAATTCCATTTCTTTTAGCTAAAAATTAATTATTTTGGGCTAATTTCCTAAAAAAGTTGACTTTGACTTAAACACCAAGGTCCAGTTTTTCCAAGGGTCCAGTTTTTCTTGAAATATCCAATATTCCCTTGGTGGAGGATGTGCAAATATTAATTCTTTTAAGACCCACGAATTTCTCCACTTGGAGAATTTAATTTCTCTATGAATTTAATTTTGACTCTAATTAATTAAATGTCTGGCTTAGGATTTTAATTTTAATTTTGTTAGAAAATTTAATTAATCGACACTTGAGGGACAATTATTTTTTCCACCCTCTAATATTTTAACCATGGTGTCCAAGTATGAGGGACCATGCATTAAAATATTTTTTACATAAGATTTTTGACAATTCAACCCTCAAAGGGGAAATACCTGTTCAACCTAGACTGTCAAATTATATACCCAATTTGCAACACAATATGTTCTAGTAGACCAGGTGATTTGTCATAAAATAATTTAGCCAACTAGCTTAAATTATTCCCAAATCACTTTTACATAAGACTCGACTAGAACGGTAGAACTCACCTAAGGCTTTGACAAAGAATTCCACCTTAGCTTTGGGGTGAGGTTGGAGGGAAAAACTCTGCCAACCATCAGTGTTTGGAAGCAAAAATGAATCAGTGAGACGAAAAAGCTCCTAGGATGAAACTCTTGCCAAAATAATAGGCTTACCTAGGTTGTTACATATATTCACGATCCTACTAGCATCATTTACACTACATAACTTGCAAAATAAGTTTACAGACGCTACTGATAAATGATCTGAGCTTGTTGAAAAAATTGGTACATCCGCTTCCTTAGGACTTTGACAAAAAATGTGCAACATCTTGCTCCATATGGGGACACGTTGCTTCCAATAAGTAACGCGAGAATCCCAGAACCCTTTGTCCAAGAAAACAAAGTCCATCAAATAGATAACCATTTAAAATCGAAATCATCATGTATACATAATAAATTTTGCTGGAATAGAAACTTCTACTGTAAGAAACTGAAACATAAAAGACATAATATAAATGCGTGAAATAAAACTATATAATGACATGAAATAAAATGGAGTAGGGTTAGAGATACTATACAAAACAATGCCCTATGGCATCAGTGGTCATCGATGTGGATCAATTCCGGGCATCTATTGACTAATTGGTAGATCAATAGGTCGCTTTTCAGATGTCCCTTGTTGAAATTTCACGCTCTTCGGTCGGTGTAACTGCTCATCACTATGTTTGATATCTCTGTCAAACTAAAATCTGTTTCTCTTTTTGCTCTGAGGAGGGGATGGGCGGTGGAATGAAGAAAGTGACAATTTTGACTCGAAATGCGATGGATGACCTTGTGGCATGACTTCTTCACCATTTTCCAATCTCTTTGGAACATCCACATGATACCTTCCCTCCAGTTCTTTGTATAATCTGACCATGCCTCCTGCTGCTGCTGGAATAGTGGCGTAAGATAGATCCATTTGAATATAACCACCAAGATCGGCTGCAAACTTCCTAGAAAGAAGCATTCCCCACACATCTGGCACATCAATTACTGCTATGTCCATGGTGATGATCCTGCATGGGTAATCAACTAATGTGATTTGTAGATCTTTAATGACACCAAAAACTTCAACTTTTTCAAAATTTATTGAGCAAATGTTATGATAAAGTCTAGAGATTCCTCAGTGTAATTGCTCCATAACTTTCTTAGTCATAATATTTGTAGATGCACCAGAGTCGAGCATACAATTATGGAGCAAACTATCATTTATGTCCAATTTCAGGTAGGAAAGCTGATGGTCTTCATTAGTCATATAACAATTTAAGCCCTTTAACTTGATTTCTTCATCTTTAGGCTGAGTATCAAATCTTTCCTTTTGAGCGATGCCTAAGGATTTAAAGAATGAAGCTCTTTGTGATGCAATCTTCAGCAATTCTAACACTGGAACTGACATCTTAATGTTATTAATCCATGCTGCTCAATCTACCTTTAACCTCGACTTACACCTTTTGGATGGAACTTGTCTATTTTGGCTCTGATCGTTACCTCTCCGAGTATAACCTTTACCTTTTGCAAGCTCAAGAATCTTGGTGAAGTTGTAAGGCCTGTAGAAGTCACCCAAGATGTCTTGATTTATAGGATGGTTGATGAAAAGCAAATGGAGATCAAGGAGAGCTCCCAGACTGAGAAAATTTAAATGATCTCTAGAATGTAATTTGTTTAATCGGGCCCTTGGAAACTTTTCAGGGTTAGGAGCAGGGTTAACCAAGCTACCAGGATTTCTTCTAGAGTACATTATTGTGAATGGATGAAAAAATGGAGTCATCACCCAAACAAGAAACCAACCTAAATGTCTAGGTGCTAATGGTGTGAATGAACAAGATGAGAAGATTAGTGAGAGAACAAAAGGTAAGGTGATGAGAAGATGAAGAATGATGCAAGAAGGGTGCCAAAAAGTGTTGTCTCACTTGACAAACTAATGAATTTTGAAATAAATTAGAAGATTATGAAGATTAATGAGAGTGTCGTCAAAACCAAAGGTGCAATAAGATGGTCCTCGACAATGAAACCAAAAATGTTGTCGCTAAGATTGTACAGACACCGTGACAACTGCTCAGGTTAGGGACTGCCACTCTGATCCTTGCCCACTCTGTTCTAGATGTCTCCTAACAACAGGCTATGGGGGCTAGTCCTTATCGAAATGGGGTGGAGGAAAACAAGTTGGGAACCAACTTGTTCGGGATGTTGAAGAAAGTTTAACTAGGTTCGGTCTTCATAAATGTACTTTTGATATTTGTATTTATTCAAGAAAAGATATATATATATATATATATATATATTTATTTTATTTATGAATGAGTTTTTTGCTCATTGAAATAGGTCTAGCACATGTCAAAGTGCTATAGGTGAGTCAAAAAGTCAAAAGAAAATGTTGAAGACCCTTAAGGGCATGTTACACCATGTATATATTTGTATAAGAGTCAAAGAATATCCCTCCAAGCAAAGACAAATCCTCTCCATGCAATGCCAAGGAGCAAAAATGAAGAAGAAAAATGAAGTCGGCATACTGTCCTCAAGTCGGCCTAAAGGAGGGACAAACCTCTATATATAGAGGTTGTCCACTCCTCGAATGACAAGCAATGTACCTTTGAAATCAACAAAGAAGATAGCGGAGAAAAGGGTGAAGGAAGTCAAGTTTAAGGAGCCTCTAGTGCTACGAAGAAGGAGAGACCTAAACCAAAGTTTAGAGGGTTGTTCTAAGGAAGAAATACAATCACACGTGCGAGAAAAGGAGGACAGTCTGCGGTCACCACAACAACAAGATCACAGTCATATATATGTCATTGTTTGGGCTAGTAACTTAGGCCTATAAGGCCTCCTACTCAAGCGAAGGAGAGGGTCTGTCAAGTGAAGGAGAAAGGAGCCAAAAGCATAAGGGAAACCTCCCACACGTGCACGAAACTAGGGTTGCAATGCTGTCATATCAAGTCTGCAACTACACATCAAGAAGAAGCTTGGTTGGGTCAAGAGAAGGAAGGTATCCTAATTAATGAAGGATCTCACTAAGGATCAAAGATTGGAGTCTCTTCTAGTGCTAGTATACCAAGGACTATCAACAGTTAAAAGAAGAGCAAAGTGCGGGAAACGAAGTGCAGGAAGGAGGAAGGGCTTGACTTGTGTTTGGAGGATATTCTTGTCAAGGGTCTAGGGTTTGGCATTGATCAATAGAAGCTTCAATAAGAGAAATTTACGAAAGGGTTTTCCTCTCTAAGAGAGAGAGGTTTTTCCCTGGCAGAGAGCCAATATCTTGTGTTCTTGTTTCTTGGGTTTAGGTAGCAGTTTGGTGAAGTAAATACACACAATAATAATAAGAGAAGAAGGTCAAGCTAAAAGATAAATTGTAAAAGTGCTTCACAAATAGTTTTCAAGTCTAGAAGAATCCTACTATATTGAAGAATCTAGGAAAATTAGTATTAGTAGGATTCTTCTAGGCTTGATAACAATTTGTGAAGTGCTTTTACAATTTATCTTAGCTTGATCTTCTTCTTATTATGAGTGTGTGTTTTCCTTACTTCATCAAACAATTACCAAAAACACAAGAGACAAGAACACAAGATGTTGGCTCTTAGCCAGGGAAAACCTCTCCCACCTAGAGAGGAAAACCCTTATGTAAATTTCTCTTATTTAAGCCTTGATTGACGAATTCCAAACATCGGACCCTTAAATTCAGTATGCTTCCAAGACCTTGTCATTACTCCTTTTAGTAACCTTATGTTGATCTTTCTTTTTGCACTGGTTTGCACGAGGACTAGGGAAACTTGGTCCCTAGTCTAATAGCCCTTCACAATAAGCTTCTTTTCAACCTTAGATTCCTTTTGATCCTTCTCTGTACCCACTTGATGCACTATGTCAAACTCTCCTCCTTACTGTGGAAACCTTTCTTCATACTCTGTATATTTTTCAGCCTCTTCTAGGAATATTTGAGATCAAGACCGAGGCTGATATTGTGTCTCATTTACACGCCTTGCAGTCCCTTACTTCTTGCTGTATGGTCCTTCTTTTTGTACTTCCGTTCAACTCTAGATAGCAAACCCTTTACTGTTCTTTTCCTAAAGTGAACTTCGATCCTTTATTGTTCTTTTTGCTGAAGTGAACTTCGGCTTATCTCAGAGATACGAGTTCAGTATAGACCCAAACCAGAATGAGCTTATTACTGCACTATATTTTTCTTTGGTGTTTGCAGAAGTGCCTCTTCCTAATGCACCAAAACGTTGACTTCTTCTCACACTTGATCTTAGAGCTTGACCAAATTTATTTTTCCAAATGAAGACACAGTTCCTCCTTTATATACAGACTCTCTCCCTCTTTTAGGCTGACTAGTCTTTTGTGGGTAGGTCGACTTCATCAAGGGGCATATTCAATCATACTTGAGCCGACTTCTTATGGAGCTTCTCGACAAGGTCTTGGAGCATACAATTACTTCAATAGATTGTTCTTTTCAAGTGTAACAATACTTCATATGACTCTAAAATATATTTATGACTAGATGACGAATCCCTAAAGACATCAAGAAGAAGTCTTTGACCTATAAAAACTTCTTGCTCATGAAACCCATGAGGCAAGCTTTACAAAAATACATTTTATCATCTTTGTCTTTTCATTACATAATTACTTAGTCAATATGAAGACCGAACCTAGTTACACTTTCTTCAACACTCCCTCTTAACTAGGGAGGTATTCATTAGTCATTTCAAGGTTTTTGGTCATTTTCAATATGAGGAATTCACGTAAGAGAAATCGGATTGGCAATCCATCTATTCTAGCATCATAGTAACCAACATTGTTTCCACAGCAAGGCCTTGACTGACAACTCTATCTCTTATAAGATCAGAGCACAATGTTAGCGAGACCAATGACTATAGATACCGTCATCATTGTCTCTCAAGGTTCATACACACCAGTGTGTTCACCAAGTATGACCTTCTAGGACTATTCTTATCATGGGTTCCCAACACTCAAAGAATATCGGTCCTCTTGCCTACCCTTGTCTTGGATGCCCTACACATCCTCAAAGAGCATCAGATGCCAGATGATAACCTAATCCTCCATTCTTTCTTCCTAGGTGAAGACAAGAATGACGTGTCTTTCACGTGTCTACATTTCCATTCATGGCCTTCATCTAGATTTGCGGCTGTTAGTGTTGGTCTAGTGCATGACACGTGAAATAGAAAAACACAATTGTCACTCCTTTGTAATTAGGGGTGATTTAATTCAAACTCTGTCTTGATCAGGGACCTATCAGAGCTCCCTCTTAGCTAGGGACTCTTCTATATACCAACAACTTCTTCTTTGTGGGTCCTTCCGCTACTTGATCAACTTCTCTCCTTGATGTCATGAAATTTAGTTGAGCTTCTTCCTTGTAGGGCATTAGCCATCCATCACTTTGTTTCTTGGTTCGTTATGTCATTCCTTTCTTCATGGAAAGTGGCCTTCTTGATACATATCTGGAACCTTCGTCATATGGCTACTTCTTCCTCATCATGTTTCTTTTAGGAGTTTCCATCCACCACATGAATGCTAGTTGTACTTGTACTTACAACTCTTGTGCCAGTAGCCCTCCATGAACTCATCTAGATATTATTCAAGAAATCAAAACATAACATTAAATCAAATTGTACCTTTCGAGATGGTTCTTTATCATGACATCTTCTTGTAGGTATCAACATCTTGCATACATGTTGACACATCTCCCAAAGATGTCCATTGTCAAGTGTCTTCATCTTTTTCAGACTTTCATTAAAGTCTTCATATCTTTTTAGGAGATTTCCTAGTCAAATCTTCTTGGTCTTTTGGATGTTGATCGCCTTCATCATGGTTGCATATCTCACGATCTCTTCCTTCCTCACACATTCCATTTCCAGGAGCTTTCAATCAGAGTTTCTTAGTCAACTACCTCATACTTCATATGAGGACATATTATGTTGATTTCATCTTGTGTGGGTTATGCCTTGCTTCATTATTTCAGAGTAGAAGATCCTTTTTCTTGATGATGCTTCTCAAGATAGAAGTAATGATCCATGTTACCAACAACAATATGACATGACATTATAATATTAAATAAAAGCATACATACCTCATTTTACCTTTAGGTCATCTAGGCTTCTTCCAACAACTTCCTTGATTGAAAAGATCTTCAATCCCTTTATCTGCTTCATGTCATCACACCATCATCCCATGAATTCCATAAGTTGGAGTACCTAATGAAACACTTGCGTCCTCTCTAGATTAGTGAACCCTTCGATGAGGATTCTATCAAAGAACCTTGAGGATCTTGCATATCCCCATCTGGCAGATGTTTCCTTTTTGCCTTGATGTGTGATGAGCCTTGTCCTGGATGACATCTGTCTTTCCTTCAATGTTCAATGAGATTCCCAAGAGCTATATCCTTCATGTTTGATTGCCATGGATTTTGTCTGTTTTGTCCTTGATGATTCCCATGGTGATGTCATGAGCTCTTGCTTCTAATGCTTCCATGATGCGATGATGCATCTTATTATCATGGTCATAGCTTATAACACATGATCTAGGAGCTTATAATAGGACCTTTTTGTGAGGGATACTATCTTACTCATAGGAGATTTGTTACTCCCTCTTTCCTTGACCCTTTTCTTCAGCTTCCTCTATGTTTCAGTGATATGAGCTTCCAAAATCTTTCTATAGCATTGAGTCTTAACAATACTTATTTTCTCTTGCTTGAGGACCAACCTTGCCTTCCTTTTCTACACATGGTTGAGTTCTTTTAACCTTCAATATTTTTGCCATCAACTTGTCCGTCTCTATCTTTCATAGAGACTACAAATTGCTGAATGAGGTAACGTTCTTGTTCATGGATATTTGTTAACTTGCCAGTGCATCAATGATGGTTGTCTTCATTCCTAGATCTTATATATAAGACGTTGTGAAGATATCCTACATCCTTTGATGCCTTTTTACTTTAATGTAGATCAGATTTCATTTGACCTTCTTTATTGCACCTTAAGAGAATGAGTTTATCATCTACATCACTTTGATGTCTCCAATTTTGCTATGTGAGGGGATCTTTAATAAATATCCCTTTTCATAAATTCAGAGGAGACCTTTTGATGACTTCAACTACTTAGAGGACTATGTCTATTCTCCTTCTACATGCAAGGAATCTTGATAACCCATCCATTTCATAGATGTCCTTGCAATCATGAAGTCATTTAAACAAACTTGAATATAGAATGAAAATATTCTTACTTGTCATGTGAAGATGAAATCTTCACCTTGATGCTTTCTTGTATGATCTCCTTCAATGAGATTCTTGCTTGAGCTTCCTGGTACGATAGAATTCCACAACCTTTCTTGAGACTTCCTTGCATTGTTCAACACCAACCACTACTGCCTTTTATGATATTTTGAGATTATTTGATTCCTTGACTGTGAGGATATGGAATCGAAATCAAGAATTTTGAGAGCACTGTCATGATGTCGACCTGAGATGTGGCATTGTGTTCTCCTTCTGAAGTGATATTCTATAATGTATGTTGTGACTGTACATCTTTGTAACCTTGTTGCAATGCTCCTTGTTGGAGTGGAACGTTGATTGAGTTGACTAGCATGAGCAAAGATCTTTGTGGCCTTCGAGCATTGTTCAATACTAGTGTTACTTGGGAGCGGGAGCGAAAGCGAGGAGCGGGAGCGACATTTTCAGAAGCTCCCGGTTTGGGAGCGAATCCCGGAGCGTTTTTTAATCTAATATATATATTTTTTATATTTTGATACATATATGTCAACAAAAACATCTAGAATAATGAATTAGATATAAAAAACATAAAAAAACGTAGATTGAACCATATAACAACAATCATCTAGAAGTTATAATCTTCATCAACCATGTCCACAAGTTAGTAACATAGTAACATACAACATATTGAGTCTCATGATTCATCAATCTTAAAGTTTCAAGATTTCAAAATTCAATATATAACAATTATCATGATTGATCACCAAAGTTGTACTTGTAAGCTAAGTGTGACCATTACAACAAATAATATCTAACATGAAATGAAATGTTATAAAATGAAATGAAATGAAACAACTTTCAACTTTCATGAAGCATCATATTCATAATTCATTACTAATGAGTTATAATTGCCAACTAAAAACTTAAATTGTCATATATTGTTTAAAAAAATATCATAATAAATATGAAAGAGTCAATAGTTATAAAAACTACTAGAAACTAGAAAAGAGAAGTAAATCTATTATCTATTTCTTATGCTTGGGCCTCTTGCCACCACGAGAAATGTCTAATTTTCTAGTCTTGTTGGAAAATCAAGATCTTTGTCATTAATATCACCCTCTAAGCATTAATATGCAGATGTATCTTTGTCATTACCTCTGTATCTGTATAGGGATCTTTGTCATTAATATCACCCTCTAAGCATTAACATAAGATAGAAAAAGCATAGCTTGTCAAGTCAAGATTTTGTTTGAGTGATGCGTACATTTTTAGGATGGTCATGATAGAGGAGTTCGACAACCAATGTCACTAACATCAAGGTACATAGAGGGATTGATGCTCTTGATTAAATACAAGTTCCATACTCTAATACATGACAAAATTCAATGGAAACATTGCAATCTCCCAATCTTGAAATCCTGAAAAACTGATAAGTCTGCTGGATTTTGAATGAAATCTAAAATTCTACTTTCTCCATATGAAATCCAATGAGGCCGGAACCACTCTCAAACATCCTAAGTCATTTCATGGTAATGTTAAAAATTTAAGTGAAAGTGACATTCTCCTTAATTTTCATTACCATGAATAGCATATCAATACTAGGGCCATAGTCTTGATCATTAAGCTGCCCCACCCTAAAAAATTATTTGTTTCTTTAAAAAAAAATTGCATTTCGAACATTGCTACAAAAAAAAATTTGCAAAAAAGGCAAAACACTCTCGAAAAGGCAAGGAGCGAAAATTTTTTTAGGGAGCGAGGGAGCGATTTCGGGAGTGCACTCTTTCCCGCTCCCGAGTCACTCCCGCCCGGATTGGGAGCGGGATCGGGGGGGGGGGGGAGGCGCTCCCCCGTAACACTGTTCAATAACAATCATCGAAACTGCTTAAGTCATTAAGATTGCTGTGGTATGACATGGGTTGTAATGACACCCAAATTTTGAGGTTAGCACCGTGAGTGTGAAAGTACTGTGTTTTCCTTTTGTTGTAGTGTAGATTAGGACTACTTCTCGGATTTTCGACCTTCTCTAAGATGATAGTCTTTGACTTTGAGTTATCTTGTTTTGTAGCCATATTGATAAGGTTCTTGGTGACCTTTTTGATGATGACTGTGGAGAAAAGGTTCTTTCCTGATGTAGATTGCTTGTTGTAGACTTGATCCTTTATTGTTGACAAAACCCTTAGCCTTACTTTGATGCCCTTCTTGAGGACTGATCCTTGCATGTCTCTTTTGCCGCCCTTCCTTTGACTTTTGCACCTTAGCTCCGATTCCATGTTGAAGAATCTAGGGCAATTAGTATTAGTAGGATTCTTCTAGGCTTGATAACAATTTGAAGTGCTTTTACAATCTATCTTAGCTTGATCTTGTTCTTCTTATTAGTGTGTGTTTTCCTTAATTCATCAAACAGTTACCAAAAACACAAGAGACAAGAACACAAGATGTTGGCTCTCAGCCAGGGCAAAACCTCTCCCACCTAGAGAGGAAAACCCTTCTGCAAATTTCTCTTATTGAAGCCTTGATTGACAAATTCCAAACACTGGACCCTTAAATTCAGTATGCTTCCAAGACCTTGTCATTACTCCTTTTAGTCACCTTATGTTGATCTTCCTTTCTGCACTGCTTTGCATGAGGACTAGGGAAACTCGGTCCCTAGTCTAATAGCCCTTTACAATAAGATTCTTTTCAGCCTTCCTTAGATTCCTTTTGATCCTTCTCTGTACCCACTTGATGCACCGTGTCAAGCTCTCCTTCTTACTGTGGAAACCTTCCTTCATACTTTGTATATTTTTCAGTCTCTTCTAGGAATATCTGAGATCAAGACCGAGACTGATATTGTCTCTCTTTTACACGCCTTGCAGTCCCTTACTTCTTGTTGTATGGTCCTTCTTTTTGTACTTCCTTTCAACTCTAGATAGCAAACCCTTTACTGTTCTTTTCCTGAAGTGAACTTTGATCCTTTACTGTTCTTTTTACTGAAGTGAACTTCATGTTATCTCAGACATACGAGTTTAGTACAGACCCAAACCAGAATGAGCGTATTATTGCGCTATATTTTTCTTTGCTCTTTGCGGAATTACGTCTTCCTAATGCATCGAAACTTTGACTTCTTCTCGCACTTGATCTCAGAGCTTGACCGAATTTATTTCTCCAAATGAAGACGCGGTTCCTCCTTTATATAGGGACTGTCTCCCTCTTTTACGCTAACTAGTCTTTTGTGGGTAGGTCGACTTCATCAAGGGGCATATTCAATCATACTTGTGCCGACTTCTTATGGAGCTTCTCGACAAGGTCTTGGAGCATACAATTACTTCAATAGATTGTTCTTTTCAAGTGTACCAATACTTCATATGACTCTAAGATATATTTATAACTAGATGACAAATCCCTAAAGACATCAAGAAGTCTTTGACCTATAAAACTTGCTCATGAAACCCATGAGACAAGCTTTACAAAAATACATTTTATCATCCTTGTCTTTTCATTACATAATTATTTAGTCAATATGAAGACCGAACCTTGTTACACTTTTTCAACATACTATACATAATTTCCCTAGATTCTTCAATATGAAATCAGAGCTAAGGTGACACATCAAGGAAAGGGCATCTCAAGAATACTCGTAAGATGATTCATCAAAGAAGGACATCTCAAGAACTACTACAAGGTTGAAGCATCAAGCCAAGAAGTCTCAAACACATCAAGGACAAGAAGGTCTACCATCTAATATTCATCAAGGAAGACTACAAAGCAATAAGAGAAGCCTTTCATACAAAGGCACCTACAAGAAGATGCCTTTCATACAAAGGCACCTACAAGAAGATCAAGTCAAAGAGGAACCTACTTCAAGCTACACCATCTTCAAGGGAAGAAGATCTACAAGTCAAGCCTTCACTCTCCAAGAAAATCTCATCATCACGCAAGTCTATTTGAAGGAAGATCATCATGATCCAAGAAGGCAAGCCATCAAGTGTTCAAGAAGAAAGCAAGACTACTACATCACAAACACTATCAAGTAAGTATATATATATCCCCTCCTGAACAGACATTAATGTCTTTTTGCAAGGAAAGCAACAAATTGGTTGGGACCCCTAACTTCCTTGCATGGAAGAAGAGGACTGATTTACTTCTCAAGCAGAATGAACTTCTAGACCTCATCAAAGGGAATGTCACTATCCCTGCTAAGGAACAATCTCAAGCCTTAGCCAAATACAATAGGGATGAGACAAGAGCTCAAAGGATTCTAATAGAATCCATCAAGGAGTCTCTCATTCCTTATGTCTCCAAGTTTAAGACATCAAAAGAAATCTATGATAAACTAATTGAGCTATTCTCGGTAGGCACAACTGGAGAAGCGACATCTCTTCGAAATGATTTGTACAAGATGAAGATATCAGAGGAAGGAATAGCTCCCTACTTCATGAAGATCTCTGAGATGAGAGATCAACATCAAGAACTGGGAGAAGTCATGTCTGACAGAGAAATGACAACTGTAGTACTCAATGCTTTACTTGAGGATTGGGGCAACTTCACATCAAGCATATATGCCAAGAAGGAAGCTACGCCACTAAGTGAACTATGGTCTCTATGCAAGATAGAGGAAACTAGACTCAAAGTCAAGGATGATGTGGGATCAAAGGAGCAAGCATTTTCTACCATGGCCAAGAGAAAGGGAAAATTTGGCAAATTTGGTGCACGAAGAACAAGCAACAGAGATATGTCCAAAGTCCAATGCTTTGGATGTTAAGAATATGGACACTATAAAAGGGATTGTCCCAAAATTAAGAAGGACAACAACAACAAGAGAAAAAGGGATGAAGCTCACTTAACTCAAGAAGTGAAAGAAGAAGACAAGAAGCAGAAGAAGGAAGATCCTCTAGATCTGTGCTATGACTAAATAAACTTCTATACATGTCTTCTTTCAAAGTTTTGAGTAGCATAGGAGCATATAGAGATAGGATAGAATGCATGGTTAAGTAGCATCTTCTAGAATATAGGAGCATGGTGTAGATATAGCTCAAGATATTCATATAGAAGGAGCATATGTATTATAGGATCTCATCCACGATGAAATAATAATTGATCATGATTAAGAATCTTACAAGGCCTCTATCATCAAAAGGAAGAAACATTTGCAGGATAAGGGTCTTCAAGATCCTCTAATAGAATCTTCAAAAGAAGGTTGATAAATAAGAGCAAATGTCTCATTGGGAGTCCCATTCATGGGATTCAAGAAAAGATGATATGTAGGCAAGAAAAGATGAAGCAAGAACCCATTCATGGGATTCAAGAAAAGATGATATGTAGGCAAGAAAAGATGAAGCAAGAAAGACTACACCAATCAAGAAGAACCATCAAATGAAGCCAAGATGATTGAAGCACAATCAAGGTGAGGTATGTATGCATCAAAGTTAAGTCATGTCATCATATATGTATTATTGAGTCATGGGAATAGTTCTATTGCATGATCAAGTATAAAAGGATCTCTTTCACCAGTGACATTCTTGAAGGCATGCACTACAATGCAATGAAGGTCAACATAAAGAAGTGCTCCCATAAGGAGTATAAGGTGGTTGAATAATCATCCAAGAAGCAAATGAAGAAAGAGATCAAGCATGTGAAGAACACCATGGTCACAAAGAATCACTGACAAGATCCATTAAAGACATCTCCCGAAAGAAGGCATGACAACTCTAACAAAGGAAGAAAAAGATCAAAGGACCCTTGACACCTATGAAGGCCTTGGAGATAGTAAGGTGCAGATAACTGATTCAACTCTATGTTGATTTGGGGTAGCATCGAATGTGCTCGAGCCACGAAATTTGGTGGAGAGGTTGGGGCACATGGGATCTCCAATACTGAGAAAGGGTTCGCGCAGATTCTAAATAGTTAAGGAGATATTAAAATAATTAATATTTTTAATGGAGTCCTTAAGTCTAAACTTAGGGAAAATAAAATATTAATGTGTATTAATATGAAACTGTGTTAGAATGGTCTAAAAGACATGGATCAATCGAGGTCTAATCTTAGCCGTTGATTAGGGACTTAATCTCGGCCGTTGATATGTCAACAGGAAAAGTATAAGAGGAGGCTTGAGGGTCACTTGGAGAGTACACTAGAGTGATCAATGATTCTATTCTCTAGAGCGGGGTTGGCTAAGAGAGATAGAATTATTGATCGGGAGTTGCGGTTGAGGGGCATTAAGTACAAAGACACTGAGAGGCAGTGATAGTGCTGGGAGAGCAGTGCAGTCGCTGGGGGGAGTGATGCAGAGCCAACCAGGGCTCATGTAGGGCCACGCAGAGGCAGCCGGGAGCTGCGAAGAGCCTCCGAGAGGCCAGCGTTGCTGATGCAGAGGCTAGAAGGCTGACGCAGGTCCTCGTAAGGCTGACGCAGACCCATCCGGGTTGACGCAAGGCCAACGCTGGGCAGAGAGGGGTTGACGCAGTCTAGAGAGAGGCTGACGCTAGGGTTTCTTGGGCAGATTGGCGTTGAGGAGCTATCAGAAGGATTATCTGGGGTTTCATCCAGGAGATTTGTCTCAAACTGAGAGGTATTACTGCAAAGGAAATTCTTTATTGGGTAGGCCAGTTTCGGCACCCAAATTGTACCCTGGTATTGCTTAATAAGAAAACCCTCAAATAGTTGCACTGGTCATCCCACATTTGGTTTTTCCTAGGACATTGGTCCAAAAATAATGGTGTCATATGGTGTGATTGTTTCCGTTTCCTTCAGTTGATCTATAATATGTTGAGCATGCACTAGTGCTTATTTTCAGTATCTACATTGTAAATAACCTGTTAAGTAACATAACAAGTAGCTAGGAATAAATCAGATAAAGTGCATGGAGGGTTTCGAACTAAGTAGACTTAGAAACTTCAACATGGTATCAGAGCATGATTGCAGATCACAGGAGGATTAAGGACATCAACTGAGCGGAGCAATAACAACAAAAAATCGCTGTCCCAAGGTGACAAAAGCTGTTTCTAGCAGGGTAGCAATAAGGGAAGGGTGACGCAGTGCCTGCGTCATCAAGGGAGAGGCAAGAAGAGGCAGCACAGAGGCTAGGGAAGGCAAAAGAATCCTCATGCAGAGCCACGCAGAAGCTGGGAGGGTTGACGCAGTTGGCTGAGGAGGCTGGATTGCTGGTGCCGAGATTGCATAGAGCTTAGGAGCTCTCACCTTCAGGTTGCTGGGGTTTAGAAGGTTGTGGGAATATTGTAGAGTGGAGTTGGTGAGGTACTGTAGTCAGAACAGTACCTTACAGAGCAAGGCCAAGAGGAGTTGCTACCGAGGGTTTCTAGCTGAGGAACCTGGATCAGTGGTGTGGTTGCACAAGATGATCAGAGTAGGGGGCATCTCGACAGCGGCAGAAAGATTTCCAAGAGGGAAATCAGGACTCAAAGCGAGTCCAGAAGAGAACTTCCAGATGAGAAGTAGAGACTCGGAGGAGTCGAACAGAGAACTTCCAGGAGGGAAGTAGAAGAGCATCATGGCACTACACGGAGTAAGAGACTAGGATAGACTGGACAGAGCGTCGAACTTCGCAGTCTGGAAGGTCAGAATCTTATCTGTACTTGACAGAAACCATGTCAAGGACTTCACCTTGAAGGTTATGGCTATCCCAGTCGACCCCAATGATAACAACAAGTATGAGGAGGCAATGGCGAGTGCCAAGAGCATCATCCTTGATGGGGTCAAGGACCTTGTAGTACGACATATTGCCGAGAAGGAAACGACATATGAGATGTGGGAGGCCCTCAAGAATTGTACCAGCGTACTTCTGCGTAGAGAAGAATGTTACTTGAGAATCAGTTGAGGTCATATCAGATGAAGAAGGGAGAATGGATTGACACCTTCCGCAGAGTACTGAATAATATCCGAGATCAATTGATTGCTATAGAAGCCATGCTGGATTAGGAGTTGATGGTGAGGATGGCCCTGAATGCAGTCTCAGAAGACTGGGAGGTATTTGTCCAGAGTATATTGGGTAGAGGGACACTTCCACCTTGGGATGAGATGTGGGCGACTCTTCACCAGGAAGAGATCAGACGATAGTCGAAGACGGGTAGCAGCAGCAAGGGGATCAATGTCAAGCAGGAGGAGGAAGATGTTGCCCTAGCATTTGAGGGAACACAAGAAAAGCGGAAGAAGAAGGATCTCTCCAAGATCAAGTGCTTCCATTATGGGGAGATGGGTCATTATGCGACTCAGTGTCCAAGGAAGAAGAGTAAGGGAGAGTTTTCCGAGACTAAGGCAGCGCTAGCACGGGAAGAGAAAGAAGTTTTGACAGACGATGACTGTGCCATGAGTGCACATGCACCAGTTGAGTGGAAGCGGGGAGACATTGAGCTGTAGTCAGGCGGACTATAGGCGATGAGGTGCAGGATCCTCGAGGTACCCAACCTCTTGGATTAAACCTTGCTACGGAAGCCCCGAAGAGGAGTAGCGGGATTTGTTGAGTCGGGTAGAGATGGATTCAGATGGAGTAGCAGAGAGAGCTACAGTGCAGGAGTCTCGAGACAGCGCGAGGCGAGTAGGCTGCAGTAGTGAGAGAGGCACAGGAGTGTTGCACCAGTGCAGGATGGCACAGAGAGGTGTGCAACAGTGCGAGAGGCACGAAGTTGTTGCAGTAGCCCAGAGGTCAGAGAGGGAGCACTTGTTAGCGGCAAAGGGAGCTTCAACTTCAAGAGGGTCTCTAGCCCAACAGAGAGGTTAGAGTTGGGAGATCAGTTACTTACTTCTCAGTAACTGAGTTGTAGTGCAGCAGTGGGTAGTGCGATGCAACATGATAAGAGGAGGTGCAGTGCGGATGCAGTGCTGGGAAAAAGGACGAATAACAACACGAATGCAGAGGGAGCTGTAGTACAGATGCAGCAGTGGTAGTGGCAGAACCATGGGGAACAATACATGATACAACAGTGCAAAGGATGGTGGGCAGCAAGCCTAGCATCAACACAGGGATCGATACCGGATGATTAGAGTAATACTCAGGGAGGAGTATTGCTAGAGGACAGTCCTCGCTAAGAGGGAGTGTTTATTTGGGTTAGCATCGAATGTGCTCTAGCCACGAAATTTGGTGGAGAGGTTGGGGCACATGAGATCTCCAATACCCATAAAGGGTTTGGGTAGATTCTAAACATTTCAGGAGATATTAAAATAATTAATATTTTTAATGGAATCCCTAAATCTAAACTTAGGGAAAATAAATTATTAACGTGTATTAATATGAAATTGTGTTAGAATGGTCCAAAAGACATGGATTAAGCCGGATCTAATCTTAGTCGTTGATTAGGGACCAAATCTCGGCCGTTGATATGTCAACAGGAAAAGTATAAGAGGAGGCTTGAGGGTCACTTGGAGAGTACACCAGAGTGATCAATGATTCTATTCTTTAGAGCGGGGTTTGCTAAGAGAGATAGAATTAGTGATCGGTAGTTGCAGCTGCGGGGCATTGAGTACAGAGAGACAGAGAGGCAGAGATAGTGCCAGGAGAGTAGCGCATTAGCCAGGGAGAGTGATGCGGAGCCAGCTAGGATCACGTAGGGCCATGCAGAGGCAGCCGGGAGCTGCGCAGAGCCTCTGGGAGGCTGTCGTTGCTGACGCAGAGGGCCAGAAGGTTGATGCAGACCCATTTAAGGTGATGCAGGGCCAACACTGGGCAGAGAGGGGCTGACGCAGTCTAGATAGAGACTGACGTTGGGGTTTCTGGGGCAGATTGGCGCTGAGGAGCTACCAGAAGGATTATCTAGGATTTCAACCAGGGGATTTGTCTCAAACTGAGAGGTATTACTACCAAGGAAATTCTCTGTTGGGTAGGCCAGTTTCGACACCCAGATTGTACTCGGATATTCCTTAATAACAAAACCCTCAGATAGCTGCACCGGTTTTCCCACATTGGGGTTTCGGGAGACGTTGGTCCAAAAATAATGGTGTCATATGGTGTGATTGTTTTTGTTTCCTTCAGTTGTTGATCTGTAATATGTTGAGCATGCACTAGTGTTTATTTTCAGTATTTACGTTGTAAATAACTTGTTAAGTAACATAACGAGTAGGTAGGAATAAATCAGATAAAGTGCAAGGAGGGTTTCTAACTAAGTAGACTTAGAAGCTTCAACGCTCTACAAAGATGTCATGATGAAGAAGCCATCCAACAAAAGCACCATTTGATGTTGAAGTAATATCAAGATGAAGTCATGAAGGGCTACTAAATCAAAGTATGGGAACAGGCAAGTAGAACTAAGCATCCATGTAATAAGTATTCTGAAGCATAGAGAAGATGACAAAGGTGTAGCGAGATGACAAAAGGGCTTGATAAATATCAAGAAGGTCACTTTCCATGAAGGGAGCAATGACATGACAAACCATGAAGGAAGTGATTGATGCTCAGCGCCCTACCAAGAATAAGTTCAAAGAAAGACTTCATGACATCGAATGAAAGAAGGAGATCAAGCAGCTGAAGGACCCCATGAAATAGAAGTTGTTGATGAATGGACAAGTCCCTAGTTAAGAGGGAGTTCTAACAAGTTTCGAACTACAAAGGAGCTTGGGTAAGTTCCTTGTCAGAGGAAACTTGGGCATGTCTTCCTCAATTAAGAGGAAGAGATGGACACAACATTCTTGTCTTCACTTGGGAAGAAAGAATGGGAGGATTGGGTAATCATCTGGCATACGATACTCTTTGAGGATGTGTACGACATCCAAGACAAGAGTAGGCAAGAGGACCGATATTCTTTGATGTTTGGGAACCCAAGACAAGAATAGTCCTAGAAGGTTATACTTAGTGAACACTCGGGTGGGTATGTACCTTGAGAGACAATGACTAAGGTGTCTATAAGTCATTGGTCTCGCCAACATTGTGCTCTGATCTTATGAGATATAGATATGTTAGTCAAGGCCTTGTTATGAACAATGTTGGTTACTATGATGCTATAACGTATGGATTGCCAATCTGGTTTCTCTTATGTGAATTCTTCAAAATTGAAAAGTAGCCAAACACCTTGTAATGATTTATGAATACTTCCCTAGTTAAGAGGGAGTGTTGAAGAAAGTGTAACTAGGTTCGGTCTTCATAAATGTACTTTTGATATTTGTATTTATTCAAGAAAATAAATATTATTTTTGTTATATTTATCAATGAGTTTCTTGCTCATTGAAATAGGTCTAGCACATGTCAAAGTGCTATAGGTGAGTCAAAGAGTCAAAAGAAAATGTTGAAGACCCTTAAGGGCATGTTACACCATGTATATATTTGTATAAGAGTCAAAGAATATCCCTCCAAGCAAAGACAAGTCCTCTCCATGCAACAACATCTTCAAAGGAGAAAAAACGAAGAAGAAAAATGAAGTCGGCCTACTGTCCTCAAGTCGGCTTCAAATCGGCCTAGGAGGGACAAGCCTCTATATATAGAGGTTGTCCACTCCTCCAACAACAAGCAATCTACCTCTGAAATCAGACAAGAAGATAGCCGAGAAAAGGGTGAAGGAAGTTGAGTTTGAGGAGCCTCTAGTGCTACCAAGAAGGAGAGACCTAAACCGAAGTTTAGAGGGCTGTGCTAAGGAAGAAATACAGTCACACGTGTGAGAAAAGGAGGACTATCTGCGGTCACCATAGCAGGAAGATCATAGTGATATATATCTCATTGTTTGGGTTAGTAACTAAGGCCTATAAGGCCTCTTTTTCAAGTGAAGGAGAGGGTCTCTCAAGCGAAGGAGAAAGGAGCCAAAAGCATAAGGAAAACCTCCCACACGTGTGAGAAACTAAGGTTGTAGTGCTGTCATATCAAGTCTGCAATTACACATCAAGAAGAAGCTCGGTTGGGTCAAGAGAAGGAAGGTATTCTCATTGGTGAAGGATCTCACTAAGGATCAAAGATTGGAGTGTCTTCTAGAGCCAATACACCAAGGACTATCAACAGTTGAAAGAAGAACGAAGTGCCGGAGGAGGAGGAAGAAGTGCCGGGAAATGAAGTGCAGGAAGGAGGAAGGACTCGACTTGTGCTTGGAGGATATTCTTGTTAAGGGTCTAGGGTTTGGCATTGATCAATAGAAGCTTCAATAAGAGAAATTTACGAAAGGGTTTTCCTCTCTAAGAGAGGTTTTTTTCTGGCAGAGAGCCAATATCTTGCGTTCTTGTTTCTTGTGCTTTGGTGGTAGTTTGATGAAGTAAATACACACACAATAATAATAAGAGAAGAAGATGAAGCTAGCAAGATAAATTGTAAAAGTGTTTCACAAATTGTTATCATGTCTAGAAGAATCCTACTATACATAATTGCCCTAGATTCTTCAACATGGGAGACGCAATTGAGTGGCCTAACTACTTTGTAGAATTTAGCAAGATTAAGATTTTGATTAGATTTATTGTTAAGACCAGTGCCTGATGGAGTCAAAACTTCTTGCTTATTATAAATCATAGCCAAGTAACCTAATGGACAACTGCCGCTAATATGATGAACTAACCTATATGAAGATGCAACTCCTATGAATTAGGTGTGATGCAAGGATGTTGGTTAATTTTAGATTAAATGCCTAATTTAAGTTGAGCCCTTCCCTTAACTGCTCTGAGAAACAATCTTCAGAGAGGATTGTGAGATGGAAGCCAACGGGAAGCAGGCAGTTGCTTGATTAACGATACCTCCCCTGTGTTCAACCAACCAGTGCCTCCAATATTGCAGAGATTGTGGCTTTGACCGTTGTAAAGTGACTGTGTTAACCACTTAGTGTTGATTCAAGGTAGCATCGGATGTGCTCTAGCCACGAAATTTGGTGGAGAGGTTGCGACACATGAGATCTCCAATACCCAGAAAGGGTTTGGGCAAATTCTAAACAATTAAGGAGATATTAAAATAATTAATATTTTTAATGGAGTCCCTAAGTCTAAACTCAGGGAAATTAAAATATTAATGTGAATTAATATGAAATTGTGTTAGAATGGTCCAAAAGACATGGATCAAGCCAGATCTAATATTAGCCATTGATTAGGGGCTTAGCCAGATCTAATCTTAGCCAAAATCGTGTCCGTACTTGACAAAAATCATGTCAAGAACTTTGCCTTGAAGGTAATAGCTATCCCAGGCGACCCCAATGATAACGACAAGTACGAGGGCCATAGGGCAGACGCAGGGCTTCCCAAAGTTGATGTAGACCCATCCGGGGTGACGTAGGGTCAACGCTGGGTAGAGAGGGGCTGACATAGTCTAGAGAGAGGTTGGGGTTTCTGGGGCAGATTGGTGCTGAGTAGCTACCAGAAGGATTATCTAGGGTTTCAGCTAGGAGATTTATTAGAAACTGAGAGGTATTACTGCCAAGGAAATTGTCTGTTGGGTAGGCCAGCTTCGACTCCCAGATTGTACTCTAATATTGTTTAATAAGAAAACCCTCAGATAGCTGCACCGATTTTCCCACATTGAGTTTTTCCAGGGACGTTGGTCCAAAAATAATGGTGTCATATGGTGTGATTGTTTCTGTTTCCTTTGGTTGTTGGTCTGTAATATGTTGAGCATGCACTAGTGTTTATTTTCAGTATTTACATTGTAAATAACTTGTTAAGTAAAATAACAAGTAGGTAGGAATAAATCAGATGGAGTGCATGGAGAGTTTCTAACTAAGTAAACATAAAAACTTCAACACTCAGGCTAGATGAGAGAGGGTTGTCTGAGGAGTCTATCGACCAAGCTTATGCTTGGAGGTAAGTTATTAAGTGCAAAGCTAAGACTAGAATGGTTATGCAATGATTATGAGTGAAATCACTTGAGTTAAGATTGTTTAAGTGTTTAAGTACTTAAGATGTGATTAAATTTTTAATGACAAGAGTACTTAATAAAAATTAGAAGACAATCTTAAAACAAGACAAGTGCTTAAGTATACAAGTGCTAATAAGAAATTAATCCACAAGATACTTCAACAAATTACCCAATTTCTCATTTAGCGAATGATAATTTTTTTTTATCGAAAATGTTCCTATCACAATGCCAATTAGATTTCAAATGGCAAAGCAACTTATACCATCGACAAGATCAAATATTTAGAGCTTAAGCGTATGAGTGCTTTAAGTGTAAAATTTAGAAATTCTTGGAACTTAAAACAAGACAAGAAAATGTTAGATCTCAAATATCGAAATCAACAATAACACTTTAGGAATTCCGACACACACTTGTCTTATGACAGCAGTGAGAAAATCACTTTAGTCCATGAAATTCACCAAGCATATGAAACATAAAATTTTCCAATGATTAGCCAGTGTAAAAATATGAATGTAGCTCGCTTTAGGATGCAGTATTCAGTGACATATCAGATCTGGAGTAACTTATAATAGCAATAAACAAATCAATGAGTTAATGATGCTACAACAAGTGCCACTTCAAGCCTAAAACTAGGAAAAATTTGCCAAAACTGAAAATTTTAGTTTTTGAGCCTTTTTAGGTGAATTATTCAGAAAATTTCAGATCTGATTCAGTGATTTACATAGAAAATTCCAGCACGCAAAATTTTAGATCTAGGCTAGATCCTTGATGCCCAAGTGGCCAAATTTTGAGAAAATTAAATTTTGAGTTATTTTGACCAACTTAGTATGATTTTAGGGCCCTTATATGACTGCTATAAGATAAATTTTATAGCAGTAGAAAAGCAATGAAAAACTAGGGTTTAGAGAGCAAACCCTAGGAGGCCCAAGGCCTTGAAGATCCCTTGGTCCAAATTTGCTGAAACTTTAGGGTGAGCTTGCCCCTTGAAAAATAGCTTTTTTTGAGGCCAAAAAACTTGCTAAACCACCAAGTATTCAATCTATAAAATTTAGAGATGGATTTAGGGCAAACTAGGGCTAGGAGGAGTTAGGAAGAGGATCATGGAAGGCTGGAAAAGGCCTTGGAGGCCTAGCGGCTCAAGGAGAGGGCCTAAGGAGGACGACGACAAGCCCTAAAGCATTGATTCTTGTCTAAAGGGAGGGACGACATGCCCTTAGGGTCTACTATAAGGACTGAGTTGATGTAAAGGACCATTTCTGAAACTATAAAGGTTTACTGAACTGTAAATATTGTAAGGAGTTTTTATAGAGCTATTTATTTTACGCAGAGTATGAAACTTTAAGAAAATTTATGTTCTAAAGTTATGCGAAACTTCATATGACTAATTACTTGATTCAATGATAAGTACTTACTTGGTCTGCTGCAGATGAAAATGTTTCAGAACTCCTCTAGTTTGCTTCCGTTTACCAAAAGACTGAAACCACATAGCCATGGTGAGCAGAACCTCGCTACTCAGTCCAGTAAGCTTCTCAGTTGAAGCAGACTGTTCCCCCGTGCCCAGAAACCTCAAAACAACCAGCTCTCCTTCTGTAGGTAACTCAAGTTTATTTCTTCAGTATCCCCTTCGTTCTTCCTTCTTCCTCCCCATTCCCCTTCCCAAACTCTTCCTTTTGGTTTATAAACTAATTCTTGGCGGTGGTCGTCCTTCCTCCAGCACCCACCGCTTCATTTCCTCATGACACCCTTCCCATGTCGTGTCATATACATTTCTTTTTAAAAAGGGTATATTGATTTTTAATTAACTTTCCTTTTTCTGATTTTATTTTAATATAAAGGTTAGACTTATATTAAAATATTTTATCATTAGTTTATTTTTATTATTTTATTAATTGATTAATATAATTTATTTATTAAAATTTATTTAATATTACTTTTATGAATAGGTCGTTACATTTGCGACCTAGGGCTTTTAGGACCTTAAGGCCTGCATTGCCCTCAAGGGAGCCTTAAAGGGCAACTGCAAGCCCTTTTTGGCTGTGGCCTTTATGGCTAGGGCTAGAAGCCCTTAAAACCAAGACGCAGGGGGAATAAGAGGAAGTCGAGATCTCTAGGTCTCACGGTTAGCCTTAGAGAGGTCTAAAACTCAGACGCAAATGCAGAATAGGCTGACGCATGGCAGGAGGAGGAGGACGCTGGCCTTGGGGAGGCCAAATCTAGGCCCGAGAGGGTTGTAACTCAAAACCCTAGCTTCAAAAAAATTTTCCCCTTTCAGATCTGAATTTTGTTGTAAAGTTTTTAATGGTTGGCCTTGCCAATTTTTTTAGAAAGTAGATCTTTTCCTCAAGGGCCTAGATCTTGCTCTTCTTCAACTTCTTCTCTTGACTTCAGCTGCAAAAATGCAAATAAAACACCCAAAACCCCAAATATATACAAAATCTCAAAACCCCAAAACCCCAATTAGCAAAAATAATTTACAAAATTGTTATACAAATATACAACGGTTTTAGAATTTAAATTTTTGAGAAATAATTTTTTTATGGATATTTTCTTTGATAAATGGCTAAAATATACTTTAGAAGCTCAATGCACACTATAGCCTTAGCGGAGATTAAATCCAACACATAAATATTCGAGATCCAAGCAAAGTTAGTTCCTGCCCATAGTTTGTGAACTTGGAGACGAAGAATTGAAGTATCTGCAAACACTATGTATTTATCTCAAGAAAATCCATTAATCATATGGCGAATTAAGATCATCTAAGATTAGCCAAAAATTATTAATAGAATGACTTTATCTCCATCTAATTAAAAAAATAGATCTTATCATTTACCAGCGCAACATAGGAAAGCCCGTAATGAGTACATACCACAAATCAACAAACATGGAACACCTTGAATTGCACCCCAAAGTCTTTATTATGATAGAAATAAAAGTTCCCAATGGGACAATAGTGTTACGTCAATGCTTCCGCAAAAATTTCTTAGCCAAAAATCAGAGGGCTAGAGATTCAAATGACTCCCTAATTTATTAATAAATCCTCCAAGTGGAAAAATAACAGTTAGTTTGCTTGATCCTTGTTAAAATAATCTCGATCAATGAAAAATACTTGATCATCTTTTATTCTTAGCTGATCAATTTTTATTTTTGAGGAATTTACGAATTTACCATTTAATTCCATTTTTATTAGCTCAAAATTAATTATTTTGAGCTAATTTCCTCAAAAAATTGACTTTGATCTAACCACCAAGGTCGAAGGGTCCAATTGTTCTTGAAATATCCAATATTCCCTTAGTGGAGGGCCCCCAAAAGTTAATTCTTTTAAGACCCATGAATTTCTCTACTTGGAGAATTTAATTTCTTTATGAATTTAATTTTGACTTTAATAATTAAATTTCTAGCTTGGGATTTTAATTTTAATCTTGTCAGAAAATTTAATTAATTGCCTTTGAGGGAATTAATTATTTTTTTCCACCCTCTAATGTTTTAACCATAATGTCGAAGTATGAGGGACCATGCATTAAAATAATTTTTACATAAGGTTTTTTACAATTCAACTCTCAAAGGGGGATTACCCATTCAGCTTAGACCCTCAAATTACATATCCAATTCGCGTCACAATATGATCTAGTAGATCAAGTGATTTGTGATAAAATAATTTAACCAACTAGCTTAAATTATTCTGACCCAGAGAATAAATGAGGAAAATACTCATTAAAACAAACATATAACTTTATTAAATTAATTTCTCTCCAAAACTTGGTTCTACAAATGAATTACATGGTTATTTATTCTAGAGGAGGAAAACTCTCGAATTCCTCAAAGAGAGAACTCCTTCCTGGATATTTGGAGGAAGTTGAGAGAAATCCTCTCATTTCTAGGAATTTATCCTAACTAATTTGTTTTAATTAATTAGGGAATTAATTAAAAAAAATTAATTAATTAATTTAACAAATTAATTTAACAATTAATTAATCAATTAAAACAAATTAATTGATTATTTAAACAACTCAATTAATTAAGTAAAAAAAAATAATTAATTAAGTAAAAAATAATTATTAATTAATTAACAAAATTGGAGATTGGCCGACCTAATTTCTTAGATTAATTTATTTCATAACCTATATATATAACCTTAAATATAGCTCATGGATACATCATTAATATCTCTAGAATATCTATTGTGGCAGCCCCTGATGATGGACTCGGTAGTCCGAAACGTTGGGTTTATAAAACTCTATAACAGGTCATTCCTCCTCTATTTAAAATCTATCCTAACTAAATCTCCAACAAATTCTAAAAATCTCCACAAAATATAGAATTTTCTAAGATTCTCCAAATTAAATAAATAAATAAATACAAAATATAGGACGCTCCTGCATCATACTACCGGGGAGGAAAATATACATTCATATGTTTTTCTTCTGAAGTTCTTCAATACTGGTACGATATTTTGAAATCTCTGTTGCTGTTGTCCAAGTAACATTTTCGACTGGTTGATTCTTTCGTTTAACCAAGTATTGACAATACTCTTTATTCCTAGTCCTTTTAGGCACCCTTGTATCGATGATTGATTCAATCTGCTTTGCTGGTGCTGAAGGCAGCGTTTTCTCCCACTGAATTTGATCACTAGCAGGTGCATTTGTAGAATCATTTACTGGTTCCTTAAAGGGGTATATATTTGAAACATTAAATATTGGTGAAATGCCAAAGCCTTTGGGTAGTTCTATTTCATAAGCATTAGAAGTAAATTTCCTTAAAATTTTGCATGGTCCGATCTTTTTTAGTTTTAAGTTATTATATTCCCCTTTAGGAAATCTTTCTTTCCGAAGATGTGCCATAACCAAGTCTCCAACTTCAAAATCTAGTTGTCTTCTTTTGGAATCTACTCTTCGTTTATACTTGTTGTTGCTTTCTTGTAATTGCTGCTTGACTCAGTCTTGTATTTCCTGCATACTGGCTACAAAATCTTCACCATCTGCACTTCTAAATTCTTGTTTTCCAAGGTTCCTTAACTCATAAATTCCTCTTGGATGCATTCCATAAACAATTTGGAATGGACTTAATCCTATGCTTTTGTTAGGTGAGTCGTTATATGCAAATTCTGCCTGAGCAAGTACTTGGTCCCATTGTTTGGGATGTTCACTTACCAAACTCCTTAAGATATTTCCAAGACTTCTATTTACCACCTCTGTCTGACCATCAGTGTTGGGGATGATATGCTGAACTAAAATTGAGATTGGTTCCTAACTTTTTCCATAAAGTTCTCCAAAAATGGCCCACAAACCTGGTGTCTCTGTTAGAAACAATACTTGTAGGTAATCCATGCAATCTAACTATTTATTTAAAGAACAAGTTTGCTATGTTAGTTGCATCATTTGTCTTTTTGTAGGCTATAAAGTGTGCCATTTTTGAGAATCTGTCAACAACAACAAATATTGAGTCACTTCCTCTTTGTGTTTTGGGCAATCCTAGTACAAAATCCATGCTTATAGAGTCCCATGGTCGATTTGGTATTGGTAAGGGTTGATATAATCCAATGTTATGACTTATTCCTTTTGCATATTGACATATCCTGCATCTTTCAACAAATCTTCTTACATCTGTTTCCATGTGAGGCCAATAATAGAATGGTTGTAATTGTGCTAGAGTTTTATCTTGCCCAAAATGACCTACTAAACTTGCACTACGTTTTTCTTTTAACAGATTTTTTCTCATCGAACATCTTGGAATGCATAACTGTCTTTCTTTGAACAAAAGCCCCTCTTGTATCATGTAATCTAACCATGGAGTTCCATCACTACTTACAGGATTTTCACAAGTTGCATAAGCTTCTTTAAAACTTGGATCATCTTTATACATATCTTTTAGCTCATGAAATCCTAAGACATTCACTTGGAATTCTTGTAAAATTAAGTTGATCTTGCTTGATGCATTTGCTACTTTATTTGAATGCCCACTTTTTTGCTTGATAACAAATGTAAAATTTTGTAAGAATTCAATCCATTTAACATGTCTTTGACTCAATTTTTTGTTGAATGTTGATATATTTTAAGGCATGATTATCTGTGTAAAGGATGAACTCTTTTAGCATAAGATAATGTCTCCATTTTTTTAAAGTTTGTATGATGGCATAGAATTCTTTATTACAAGAAGAGTATTTTTTCTTGGCTTCATTGAGTTTTTCACTGTAGTAGGCGACTGGTCTTGCTTATCGACTTAGAACAACTCCTATTGCAGTTCCACTGGCGTCATTCTTGACTTGGAGCAACTTGTTGAAATCTGGCAATGCAAAAATAGGTTGTTCTGCGATGTTTTTCTTTAATAATTTGAAACTTTTATTAGTTGCTTCTATCCAATGGAATGGTTGATTTCTTTCTTTAATGGTTTCTACATTTGGAGCACATATACCACTGAAATTTTTGATAAATTTTTTTGTAAAAACTGGCCAATCCAAGAAAACTTCTTAACTCTGAAATGTTTCTTGGGGTTGGCCAATTGATTATGGCCTTCACTTTCTCTTGATCCATCTTTAAGGCTTCCTTTGAAATCACAAAAGCCAAGTACAATAATTCTGTTTTCATGAAACTACGGTTATTTAAATTAATTAATTATTTTTCTTTCTGTAGCTTCTTCAAAACCATCTTAAGATGTCTTAAGTGTTCTTCTTTTGACTGATTGTAAATTAGGATATCATCAAGATAAACTATAACAAATTTTCCAATGAATTCTTTTAAGACCTCATTCATTAATCTCATAAAGGTACTAGGAGCATTGGTAAGTCCGAAGGGCATTACCAACCATTCATATAAGCCATTATTAGTTTTAAATGCTGTTTTCCATTCGTCACCTTCTCTGATTCTGATCTGATGATATCCACTTTTTAAATCTATTTTAGAAAAATATGCAACACTACTTAAACAATCTATGAGATCATCAATACAAGGCAAGGGAAACCTGTACCTGATTGTGATGTTGTTGATTGCTCGAGAATTTGTACACATTCTCCATTTGCCATTCTTCTATGGAGTTAACACTGTTGGAACAACACACAGACTTAAGCTTTCTTGGATGAGACCCTTATCCAACAATTCTCGCACATGATTTTTAATCTCTTCATTCTTCTTTGAAGCCATTCTATAGGCTGCTTTGTTTGGAAGGTTGGCACTTGGAATGAGATCAATATGATGGCTGATACTTCTAATGGGAGGCAACTTATTAGGCAAGTCATCCACTACAATATCAATGAATTCATTCAACATATTTTTAATTTCTTCTGGAAGGTCATTCAGATTTGTGCTTGTGAGGACTACCTTTGGCTTACCAATCAAAGCAAAATTTATCTCCTCATGCTTGATTTCTTGAAGGAACTATTTTCCACTAAGTAACATTACCTTGGATTGGTCTTCTTCTGGTGCTTTTTCATTCTTCAAAGGCAAGAGTACATGCTTTTCTCCATCCTTTTCAAAAGTATAGGTGTTGCTCCTTCCATCATGTATTGCTTTCCTGTCATATTGCCATGGTCTTCCAAGAAAAATATGACACACATCCATAGGCATAACATCACAAAGAACTTTATCTTTATAGCATCCTATCTGAAACTCCACTTCACATTGCTCATTAACTAGTATCTGATGTCCCTTTTGCAACCACGAGACTTTGTACGGAGTAAGATGTTTAGTTTTCCTTAAATTTAACTTTTCTACCAATTTTGTGGATACTAGATTATCAGTACTCCTACTATCAATAATGACTTTACAACATTTTACCCCTGATTTACAGACAATTTTGAACAGTGTTTTCCTTTGTGTAGGTTCCCTTACTTCTTTAGGAGACTTTAATAAATTTCTTTTCATCATTAAGGACTCACTAGTTTCAGGTGCATTTTCATGTGTAGAGGATTGTACACTCTCTGTATCATTTTGTGCCATATGTATGCTGCCCTGACTAGAAGATCTTTCTAGACATTCATCAGATTTATGGCCAATTTTATTACATATGTAACATCTTACCATAAAAGATCTACCTCTACCTCTTTGATATGGTCTCCATCCTCTGAAATCTCCTCTTGATGATGGTTTTTCCTGATGTGAACTCCCTTCTTCTTCTTTTTGAATGGGAAATCTTCTGCTTGATTGTCCTCTTGATGATCCTATACTTGATTGGCCTCTGCTCCTTACTGTACTTCGTCATCTTCCTTGTTGACGCTTCTTCCTTGCCAGTTTTTCTTCTATCTTGAGGGCTATTTGGCAGGCTTCTTCAACAGTTTTCAAAGATAAAATATCCAATTCATCTTGTATTTCAAATCTTAAACCATTAATATATCTAGCTAGTTTTTCATCATATGCTTCCACATGAACAAACCTTATACTTAATCTATAAAATTCTTTTGTATATTCTTTTATAGACATGGATTTCTGCTTAGGATTTTGCATCTGTCGAAAAAGATTTAACTGATAGCCTTGAGGAAGAAATCTACCTTTGAGCTAGGCTACCATCCGATCCCAACTAGTTGTGAAAATTTCTAACACGAGATTGTACTACAGTAACTGATTTATTTCTCCTGCTTATTTTCCATAGTAAGTTATTTACAAAACGCCTCAGTAAACATCAAAATAAATTCTACTACAGTTGTCACATATAGCATATAGAAAATAATAGTGATATACAAGCACAAGAATCAATCACATCAACACAGTTAATTTTGGACAATAGTCCCCGAAAAAACCCAATGCGGGAAAACCAGTGCAACAGATGAGGGTTTATTTATTATTCTTCAGTAACAATCTCTTTACAAGGAACGATTTTACAGAATATAGAGACACCTCTGAGAGAAATACCTGAGACAATATTCCTCCTTGCTCTAGAGAAATTGTGACACCCCGGAAACCCTCTAGCCTTCACTGCATCACCTTTGCGTCACTTCTGCGTGAGGCTTGCGTCCCTTGTTGCGTTGTCTTTCTGATCTTCCCTTCGTGCCGTCCCTCTGATGCTCTGCGTCACCTCCTCCTCAGTCTCTGACTGATGTTGATACCATCGTCTTCCTTCACTTTGCAACTCTCCCTCTGAAATAGAACTCCTTCTCCTTGAGAATCTATTTCCCTCAGGTTACTGAGTATTTGCCCGGTGTGTCTCCAAATGAGTCTCAAGTCTTCTCTTATACTTTTCATGTTGATGAATCAACGACCGAGATTAAGTCCCTAATCAACGACTAAGATTAAATTAGAATTGATCATCGGCTCTTAGAAGATTCTTACCCATACTTTCATTAATACCCATTAATATTTTTATTTTCCTAAGTTTAGACTTAGGAACCCCATTAAAAATATTAATTATTTTAATAAAATACAATCCGGGTGGAATTTCTCGAAACGATTTCTGGGTCTCAGAGATCTCATGTGATCGAACCCCTCCACAAAATTTCGGAGCTAGAGTACATCTGATGCTACCCAAAGTCAACACTAGTGATCTTCTCTTTGCCTTTATTTCTCCGTTCAGCGTGAACACTATCCCACCATAGTGCAACATGTCCTTTTAATTTGGTTACTGCAAACCTGACTTTCTTATCTTCGACTACATTTTCATAGTCAAAATATTTATCCATGGCACTGATCCAGTCGATCAGTTCTTCAGGATTTAAGTTTTCCTTGTACATAGGCACTTCTAATTTGGGCCTGTTGCTTAATCTTGTGATCATCTTGACAATTCTCTTTTGGAGTTTCTCTTCAACTTCAGCTTCTTCTAAGGTTGCTTCTGTGTCACTGATATCACCAATGTCGACGTCTCTTCTGTGTGTTGTCTAATGCATCTAATCTTGTTCGAATATGTCTTACTTCATCGAGTAAGACTTGGCAGTTTGTCTTCCTTGACCAATTCCAATTCCCCTGGCTCCTATAGCTCTATGTGCCATCTTTATCTTTATTTTTAATATTAAGTAAAGGACAATAACCCTTACTTAAATTCTCTTTTAATAAATGACCAAAACACTTCATAAATTTCTATGACATTTTAAAATAATAATTAAATATTATAAAGTGCTTTATGGAGCATCCAACATTAAGAATTATATAAAGTCACGTTATATAATAATCTCCACCTTTAATGAATACGTATATACAAGATTTTATTTATGGAATGCTTTTTAAAATAGTGGCTTACGTTAATTCTTCTTCTCGGCCTTTACGCACAGGATGTTCAATTTACATCCACGCATAATTTCTTTTTGAATGTCACACGACTTCATCACTGCAAATCATAATTTTTTAATGCTCCTCGCTTATTAGACTACAAGAACTCTTTGACCACGATCTCCTCCTTTGCATATGACTAAGGATATTTTAAACATTTCAAATGTTTTCTCAGCGACTCTGAACCCTCTCTTCCTTCCACGCGAACAAGATTTTTCTATCAAATATGAGTACTCCCTTTATAAGATGAAGAATCTGAGTCCTCCCTTCCTGAGATACGACTATTACAAGAAGGATTTTGACATTACCTAAAGTAATGCCGCTTCCAGGAGTGACAAAAGTCACAGTTTGAGACTTGATCTTCCTGCATCAACAAAAGTCCAGTTGGTGCTACCCAGGTTTGTCACAAACGTAATATTCCCTTTTCCTCTCTCCAATCTATTGTGGAGTCTGGAAACTGTTGGCACATTACACTAATATTTTACCATTGATATTCTGCTGAAAAAATTGAATTCCCTCGAACAACCGGCAACACACAATTCAACCTTCAATCTCATGTCCCTTCATGCAGAAAACATTTAATTCTCACATATTCTCTCATAATTGTGGGCACTTCATGAGGGAATCGTACTCAAGGCTCTGAAACCAAAATGAAGTAGAGAACAAATGAGGAAAATACTCATTGAAACAAACATATAATTTTATTAAATTAATTTCTCTGCAAAACTTGGTTCTACAAATGAATTACTTGGCTATTTATTCCAAGGGAGGAAAACTCTCGAATTCCTCAAAGTGAGAACTCCTCCTTGGATATTTGGAGGAAGTTGAGAGAAATCCTCTCAATTCTAGGAATCTATCCTAACTACTTAATCTCCAACAAATTCTAGAAGCCTCTATAAAATCTAGAATTTTTTAAGATTCTCCAAATTAAATAAATAAATAAATACAAAATAGAGGATGCTCTTGCATGATATTCGCAGATCACTTTTACATAAGACTCGACTGAAGAAATTTTAACCCCCACTCTGGGTATCAATTTTCCTTATCACTCCATGCATTTAGTTTTAAATCCAAGCATGATAAAAATTCTAAAATCTAGAAATGACAATATCTTCTGATTTTTGGTCAATGTGACCCTGGAAAAACCCCCTACAACTCTTGGGGAAATCCAGTTTGAGAGCTCTTCTTTATTTCTGAAAATTCTTTTAAAGAGAAACTGAAAAACACAGTTAAAATTCCAGCAACCACAAATTACAACTTATCTCGATTTCTGTGCTTGAACTCTGACTCGAAAATCGTGCCAATCAGCAAACAGCCAAAACCGAAAATTTTCCAGCAATAAAACAACAATAAACACTGTACAATATGCCTCGAAATTTGTGCCCATAACATGCAGTATGGATTGTACGAACCGTACAGATTTTAGTAGTATTGTTGCCTTGAAAATTGTGCCCAAATTTGCTTTGAAATTTGTGCCCTTGCTGTTGTCCCTCTTTCTCGATTTTTGTGCCTTTCTCTTGCTGTACGGTTTTGCCTTGGGATGCGTGCCAATAAATGATGTTGCCCAGATTTGTTGAAATATCTTCTCGCTGATCTCCTTCACTTCCTCACCGCTCAGAAATTTTCTCCTTGCTCTCTCTTCTCTTTCTCTCAAATGGTCATGAAAGAATGAATTGATATTTTTCTCTTCTCTTCTCTTTTTACTCTCTAAATGAGCTTTTGGGTTACCCTAAGATCTAATGGCTAAGACTCATTTTTTTAACTCACTTTCGATTTTTTTAACTCACCCACTTAAATAAAGACCCACTTAGCCTTTTATTTCCATAGTCACTTTTTCGCTCTCTAATTGTTCATTGACTTTAATAAAGTCACCTTTAAATTAGAATGTAACTTTAGCACTTGTAAAGTCACTTTTAAATTAAATTGACTTTACCACTTATAAAGTCACTTTAGGAGAAAAGTACAAATAAATTTGGACACTTTTACTTAGGCCAAAGATGAAAGCCTTAGGGAATGATTTGTCCTCTGGTACCCAAATTTTAACACTCCCTGTTACTGAGGAATGTGTTCCTCACCACTCACATCTTGTCTCTGAAGTAGACATGCTTGCCTCGTGGTAAGGCTTTGGTGAAAATGCGCTACTTGCTCATTTGTGGAAATATACTCAAAGCTTGACAGTTCCTTTTGGACATAGTCTCTAATGAAGTGATACTTGATCTCAATATGCTTTTACCTATCATGAAAATCTAGACTCTCTGTGAATTTTATGCAACTCTGATTATCACAGTAAATCACTGAAGGTCTCAATGCCTGACCAAATAGACCAAACAACATCTTGCGAAGCCATATGGCCCCACAACTAGCCAAACTAGCGGCCATATACTTTGCCTCAACTGAGCTCAATGCAACTGACTGTTGTTTCCGGCTGATCCACGACACAACTGCCGAACCCAACCCAAAACAACACCCGGAAGTACTCTTCCTATCTGAAGCATAACCTGTCCAATTTGAATCTGTGTACCTTGCCAATCTCACTCCATCACCCTGTCTATAATCCAGACCAAAATCCACAGTCCTCTGAAAGTAACGAAGAATGTCTTTTGCAGCCACATAGTGCACTCTCCTGGGCTCACACATGAACTGACTCATAGTGTTAATTGCAAAACATATATCTGGTCGAGTGTTGACCAAATACATCAATTTACCAATCCAATGTTTGTATAGAGTAGGATCGACCAACTCGGAATCAGAAGCGTGAAGCTTCTTCTAGTTAGTGATCATAGGTGTAGACATGGGTTTGCAGTCCTCCATGTGAAATCTGCTACTAATATCCACAATGTACTTCCCTTGTCCCAGGAAGAAATGCCCCTCCTGCCACACTTCCAATCCTAGAAAATAATGCATCAAGCCGATATCTTTCATCTCAAACTCTGAAGCAAGATCTCTCTTGCAACCCTCAATGAGTCTCTCTGCACCAGTGATGATCAAGTCATCAACATACAACACTATAATGAGAGGTTCCTCACTCACCACAATGAAGTATAGGTTCGGATCAGCCTCACTCTTTGTGAAACCCAACTGCTGCAAGTATGTATCAATCCTCGAGTACCAAGCTCTAGGAGCTTGCTTCTGGCCATAGAGTGCCTTTTCCAATCTGCATACGTGGGACTCCTTCCCATGCCCCTCAAAGCCCTGCGACTGCTCAAAATAAACCTCCTCCTGAATGAAGCCATTGAGAAATGTGGTCTTCACATCCATCTGGTGGATCTTCCAACCCATCTCTACTGCAATCGATATAATGGAGCGAATAGATGTATACCGAGCTACGAGAGCAAAGGTCTCTTCATAGTCAACTCTCTCTACCTGTGAGAACCCTCTCGCCACAAATCGAGCCTTGAACTTCTCGATGCTGCCATTTGCCACATGCTTTATTTTGTAGAGCCATTTGGAAGTAACAACTAATTTACCTTCAGGCCTCATCACTACCTCCCAAACATCGTTCTTCATAATAGAAGAATACTCCCCCATCATCGCCTCTCTCCAAACCTGTTGGCTGGCTGCCTCCTCGTAACTAGAAGGCTTGGAGTCAACAATGCTTGTTAGCAATGCCATGTAACTACATAAGCACTCGGGTGGTTTACTCTCTCTAACCTGTCTCTTTGGCCCATTAACTGATGTGGCCTCACGCAAGGTATCTTGAAGCCACTTGGGCTTCCTCTTCCTTGAGCATACTTCTCCCACGGGAGTGAAAGAATCCTCATCATCATTAAGCGCTTGAACCCTTGAAGGCCTACCAATTGGCCTCATGCCTGAATCTGTGCCTGTAGATGCTGAAGTACTGTGTGAACTATCCATTAATGGACTACCCTGTGAACTACTCTTTGGACTGCCCTCCATGCTGCCCGAGGAACCACCCACTTGACTCTGAGAGCCACTGCTCACTGATCGACCTGACACTGTAATTGATGTACCTCTTGATCCCTGAGCACTGGATCCCTGTGTCTGACTTAGCTGCTCCTGAGGGTCAAGTTACTCTGGATACTCTTAACTCCCGTGACCTCTTGAAAGCTCTCTCCTCTTCAAACTTCACATCCCGCCTGACAACCACTTTTCTCTACGCAGGAATATAAATCGGATAAGCTTTCGAGGTCTTTCTATAACCCACAAAGATGCCATTGTCTGCAGTGGGCTCTAGCTTAGTCCTGTTCTCTTTGAGCACATAGGAATATATAAGGCACCCAAAGATATGGGAGTGCCTAACATCAGGCTTCTTCCCAGAAAAAGCCTCCTCCAGAGTCACATTCCTCGAGGCACGATGTGGATTCCTGTTCTGCAAGTACACAATAGTGTTGTAGGCCTCTGCCCACAAAAATAAAGATAACCCTTGATCATGAAGCATGGCTTTGGAAGACCCTAGAATAGACCTGTTCTTCCTTTCCACAACCCCATTCATTTGGGGGTTGTAAGGAACTGTGAATCCCTCCTAAAGCCTGCCTCAGCACAAAAATCAACAAACTCACCAAGGGTATACTCCACTCCATTGTCCGACTTGAGGATCTTGATCTTCCTACCTGTCTGGGTCTCCACAAGAGCTTTGAACTCTTGAAACTGTCTGAACACCTCACTCTTGGTCTTCAAAAATTAAATCCAGGTCTTCCTAGAGTGGTCATCAATGAATAAAACATAGTACTCATAGCCACTCAAGTATACATGAGACATCTGACGACTCACATTGGTATGAATCAAGTCAATGATCCCGGTCGCTCTGTTGTCACTACTGGGAAAAGGGGATCTAGCAAACTTCCCCATAGCACATCCTCTGCATACATTAAGGTGATCATAACTGAAATCATGCACACCAGTGGTGATCTCTCGCAATGTACTAAAGGCACCATCTTGCGTGCAAAATCTCACACAACTCTGAACTGCTAGATCTGCTGTCGCTCTCATCTCGGGTGTTGCTACTCAATACGATCAAGCCCTGGAATGAAAACTTGTACACCTTGGCATGGCGCACACCAATCACTCTAGCTGAAGAAGCTGGAGTTCCCTTAGGATATATAAGTACCTGCCCTCTGCTGAACAACACATCATACCCTCTATCCTTAAGTGCCGAGATGGATATCAGGTTCTTCTTCATTCCTGTTGATTTGGGGTAGGTTTAGATGTGCTCTAGCCACGAAAATTGGTGGAAGGCTAAGGCACATGAGATCTCCAATACCCAGAAAGGGTTTGGGCAGACTCTAAACAGTTTGGGAGATATTAAAATAATTAATATTTTTAATGGAGTCCGTAAGTCTAAACATAGGGAAATTAAAATATTAATGTGAATTAATATAAAACTGTGTTAGAATGGTCCAAAAGTCATGGATCAAGCCAGATCTAATCTTAGCCATTGATTAGGGGCTTAATCTCGACCGTTGATTTGTCAACGAGAAAAGTATAAGAGGAGGCTTGAGGGTCACTTGGAGAACAGACCAAGAGATCACGGTTTCAACTATCTAGGGCTGGGTTTGCTGAGAAAGTTGAGAGAGTGATCATAGTTGTAGCTGAGGGGTAGTGAATATAGAAGCAGAGAGGCAGACATAGCACCAGGAGGATCAGTGCAGCAGCCGGAGAGAGGACGCGGAAGCAACCAAGGGTTCACACAGAGCCAGCTAGGAGCTGTGTAGTGCCTCAGAAGGCCAGTGTGGGTGATGCAGAGGGCCAGAGCATTGGCGCAGTGCTTCCAGAGGTTGACGCAGGCCAGGCTGGAGTGACGTTGGGATAACGCTGGGCCAGAGAGAGGCTGACGCAGTCCCTAGAGGCTGATGTTGGGGTTTCGTGCGGCAGATTGAAGCGGTGGAGCTGTCGGAGTGTTTATCCGGGGTTTTAGCCAGAATATCTACTTCCGAGTAGAGAGGTACTACTGTCGAGATTTTTCTCTGTTGGGTGAGCCGGATTTGGCACCCAGATTGTATATTGAAACTGCTTAATAAATCAAACCCTCAGATAGCTGCACTGGTTTTCCCACATTGGGTTTTTCCGGGGACATTAGTCCAAAAACAACGGTGTCACTTGTGTGTTTGTTTCTATTTCCTTCAGTTGATGATTTGTAATGTCTTGAGCATGCATTTGTATTTATTTCCAGTATTTACATGGTAAATAACTTGTTAATTAACAGAACAAGTAGGTAGGAATAAATCAATAAAGTGCATGAAGGGTTTCTAATGGGTTAGACTTAGAAATTTCAACATGGTATCAGAGTGTGGTTACAGATCATAGGAGAATTGAGTACATCAACCGAGTAGAGCAACAATAACAGAAAACAACCGTCCTCGGTGACAGAAGTTGTTCCTAGCAGAGTAGCAACAAGGAAGGGGTGACACAGTGCCTATGTCATCAAGATTGAGCCAGGAAGAGGTAGCAGAGAGGTCGAGGGAGGCAAAGACAGGCTCATGCAGAGGCTAGGAGGGATGATGCAGTTGGTTGAGGAGGTTGATTTGCCGGTGCCGGGATTGCGTAGAGCCTAGGAGCTCTAACCTTCATATTGCTGGGGTTTAGGAGGCTGTGGGTAAGTTGCAGAGTGGAGTTGGTGGGGTGCTGTAGTCAGAACGATACCTAACAGGGAAAGACCAAGGAGGAGGGATTTGCTACCGAGGGTTTCTAGCCAAGAAATCTGGATTAGTGGTGCAGCGGCACTAAGGATCAGAGTGGGGGCATCTCGACATTGGTAGAACAGTTTCTAGGAGGGAAATCAAGGCTCAGAGGGAATCACACCGAGAACTTCCAGGACGGAAGTAAAGGAGCAGCGAGATGGTAGTGAACGGGGTAAGAGACCAGGACAGACTGTACGAAGCCTCGAACTTCGTAGTTTGGAAGGTCACAATCCTATTCGTTCTAGACAGGAATCGTGTCAACCACTTTGCCTTGAGGACGATAGCTATCCCAGTTGACCTAGCTGATAACAACAAGTACGAGGAGGCAATGGCGAGGGCTAAGAGCATCATTCTTGATGGGATCAAGGACCTTGTGGTACCACATATTGCCGAAAAGAACACGACAAATGAGATGTGGGAGGCCCTCAAGAAATTGTACCAGCATACTTCTATGCAGAGAAGGATGTTACTAGAAAATCAGCTACGATCATACTAGATAGAGAAGGGAGAATAGATAGACCCCTTCCTCGGTCGATTGAAGGAGATCCTAGATCCGCTGAATTCCATAGGGGCCACACCGGATCAAGAATTGATGGTGAGAACAACCCTGAATGCAATCTCAGAAGACTGAGAGGTGTTTGTCCAGAGCATACGGGGTAGGGCGACCCTTCTAAATTGGGAGCAAATGTGGGCTACTCTTCACAAAGAAGAGATCAGAAGGCTGAGCAAGGTGGGAAGCAGTGACAAGGGGATCAGAATCAAGAAGGAGGAGGTGGATGCTGCCCTAGCATCTGAGGGAAAGCATGAGAAACGGAAGAAGGACCTCTCCAAGGTCAAATGCTTCCACTGTGGGGAGTTGGGCCATTATACGACCCAGTTTCCAAGGAAGAAGAGAAAGGGAGAGGCCTCTGAGACCAAGGTTGCGCTCGCAAGGGTAGAGAAGGAAGTGGAGACAGATGATGACTATGCCATGAGTGCACACACACCACTTGAGCGGAAGTCGGGAGACATAGAGTTGTAGTCAGACGGACTATAGGTGATGAGGGGAAGGATCCTCGAGGTACCCAGCCACCTGGATTAGACTTGGATACGGGAGCCCCGAAGAGGAGTAGTAGTATTGGTAGATGTCAGTAGAGATGGATGCCGATGGAGCGACAGAGGGAGTTACAATGCATGATTCCTAGGAGAGCGTGAGGCAGCAGTGCGAGAAGCACGGGAGTGTTGCACCAGTGCGAGATGGCACAGAGAGGTGTGCAATGGTGTGAGATGCATGCAGTTGTTGCAGCGGCGCAGAGGTCAAAGAGGGAGCACTTGTCAGCGACAGGGAGTTTCAACATCGAGGGTGTCTCTAGCCTGATAGAGATGTTAGAAGTAGGGAGATCAGTTACTTACTTCTCAGTAATTGGGTTGCAGTGCAACAATTAGCAGTGGTGGTGCTATGGGTAGCACGATGCAGCATGATGAGAGGGGTTGCAGTGTAGATGCAGCAGTGGCAGTTGCAGGGCCATGGGCAGCAGCGTGGATGCAGAGGCAGTTGAGTATGCATGTCGCAGTGGTAGTGGCAGGGCCATGGATAGCAGTACAGGATGCAATAGTGCAGAGGATGTTGGGCAGCAGGCCTAGATGCAGCAGTGCAGAGTGATGCTCAGTGAGGAGTATTATTAGAGCACAATCCTCGCTAAGAGGGAGTATTGATTTGGGGTAGCATTAGATGTGATCTAGCCACAAAAATTGGTGGAGAGGCTAAGGCACATGAGATCTCCAATACCCAGAAAGGGTTTGGGCAGATTCTAAACAGTTTGGGAGATATTAAAATATTTAATATTTTTAATGGAGTCCCTAAGTCTAAACTTAGGGAAATTAAAATATTAATGTGAATTAATATAAAACTGTGTTAGAATGGTCCAAAAGTCATGGGTCAAGCCAGATCTAATCTTAGCCATTGATTAGGGACTTAATCTCGACCGTTGATTTATCAACGAGAAAAGTATAAGAGGGGAGGCTTGAGGGTCACTTGGAGAATAGACCAAGAGATCACGATTTCAACTTTCTGGGGCTGGGTTTGTTGAAAAAGTTGAGAGAGTGATCAGTGTTGCAGCTGAGGGGTAGTGAATATAAAAGCAGAGAGGCAGAGATAGCACTAGGAGGATCAGTGCAGCAGCCGGAGAGAGGGACGCAGAAGCAACCAAGGGTTCACGCAGAGCCAACCAGGAGCTGTGCAGTGCCTTAGAGGGCCAGAGGACTGATGCAGTGCTTCCAGATGCTGACGCAGGCCAAGCTAGAGTGACGCTGGGATAACGCTGGGCCAGAGAGAGGCTGACGCAGTCCCTAGAGGTTGATGTTGGGGTTTCGTGGGGCAAATTGAAGCTATGGAGTTGTGGGAGTGTTTATCCAGGGTTTCAACCAGAATATTTGCTTCCGAGTAGAGAGGTACTATTGCCGAGATTTTTATCTGTTGGGTGAGCCGAATTTGGCACCCAGGTTGGATTTTGAAACTGCTTAATAAATCAAACCCCCAGATAACTGCACCGGTTTTCCCGCATTGGGTTTTTCCGGGGACGTTAGTCCAAAAACAACGGTGTCGCTTGTGTGTTTGTTTCTGTTTCCTTCAGTTGATGATCTGTAATGTGTTGAGCATGCACTTGTATTTATTTCCAGTATTTACATGGTCAATAGCTTGTTAATTAACAGAACAAGTAGGTAGGAATAAATCAGTGAAGTGCATAAGGGTTTCTAACGGGTTAGACTTAGAAATTCCAACAATTCCAGGCACATATAGAATATCTGACACTTTCAAGGGAGGTTTGGGTCCCCTATCAAATGTCAATGTCCCCACACCGACTGTTCTAACCATGTTGTCATCAGCAAGTACTATCTCCATATCAGTATCATCCTTTGAAAGCTCTGAGAAGTACTCTTTGACTCTTGTCATGTGGCAAGAAGCGCCATTGTCAACATACCAAATGCTAGAAGATGCTATGCTAGTAGAGGGGAGTGCACACTCCCTGTGAACTTGTATGGCAGGTGATCCTGCACTAGTGGCCTCACAAGCTATGAGCCCAAACTCCTGATCAAAGCTCTCTATCTTTGCAGACGCTGCCATGGGTTCGTCTCTCCCTTTCTTGTTCTTCTTCTTCGGACACACAACAGTATAGTGTCCCAACTTTTGACAATTCCAACTTTTGACTTTGGAATAGCCCTTCTCCTTGTTCTGCTGGTTGCCTTTACCTTTTCCTTTGTTTCCACTGTTGGAAGCTTGCTTCTTTGCTCTACCCTTCTTGCCTCTTGCTAACAATGCCACATTGTCATCCTCCTCCACATGTTTGGCTGCCCCAAGATGATTCTTTCTGATCTCATTCTGAGTGCAATCATCCCACAACCTCTCCCAATCGGGAAGGTTTTCCCGTGCAACAATGCCATCCACAAAATTCTCCCAAGTCTTGGGAAGACCATTCAAAGCAATCCTCACCAGCTCAGTGGGTGCAATGATCTCACCTACGGCTGCCAACTCATCTCTCACTGAAGTGATCTTTGTGAGGTATGCTATAACACTGTCAGTCTTAGCCATTTTAATGGCCTTTAGTTTCTCCTTTAGGACCATTTTTTTGTTTTCATTTGAGCTCTGATAAAGACTGGTCAAGGTTGTCCACATCTCATGTGCATAAGGCTTTCCTCTCACATGAGGAATGATATGATCTTTGATTTCTTCCAGAATCAATCTTTTTGCCTTAGCATTTTTTTTGTTAAACTCTGCCAACTGTATAGGGTCAGTAGGTACTACTACTGGGTTCTGTGTGGTATTTACCATAATGCCCCAGACTTCTGCTTCCTCAAAGATGCTTTGGATTCTCTCCTTCCATGCATTGTAGTTGTTCTGTCCATCCAACTTGTCTTCAACTCTTAGACCCAAAAACATGTTTCACTGTCCCACCAATTTGAAATTTTCAAATCTGTGGTAAAGGTATTCGTTTTCCGTGTAAAAATCAGCTTGCTGTAATTTTCACTCTGCTGTACCAAACTGCACTTTTCAGCCAACCAAGCTCTGATACCATGAGGAAATTTCAACCCCCACTTCGGTTACCTGTTTTCCTTTAAACTCCATGCATTTAGTTTTAAATCCAAGCATGATAAAAATTCTAAAATCTGGAAATGACAATATGTTCTTAAAACACAAATTTAGAGATTTCACAACTGCTGAAATTGCAGAAATAAAACACAAGAAAATTATGACAGAGACACACAGAAAATAACACAGTGATTTTTGGTCAATGTGACCTTGGAAAAACCCCCTACAACTCTTGGGGAAAATCAGTTTTGGAGCTCTTCTTTATTTCTGAAAATTCTTTTACAGAGAAACTGAAATACACAGTAAAAATTCTAGCAACCACAAATTACAACTTATCTCGATTTCCGTGCTTGAACTCCGTCTCGATACGGATTTCAGCAATACGACTGCCGAGAAAATCGTGCCCAAATCTGCCTCAAAATTCATGCCCTTGCTGTTGTCCCTCTTCGTCGATTTTTGTGCCTTTTTCCTGTTGTACGGTTTTGCCTTGGGATCTGTGCCAATAAATGCTACTGCCCACATTTGCTGCAATATCTTCTTGCTGCTCTCTTTCACTTCCTCACTGCTCCAAATTTTTCTCCTTGCTCTCTCTTCTCTTTCTCTCAAATGCTCATGAAAGAATGAATTGATCTTTTTCACGATCCTACTAGCATCATTTACATTACATAACTTGTAGAATAGGTTTACATAAACTGTTGATAGATGATCCGATCTTGTTGAAAAAATTGGTACTTCCGCTTCCTTGGAACTTTGACAAAAACTGTGCAACTAGCCGCACACATGTTATAAAGAATCGAGGCCACAATGGTTCTATTTATGTTGGGCTGCACATATATAGACAAGGCTTGTGTTCGATGGTTTATAGGAAGGGTCCATCATACCCTTATGGCTCCTCTCACTTAGTTTTAAACTTGGCTTTGGAAAGGGATTTATCTCCTTGAAGTTGGTTGGAAGGAAGTGCCTTTTGGGCTAAGTTGCGGCTTGTGGGGATTTAAAGTTGACATATTGGCACAACTAGTATTAGCTCGACATCAGATTCCCCATGTGCTTAGAATGATTCTTGTTGGTACTAGATGACGGGAGAAGAAACTAGAAATTGCTTATGTCAAAAGCCTTAGGAAACGCTAGTGGATAGTATAGTTATTTGTCTTTTTGAGTTTAAAATTGAGATTCAAGAAATTAAAATTTCCTTTATTATGGCATATTTTATAAACATTACACTGAGGTTGAAGATTTAGATGTTGATTGCATGTTACAAGTCTTTGGTCATGATCCCATATTCCATTTCATGGTTGATGTTATCTCTTATAGTTTGTTGTGTTGAAATTTGTAACTAGGTTCGGTCTTCATAAATGTATTTGAGATGTACTTATCAAAAGAATGTAGAAAATATTATTATTATTATTATTATTATGACTTATTAAAGCGCAGGTTTCATGCTTGGGTCATCATGTTTTAGGTCAAAGTCCCCATTGAGGGCTTCTAGGATTTATTCTGAGTCATTAGAGTCATTGTACATTTAAAGAGACCCTTTTTGGGTTTTCAGATCATGTAAAAGGAATTATTTTTGTGTCAAAAATTAATTTAGTCTCCTCGCCAAGTCGGCCTCAAGAAGATCAAGTCGGTCTAAAAGACAAGTAATTTGACCTCACATAAAGGCTATAAATACAAGGAGTTCGAATTCATTTGGAGCATTTTCATTTCTCTCTCACATGGTTCGATCTTTGAAGCTGGAAATTGGAAAAGTGCAAAATTGTTTAAGGGTTGGAAAAAAGTACGAGTTTCTGGAAGAATATAGAAGGGCTCTTGAAATTTTGGGACAAATCTCACTCAATTCCGAGGTGTATCAATGGAGCAAAGTTCTCAAAGTTTGGTTGACGTTGCAACAGATTATGGCAGGTCAAAGTTGCTTCTGAAGGGTTGTCATTTGAAAGAAGGATTGAGGGCTGACTTGATGTGGAGGGAATCTCTGTCTAGGTCTAGAGTCTTGGATTTTCTCGAGAAACTATTGAAGGAAGAATTATTGACGGGGTTTTCCCCTAGATAAGGGTTTTGCCTTGGCTGCCTGCCTACATTTGTTGTCCTTGTGTTATTGTTTTGGTAATTGCTTGATGAATTGAAAGATAAAAGAATAACATAAAAAATAAAAGAATCATAAGTAATTATCTATATAAGAAAATCTTTTTGCCTTTCTGATTTCCTAACATGTTGATGGCAAAATATTATATATTGAAACTTGAAACTTCAAGGTTGTTCTTATTGTTAATGATTTATGACCGTTACAACAAAATATAGTAATTAGTGCGAAGCCTCGCTAGGTGATCTAAACAATGTTAACACACGAGTGCTACCACTGTCAACTTAGTAGAAGATAAAAGAAGAACATAAATAAAGTTAATAAGAATACAAGAACATCACAAGTAATTATCAACATAAGAAAATATTTTTGCGTTTATGATTTTCTTGTGAAAATTTGTTGGAATAATTGATTTATTTCTCCTGCTTATTTATGACAAGTTATTTACCAATACTTCAATAAATACCAAAATAAATTCAGTTGCAAACTTCACAAACTAGAACTAAAAATTAAACGGCAAGAGAAACATCAGCATGTGAACAATCACATTGACACACTTGTTTTTGGACAATCGTCCATGGAAAAACCCATTGTGGGAAAATTAGTGCAACAGATCTGAGGATTCTTATTATTGGCAGTAAATAACTGAATACAATCTAGGATGCTCATCTAGCAATCCTTTACAGAGATATTGGCGGAAAATCTGTGTGAGTTTTACCTCACTTCACCTCGCAGAATTCTGGTTGATCAGGCATAAGACTGGCTAACCTCGGCTATTTATGCATTGGCCCTGTGTAGGCCTTGCATTAGCGTTTTAGGCTCTGCGTGAGCCCTACGTCACCTTCTCTGCCCTCTGCATCAGCTCTCACGGCTATTTCGGCAGTTCTCAGCTATTTTGACAGTTCTGGCAGTTCCCGGTAGTTTTGGCAGTTTCCACTGTTCTGGATTCTGCGTGACATGCATCTTTTTGCTCTGCATTGGCCCTTCTGGCTCTACGTCAGGATTGCGTGGGCCCACACTTGGCCAGCGTTAGCTCTCTCGGCTACTACACTGCCTCTCTGGAATCTCTCTCCACCTCTCTATTTGGTATTTTCCTGAAAGTCCTTCTATCGGATTCTCTCTGCCCCTTAGCTGCAAGATCTCCCCAATCGATTTTCCTCCTGGGAACTTCTCAGCTCAGAAAATCGGTTTCCTCAATCTCTCCGTGTATTTCCAAATGAACCCCAAGCCTCCATTTTATACTTTTCCTGTTGAGTTTTCAACAACCAAGATTAAGTCTCTAATCAACAGCTAAGATTAAAACATGACTTGATTCACCTTCTAGATCATTCTCACCCATATTTTGATTAATACCCGTTAATATTTTAATTTCCCTAAGTTTAGACTTAGGAACTCCATTAAAAATATTAATTATTTTAATAAAATACAATTCGGGTGGAATTTCACCAAACGGTTTGTGTGGTCTTTAGAACTCATGTGCCTTAGTCTCTCCACCAATTTTCAAGGCCAGAGCTTCTATTGCTACCAAAATCTAACACTCCCTCTTAGCGAGGAAAGTGCTCTAGCAACAATGTCCACCTTCATGTTGCTTTGTTTTTGAAGCACCTCCTTTCTGCACTGCTGCTGCCACCAACAGTGTGCTACTGCTGCTACTGTACTGTTGCGCATGACACTGCCATTGTAACTGCTCCATGTGTACTACAGCTCCCTATCAAACATTGCATCATTCTATTGAAAGGTATTTTCCAACATACCCGTCTGTTCCCGGAATTGAAGAAAATTCGTTCTTTCTAGAGCCTTGGTGAGTATGCCTGCCACTTGATTTCCTGCGGGAGTGTACTCCAACTGTACTGCTCCACGCTGAACACAGACTTTGATAAAGTGACATCGAATATCGATGTGTTTAAATTGATCATGAAATACTGGATTTTCAGAGAGCTTAATACAACTCTGATTATCACAGAAGATCCTTGTCGCTTCCATCCTTCTCCTGAATAGATTTTCAAGTAGTTTTCCGAGCCACATAGCTTCACATGTTGCTTTGATAGCTGCCATATACTTATTTTCAGCAAAGCTCAAAGCTACAGACTTCTGCTTCTTACTGCACTAGGAGGTCATCCCAGATCCAATACCGAAGCAATACCCAGTGGTACTTTTCCTGTCTACTAAACTTCTTGCCCACTCTGCATCAGTGAATCAACTCAATTTGATATCATTGCCCTTGGTGTACATTAATCCAAAATTTATTGTTCTACGCACATACTTGAGAATGTTCTTTGCTGTTGCCCATTGCACCCTTTTTGGTTCCACCATGCACTGACTAAGGGTGTTGACAGCATAACACAAGTTTGGACTGGTGTTTACCAGATACATAAGTGACCCAATGCGTTGTCTGTATAAGGTGGTGTCCACTTCCTTGTCTCCTGAAGGATCTATTTTCTTCCAATTGGTAATCATAGGCATAGCCATAGGTCGACAATCTTGCATTCTGAATATTTCAGAATTTTTGATGCATATCTTCCTTGGCCAAGGAACATCTCACCATCCTGCTGCCAAACTTCGAATCCCAGAAAATAGTGCATTAGCCCCAAATCCTTCATATCAAACTCAGTTTCCATGTTCTTCTTACAATCCTCTATGAGTCTGGATGATCCTGTCAAAACTAGATCATCCACATACAATACCAGAATCAATGACTCACCTTCTACTAGGAGATAATAAAGATTGGGATCTACATTTCTCTTGTTGAATTCCAATTGCTGTAAGTAGCTATCAATTTGACCATACCAAGATCTCAGTGCTTGTTTTAGCCCATACAAGGCTTTCTTCAACTTGCACACGAGTTCTCTTTTCATGTGTGTTCGAAACCTTCTAGTTGTTCGATATATACCTCTTCTTCTATCACCCCATTCAAGAACACTGTCTTGACATCCATTTGGTGAATCTCCCATCCCATCTGTGCTGCAAGGGATATAATGGATCTGATAGAGGTATATCGAGCTACTGGGGCAAAGGTTTCTGCTTAGTCCATTCCTTCCTTTTGCACATATCATTTTGTGACACACCTACCTTGTACTTATCTACGTTTCCCTCTACAACATACTTGATCTTGTAGATCCATCTCGAACCTACAACTGATATGGTCTCTGGTCTTGGTACAATTTCCCATACATCATTTGTCATACCTGGTGTTGTACAACTTCTTGGAAACTAGCAGGTTCTTCGACTTGAGCAACCAATCCTTGTTATGTGTTAGGTTGTCTATGCTGCGTTTTCTCCGCTCTAGGAGCTCCAACGATTTCCTCCACATCCCTGAGAGTCTGTCGTACTTCTCGGCTAGTTGTTCAACTGGTGGTGGGATGTTCCCTTTGTTCCTCTTCCTATACCTTTTGTGACACTCCTGGCTCCTCTTCTCTTGAGGAGATGCTAGTACTGGTTACCGTGCTTGAACCAGATGCTTGTCTTCTTGCCAGATTTGATCCTTGTTGCTGGACTAGAGGAGCATCCTCATCCTGTTCTTAAAATGGCATCTCACGAGATTTCCTGAAGGCTCTATCTTCCATGAACTTCGCATCCCGCCTTACTACATTCTTTCTGCTGCTCAAAATATAGATCCGATACGCCTTTGAAGTCTCGCTATAAACTACTAGATACCCAACTTTGGTAGTCTACTCTAACTTGCTCCGCTTCTCTTTCGGAATATGGAAATAAGCTACACTTTCAAATATCCTAAGGTGACTTAGTTCTGACTTCTTTCCTGTGAAAACTCGCTTTGGTGTCTTCTTTCCTAAAGCCCTGTGAGGAGTCCTGTTCTGAATGTGTACAATCGTGCTGCATGCTTCTGCCCATAAAAACTTGGGTAGATTCTGATCATATAACATCGCCTTTGTTGCTCCAACAATAGTTCTGTTCTTCCTTTCTACGACTCCATTCTGTTCTGGATTATAGGGTGCTGTCCATTCTCTTCGGATCCCTTCTCTTGCACAAAAATCAATGAAGTTCTTATCTGTGTATTCTCCGCCATTGTCTGAGCGCAATATCTTGATCTTCCTTCCTGTCAGGTTTTCCACTAGAGCCTTAAACTCTTTAAATCGATTGAAGATCTCATCCTTGGTTCTCAAAAAATAGATCCATGTTTTCCTGGAATGGTCATCTATGAACGTAACAAAATACTCAGTGCCACTTATTGCCCTTATAGACATCAGACCATAAATGTCTGAGTGTATTAACCCCAATACACTCTTAGCTCTATTGTTGCTTTTGGAATATGCTGCTTTGGTGTACTTACCTAGCACGCAAGCTTTGCATGTATCATCATGCTTGGTAGTAAGCACTGGAGCTCCCGTAACAGTTTCCTTGAGTATTCGTAACGCCCCATGATGTAAGTGTCCATCTCCTATGCCACAACTCATTTAATTCTTTTTCTCCATCGACATTACTGCTTATTAATGTCATAGGACACTCGAGTTGCAACTTGTATAATCTGTTGCTTAGAGTTCCAATCTGGGCCATATTTTTCCACTTTGGATGCTTGACATATACTCTATTACCAATGAAGTATACATCATATCCCTTATCTTGTAATTGAGAGACAAAAATCAAATTCCCATACCTGGCACATGCAGTACATTTGTGGCCCAAAGACTATCTCTTGCTTCTGTTTGGAATATAACAGTTCCTTTTCCTACTGGGGTGCACTTTGTCTTGTTACCCATTGTGATTTTAAAGTTCATCTATTCCTCCTGATAGCTCGAAAAATACTCGTTCTCCAGTCATAGGAGCTAAGGTCCCACTATCAATGTACCAATCCTCAGCTGATGCAAAACCCTATAGGCAAGAAACCTCCTCTTCCAGCTTGGAAGTTAATTTGGAAATATTCTGATCCCTGCTCTTCTCCATGCCCTTTTTCTTTGCTTCCATCTTGCCTGAACCTTGCTTTGCTACAATGTGAAAATTTCTCCTACTTATTTACGATAAGTTATTTACCAATACTATAGTAAATACCAAAATAAATTCAATTGTAGACTTCAAAAACTAGAATTGAAAATTAAACGACAAGAGAAACATCAACATATGAACAATCACATTGATACATTGTTTTTTGAACAATCGTCCCTGGAAAAACCCAATGTGGGAAAACAGTGCAATAGATCTAAGGATTCTTATTATTGACAGTAAATATCTGAATACAATCTAGGATGCTCATCTAGCAATCCTTTACAGAGAAAATATTGGCAAAAAATCTGAGTGAGTTTTACCTCACTTCACCTGGAAGAATTCTGGCTGATCCGGCACAAGACTGGCTAACCTCAACTATTTCTGTGCTGGCCCTGCGTCATCATTTCAGGCTCTGTGTCAGCCTTGCGTCACCTTCTCTGCCCTTTGCGTCAGCTCTCCTAGCTGTTCCGACAGTTCTCGGCAGTTTCGACAGTTCCTGACAGTTCCCGGCTGTTCCGACAGTTTTGGATTCTGCGTGACAGGCAACTTTTCTGGTCTACGCTGGCCCTTCTGGCTCTGTGTTAGGACTGCGCGCTGCCTCTTTGCAAGCTCTTTCTGCCTCTCTGTTTTGTATTTCTGGAAAGTCCTCCTAGATTCTCTCTGCCCCTCAGTTGCAAGATCTTCCCAATCGATTTTCCTCCTGAGAACTTCTCACCTTAGAAAATCGATTTCCTCAATCTCTTTGTGTATTTCCAAATGAACCCCAAGCCTCCATTTTATACTTTTCCTGTTGAGTCTTCAATGGCTGAGATTAAGTCTCTAATCAACGGCTAAGATTAAAACATGACTTGATCCGCCTTCTAGATCATTCTCACCCATATTTTGATTAATACCATTATTATTTTAATTTCCCTAAGTTTAGACTTAGGAACTCCATTAAAAATATTAATTATTTTAATAAAATACAATCCGGGTGGAATTTCACCAAATGGTTTCTGGGTTCTTTAGAACTGATGTGCCTTAGTCTATCCACCAATTTTCAAGGCTAGAGCACTTCCGATGCTACCAAAACTAACATTTCTAGCATTACATACGCTTTGGAAATTGTACATTTGTGATTGCTGACCACTTTCCAACTTCACAGTTATGTCTTGTCGCATTGCCCGATATCAATCTATCTCTATGTTGCGGGGGAATGCTCCCCCCCGCCCTCGCTCTCGCTCCCAATCCGTGCTCCGGGCGGGAGCGAATCGGGAGCGGGTTGGGAGCTCGCTCCCTAAAAAAAATTTCGCTCCCTGCCTTTTCGGGAGCGATTTTGGGAGCATTTTGCCTTTTTTGCAATTTTTTTTTTTTGTAGTAATGTTTGAAATGCAATTTTTTTTGAAAGAAACAAATAATTTTTGAGTGGGGTAGCTTAATGATCAAGTCTAGGCCCTAGTATTGATATGCTATTCATGGTAATGTTAAATTCTTAAAGTAAAAGTGACATTCTCCTTAATATTCATTTTCATCCTTTTACTTAAATTTTTAACATTACAATGAAATGACTCAGGGTGTTTGAGAGTGGTTTCGGCCTCATTGGATTTCATATGGAGAAAGTAGAATTTTAGATTTCATTCAAAATCCAGTAGACTTATAAGTTTTTTAGGATTTCAGGATTGGGGGATTGCAATGTTTCCATTGAATTTTGTCATGTATTAGGGTATGGAACTCGTATTTAATCAAGAGCACCAATCCCTCTATGTACCTTGATGTTAGTGATATTGGTTGTCGAACTCCTCTATCATGACCCTCCTAAAAATGTACGCATCACTCAAACAAAGTCTTGACTTGACACGCTATGCTTGTTCTATCTTATGTTAATGCTTAGAGGGTGATATTAATGACAAAGATCCCTATACAGATACAGAGGTAATGACAAAGATACCTCTGCATATTAATGCTTAAAGGGTGATATTAATGACAAAGACCCTGATTTTCCAACAAGACTAAAAAATTAGACATTTCTCGTGGTGGTAAGAGGCCCAAGCATAAGAAATAGATAATAGATTTACTTCTCTTTTCTAGTTTCTAGTAACTTTTATAACTATTGACTCTTTCATATTTATTATGATATTTTTTTAAACAATATATGACAATTTAAGTTTGAAGTTGGCAATTGTAACTCATTAGTAATGAATTATGAATATGATGCTTCATGAAGGTTGAAAGTTGTTTCATTTCATTTCATTTTATAACATTTCATTTCATGTTAGATATTATTTGTTGTAATGGTTACACTTAGCTTACAAGTACAACTTTGGTGATCAATGGTGATAAATGTTATATATTGAATTTTGAACGCTTGAAACTTTATGATTGATGAATCATGAGACTCAATATGTTGTATGTTACTATGTAACTAACTTTTGGACGTGGTTGATGAAGATTATAACTTCTAGATGATTGTTGTTGTATGGTTCAATCTATGTTTTTTTATGTTTTTTATTTCTAATTCATTATTCTACATGTTTTTGTTGACATATATGTATCAAAATATAAAAAATATATATATTATATAAAAAACGCTCCGGGATTTGCTGCCAAACCGGGAGCTTTTGAAAATGTCGCTCCCGCTCCCGCTTTCGCTCCTGCTCCCCGCTTTCGCTCTCGCTTCCAAGTAACATTGATCTATCTTTAATTGCATCTTCTTTAACTCTTCTGCAATGAAAGTCATAGGATCTGCTGGAGGTGTTGCTGGAGCAGATGTCTTTGACTTTTGCTTGATGTTAGATCTTTCCGGAGTCAACATATCATGCATGGTGACTAATCTCAAATTGTCATCGACTTATTTTGCATTTGCCTTGGCCTCGACTAGAGAATTTGGCTTTGACTGCTTTAAGAATCCAAATGTCCCTTGAAAAGCATTTAGATAATAAGTGAAAGTAGCTTGATTTGTAGGCGAATGAGTTTGAGGAATTTCCTGCACAAGCTTATCAAATCTTTGATTAAATTTATAAATAGTTTTATTTTGTTTTCTCTTAATGCTAGTCAAGGCTTTTAATTGAAATATAACATCTTTCTTACAACTCTATCTATTAATGAAAGTATCATGCAATCTTGGATAGAGTTGATGCTATTATCACGTAAGCTTTCTAACCATCGAGATGCATCTTTAACCATAGCAAGAGAAAATTATTTGAACAAAACATCAAGATACTCAATTCTTAATAATATTGTGCTATGCACAAATTCATCCCAAAATTCCCTTCTTCCTGTAGAAAATTGGTTTAGACGCAACTGAATTTCAGGTTTTGTGAAATCACATCAAGTTTAATGCCCAACCCCCATGTTTTGTGCTACTGTCATAAACATGAATATTTTCAAGCATTGAAACACATGAGCCTACTCGATTTTGACTTTTACTGAGAATAATACAAGCAATCACACAATTTTTGACACGAGATTTTTGGTCTAGTGACCCTGGAACATCCTCAAAGGGAAAACCAGTGAGAGAGAGAGAGAGAGATTCTTATTTTGATAGAGAAATTATTACAACAATTAATGCAAGCTTGTCTCATAGGAAATCGTGCTCATATTTCCTTGATTTTCATGTGGTAATGTTCTCCTTGAATCCTGTGCCTGACTATCTCAATTTTTGTGCCCAAATATGCTTAGAAATTAATGTCTGACAATACCCTTGAAATTCATGTCAGTTGCATGAATTTGCCAATAGACCCTCCCTTGAATATTGTGCTCACTCCCTTGATTTTCACACTGGTCTGCAGTACTGATATGTTGCAGTAAATGCCCTGTCAGACTTCCTTGAATTTTGTGCCTGCCTCGAAATTCGTGTTGCTCTGACAAAAATTAATGTGGACTTTGTAATAGCAATTAATGCAATCCAGACTGCCTCAAAAATCATGCCCAGGCCCTTACAAATCTTGCTGCTGTTTTCCTCGAGCTTTGTGCCTGTATATGCCTTGGAAATCGTGCCTATTGCTGCTGTACTTTGCCTATAAATATTTATTGGATGTTGGGGTCTGGGAGTTAGTTCAGATGATTACAAAATTGAAAATGATATTCCATAGCAGCAAATAGCAAACCAGCAATCACAACACTCAATAAAATAGTGAAATAAACCTTGTAAGACAGCCCTTACCTATTAGGAGAATGGTTACCGTTGATTATGCCCTTGATATATGGCTGTAAACAATGATTTTTCTTCTTGTTCTTGAAAATGAAAGAGTCATCTGAGGCTGGCTATCTGTGGTAGTAGGGCTGCTAGATGGCATGCTACAATGTGGTAGAAAAAATTTCTCCTAGGGTTACCCATGTATATGGATGGGTAACAATGACAAATATTTTAAGTTATTACTACTAGATATTTAACATTATTTGTCTACTAAATGGTGGATGCTTTAATCACTATCAATAGTCTTTTATTTTTTTAAATGTGGTTCACGGTCTCTGAGTGGCCGCTACATCCACGGTAAACAAGCGGGGCAGTTCCACCCGAAGGGATCTGCCCGTCGGCCATAACAGGCCTAACCCCGAGGGCGTCGAGGAGATTTGACCCCGTGACCTCCCAACTGGGAAAGTGCTTTAGCAACGGGAACTCGACCATTTGAGCTATCCCTTGGGGCTACACTATCAATAGTCTTACTACAAAGATCTATGCTTTATTATTTTCTGCAGCTAATTCACCATTGTGGATGCATTTTTAAATATATATGCATCAAACCATATAAGAATATATATGGTTCTAGAAGGCTTTGCTCTCTAAATCTTTTGGAAATTAGCACTTCATGTTCCCACTTCCTGCTTTGCACTCGCTTTTTGTTTTGCTCCCTATAGCTATGGTTTAGCGTAACTGATCAGCTAGTCTTCATTTGAATTTTGGATCTGTGCTGGAAATTTGGATTGGCAATGTGAATTTAGAATCTAGATTCTGGAAATTAGAATTATTTGCCTTTTATTATGGCATAGTTTGTAAACATTATATGATCGTTGAAGTTTGAGTTCCTGATTGCATATTACAAGTCTTTGGTCATGACTCCATATTTCATTTCATGGGTGAAGGTATCTTTACAGTTTGCCGGTGATAAATATTTTCTGTTGAAACTTGAAGGTTGATCATTTGTAGAAAATACTGTACATTATAACTGTTAGATCTTCGATGTTATTTGTCAGCTAGATGATTGATGCTTTAATGATTATCACTAGTCTACTACAAAGATCTATGTTTTCATATTTTCTGGAACTAATTCACCATTCTGCACACATTTTTTGTATATATATGCATCAAACTATATAAAAATATGTATGATATAAAAGATGCTCCTGGAATTCTTTACTTGAGTCTTGATGTCTTTTGAAGTTGGCACTTTATGCTGCAACTTCCTGCTTTGCCCTTACTTTTTGTCTCACTCCTAATAGCTATGGCTTAGCGTAACTGATTGGTTATTCTTCTTTTCAAATTCTGCAATGTGCTGGAAATTTACATTCACAACGTGAGATGAGACCTTGTTTTACCAAAATAAGACATTAGGTGTGTGAAGCAGTTTATCATACCACTAAATAATGAAGTCAGAGCTCATAGATTGTGGTAGGTATAGTTCTATGTTGCACGAAACTTCAAGGAACCTGATGTTTCGGGCCGTAGCCATATCCGAAACTCTGAAACTCGGCCAAAACTCGACCATCATGTAATCATCCATTAGAGTTAAAATTTTATATAGACTTATTTTTCCTTCTAAATTGTCATCTATGGGTCTTATTCCCTTTTTCTTGCAAGATAATGTGTTATTCACTTATATATATATATATATATATATATATATATATATATATATATATATAATTAATTATTTATTTATATATACATATATGACGTTTCTGCTGACTTTCGGTCAACATTTCCATTTTTGGGAGGTGACATTTCTAAACGTACCCGTTTGGGAAACTCCAAAACGTTTTGGCATTTTGTGCAACTTAGGTATAGTTGTTACTAAGCATTGCTGTCTGTATGAAAAGTTATCCTATGCTGTTATTTGTGCAGATTGGTGGTCCTGATCGTGTTGCAGAGATGACTGGCAGGCGTGGAATGCTTGTCCGTGCTTCAAGTGGAAAAGGTGTTGTCTATCAAGCACGGAACACGTGAGTTTGATTTTGTTTCATGTTATATCCTTCCTAGAATTTGGAGTAAACTGCTATCCAAGGAATGAGGTGGTATTCAGAGAGTGTGATTGTTATTTCAGAAAAGATGTTTCCATGGAGATGGTGAATATGCATGAGAAACAACTTTTTATGGATGGAAAAAAACTAGTTGCAGTGATTTCTGAAGCAGGTTCTGCTGGAGTATCTTTGCAAGCTGACAGGCGTGCAAAAAATCAGGTGTTTTGACTTTGAAATTGTATGGTGATATTTGTGCTGACGCTTGAAGTTGTTTGTGTAGCTGAAAAACTCAATTTTGTTTTTATGTTATGGTAATGTCAGAAGCGGAGAGTACACATAACCCTTGAGTTACCATGGAGTGCTGATCGTGCAATTCAACAGTTTGGAAGAACCCATCGATCCAATCAAGCCTGTGCTCCAGAATATAGGTGGTGCCATTATTTCTTTTCCTTCTGTCCTTAATTTTGGTGATATGAATGTTTGAATCTCTCATTTGCTTTTGTTTTTACTGTTGTTATAACAAAAAATGTTTGCTCACTTTTTTAGCTTTTAGTAGCACTTTTGCACTCCTGATACTTATCACGATTGATATACTGTTGAGTTCCACTCACCTGTTTTTTGGTCATTTGTGGGCATTAATAAATTTAACCTATCTTGTGTGGCAATTTTTCTAATTTTATTTCTTCTCTAGGGTTTTCCTCCTGTGTTTTGTTTGTAGTTTTTATCCTCGATTGCTAATATTTTTGCGCTTAAGAGTTGTCTTCGATACTTGCACACTAGCATTATGACTTTTTGTACTTTCTATTCTCATTAACCTATTTTGGTCACTTTAGTTAAAATAGGGAAGCATGGTTCCCATGACTCAATGAAGGTTCACGATGTTGATGTGGAATTTCCCCAGCTTATTTAGGAGAGGTCACAAATTAGGGCGCATAAAAAAATGACAGTATGCCATAATCTTAATAGAGACATGCACATGACAGATGCAGAACACTGGACCTCCGCTGATATAACAAATGGTTGCTGTCAAACCAAGTCTCGAAGAACCGTAGAGACATAGAGGAAATATGTTCACATGTGGAAGGTGCATTGCAACAATGAATACACGTGGTTGTGAAAATTCCATGATTGCAATAATGGGAAACTAATCTTCTAACTGATGCAGTTTATTTGTCTTCTTTTAATTAATTTAATGACAAATAATGAATAGCTCACTGCAATCTTCACAATAAAATAAATACACCGCGGAAAATTAAACTGGAACTAAGAAAATCATGCACACAATTAACACAGTTATTTTGGACTAATCTCCCTGGAAAAACCTCGAAGGGAAAAATGGTGCAAAAGATGAGGGTTTATTTTATTATTATGTAGTAGTAAAATATGAGTAGAATAATCTGAATGCCTTACTGGCAATCCTTCAGAAAATATACTGGCAAAAATAATTCGGAGAAATTATCTCACTTCTGCAACTGTTCCACCTCCCTTTGGCCTACTCGACTTCTCTTTCAGGCAACACGACCTGCTTGAAACTCGCACTAGTGGCCTGGGGAATTTGTATGACTTGCTACTCAACTCGAACTGAGTTGTCCAACCTCCCTTTGCCTTTAGAAATGGCTCGCTCTATTTTCGGGTGATCTCCCGACCCCCTACAATCGAAACGACTCCCTTCCTAGCACCTGCACTCGGGTTTCTGGCTGCTTGCACTGGATATTCGGCCTCTTTGCGGAATATTTTTGGTCTCCTCTCTTGCCAAGCTGGCACTGAAGAGATACTGGAAGACTCTCCAGATCACTTGGCTTCTGCTCCCTCAATCACTGATGCTTCTCCACTGGATCGAATTCTTCCCTCACTAAATCACTGTGCACTGGGAAATTCGCACTATATGGATGTTTGCTCCCTTATGTGAAAATTCCTAGATCTAACAATCTCCGGAATCCTACTCCAACCAGCTGAATCTAGTTCACCTAGATTGTATATTACATTACAAACTTATTTAAGATTTCTTCTTGAAATATTGAAGTAAATTAATGAATCAACCTACACTAAATTAAATATGATTCTGAAACATAGAAACTGAGCAAGGAAATACAAACACATAGGACACCGTTATTTTTGGACAAATGTCCCTAGAAAAAACCAATGCAGGAAAACCGTGTTGGAAATACTGAGAGGGGGGGTGAATCCGTATTTCTTTTTCCGACTATTGTTTTACCATTTAAAACATATATATTCATAACACAAGATGAACAACAAGAATAAGTGCTTTTGTTAATATAATCTGTGCAGTAAAATAGGTACAATATATAGATGGTTGCAATCAATTACCAAGCACCAACTTTATCTTTTGTGAGGCTCCAACCTCCAGAGCTCCAACTCTATTTCGCCAAGACCCCAATCTTGGACTTAGGAGCACCAACTCCTAAGGACTTCAATCCCTCCATTTCCTAAGACACTAGTCCCAAGGACACCTATCCTTCCTACTTCAGAGGCACCAATCCCAAAGGACTCCTATTCTTCTTACTTTTGAGGCATCAGCCCCAAGGACTCCAATCCTTCTCACTTCTGAGGCACCAACCCCAAGGGTTCCAACCCAATCATGTCAAGGCATGTTTGATAGTAATCTTCTGCTCACAGAACTCTTCTCTGCTGAGTTCTGTCTATTTACAACTTCACTGTAATCTTCAAGCTATAGTATTAATGGCAACCAGTCTTCTTATGAAGAAGTCTTTACAACTCTGCACACTGCCCACACATAGTCTCCAATAGCCTTCATGCTCTCTGATAATGTCTTCACACAACTTTAGTTAGTCTACTGTTAGCTGCACTAGGCTCTGCATAAAGAACAACTTCCTTTTCAAGCTTATGTTCTCTGCTGGCTACTTCTCCCCTTTGACTGTCTGCTGTCCTGTTGGCCCTTCGGCCCTCTTTCTGTTCTGCTGGATCCTCTCGCTGCCTCTGTCTCCTCTAGCTTATTTCCAGAAAAAATGTTCAACAACGTTCCTGTTCTTTGTTTCACCTGTTTTAATCGTTCCCCATGCCTCTGTCTCCCGGTTTCCTCTCTTTGCTGGCCCTTTAGCTTCCTCCTTGGTCTCTGTGGTTTCCTCTATCTCTTCATGCTCGCCAGCACACCTAAGACATGTTGATTCAACGACGAGGACTGAATCATACATAGAGAACACATATTCAAAAAATTGTAACAACGCTCTCCTTTTTTAATGCTGGTAGGCATACACAGAGTCAACATAGTTTAACGGATAGCCATGTCCCAATTGCAATCACAATTGGTTTGATTCGGCCTCCTGAACTATCGGGAGCGTTATTGTATTGCATTTTTGCCTCAAAGGCCCGCGCACAGCAAATATCAGAGAGATTCCTTTTTTTCTTTTCAAGTTCAACGAGTCGTGAATTGTTATTTCTTCGTAATATAGATGCTCGAGATCAATCCACTGAATGAAGCGTCTCAGCTCATATATATATATATATATATATATATATATGACTTTTGCAAATCACCAAAGGACACGTTCCTTGGGAGGAGGGGCCAACTTATGAGTTTTTCTCATTTAAAATATATAACTCGGCTTTTATATTTTTTCAAAGGATTTCATTGGAGCCGGTGTACTGACAGGGAGGTCCCATATGCCACGTCACAATTGCAACCGCAATCACACATTCCTGAAGGTCTTCAATAATTCATGCCCTATTGCATAGCCAATGGCTGATTCCCCTGCTCCGATGGACCGGATGTGATTCTGTATTAAACCATAGTTAATATACTCGTCGGGTCCACAGCCTTATCGCAGTCGGCGCTTCCAATGTGGCAAAGCTTTACGGCTTATGATATGCAACGACTGCGATAATATATTAAGTCATATTACAATGTCGCAGCGGGTCCACACTTTATCGCAATCAAAGGTTTTAATGTGGCAGGGCCTTAACCACTCGCGACACATAATCCCGACGCGGCGGACGCGATATTAAATTGCAATGTATTGCGATGGTCCCATGGGTCCGCACATATATTATCGCAATCGGAGGGTTTCGGGGGTGACAACCCTTTTGAACTTTGCGATAGGCAGATGCGGGTCCATGTATTATCGCATCAATATACTCCGCTCCTTTAACTTTGTTTACATATATATTTCTCCGCTGTTTTAACTCTGTTTATATGCTCCTTCGCTTATGCACCTTACTCTTGGCATATGCGATATCTCTACTCCTCCAATATTCCTTCCTTTGGCATTGTTGCTCCGATAGCTGTTAATGCATATAAAGATGGGTTTTGGCCTCCGATAGCTGTTAATGCATATATAGATGGGTTTTGGCCTCCGATAGCTCCCGATTGTGTAATCTGCTTCCTTTGATGGCTCTGTTTTGGCATATATATATGTTATATATATATGGCTCCTCCGTTTGCTCTGTTTGCTCCTCTTCTTTGGCATATATATGGCATATATATATGCTCTGTTCTGCTTGCTCTGTATGCTCTTGTAGCTTTGAGAACTCAGTTTTGGCATATATATATATATTACACATGTATATGACTCCTCCTATAGCTCCTCTTGCTCCAATGTGGCTCATCTAGCTTGGAAATGTCTTTCAAAGACCTCCTTGCATATATGAACGCCTCTCTTGCTCTGATATCTTGTGATATGCTTTGATTTGCCTCCTTTGGTAACTCCTCTTGCTTATGGCTTGGCTATCCTGATGGGCTTGCTCCTGTTTCTCCATGGATCTGCTCGGCTTCCCCTTGGCTTCTAGTATCTAGAATATTGCCATATTAGTATTTAGAATATTGCCATATTGACATCAATGACAACTTAGGTCAAAAAACCGATGTAGTAGCTTTGAGGGTTTATTATTATTAAGCAGTAGAAAATTCTGAATACATCTCTAAATACCTCATAGGGTTATTTAGTTACAGAGAGAAACACTGGCAGAAGCCTTGTTAGATTACCTCACACAATTGCTGAGAAAAAGTCTCGGCTGATCCGGTCGCTAGATGAGGTGTGCCTAGTAGGCCCTGCGCTGCCTCTACGCTGTCCCAACGTCAACTCTCCTCACTATGTTTGGGTATCAATCTGCGGAGCAGAGTCACTATTGTCAGCCTCCCAGTCTCACACCTCAGCTTCCGGCTGCTGAAACTAACTCTGCTGCTAGATTTTCTACTTTCTCTCTCACCCTCTGTGCTGCCTCTACGTGGCCTTGTTGGCCCTGCATCAGCCTCTGCGCCTGGGCTACTGGATCACCCTTTTTCTCTCTTTGCTGATAATTCTACAGTTGAGAAAATCTCTCTCTTCGGAAGCTATCCCTGCCCCTCCATTGCAAGAAATCTCCTCAATCGAATTTTCCTCCTGAGAACTTCTCACTCCATAAAATCGATTACTTGATCTCTCGTGGTGTGTCTTTCAAATGATGCTCAGGGCCCTTCTTATATCTTTTTGTTGGACAACCAACGGCCTAGATTAACTCTGAATCAAAGGCTCAGATCATTTTGACTTGATCTCTGTATTTTTCTAGAAGTTACACCCACAATTAGGTTAATACCCATTAATATTTTAAGTTTCCTAAGTTTAGACTTAGGAACTCCATTAAAAATATTAATTATTTTAATAAAATTGTTTCTGGGTGGAATTTCCCAAAACGCTTTTTGGGTTTTTTGGAATACATGTGCCCAAACCTCCGTGCAAAATTTGAGGCTCAAAGCACATCCGATGCTACCCCAAATCAACACTCCCTCTTAGCGAGGAATGTGCTCTAGCAATATACTGCTACTGCATACTGCTCTGACTCTGAAGCATCGTCCTTTGCGCTGCTGATGTCTGACATTGTTAAAATTGGCAACCAGGGCAAAACTTCATGTGGGTCATCTTATTCATGGCTAATAATATTTTTATTAGATTCCTCTCGTCGAGAGGTGTAGGATTGATATAAAGATCATTCGATTCCGATAAGTATTCATGGAGATATGAATTTATTTTGATTATGGAATTATTATCAAGCCGACCTACAACTCATGTAGGCTCAGAAGCCCAACAGTCACATCTATTCAAACACCAACGTTGTGTATAAATATAAGAGGACTTTTCCTCATTTGCATTCACTTTTCTCATCACATCTCTCTCTCTCTATTGCGCAGAAATGAGTCTCTTCTCTACTGCGTAGAAATGGGTCTCTCTCTCACACATGTGAAGCTGAAAGCTGTTGACCCTGAAGCTGCAATTGCAGATCCAAAGATTGACCTGTGTGGCCTAGAAGATCTCCTCTTTGGAACTGCGCTGTAGGTCCATCTGGATCTCCTCTGAAAGCCGCAACTTTTGGTGGTGGAATGAAGTCAATCCGACGAACGGTTTGCAAGATATCCATTGCCCTAGTTTGAAGCCGGAAACTGCTGAAACTGAAGTTGCAACTGCAGAATTAAATATTGACCTGCGTGGCCTAGAAGGTCTTCTCATATGAACTGCGCTGTAGGTCCATCTGGATCTCCTCTGAAAGCTGCAACTTTTGGTGGTGGAATGAAGTCAATCCGACGAACGGTTTGCAAGATATCGACTGCCCTAGTTTGAAGCCGGAAACTGTTGAAACTGAAGCTGCAACTGCAGAAGTAAAGATTGACTTGCGTGGCCTAGAAGATCTCCACATTTGAATTGAGTTGTAGGTTCATCTGAACCTCCTCTGGAAGCCACAACTTTTGGTGGTGGAATGAAGTCAATCCGACGGTCGGTTTGTGAGATATCGTTTGCCCTAGTTTGATAATGAAGCCGCTAACACTGATGCTGCTGATCTAGGGTTTGATACTGCTGATATGGATCAGATTTATTGTACTATTTCTCTCTGCTGAATTATTGATGATAAAAGAAGATTTGATAAAAGGGTTTCCCCACACATTGTGGGGTTTGTCCCTGGCTAGCTGCCACAGCTTGTGTCTCTTGTCTTGGCTTGTTTTCTGTCGATCGTTTAATGTTCTATCTGCACTTTACTTTATGTACGTGTGATTGCTAATCTGTGGAATATAATAAGAAAAAGAAGTAAACTATTATAAGCACAAAACATACCATAACTTAACAGACATGCTGTCCACAAACTACTGTGCTGCTGCTGCTATTGTACTGTTGCCTTTGTCACTGCCACTGCCAATGCTACATCTGTACTACAACTCCCTCTCAAATGCTGCATTTGCTACGCTATTGGCACTGCCACTGTTAACACTGCATTCGTACTGCAACCCAGTGTTTGAGAGAAGTAACTGAAACAACCCAAAATTGGAGAAGTATCAAGTGGATACACCTCGGTGCTAAAACCCTGACTGTTGCTAGTCCCACGCTGTCTTATCATGCCAATGCACTATGCCTCCACGCACTGCTGCCTCTTTGCTTTGTGCTTCTCACGTTATGGCGCTACTTACTACTACATTTTTTGAATCAACACTCCATGGCACCAGCCGAAAACTCCACTATCCTGCTACTACTGATCATGGGCTCCCGTAGGAAGGTGATGATCCAAGAGGTGGGCTCCTCAAGGATCCTGCCCATTTGTAGCTTTATCGAAGTACAGTTCTATATTTTCCCACCTCTCTCCTGGAGGTATCTTGGTTGTCATGGCGAACTCCTTCTCCTGTTCGATCTTTGTAGCTGCAACCTTAGGATTATGCTTCTCATCGTTGTCCATTTTCTTCAAAGGACACTAGGATGCATAGTGGCCCATCTCACCACATCTGAAACACTTCACCTTGGAGACATCCTTCATTCGTCTCTGTTGCCCCTGTTGTCCCTTCGATGCAAGGGATACGTTATCCTCCTCCTCTACTTTGGGATTCGACCCACTGCTGCTGCTGCTTCCGTCAAGTTTGACCTTGACCAGGTCCCCCTCAACTCTTCTTGTTTCAGAGCTGTCCACATCTCATCCCAATTTGGCAATGCTGCTCTGCCCAAAAAACTCTGGACAAAGACTTGCCACTCATTTGAGACAGAGTTGAGGTCCAGTCTAACCAACTTTGAATTCTGAGGCGTGTGGCCTGCAGCAGACAACTCATGACGGGTCTCCTTTAGTTTCATGAAGAATGGATCTATGTTGATTTGGGGTAGCATTGAATGTGCTCTAGCCAAGAAATTTGGTGGAGAGGTTAGGGTACATGAGATCTCCAATACCTAGAAAGGGTTTGGGCAGATTCTAAACAGCTAGGGAAATATTAAAATAATTAATATTTTTAATCGAGTCACTAAGTCTAAACATAGGGAAATTAAAATATTAATGTGAATTAATATAAAACTGTGTTAAATGGTCCAAAAGACATGGATCAAGCTGGATCTAATCTTAGCCGTCGATTAGGGACTTAATCTCGGCCATGGATTTGTCAACAAGAATAGTATAAGAGGAGGCTTGAGGGTCACTTGGAGAACACACCAAAGTGATCAGTCATTCTATTCTCTAGAGCGGGATTTGCTAAGAGAGATAGAATTAGTGATCAGTTGCAGTGAGAGGCAGTGAGTACAAGGCAGAGAGGCAGGGACAGTGCCGAGAGACCAGCGCAGAAGCAAAGAGAGGTAGACACAAAGCCAAAGGGAGTGACGCAGAGGCAGCAGAGACTGTGCGGAGCGAGAAGGGCTTGCGTCATCTAGGCAGATGCTGCATGAGTGACGCGGAGAGCCAGAGATGCTGCGCAGAGCCTCAGTAGGTTGATGCAGAGGGTTGGTTAAGTTTAGGTATGTTCTTTGCTTAGAGCAATTTATTTCAATTTTCACAGTTAGCTCAATATCTTTTCCAGATTAGCAATCACATCAGCGTTAAAGTAGACTGCAAATAGAACATAAACATAAATTGCAGAAGACAAGCCAAGACAAGAGGACACAAGATGTGGCGCTAGCCAGGGAGAAACCCCAATGTGGGGAACCCTTGATCAATTCTTCTTATATGTTCTTCAATAGTTCAGCAAAGAGAGAGAGATAGTACTTTTACAAAAGAAGTCAACACTTTGACTTATCTAGATAAGGGCATAGATCATGTCTAAGAAGATGATACATGAGATCAATTGAAGACATGCTGCTTCAACTAATTCTCCAAAGTGACTCCTTCACTGATCGTTGTGCTGCATTTCGTCATCATGTTGCACCTCACCGCGTTGCACCATGCTGCACCCATCATCACTATGCTGCATCTCATCACAGTTTGTTAATCATGACTGTACCCATCACTGTACTGCATTATGTGCGATCGCTGCACCATGTTGCCATCCTGATTTATGTGTTGGCTGCACCTTGCTTGCTTGTTGTCCTTTGCTTGCTTGTTGTCCCTAGCATGCTTGTTGTTGCATGCTAGTTGTCCCTTGCATGCTAGCTGTAACATTGCATGCTTGGTGTATTTGCTGCTAAGTACCATACAACTGTCCCAGTGTTAGTTAGTTATCCCTTGCATGTTGCTCTCCTTCGGAGATAGATGCTCTGGCTGTTCTCGGCAGTTCTGGTTGTTCCCGACAGTCTCGACTTTTCTGACTTTTCCGCAGTTCCGGCATTTCCGGCTTTTCTGGCTTTTCCGGCTCTTCTAGCAGTTCTGACAGTTCTGGCAATTCTGGCTTTTCCTGCATTTTCGGCATTTCCGGCTTTTCTGGCAGTTCCGGCTTTTCCGATAGTTCTGGCTTTTCAGGCAGTTTTGGCTTTTCCTGCAGTTCTGGCTTTTTCGGCTTTTCCGGTAGTTCTGGCTTTCTGCCCTCTGGATCAGGTCAACGTTATTCCTTAGGATCTCTCATCGTACTAAAACCCAAAGACAAGTAGAGAGAGGAAGAGATCCCAAGTGTGTTGAAATGACTTGCAGGCCACCTCTATTTATACTAAAACGTTGAGCACATGTGGGGTTTATTTGGTTGCTGGCCGACCTTAACGAATTGTCTTATAAAGCAAAAACATTCATAACTCCATGAATACTTATCGGAATTGGATGATCTTTCGATCAATCCTACACCTCTCGATGAGAGGGATCCAAGAAAAATATCAGCTGCCATAAATAAGATGACCCACATGGAGTTTGGCCCTAGTTTCTAATTTTAACAGGGTTTCAGGCTGACGCAGAGGCTAGCAGGGCTTATGTAGAGGCCAGCAGGGCTGACGCTGAGCTTCAGATTGTGCTGGAGAGGGATTTTCGTGGAGCAGGCTTTCCAAATACATGTTTCCGAAGAGAGGTATTGTTGCCAGATTTTTTATCTCTGTCGGGTTAGCCATTTTGGCACCCAGTGTACTCATAAAAGAACTGCTAATAATAAAACCCTTAGATAACTGCACCGGTTTTCCCGCATTGGGTTTTTCCGGGAACATCAGTGCAAAATAATCGTGTCATTTGTGTGCTTGTTTCTATTTCCTTCAGTTGATGTTTTGTAATGTGTTGAACATGCACTTGTATTTATTTCCAGTATTTACATGGTAAATAACTTGTTAATTAACAGAACAAGTAGGTAGGAATAAATCAGGAAAGTGCATGGAGGGTTTCTAACTATTAGACTTACAAACTTCAACATGGTATCAGAGTGTGGTTGTAGATCACATGAGAACTAAGGACATCAATAGAGTAGAGCAGTAGCAACAGAAAACAACTGTCCCGAGTGACAAAATTTGTTCATAGCAGCAAAGCAGCAAGGAAGGGGTGACACAGTGCCTGCGTCATCAAGTTCAAGCCAAGAAGAGGTTGCGTAGAGGCTATATGAGGCAAAGACAGGCTCATGTAGAGCCATGCAGAGGTCAAGAGGGCTGATGCAGTTGGATGAGGGAGCTAGTTTGGTAGTGCTGGGACTGTGCAGAGCGTAGGAGCTTTCACCTTCGGATTGCTGGGGTTTAGGAGGCTGGTGGGGTACTGTAGTCAGACCAGTACCTAACAGTGCAAGGCCAAGGAGGAGGGAGTTGCTACTAATAGTTTCTCGCCGAGAAATCCGGATCAGTGGTGTAGTTGCACAGATGATTAGAGTAGGAGGCATCTCGACATCGACAAAAGGATTTCCAAGAGGGAAATCAAGGCTCAGAGGGAGTCACATCGAAAACTTCTAGGAGGGAAGTAGAAGAGTAGCATGGCACTACACAGAGTAAGAGACCAGGACAGATTGGACGGAGGCTCAAACTTTGCAGTTTGGAAGGCTAAAATCTTATTTGTACTTGATAGAAATCATGTCAAGCACTTTGTCTTGGGGATGATAGCTATTCCAATTGACCCAACTGATAATGACAAGTATGAGGAGGCAATGGCAAGGGCCAAGAGCATCATCCTTGATGGGGTCAAGGACCATGTAGTACCACACATTGTCGAGAAGGAAACGACAAATGTGATGTGGTAGGCCCTAAAGAAATTGTAGCAGCATACTTCTGTGCAGAGAAGGATGTTACTAGAAAATCAGTTGAGGTCATACCAGATGAAGAAGGGAGAATCGATCGACACCTTCCTCAGTCGACTGAATGAGATCCGGGATCAGCTGACTTCCATAGGGGCCACACTGGATCAGGAATTGATGGTGAGAACAACCTTGAATGCAGTCTCAAAAGATTGGGAGGTATATGTCCAAAGTATACTGGGTAGAGCAACCTTTCGACATTGGGAGGAGATGTGGGCGCTCTTTGCCAAGAAGTGATCAGAAGGCTAAGCAAGGCGGGAAGCAGGGGCAAGGGGATCAGAGTCAAAGAGGAGGAGGAGGATGCTGCCCTAGCTTTTGAGGGTAAGCAAGAGAAACAGAAGAAGAAGTACCTCTCCAAGATCAAATGCTTCCACTATGGGGAGCTAGGCCATTATGCGACCCAGTGCCCAAGGAAGAAGAATAAGGGAGAGGCCTCCGAGAGCAAGGCAGTGCCAGCAAGGGTAGAGAAGGAATTGGAGACAGACGATGGCTGTGCCATGAGTGCACACACGCCACTTGAGCGGAAGTGGGGAGACATTGAGCTGTAGTCAGACAGACTACAGATGATGAGGGGCAGGATCCTCGACGTACCCAGCCTCTTGGATTATACCTTGCTATGGGCGCCCCGAAGAGGAGTAGCAGGAGTGGCAGATGTGGGTAGAGACAGATGTAGATGAAGCGACAGAGAGAGCTAAAATGCATAATTCATAGGGCAGTGCGAGGCTAGCATGCTGCAACAGTGCGAGAGGCACGAGAGTGTTGCACTAGTGCAGTATGGCACAGAGAGGTGTGCAACGGTGCAAGATGCAGGGAGTTGTTGTAGCAGCGTAGAGGTCAGAGAGGGAGCACTTGTCAGCTACAAAGAAAGCTTCAACATCAGGAGTACTCTAGCCTGACAGAGAGGTCAGAGTTGGGAGATCAGTTACTTACTTCTTAGTAACTGAGTTGCAGTGCAATAATTAGCTGTGGTAGTGCTATGGGCAGCATGATGCAACATGATGAGAGGAGATGCAGTGCAGAAGTAGCAGAGGCAGTGGCAGGGCCATGGGCAACAACATAGATGCATAGGGAGTTGTCTTACAGATGCAACAATGGTAGTGGCAGAGCTATGGGCAGTAGTACAAGATGCAACAGTGCAGAGGATGATGGGTAGTAGGCCTAGCATCAGCACAGGGACCGATGCCAGATGATTAGGGTGATACTTAGTAAGGAGTATTGCTAGAGCACAGTCCTCGCTAAGAGGGAGTGTTGATTTGGGGTAGCATCGTATGTGCTCTAGCCACAAAATTTGGTGGAGAGGTTAGGGCACATGAGATCTCGAATACCTATAAAGGGTTTGGGCAGATTCTAAACAGTGAGGGAAATATTAAGATAATTAATATTTTTAATGGAGTCCCTAAGTCTAAGTTTAGGGAAATTAAAATATTAATGTGAATTAATATAAAACTTTGTTAGAATGCTCCAAAAGACATGGATCAAGCCAAATCTAATCTTAGTTGTCAATTAGGGACTTAATCTCAACCATTGATTTGTCAATGAGAAAAGTATAAGAGGAGGCTTGAGGGTCACTTGGAGAACACACCAGAGTGATCAGTCATTCTATTCTCTAGAGTGGGGTTTGCTAAGAGAGATAGAATCAATGATTAGTTGCAGCGAGGGGCAATGAGTATGAGGCAGAGAGGCAGGGACAATGCCGAGAGACCAACGCAGAAACAGAGAGAGGCAGACGCAGAGCTAGTAGGAGCCACGCAGAGGCAGCAGAGACTGTGTAGAGCCAGAAGGACCTGCCTCATCCATGCAGAGGCTGCAAGAGAGATGTAGAGAGCCAGAGAGGCTACGTAGAGCCTGAATAGGCTGATGCAGAGGGTTTTAGGTTGACGCATAGGCCAATAGGGCTGATGCTAAGCTTCAGATTTTTCTGGACAGGGATTTCGTGGAGCTGGCTTTCCAAATACCTGTTTGCGAAGAGAGTTATTGTTGCTAGATTTTTTATCTCTGTTGGGTTATCCAGTTTGGCACCCAGTGTACTCAGAAAAGAACTACTTAATAATAAAACCCTCAGATAGTTGTACCGGTTTTCACACATTGTGTTTTTGTAGGGACATGAGTCCAAAATAACAGTGTCATTTGTGTGCATATTTCTATTTCCTTTAGTGGATGATCTGTAATGTGTTGAGCATGCACTTGTATATATTTTTAGTATTTACATGGTAAATAACTTGTTAATTAACAGAACAAGTAGGTAGGAATAAATCAGGGAAGTGCGTGGAGGGTTTCTAACTGTTAGACTTGAAAACTTCAACAATCCACACATTCTCCCTTCTGCATCTACGCAGATCTCAACTTCTGTTCCAAGTACATCTTGCGCTGCTCGGAAGATCCCTGATACAACTTGGCGAAGGTATCCCACATCTGCTTAGTAATGGCTCTGCTAGCAACCTGACACACCACGTGATCCTTGACTCGATCCAGGATCATCCTCTTGGTCTTCGCCATCTCAACCATGTACTTCTTCAGCAGATTTTCATTTGTAGGTTGAATTACCACACTATCGACATACGTCTTGAGGGCATGCTCATCTAGAAGGAAAGGCATTCTAGCCTTCTTGATGACATAGTTGGATGTTTCGTCCAACCTGTCTTTATCCCTCAAGCAAGTAGTTGCCATATCCTTCGAAAAATGTCGAACAACTCCCTCTTTCTTCCTATTGCCTAGCTCATAGGCTGCCTTACGCACTCCCTGATGGAGCTGGTAAGTCTGCTACTCCTCTGTTGCTCAGTAATTGGGAAATATTGATTTCCTCGACCAGAAATGACCAAGGAAGTATTACCTCACTATGCAATTTGCTTCCTCCTTTTGACGACTTTTCTGCCCAACATTCCGCTTGTTGAAAACTGCGTCCCTGTATCTCCGTGTTGAGGCTTTGCGTGGCTCCTTCTGCCTTGGCAAGTTTTCGATCTGACAATCCTACCTCTTTTTTGGCTCACTTACAGAGGGACACCCATGAAAATATAGCGCTACTGGTTAGAACTGTGCAATCCCTCAGGGGATTCGAACTACTGCTTACTGCAGCAAGTTGGCCCTTGCTTTAGTGCTAGATTTTCTCTTCTTGTTTCACATCAAAAGCTTCAATACCATGTGAAATTTCCTATATCTAACAATCTTCGTAATCTATTGCAACCAGTTGAATCTACTTCACCTAGATTGTATATTACATTACAAACTTATTTAAGATTTCTTCTTGAAATATTGAAGTAAATTACTGAAGCAGCCTACACCAAATTAAATATGATTTTGAAACATAGAAACTGAGTAAGGAAATACAAACACATAGGACACCGTTATTTTTGGACAAATGTCCCTGGAAAAAGCCAATGCGGAAAAACCGGTGCGACCACTTTGAGGGTTTATTATTATTTAGCAATAACAAATTCTGAATACATCTCTGAATACCTCACAGGGTTATTTAGTTACAGAGAGAAATACTGGCAGAAGCCTTGTGAGATTAACTTACACAATCACTGAGAAAATGACCTGGTTGATCCGGTCACTGGATGAGGTGCCCCTGGTAGGCTTTGCGCTGCCTCTACACTGCCCCAACGTCAACTCTCCTAGGCACTATGTCACCCAGTTGGGGAATTGATCTGCAATTGAAAGTCACTGTTGTTAGCCTCCCGATCTCACACCCCGGCTTTTGGCTACTGAAATTGACTTTGTTGCTAGATTTTCGACTTTCTCTCTCACCCTTTGTGCTGCCTCTACGTGGCCCTGCGTCAGCCTCTGTGTCTCGGCTACTGGATTACCCTTTGCTTCCCTCTGCTGATGATTCTCCGGTTGAGAAAATCTCTCTCTCGGAAGCTATCCCTGCCCTTCAACTGCAAGAGATCTCCTCAATTGAATTTTTCTCTTGAGAACTTCTCACTTCAGAAAATCGATTTCTTGATCTCTCTTGGTGTGTTGTCCAAATGACCCTCAAGCCCCTTCTTATATCTTTCTGTTGGAGAACCAAAGGCCTAGATTAATTCTTAATCAAAGGCTCCGATCGTTTTGTCTTGATTTGTGTCTTTTTCTAGAAGTTTCACATATGATTAGATTAATACCAATGTTGTGAAAAGCGCAATCAGGATTTAATCGACGCGAGGAACGAATCAGAAAAAATTGGAAAAATCGGGAAAAAACCGGGAAAAAGCGGGACAAAATCGTTTGGTACAAAAATATTCATTTTTTTCATTTTTGTTTCAATTTTTTAAAATCTAAACCATCTACAACATAAAATAAATACATTGACACATAAATATGATAAAAAAAACTAATATATAAGATGTTTAATATCATTTCTAGTGCTAAAATCACACATAACATTGAATCATGTCTTGAATAGTAAGTCCTGACTCCTGAGTCCCAACTCAGCCTCAAAATATCAACAAAAAATATGATAGTGTATCTCATCATGTCATAATGTCATATACAATAAAATGAAAGTCTAATCCTATTGATTTCCTCTGCCCCTCTTGCGAGAAAATGCCACAGCTTTCCCTTTCCCTCTAAGATGTAGATGCTGGTGCCTGTGCTGTTGGAAATGGCAGTGGAGTCTGATGTGCTCTAGAAGCCGAAGAACTAGAAGTAGGAGCTATAGGAGGTAGACCACGTCCTCTACTGGTGGCAGTGGTAACTCGGGTAGGCGGTGTCACCTCCTCCTCCTGTTCCTCCTCCTGCTCCTCCTCCTCCTCCTGCTCCTCCACCTGCTCCTCCGCCTGCTCCTCCTCCTCCTCCCCCTCCGCTACATCCTGCACTAACTAATCATCAGTAGAATCCATGAGAGGCCTCTCGGCCTCAGCCCTCCATGCAACAGTGGTGTCAATCCCATCCAATGAGATGGCATCCACATCAGGTGTCCTCTCAAGTTGCCTCACCCATGTCATTAAGTCGCTGGGACTCCAACCTGTACAAAGATCATGAAATAATAATTAATAATTAATATTATAAAAAAATATTGTTTAATGAATTCAAAAATTTATTTGGAAATTTGCAATATTTTAAATGTTTAAGTGTTAACCTGTTGCGCTTCTTGTTGTGTATTTTTTCAAATACACTCCAGTTGCGCTCACATCTTGAGGATCTGCATGTTTGGCTGTGGATGCGAATGGCAAGCTTTTGCAAAAGGGACACCTTGCCACCATACATTTTCCACCATGCATCTACAACAAAATTACAAATAAAATTTTAAATAAACATAAGAAAAAAATGGAATTTGAAAAGACAATGAAATTTGAAACAAAGTTACAAACTAAAAAATACCTGGCATTTTAATCGTCCTATTAGTGATAGCCATCTCAAAGCCAAATGTGCCACCTGCCATCTTATATGTCTCAATTTGTTTAGAGATCTCTATACGTTGTTCTGGAGATCGCACCATCTTCTGGACACAGGATAAGAATCCATCGATGATCTCAGCATCAAAATCAAACCCACATGCATAAGAAAATGCAGGGTTCAGGAAAAGCCCAGCAACATGAATGGGACGATGGAATGTGTTGTTCCATCGCTCATCAATCACTCCCCATAGAAGGAGTTGTTCTGAAACGCATCATCTCCCTTATCATCATAGTAGGCCCAAATGGCTTTTTTGGCCCTGTCTATGGGTTCATACAAATAGCCCATTGTGGGCTTCTCACCATCAACCAACCGAAGAACCTTTACCAAAGGTTCAGTAACGGCGCACACCTCCTGCACTCCCGCCCAGAAGTCTTCCTGGTATGAAACTTGTCTGCATACGACCTCTCCTTCTGGTTTGCGGCTCATTGACAAAGCACGCCACTCTTCTGAAAGAAACTTTCTCTTCACATCCCACATAGAATTCAAGAGGGATTGAAGAGATATGAAACTCGTGGCAAACCGTGTAATGGCGGGGCGCACCAACTCTTTGTTGTTGGTGAATCTTCTCATCAAGCTAAGCACAGATGTATGATTATATATAAATTTTGTGATGCTTTTTGATGAGTCAACAATATCTTTGACAAAGGGAATTTTCTCTATGTCCTCTAACATCAGATCAATACAATGGGCAGCACAAGGTGTCCAAAATAAAGTAGGATGCCTGTCCATAAGCATCCTACCAGCAGCAACATAATTTGCAGCATTGTCTGTTATGACTTGAACAACCTGTTGTTCACCCACCTCCAAAATAAACACATCCGACAAATCACATAAAGTTCTTGCATCTTTGATTTGATGAGATGCATCAACATATTTGATAAACATAGTCCCCTTGGGACAACTAACCAAGAGGTTTATAAGGGTTCTCCCCTTTTGGTCAGTCCAACCATCTGACATAACAGTGCATCCTGTTTGTGCCCATGATGCCCTAAAATCCTCCAATCTTTGGGTGCAGTCACGCTTTTCATTTTGAAGAATCCGGTCTCTGAAATCATGATAAAAAGGGATTTTGTACCCCGGGCCAACATTGGCAATAGCATCAACAGTAGGTTGGAAAAATGGATTATTCCTTCCAACGCTGAAAGGAATATCACTCTAGAGGAGAAATTTTGCCATCAACCTGTCAGCTTGTTCTTTATCAGTTCTTTTTAGCATTGAACCGATAGATGGTTGTGAACCAGGTGTGGTTCGAGGAACAAAAAATGATGATGCAGCTACTAGATTGACTGATGCTGCAGTAGAACCAGTGCCAATTGGCCCACTTCCTTCAGCTGACCTTTTTAGTTGCCTTTTGAGTTCTTCTTTGGCCTCTCTAGTGTGCTCTAATTCTTCCAATGCTCTCATGGCTCTTTGGATAATTTTAGGATTTGTATTTATACAGGGCCCCACATCATGTCTAGGGATTTGTGCAAGGTGAAACTTCAACCTGTACAACCCCCCTGTATATCTCCTTTCCACACAACTTGCAACTCAAGTTTTGTCTATCATTCGGTGCTTTAGGTTCACCATATTCCCAGAAAGGATCCAATTTCCTTGGCATGTTTGTTTTTGAACTTTGAATTTGCAAACTTGAAGTCTTGAATGGTGCTTTGGTGCAGTTGTGAACCTATGGGAAAATAAGGATTAGGATTACAATCTAGCATTTACAAAATTACAATTTAGTATTTTAATTTTTAATTTTTCGTTGATGATTGTACAATGAAAATCCAAGTTACCCATAACCCAACCTAAAACAACCATTCCAAAGTTCAAAGTTTCAAACACAAATTACCCAACCATTCCAGAATCCAAACCCAAGTTACGCAACCAAATGGCAAATGCCAAAAACAATGAAGAAAACATAAACAATGTTTTAAAAAAATGAAAAAAAAATGGTTCCCATAGTCATACCAAGTTACCCATCCCAAATCAATGAAGAAATACAGTTTTTTTTTTTTTAAAACAAAAGAAAAATGGTGCCCATACCAAGTTTCCCAACCAAAAACAATGAAAAACATACAAAAACAATGTTTTTAAACAATGAAAAGAAAAGAAAATTAATTCTCATACCATTTCTATGGAGAAATCGGTGGTCTCCTCTTGATTTTCTCCTCTAAGCACTTAGATTTGGCTGAAAACCCTCTTCAATGGTCTCCAAGAGCTCCTCCTCCCTCCACGTGCGCCACTGTCCAAATGACGAAATGAAAAACCAATTTTTTTTTTTATAAAATTGTGCTGTCCCGTGCCCCCACGATTTTTTCAATAAAAATCTGAAGAAAAAAATTAGGCGATTTTTTTTCGTATAAAAATCGCGATTAAATCGGCGCAGGGAAAAATCGCGATTTAATCGCGCTTTTGACAAAACTGATTAATACCCATTAATATTTTAATTTTCCTAAGTGCAGATTTAGGAACCCCATTAAAAATATTAATTATTTTAATAAAATCACTTATGGGTGGAATTTCCCAAAGCACTTTCTGGGTTCTGTGGACTACATGTGCCCAATCCTCCCTGCAAAATTTGAGGTTTAGAGCACATCTGATGCTACTCCAAATCAACACCTCACTTGTGTCTTCTCCTCATCCCATTGATCTGCTCTTATAATCTCTCATTGGAACTTCAACGACCATGATTAAATCCTCATCAACGGCTAAGGTCATCTTAGACTCACTCCATGTGAGTCTCTAGAGCCTTCTCGATCATCCTCAATTAATTATCTTCAATTAATTGATTTCCCTAGGTTAGGCATTTTTAATTATTAATCAATTAATTTAATTGAGTGGTCTCTATGTGTTTTCTCTCGAAACGTTTTATGGGTTTTGGAGATCTCGTGTTCCTTAGTCTCTTAGACACAATCGAGAATAGACCACCTGCCCAGTTCTACATAAACTAACACTCTCCAGCACCTTGACAGTCCTGTGCTGTTGATGTAGTTCTCCACTTCTCTAAGTTGACCAATCTCACTGTCACTGGAAATCACTATGAAGAGAACTTGTCCATCACGCTATTGCGCAAGCTCTGATCTACTCATACTGTTGCTACTATTGTTTTGCTACTAACTTTGTACTGCTATTGCAACTACTGCAATAATGAGTTTGATCTCCCCAGATTCGAAAGCCCTAGCTTCCATAGGGCTACCCCCCCCTGAAACTAGATTCCCTCTAAGTCTCAATCTCCCCATGGGAAATCACTCTGCTCCCTCTTGGCAACTCACACTGTCCTCCTACAATGGAAACTAGACTGCGTAGTTCTGCGTTGAGAATCTTCTTGGTTGGAACTACACTTTCATACTGTGACCTTAGTCACCATGTTCGGCGAATTTGAACGAATAAGTTCGAAATTCGCTGAACTTCAAATGAATATGAACTTATTCGTTCAAGTTCGCCGAATTTTATGGCGAACTCGAATTTAATAATGAACGTGAATTTCATGACGAACAAAATTGATTAAGTTCGTTTAGTGTTCGAAGAAAATTGTTTTGGTTTGAATTGTTTTGCTTCAGGAGTCTTGACCAGATTATTGTTTTCCTCGTGTGTTCTGTTCGTAATTAATCTTCCCAGAAATACTACAACGTTGAACTGCTTCAACGGTTAGCTACTGCGATTCCAGGGTTATTTTGGGACTGCGGCCACGAAGAAAAGTCAATCTGCAATTTAATCGATCCAGCAATATTACAGAGATGTGGTAGGGTTGCTTCAGGAAAATTAGTCAAAGTGGCTCCAGAATTATTGCGAACTACTCTAGAATTGTGCATGCAGCCACAGAGATTAATTGGGCAGCTTCGTAATTCAACCAAAAACACAGTCAGCAGAATTACCCGAAGCCTGTCTCGGAAATGTCTCGAGCTGCTTCAAGAGACTGTTCTATATACCTCAGACACTCGCATGGCTTCAGAATGATGAACGATTACCTTGCGTCAGGAGATCTCGGCTCCTTTTATAAATACGTGTCAGGACCAATGCGCTAAGCCAAGAATCACGAATGAAATAAAACAATAAAATTTCGTAATTGATATTTGCTAGTCTTCTGCACGGTGATTATCATTCGCATTTGCAGCGTTTGAGGGCATGAAGTCATTCTTTTGAAATACGAAAAATTGTCAGGAATGATTAAAATTGAACTCTTCTAACTATTCATTTAAAAAACACTATTATATATGTATATATATATATTTCTTTTTTTTTTAAATCATTTTTTGAATTACCCATCCATTCTCAATTTGTAAATATTTAATAAATATTGTGGTTTTTAATATTAAATAAAGATGGATGTGAATCATAAGAATGATTTAGGATTATATACTGGTTATTTTTTATTGGATTAATATTTAAAGACTAAAATTATCTTTATTTTTGTTGGTTCTCATTTATTTTTTGATATAGTTTATCTTTCTACAACATAAATTATCACAAACCCATGTCTAGAAAGTCTTATCATTGTATTGACATATCCAACATTTTAAGTGTCACTTAATGTAAGCTTACAAAAGAAGCTTGGACACCTTATCTTTTGGAATCCCCAAATAAATTCATGCCTTAAGAGCATCTTTTATCCATATTAATATGACAATTGGCATGACATTTAATATTATATTTAATGTGTTTAGTTTCCATAGTCACCATAATGTCATTTCCTTTGTTATATTTGTTTCCATAACACTTTAATGTCATTTTTTTTCTTGTTGTCTTTGTCTCCACTATGGGATTTACATAAATCTTTTGGAATCCCCAAATAAATTCATGCCTTAAGAGCATCTTTTATCCAAATTAATATGACAATTGGCATGACATTTAATATTGTATTTAATGTGTTTAGTTTCCGTAGTCACCATAATGTCATTTCCTTTGTTATATTTGTTTCCATAACACTTTAATGTCATTTTTTTTTCTTGTTGTCTTTGTCTCCACTATGGGATTTACATAAAGCTAAAATAGTTAGTTATGGATGTAATTTTGGTGCTTCTTTTTAGAATCCCCTTAGTCTGTTTTATGGAATTGGCCAAGTATTTCCTTAGATTTTTGCCAAAATCCTTCTCAGCTTCAGACAAATAACCCCCTGTTTGCCAGAACAAGTAGGAAGAGGAAATAAAACTAATTAGGATGGAATCTTTCACCACCGGAATTAGAGGAAAGGCACTGGGTAGGGTGGGATTAGGGTGGGAATTTGACTTTAAATTGATTTTTATATATATATATATATATACATTTTTTTTTCGAATTTCTCTATGTAGAACTTTATCGACAAAGTTTTAGTTGCCGAACTTTATTCGAATTTCAAGGTCGCCGAACTCGAACTCGAACACAAACCTGGTGTCTTAGACTGCAACTGCCTGTGTCACTGCGACTAGTTCTGCAACTATCTCTCGATCATCTGACTGTAACTAGCTTTGCTATTGCCTATTTGACTGCTATATGTTGACACTGTGTTACTGCAACTAGCTCTGCAACTGTCTATCGAGCATCTGACTATATTTAGCTCTACTAACATTGAATCCCGCTACTAAATACTATGGGCCCGTATAGCAAAGGTAATGGTCTTGCTCAACAATCTAGAACTGTTTTGCCTGATCTCCTTGTTGCAATTGCACTGGACCTTGCCCAACTTGATATAAGTGCCAAGCATCTCTTCCTCCCGGAGCTACTAATGCTATCAACGCAAACTCCTCCAACCTGGCGGTAAGTTTAGCAATATTTGACGAAGCTTGTACCTGTTCCTACTGTGCATTCTTGTCCATCTTCGTTTGAGGACACTTGGTGACATAGTGGCCATACTCACCACACCCAAAGCACTTGATCTTCGACAATTCTTTCTTCTTTCTCTCGCCTCCCCTTGAGCCTTGTCCCTGAATTGGACTTTTCGTCGCCTTTCACTTATGTGCAAGGGCTACGTTTGGCTCTTCCTCCTCCTTCGGTCCCTTGTTACTATTGCTGGTGGAACCATTCACAAGGCTAAGTCTCATCTCTTCCTGAGTGAATTCACTCCATAAACGATCCCATCCAGGTAGCGTGCATTGCCTACAAATAATTTGGACGAAAGTATGCCACTCATTGGTGAAACTGTTGGGAGCTGTTCCGACTAGCACGCTATATGATGTTTTTTCTCCAATGGCTGCAAGTTCATCTTTGACATTCTAAATCCTAGCAAGGTAGGGTGTAACGCCTTCTCCCTTTGACACTCTAGTGGTCCTCAGCTTCTCCTTGAGAATCATCTTTCAATTCTCTGATGGATTCTCAGATAACTTTACTACGAAATCCCACGTTTCCTTTGTTGTGCTTAATGTAGCAACATGCGAAACGATATGATCCTGAACTCCATCTAGGATCATCCTCTTAGGCTTGGCCATTTTATCCTTGAACATTGCTTGTTGTTGAGGATTTGTAGGTTCGGTGACATTGTTCTCTGCATACTCCTTTAGACGATGCTCATATAACAGGAATGCCATTCTAGCTTTTCATATGCGAAAGTTAGAAGCTCCATCAAGCTTATCTTGATTCCTGAGATTGCTATGTCCATGTTAGGAAACTCAAGTAACTTGGAGACTAAAACTCCTTCTTCCTACTCGTCCTTCCTTTTGCTACTCGCACGCTATGAAAATTCCATCTACTGAAGGAACCCCTACTGCAACAAATCTGAATCTAGTTCACCTATTTGATTTTTAAAATTCATTCATCTAGTTATTCTTTTGAATACTGAAGCAAGTTACTTCTGCAACCTACACTATTTAAATATTTGATCTCATGAAATAGAAAACAGGGCAAAGAATAAGATACATAGGACACACTTATTTTTGCACACAATAGTCCCCGAAAAAACCCAATGCGGGGAAACAGGTGCAGCAGCTCTGAGGGTTTATTATAATGCAGGAGAAATATCCGAATACAAATCTAGGATGCTCATCTAGCAATCCTTTACAGAGAAAATATTGGCGGAAAATCTGAGTGAGTTTTATGTCACTTCACCCGGCAAAATTCCGGCTGATTCGACATAGGATTGGCTAACCCCGGCTATTTCTATGCTGGCTCTGCTTCAGCCCTGTGTCACCTTCTCTGCCCTCTGCGTAAACTCTCACGGCTGTTTTGGCAGTTCCCATCAGTTCCAGTAGTTCCCAACAGTTTTGACAGTTCTAGATTCTATGTGATAGGCATCTTTGCTGCGTCAGCTCGTCCAGCTACTGGGCTCCCTCTGTGTCAGCTCTCTCGGTAGTTTCGACAGTTCCAGCAGTTTCGACAGTTCTCGGCAGTTTCGGTTGTTCTGGCAGTTCTAGATTCCACGTGACAAGTGGCCTTTCTGCATCAGCTCTCCTGGCCACTGCGCTGCCTCTCTGCAAGCTCTCGTCGCCTCTTTGTTCTGTATTCTCCAGAAAGTTCTTTCGGATTCTCTCTGCGCTTCTGCAACAAGATCTCCCCAATCGATTTTCCTCCTGAGAACTTCTCACCTCAGAAAATTGATTTCCTTAATCTCTCCATGTGTGTTTCCAAATGGACCCCAAACATCCATTTTATACTTTTCTTGTTGAGTCTTCAACGACCGAGATTAAGTATCTAATTAATGGCTAAGATTAAAACAGGACTTGATCCACCTTCTAGATCATTCTCACCCATATTTTGATTAATACCCATTAATATTTTAACTTCCCGAAGTTTAGACCTAGGAACTCCATTAAAAATATTAATTATTTTAATCAAATACAATCCTTGTTGAATTTCACCAAACAGTTTCTGGGTTCTTTAGAACTCATGTGTCTTAGTCTCTCCACCAATTTTCAAGGCTAGAACACTTTTGATGCTACGAAAAACTAACATCACTGGAAGCCGCAGATCTGCGTTACTTGCCTCTAGAAATCCTTCTTTGGCATTGCACCTCCTCCACTGGGAAACCCACATTAGATGGCAAGGTTGCTATGCCTTCCTGCTGCTGGAAATTATGGATCTCGTCCTGGAAACTGGAAACCGTGGTGCAACAGATGAGGGTTTATTTTTTTATTATGCAACATGAAATCCGAGTACAATATTTTGGATGGCTTATTGGCAATTCTCCGGAAAATATACTGGCAAAAATAATTTTAAGATATTGTCTCCCTTCTACAATTGTTTGGCCTCCCTTTGGCTTGTTCGATTTCTCTTCCCGGAACAATGACTTGCTTGAGACTCGCACTAATGGCCTGGGAAATTCGTATGGCCCGCTACTTTAGCTCAAACTGAGCTGTACAACCTCCCTCTGCCTTTCGAAATGGATGGCTTTGCTTTCCGGGTGATCTCCTGGCATCCATTAACCGAAATGAATCCCTTCTTGGCACTCGCAGTGGGGTTTCTAGTTCCTCGCACTGGCTATCGACCTCTCTACATAATATTTTCGTCCTCGTCTCTCCTGCCAATTTGGCTCTGAAGAGACATTGGAAGACTCTTTGGATCACTCTGCTGCATCTTCCTCAATCACTGATGCTCCTCCACTGGCTCAAATTCTTCCCTCACTGAATCATTGTGCACTGGGAAAATCACACTACCTAGATGTTTTCTCCCTCACTTATGTCTTCTCCTCACCCCATTGATCTTCTCTTATAATCTCTTGTTGGATCTTCAACAACCATGATTAGATCCTCATCTACGACTAAGATAATCTTAGACTCTATCCATGTGAGTCTTTAGAGCATTCTCTATCATCCTCAATAAATTCCCTTTAATTAATCAATTTCCCTAAGTCAGACTTAGGCATTTTAAATTATCGATCAATTAATTTAATTGAGTGGTCTCTAGGTGTTTTCTCTCGAAACCTTTTTCGGGTTTTGGAGATCTCGTGTTTCTTAGTCTCTTAGACACAAATCGAGACTAGAACACTTGTCCGATGCTACAAAAACTAATAGTGGTTGGAGATTAATAACAAGAAGAACAATTCTTGATAGGATATTACTTCAGCTTGCATAAATCAGATTGCTATAGAGGGAATGATTCGAGTAGTGAAGAACTATATCAATAAATAAAAAATGATATTAGACAATATAAAGGACTTGGTCATTTTAATGGGGTCATCTATCAAAGGACAATAACACTTTTTTTGTGTCATTATAGGGAGAATGAAACCTTTTCTAGGTTTTGGAGATCTCTTGTTCCTTAGTCTCTTAGACACAAATCGGGACTAGAACACCTATCCGATGTTACAAAAACTAACGGTAGAACAATTCTTGATAGGATATTACTTCAACTTGCATATATCAGATTGCTATATAGGGATTGATTCAAGTAGTTAATAACTATATCAATAAATAAAAAATGATATTAGACAATATAAAGGACTTGATCATTTTAATGGGGTCATCTATCAGAGGACAAGACTGCTTTTGTTGTGTCATTATAGGGAGAATGAACACTCTGCATAGTTGGTCAAAGATGAGTTTTGGATTAGACGCTCAACGGATGGTCGCAAAGAAACAATTCACTTTGGAAAAGAGCTAATCAACCTATGTAATTCTCATAACCTAATAATATGCTTTGGAGTAGAACGGTTGAAGGGTTCAAGAAGCATCATGTGCATTAAACACAAGGAGCAAGGTGTGGTGGATTAATTATTTTGCATAGTAGACATGCTAGACAAAATCAGGGACTTTTAGGTCGATAACTATTAATTTTAGGTATCTTCTATGTTGAGAGCAAATTTACTTCAATTTTCCATATTAGCTCGATATCAATTCTAGATTAGCAATCACATTTAGCATGATAGTAAAATGCAGATAGAACATAAACATAAATCGCAGAAAACAAGCCGAGACAAGAAGACAAAAGATGTGGCGCCAGCCAGGGACAAACTCTAATGTGGGGAAACACTTGATCATTTCTTCTTATGTTCTTGAATAGTTCAACAAAGAGAGATAGTACATATACATCAGAAGTCAACATTTTGACTTGACAAAATAAGAGCAGAGATCTTCACTAAGAAGATAACACATGAGGTCGCTGATCTGAACACAGGTGATTCCATCACCATGTGCACCCATCACTATGTATCACTTATTTGACCACTACGTGTCAACGGCCCATAGCAGTGCACCCCCTTTTTCGCAAAAGGGATAGCACCTGATCGATGTGTCCGTGTCTTGCATTTTCATATTGCTGCTGTCATAAATTTTTTCTTACTGGTGTCCTAAAAGTTAAGTACTCTGTCATGGAATTGTGATAAAATGCATATCCTTCGTTTCATAAACTGAGTATTTTTTTGAGCATCTATTGACATTGATATCGAATTGCAAAGTTGTTTTTATTTTCTTTGAGCTAAATTATATCAAGAAGATTTGAAATAAGCTGGTGTTTTAACTATAGTATTTTCAAGAGTTTATTTTCTAAGTCTTCATCTAAAAAAAGACGAGCATTTCATTTGGGTAATCGAGGGCTTTTGCGGCATAAGTGTTTTCCCATTCTCGAGTCTTACTTCATCTCATCTTTCGGTGCATTTACGTATAAGTTAACTTTGCATAGATAAAATTACTTCCAAGGATAAGCTTGGTCGATAGACAGATAGATCTCCATCCGTCTTTTCTTGAGAAGCCTGTTTTAATAGTACTTAGAACGATGACTTTGAAGTCATCAAAGCCACAGTTCTCTGCAGCGCCGGAGGCACCGGTTATGTTATAGTTTTAGGAGAGGTATCGTTAATCACACCTTAGTGTGCTTCTCCTGATCTTTTCTCTGCTAATTACTACGAGATCAGGCTCAACACAGAAAGGATTGAAGGGTTCACATTTAAATAGGCATTTAAACTAAAATTAACCAAGATTCTTGCATCTCACATTAGTTTTAGGATCTGCATTTCATATAAGATAGTCATTCATCTAAGCAGCAATTGCTAATCGATTACTTGGTCTTAATTTTCCTAGCAATATCGTTGACTCCATAAGGGACTGGTATCAATCGTTTAAAATCTAATCAGATCCTATAAGTTGCTAAATCTTAATCAAGTACTTGATCGCTTCATTGTGTTTCCCGAACTGGTTGGTTCCCAACTAGTTCTTCTTAATTCCACTTTTCCATAGGGTCAACCCCCTTAGCCTACTGTAAGGAGACAACTTAAACAAAGAGATTGGGGATTAGGGTGACAGCCCCCGATCTGAGTCGTTGTCGCGGTGCTTAGACATTCTGTGCGATAACACACTTCATTACACTATGTTGCACCATTGCATTTTCATATTGCTGCTGTCATAAATTTTTTCTTACTGGTGTCCTAAAAGTTAAGTACTCTGTCATGGAATTGTGATAAAATGCATATCCTTCGTTTCATAAACTGAGTATTTTTTTGAGCATCTATTGACATTGATATCGAAATGCAAAGTTGTTTTTATTTTCTTTGAGCTAAATTATATCAAGAAGATTTGAAATAAGCTGGTGTTTTAACTATAGTATTTTCAAGAGTTTATTTTCTAAGTCTTCATCTAAAAAAAGGCGAGCATTTCATTTGGGTAATTGAGGGCTTTTGCGGCATAAGTGTTTTTCCCATTCTCGAGTCTTACTTCATCTCATCTTTCGGTGCATTTACGTATAAGTTAACTTTGCATAGATAAAATTACTTCCAAGGATAAGCTTGGTCGATAGACAGATAGATCTCCATCCGTCTTTTCTTGAGAAGCCTGTTTTAATAGTACTTAGAACGATGACTTTGAAGTCATCAAAGCCACAGTTCTCTGCAGCGCCGGAGGCACCGGTTATGTTATAGTTTTAGGAGAGGTATCGTTAATCACACCTTAGTGTGCTTCTCCTGATCTTCTCTCTGCTAATTACTACGAGATCAGGCTCAACACAGAAAGGATTGAAGGGTTCACATTTAAATAGGCATTTAAACTAAAATTAACCAAGATTCTTGCATCTCACATTAGTTTTAGGATCTGCATTTCATATAAGATAGTCATTCATATAAGCAGCAATTGCTAATCGATTACTTGGTCTTAATTTTCCTAGCAATATCGTTGACTCCATAAGGGACTGGTATCAATCGTTTAAAATCTAATCAGATCCTATAAGTTGCTAAATCTTAATCAAGTACTTGATCGCTTCATTGTGTTTCCCGAACTGGTTGGTTCCCAACTAGTTCTTCTTAATTCCACTTTTCCATAGGGTCAACCCCCTTAGCCTACTGTAAGGAGACAACTTAAACAAAGAGATTGGGGATTAGGGTGACAGCCCCCGATCTGAGTCGTTGTCGTGGTGCTTAGACATTCTGTGCGATAACACACTTCATTACACTATGTTGCACCATGCTGCACTATATATGCTGCACCATTCATGATCACTACGCTGCATCCAACATTGTGCTGTATTAACGATGTTGCATCCAACAATGTGTTCTATTAAGTTTTAACCATGCTGCATCCAACAATGTGCTGCATTCATTGTCACCATGCTCTACTCAACAATCAGTACATTGATTGTCCATGCTGCATCCATCCAAGCTGCACCCAACACTGAGCTGTTCTCACTACGGTGCTGCTCCCCACACTGAGCTGCACTTTGTTGTACCCTTCATTGCACTACGCTGCACCCATCACACAGTCAATGCATATTGCAATACATCATGCTGCTGCTATACATCCATGGCCATCATCATGCTGTGTCCATTTTGCTGCACCATGTTGCTCCACACACCTTACTGCACCATGCTACCCATGCACCATACAACACCATGCTGTTCCATGCACCATATTGCACCATGCTGCCCATGCACCATACTGCACCATGCTGGCCATGCACCATACAACACCATGTTGGTACATGCACCTTACTGCACCATGCTACCCATGCACCATACTCATCATCACTACATTGCAATACTGTATCTTACCAGCCTTAGCTGCTTGCTATGGCTTGCAGCCTAGCAGAGCAGCTAGGCTATAGTTAGCAGTTTAGTCCTCAATGACAACTGCTCCCAACTGTACCTCATCCAAGCTTAGGACAACAGTTAGTTATGACTAGATGTGACAGCTGATGAGGGCATCTTTACGTCTGAGATTGGGGCCTCTTTAGGCCTCCTTACTGCGGCTTCCAGACCTTCCTTTTTGATGTTGTCCTTGTCCAAACAAATGTCAGATTAGGCATCATATAACTGTGGTATGACTACGGCTAGGGCACTCTTGAATACGCTTCCTTTTGATTGCATCTGGAGCTATTTAAGACCTCCTCTTTCCAACATACATGAATCCTTCTCTTGCTGCTTAGAACCCTCAATGACCAGAGTTTAGGCAACATCTTAGGATCTCTACGTTTCAGTGTTAGAACCCTTGCTTCATGACAACATTTAGGGCAGCGTACTTAGGCTTCTTATTGTTGTGTAGAAAGGTCCCATTTAGGACAACGTGGAACCTTGTGTAGACTCCACCGTAAGAGCTGTCCTACATGACAATGGTAGGCTTCTACCATATTAGAGCAGGGTAGAGCCTTCTCTCCCTTTTCACTGTAAGTAGGGCTAGGGTAACTCCTCTTAGGGCAACGTATTCTCTTAGTGGCTCCTCCTTCCACCAAAACCCAAAGACAAGTGGAGAGGAAGAGATCAGAAGAAGAGTGTGTGCAAATGACTAGCAAGCCACCTATTTTTATACTAAAACATTGAACACAAGTGGGGGCAATTTGGTTACTGTCCGACCTTGATGAATTGTCCCATAACACAAATAAATTCATATCTCCATGAATACATGTCAAAATCAGATGATCTTTAGATCAATCCTACACCCCTCGACGAGAGGAATCCAAGAAAAATATCAGCTGCCATGAATAAGTAGACCCACATGGAGTTTGACCCTAGTTGCCAATTTTAACATTAACTGCCACAAAGAGTTATCACTTGAACAAAAACCTATTTTCATAGAATGTGGTGGCCGAGATGGCAATGAAGACAATATAAAGGAGAAGAAAGGAGCCAAGGTATAATAGAAAATTGTAAAACTAATGCTGAAATCTTCTAAAGTGAGCTTGGGAAGATCTCCATGAAACTAGATTTCGTCTAGGATGAAATGTCAACTTAGGAGGAATGAATAAAAGTGATGATACCTATCGAGAGGAATGTGAAATGCTGTGAAAACCTTGCAAAAAGAGATTTAAATAGTGGACACCAACTTTTGAATAAATTCATGGTACAATAACCTATGCAAAACAAGGAAAAAAATTTACTAAAAGGGATCACAGAATAAACGTGTGAAATATACAAGCAAATTGTAAAGGCATAATTGTAACATCTAAGGCTCGCACTTATGTTATTTAAGTCCCTCAACAAAGTGCAACCTCAGAGGCACTTAGGAAGGTTGCCTGCTATCGTTGTAGCAACTCTTCCTCTCAATTTAGGTTCGCTGTTCTCCATGACAACGGGGGACAACCTAGAAAAGATGTTTATGATATTCCTTGGATTTTAAGGGATGGAGGATTACTAATACCAATTCTTATCCAATTGGGCAATGGAGTTAGGAATGGCGATCAACAATCAAGGGGGTTCAAACAATATGAAAGGAAGCATAGTTAGGTTGTTGTAAACATGCTCCAACTAACCACATAAATCTACTTCAAAGTTCAAACTGCAAAAAATTGAAGAAGGGCCCTTGCAAACATGCTCCTCAGAGTTTGAACAATTTCAGCTAAGCAATAATGTGCAACCATACATAATTAAAAGACAACCATGTATGAAACCAAGAAAAATGTAGACAAAGAGTAGGAAGCCTTCCTTATAGAATTGACAATGAATGATATATCATTCTTTAAGTATGATTCGAAACATAAACCAAGAAGGGTAAATTTAAAACTTCAACCTAGGTTTTGGGCAGGCATAAAAAAGGAGTGAATGTGCCAAGCTTAACATTTAACCATACTGCCACACATTCTAGCAGGGCCCTTGGAGGGGAACCTATTGGACAACTGCTATACCAAATGACAACAATGCGACAGAGACCCATTGTCACCTCAGTCAGTGTCCCTTGCTCTTTACGGAATTTCACCATTAGGAGTAACCCAGTAGGGTAGGAATCACTTCGAAAAGAGAAGGATCAGTGATTTACCTGAAGTGATTCCACTAAGCCCTTTCAACTAGAGGCACAATAATGGTTCAATGCTTCAAAGAAGGTAAAGGCTCTCCAAGTAAGGTTGGTTGGGAGCGGGAGTGGGGAGCGACATTTTTAAAAGCTCTGGGGCCAGTAGCAAATTTTTATATATTTTGATGCATATATGCCAAAAAAAGCATGTAAAATGATGAATTAGATATAAAAAGCATGAAAACATGGATTAAAGCGTATAACTTAAATCATTTAAAAGTTATAATCTTCATCAACCACGTCCACAAGTTAGTAACATACAACATATCGGGTCTCATGATTCATCAATCTTGAAGCTTCAAGCTTTCAAAATTCAATAGATAACATTTGTTGTCATTGATCACTAAAGTTGTAGCCATTACCATTACCAAGTAACCAAACTATAACAAGAAATATTTAACATAAAATGAAATGTTTCAAGTTTCAACTTTCACAAAGCATCATAATCATAATTCATTACCAATGAGTTATTGTTGCCAATGTCAAACTTCAGACTTAAATTGTCATATATTGTTTACAAAAAATATCATAATAAATATGAAAGAGTCAACAATTATAAATACTACTAGAAACTAGAAAAGACAAGTAAATCTATTATCTATTGGTTCCTCCTGCCACGAGAAATTTCTATTTTTTTTCTTTCTCGTGGTCTATTGGAAGTCTCCTCCTGCATACTCGGATGACCATGTCCAAAGAATCAAAAGGCACATGACCTCCATGTGAGGATCTACGGGGAGGTGGTGGCGACAAAGCTTGTGGAACTCATGAACTTCTAGTGGATGATGGGGGTAGCATGGTTGTTGCTGTTGTTGGTGTTTCTTCATCATCATCTTTCAAAATTTCTGATTCCAATTCTTCTAGATGTAGAGCTCCATCCTCCAAATTGTCTTCCTCTAGGTTGTTGTCCCAATATATATTTGATTTATCATCACGAGCCCGGTGATAATAATGTGTCAACAACCTTAAGCTGTAGTGCTCATAAACCAAGCTTTTTGCTTGGTTTTCATTGAGGTTGTTTCTTCTCACATTATGGATGAAGCTGTAGCTGCTCCAACACCTCTTTGCAAAATAAGTATTTACAACCTATGAAAGTACTTTTTTTTGCAATTTTGCCAAAAGTCACTGGCTGCCATATGTGTCCCACCATATGATAGCATCAAATCTGTCCCTATCTTCCATTGCATGCAAAGAACCAAACACTCCAGTGCTAGTGAAGTATTTGCCTAATTCAAGACGCAAATCTAGCATACTCCTCCCTGTCAAGGACCAACTTGTCTAATGTTGTCATATATGTTGAGCTCCAAAACTGCCCTTTCCTTAGCAACTTTTCGCATCCATTCTTCTTTGCCTTTCCATGAAAATTGCATCCTTATCATCAATCACCATTATACGTTGCCTCAAGGAAAATTTTTTAGTGATTTACATGTTATACTTTTATGCTAAGTCACAGGACATGTCCCTCAGAGTCACGTGTCCCGTATTTCACGTGTCGGACACGAAATACGACCTAAAACATGTCCAAAACGTTTTTTATTGTGTCCCCCAATCGTGACACACGTTTTCGATGTGGCAAATAATCACCCTAACGTTTTTGCCCCTTAGGACACATGTCCCACAAAAAGTCACTCATAAAACCCGCACATGGTTCATTTTTTTGGTTTTTTTGGTCATTTTCGCCGTTGAAGCTTGCTGGAGTCGTTGTTGTGTTGGAACTTGGTCATTGTTTGCTCGTTGGAGTTGTTGTTGTGCTGTATTGGAAGTTCCATTAGCGATTCCCGATTGTCAGCTTCACATTGACTTGGGTCTTGGATAAAAGCTTTCATGGTTAGGAGCTCATGGTTTGGGGCTTAAATTTCTTGTTTCTGAACGTGTGGGGCCAAGTCAGCGTTTTCTTGTATTCCATACGCCCATACCTATATAATTTGCATCAATGTATTCAAGAGCCTTTTCAGGTGTCAGCTGCCATTCACAATTTTTAACTTTTGAAATAGCTTTCTTCATGGTCTCTATAGCTCGATTCATTTGCTTGTTCTCTAAATATCCATCCACAAACATTTCCCATGTTTCAATAAAAATTTCCCATGTTTTGAAATTTGGTTTTCCTCCTTTTTCTAGAACATATTCAAGAAAGACTCTGTGGCTTGCCTTTACAATCATTCCTTTTGTGATATGGGCATCAATTAGTACATTGGGCACTCTGATATCATTACTTAGGCCATCAAATTCCCACTTTTCAAAACATTTTTCGACTCCCTGCATACCTTGAAGTTTGACCAATGAAGAAAGCATGCATATATAGCCATTGTAATGTTTAATTGCAAATTTCAATGGCTACAAAGAGTTGACTTAAATATATAGGGCTCTACCTAGTTGAGTCTTTCTTGTAATTGCCCACATTTTCCAAGATGTGCAACTTGAGTTAGTCATATTCATATACTAGTCAACAAAAGAACTAGAATTGCCGAGAAAGAAAATATCAATGTCTGATGTCATATGTGCAATACGTAGAATGCCTCTGTTGAGATCCTCGATTTGGTTCTCAATCTGTTTAATAAGTTAATAACATGAAAATTCAAGAATGAACATTGAACTGTGAGCAATGAACATCATTGATGTAGTAAATTAATAAACTAATACTATATTTCGGTAACTTAATATGGATCGGGAACTATATTTCAGTATTTTATATATATATATATATATATATATAAAGCCTGGCCCTCGTGTCCTATTTCTGAGGTTGTTGTGTCTCATGTCGAATACTCGTATTTACGTGTTCTCCGTGTTTCGTGTTGTCGTGTCATGTGACTTATCTTTTATGTTTGCTGGTTGAATAAGTTTTTGTCTTTTAGCTACGGAACACAACCACATTCTGCAGCTAATCGGCTGTTCTGCAGCTACCTCCATGCTTTTGCAGGTTCCAGGTGTCAAGAGGGGAAAATGACTACATGGGCAGTTTGGAAAACATCACGGCATGGATCGTGTTCTATTCATCGGGCCCAGATCGACAGGGAAGACTCCGGTCAAAGGGAAGTCAAACATAGAAACCTAAGGCAAACAAGACTCTGTTTTGTACATGTTTCTCAGTGATGGGATCCGAAGCAGTTTCCTGAGGCATGTAGTAGAACTTTAAGTTTATCCCACCGTACAGACACAAAATTGTGAATAATATCATACAAGTTGGGATCTTTTTGCTGAACAATATTTTTTATTTGCTCCAACATGTTATCCATCTGCTCATACACCTCCCCAATCACTGGTGCATCTATATCTACAAAATGAATCTTGTTATAAATGGGCTTGGTGTATTGTAAAACATCCCTCACACGTGCCCAAAACAAAGTATCAATAGCGATTTCCTCCACCTCTTCAAAACCTTTCTTGTCAGTTGCAGTTGGAGCTCTGTCCTTTAATACTTGCCAATGTTGACTTGATACCATGCTAGCTAGTGACCCTCTTACCTTCAAAAGGCACGTGAAGGTGTGGTAATAGCTAGCAATTCCAGTCTTCGCAATCTTCAACAGCTCCAACCTTGAGTGACTGCGGAAAAGCCCATGGGTATTGCTATGATTGGCAATAAATTTTATCATTCTCTTACCTCTCTGGTACAAGTCACCGATCCATCTATATTGAGGTTGTTTATTCTTAATAAATCATGCATCAAAAGGATCATTGTGTGAATCCATCTATATTGAAGTTGTTTATTTTTAATAATATCATGCATCAAAAGGATCATTGTGTGAACCAAACACCTAGACTAAAATATGTTGGCGTATTTATCCTCAATGATTGCTCTCGCTGCCATATAATTAGAAGCATTATTAGTGATGACTTGGATGGCATTGTATGGCCCAATACTTTCATTTGTTTGAAGTAATGGTTGTGCGATGTTGATGCTGGTCTTGCACTTTTATGAGTAATCATATGCTGAAAGCAAGACTACACCACTAGTAAACACACCAAGAACAGTTATCAATGGCTTGCCTTTTACATTTGTCCAACCATCAGATACATTGGATACCCCATAGTCATTCCAATAATTTGTCATTTTACCCAAAACATGTGCTATTTTGGCTTTTTCATGATCAAGTCCCATAGTTCTAGCCTTGTCATACCCAACGCTCTTTTATCCTTTAGGGTCATCATTGATGGAGCCAACCATTTCATGCTCAATAAGGTGAGCGAAAAACATTGAATGGTATCCCACATGCATAGAGAAATCGATATATTTTTGCATCCACATCATTCCTATAGCCTAGATCAAGGAAATCTGATATGGTTCTACGCCTTAAAGGGATGTCTGTGCTTGCGCCTCCATATCCATTGCCATGGGTGGATGCTGATGGAGTTCTTAGTCTATGTGATTGTGGGCTAGTTGTGTCATGTTCAAAGTCACCCTTTGATATTTTAGATTTGTATTGGGCTTCCTCCTCTTTCCTTATGTATTTGGATTTTTTTGTTGTGACACACTTCTACAAGTTTTGATTCCTATTTCTTTATTTCCATCCAATGCCATTTTCCCACAGAGATGCTTTGAGGCATAGGTGTATGAACCTGTGTAAGTGTTTTGGCAATGGAGGGATGTAAATTTAGTGGTTCGACCCCCTTTCCCTCCTCAAAGCTTAGTAACATATTTCCACAATGGGGTTTGGTCTAGTTTGGTTTCTTTGCCCTCATCATCTCCACTCCCATTATCCTCCTCCTCCTCTCCAAGGTTTTCAAATCCACCACTACCGACTTGTTCATCCTCTTCATCACTCCTCTTTCTACGACTCCCCAACACCATCATAACAAAAAAAAGGAACTAGCATCAAGAGAATGTTTGAAGTTCTGAGATTTGGTGGTGTTATATTTTCTTGAATCTTGCCTGCAATAAAATGGAGGAATGTGAATGGGAAAGAGAGATGAGAAAATATTTCATTTAACAATGAACATATAAAAAACACAAATGCTACATGGAAAAAAAAAAGAATGGGATTAGAGTCTAGAAAGTACCACTTTGGCTCTCTAATGGTGCCTTCAATCCCAAGCTGCAATCTCCCTATCAAACTCCTCAAGTTCTTCAAGCTGCCATCCTTGCTCCTTTCAATCTTCCTCTCAAGCCCTCTCTTGCTCTCAACATAAATGAAATGGTGTATTAGTGGAAGGGGAGGAGGGATTTTTATTTCTTTTGGGCCCCTCCCCTTCCCTCAAAAAGAATTTCGGCATTGGCCCGCATTTGTGGGGAGCAACCGCTCCCCGATCGCTCCAGTGTTCACTCTCGAAAAACCAGGGAGCACTTTCTTTGAAGGAAGCACGCTCCTAAGGTCACTCCGGATCCTCTCCTTAGCAGAGCATGCTTTGAGAGCGGATTCGTGGGCGGGGGGTGGGGGCTCCACCGCAACGTTTTCTCCAAGGAAGACCTAGGAGGAGGTCAAGATTTAGGGCTTAATATTTACAATAATAATAGGTATGCCTAAGATTAAGACTCTAGGAGATGAGGTAGGACCTCTCAAAGAAGCTCAATGTGATGATTTAACACTTCCAAAATGTCCTTCACTCTGTTTGAAAGACCTGAGAAAGGCTTGCGCTAGACCTAGGGCTTTATGAATAATCGTGGGAAGTAATACTTCCAAGGTACTCACTAGGTCAAGGCAAGGGAGGAGAAAGGGCTTCTTATGATTTATTTTAATGAATACTAAGCTCATGCAACCCTTAAAGAAGTTCCCAAGGTGAGAGAGAAAGATCTATGATTTCCCTCTTGGAGTGGCACTTAGGGCAAGTGTTTTATGGATGAGACTTAGGTGGATGCCCTAAGCGTGATGTCTAGACCCTCAAATTCTTGAAAAACCACCTCTCTAAAATTTCATTGCAAGCCCTAGATTTCTACCTTACCTTCAGGGGACCAAATTTTAGGTGGACAAAATATGGATATGAGAAGAGTTGATGACCAAACTTCTTGGACTAGTGCCTAGTCCTTTGGGCTATGGAGTCTTAGATGATTTAAAATTAGCCAAAACCGTCCTTAAGGAGGCTAAAGATTGATGCCTTAGCAACCAACCTTTAACATTTACCCACTTAAGATATATGGATTTTTATGGAAGAAAGATAATTTCATCCACTAGGAACATTCATCATTTGCCCTACAATGAGTAACATATGCAATTGCCAACCAAGAAGCTATCAAAAAATGATTTTCAACAATTAGGGCACAATAGCATTAGCCTAGTAGGAATGATTTTATACATTGGGCATAATTCCAAGAAAAAATGCAACAAGAAGCATTTACAACATGACAATATGATATATCCTCCACAAATCATGAGCTATCTCCAAAGAAGATCGAAAATTTCGGCTCAAATGTCAAAATGCATTGAAGAATCTCCAATAGTCTCCAAAGAAAAAGTGTGAGTTCTTTTACAAGAGAAGAATCCTAGTGTTGATGATGACTTCTCACAAATGAGACCTACTTCTATTTATACGAGTCTCTCTAAATCAAATTAACCTAATGAGCCCCCAAATTTATAAAATAATGTGCAAAATACAAATCTTGGTGACAAGCCCACCAAGCAACTAATAAAGTGATGAAGAAGCCATCCGTAAGTGACTTGAAATGATGAAATCATGATGTAGAAGTTCCATTGGACGGCCTCATTGATTCCTCAAGGTGCCATGATGAGGGAGAGGGCTCCATGAATGATGGACAGGGGGGTGGCCCCTTTAATGTCTATGTAGCTCATTATGTGGTGCTCCAAAGTGGCTTTGGGGCACAAGCACTGGTCTCATGGGTCACTTTATGAAAAATAAGCTTGTAAACTGCTTCGAATGAGGGTTTTGAAGATGGTGCATTCCCTCCCATGTCTTAAGGGTGAGATAAACCTCCTTTGGGCCTTGGATCAACTACCAAACCATGTGTACATTGCCAAGCCGATTAGGGGCAATGTTGGTCCAAGTGCATCATCTCGTGAATAATGTGGGGCAATGAACATGCTGCTGAAGGTGCTGAGGGTGACCATAAGATGAGATAATGCTCTATCACATGACAGAGTCCCATGGCACTCAGCACATCCCCTACAAGTGTCAATATGATCCTTTGGTGGGTTTGGGCCCTAGTTAAGTTGACCAGCCCATGATGAAACCACCTGCCAATTACATATAAAATCCAATGCGTCTCCTCACCATCAAGTACAATGATTCATTAGTGCTTCTAAGTGGACCAAGCTTGTTAGTCAAGGGCATAAATGAGACTTCATAATGGGTTCTCCTTCCAAATCTGGGGCTTTTAGCATGCAATAGTGTTACCTCCCTAGGTGGGAGTGGCCAATAAACAATCCTATTAGGTGTTCCCAACCCCTCAAGGGAAAGACGTGTTACAAATATAATTTATATAAAAATAAAATAAATAAAAGTGAATAAATAATAATCATAATTATAGTTAATTAATGATTAGTTAATGAAGAGGCACCTGCCTAGGTATATAAGCGGGCCCTGATTGTAACATTCAATCATCCTTGTACATTCATCCAACTAATAAAAATATTACCTACAATACATGTGTATTTTATATTTTAAGTACAAGAAGCTCCAATTTTGTTGTTCCAGTGGTATTAGAGCCATTTGACCCATTGGATGTTTTCCGCTGCACAATCTACCATCAAGCTTAGATCCTGAATTCATGGAGACTTATTTTGAGGAATTAAGCGAATTTCATAAATCTAAAATTGAGCTGTTAAGTGAAATTCAAGAATCATTACAACAAATGAAATGATCATTTACAAAATCCCTAAAGGCTTTTAAAACACCAGATTTAGCGCCTACAATAGAAGTTGAGATTAGAAGAGGATGAGTTTAAGCCAAGAGTTTTGACAAAAAAATATGACAACTGAGGATGGAAGTAGATAGGAAAAAAATGAATCTACAGAAATTATTCATGATGAATCATTACATTCTGCAGAAGATCAGGAAGAGGTTATGCCAATTATGGATTATGATGATGATGAGGATGACTTTGAAACATTTGAAGCTATGTAAAATGTTCCCCTAAGTGAATTTGCAAATTTGATCTACTCATTGATGAGGAGAAATTTATACTTAAATTGGTTGTTCAACAAGATGAGCATTTTGTTTCTAATAGAAGGTATGCTATTCATACATCAAACATTGTTATGTAGCTTGGAAATTCAGTGGAAAGTAGTCTTTTCGAAAGGTTTGTAAATGAAAATTGTTTAGGCAATCTTGGTGATTTTAAGGTACGTACTTTGTCATTTTATTCCAATTCAGACATAAATGGCACAAATAATGAGAATGGTGTTGAAGATACTTGTGAGAGCAATTTTACTATAGGATATTGTGCAACCTTTCCCAACAAAGCTATGGAACATTCGAGTGTTGTAGGTGAAGGCAAATGCAATAAAAAGTGTAAAGTATGTTTTGGAAGATTCAACTTAAACCCTGATATGCGATATGTGTGAGGATTCTTTTCACTTGACTTGTTGATTCAATGGTGGTGAAATAAGTCAAGATAAACATAATGAACTTAATAAATTAAAAGGGTGGGCCACTTAAAAATGTAGGAATGCAAGGATCTATTATTTGCAAGTCGTCAATCCACAGCTTTTCAAGAAATAAAAAAGTTATGGCATCATCCAGGTGAGATGGGGCTCTGGTGTGTGCTAGATTGGTTTGAATCTGTAGAGGGATATGTGTGAGTGTTTGAGCCTTTTTCAGTTGAGGAATGTCGAACACAATTATACAACACTTGGGAGGAATTTTGTGATGCAGTTTATAGAGATGCATATTCTTTGGCTTGTGTCAAGAATATTGACAGACGAGAAAGAGGTTGGTATGACGTCACAGTGACTGTGACGCATGAATACAAGTCTTCAATTCTTTGCACTTCATTAATTTCTATTAACCTGCGACCTCTATCCAAACATCCAACCCTACGTTCATCGAGCCGCTTGTCTCTCTGCTCCTCTCCGCTGATTCCGTTAGCAACCCTGTTCCGCTGTAGACCATCACACCCAACCGCCTCCTCAGCTCGTGAAACCCAACGATTGATCGACAACCTTGTCGCTCACTTTTTTCCCTTCTTCTGCTGTGACCCTTTCCCGACTGTGCCAAGCCTACCGTCTTTGTTCTCCGCTGCACCTTGACTACCCAACAATGTATCCATTGTCATCTACCCTGTGGCTGACCATCCTGGCATTGGTCGTCCGATCTCTCGACGAAGTGTTATTGTGGTTAACCATCACGTTTTTTCTAGTCGCGGTCATATCTGTTGGGCTCGTTCTATGCAATTAAGAAAAAATTATAACCTGTCGATATTATATAATTAATATAATTATATAAATTATAATAATTATAACTATATATTATATAATAGTTATAATTGATATATAATTAATAATTATAATTATATTAAATGGTTATAAGTTTATAATCAATTTAAATTAAAAAAATTATTAAAAAATAAATCGAGAAGGAAATGGGTAAAATAATACCACTTACACATGTCGAAATGACGCAAGCAAGTGAAGAAATTGTCAGCGATTAAGCTTTGAGGACAAAGCTTTTTGAAGAGAGGGGGCAATGTGACGAGTATAATTTATATAAAAATAAAATAAATATAAGTGAATAAATAATAATCATAATTATAGTTAATTAGTGATGAGTTAATGAAGAGGCATGTCTCTAAAGGACATGCCCAATCATGAAGAGGCATTTGCCTAGGTATATAAGGAGGTCATCATTGTAACATTGAATCATCCTTGTACATTCATCTTATTAATAAAGATACTACTTACAATACATTGTGCATTTTACGTTTTAAGTACAACAAGCTACAATTTTTTTGTTCCAACATGTCGAAGGTACATCCTTCAAGTGATAAGGGACATGTGGATAATAATGAGGTGGATTGGGACACGGGTCTCAAGGCCAAATGCCATGGGATCAAGGGTGGTAATGATGAGGGATGTCCACATATTTTGGTGTATAGATGCAGGAGGGAGCAATCATAGTCCATGGGTTACCCCGACCTTTGTTTTTCACCCTTCTTCATTTGCCTTTTGCCTTTTTTATTTTTCTTTTATTATATCGCTCATGCCTCCAAGGGATGAGAGCATGTTGTGTATGATATAAGCAATGATTACCCCCTTAAGGTGGGACAATTCATCATCTGCTAAGGTTTGGGACATGCATGGGTACTTTAATGATGCAGGGGTACACTTGGAGCCAAGGTGATGGCCATAATGACAAGGGGTAGAGCTCATGTTTGGCTTTTTCCCATATGCTATTTTTAATGTCCCAACCATCTTTTGCATTTTGTGGTATTATTTCTTTTTGTATGTGGTCATGATATGCTTTTAATCTATTTTTTTAGCTGCATCAGCCTCTGGGGCAATGTTCTAGGCCCAACACAGACATGTGGAGAAGGGGAGGGGTAGTACAAGAGCCTTGTGGACCCAATGATGATGTGGACCTAGAGAGGGAAGATGATGAAATAGGGCATGTAATGTGCAGAGGGGAGTAAAAAATATGAAACAGGAAGTAGGATTGCGCTACCAAATTCGGGGTCTCCCAAGTAGTGCCCATGTTTAAGTTATAAGCCATTAAGCGAGATGCCACAGGACTAGGGTTGAGGATTGACCCCCCATTTAAGGTGAGGACAAGATTACAATCAAAACCCTTCCTCCTTCCTGGTCACCCAAGAATCTATACCCAAGTGAGCCCAAGGAAAAACAAGCATAAACACCTGATTGCACAATAAAAGACATACCTTTAAGATTGGATGACCCATCTTCGAACATACGCTCTTAATAGATGGGTGTAGGGACATATAATTGACTCAGGGAGCAAAGATCAACTGGCACAACATTAACTACAAATCTAGGAGAAAAAAATTCTCCTATGGGGTCATCCATTGGTGGTGGGTAACAAACACTAGGTAGGGAAACCCTAAAAAGGGGTGAACAGCTCTAACCGAAATATTACAACAACGAATTTCATTCAATAAACAATTATTACGAGGGAGGATTCTGCACGACCTGAATGCCCTCTTATTGGAGCTAGAACTGCCCTTGTAGAAAGATTATTCTAGCAGATCAATAATTTCAAGCCATAAAATTGATCCAAGAAAACAAATAAATATGAAGAACTTCACATTGAAATGCCCCTTAACTCCTTCCTCCGAATAGAACTTTAACTAAGCTTTGGTGGGATCTCGCACAGAACCAACCATGCTTTCTGCAAATGAATCTATCTCTATTTTTATTCCAAATCAAGAACTAATGAACAAAATAATAATAAGAAAGACCTTGAAACCCTATAACGTTTGTCAACACACCTTGAATCATGTGAAATACCTCATAATACCCCTTTAACATGCTCTTAAATATTGTTTTGAAGATGATATCCTTTAAAGAATTGAATCATGATCTAGCAAGCCAAAATATAACTCCTTTCAGTTTGGTTGTGTTTCAGGGTTCCTTAATGTGTATGATGTTTTACTGCTTTTGGCTTTGATTGCTTGCAAAGGGTCATGATGACACATGTCATCTTCATATGCAAATGTCTTTCCTTTCATAGGCCTTGAACAATGTATCCTCACCCTCAAATACCTCAAAAGGTGAAACATGTCTACAAATGTGGGGTAAATCCTCCATTAGGTTTTCTTCCTGTCTTCAATATGCTTTAAACAACTCCTTGAAGAGGGTGTTGAACCGTTGATGCTTATTAATGCCTTTGCTTTGTTCGTTTGATGCTTTGAAGCCTAAAAAAAGTAGGGAACTCATATTCTTAGATTGTGTTTGCCCCTACTCACCATTAACCACGCATTCAACTTCCCCTAAAGGTGGGCATTCATGTTCTAATGCTTCCTTCCTTAGTTTTGCCACTTGTGCCAACGTGGGGTCTCTTAATGTCATGGGCTTCTATCACATTGTTGTTTCCCTTGAACACCAGTGATATGCTTTTTTGCCCATCAAAATGCAAAATGAACCATGGATTTTCAAGGAGGTAGGAATTAATGATATATGGGGATTGCATTCCTTGGTGGGGTGTATGTTGATTTGGGGTAGCATCGGATGTGCTCTAGCCATGAAAATTGGTGGAGAGGCTAAAGCACATGAGATCTCTAAGACCTAGAAATGGTTTGGGCAGAATCTAACCGGTTTGGGAGATATTAAAATAATTAATATTTTTAATGGAGTTCCTAAGTCTAAACTTAGGAAAAATAAAATAATAATGGGTATTAATATAAAACTGGGTTAGAATGGTCCAAAAGTCATGGATCAAGCCAAATCTAATCTTAGTCGTTGACTAGAGATTTAATCTCGGTCGTTGATGAACCAATGAGAAAAGTATAAGAGGAGGCTTGAGGGTTAGTTGGAGAACACATCGAAGAGAGATCAAGAACTCGATTTTCTGGGGCAGGGTTTGCTAACGAAATTGAGTGATGATCAGAGTTGCAACTTAGGGGCAGTGAATACATAACAGAGAGGCATAGTTAGTACTGGGAGGATCAAGGCAGAAGCCGGGAGAGGTTGACGCAGAACCAGCTAGAGGCTACGCAGAGGCAGCCAGAGGCCACACAGAGGCAGCGAGGAGTTGCACAGAGCCAGAGAAGGGCCAATGTGTGAGACATAGAGGCTCCAGAGGTTGATGCAGAGCCTAGAGAGGCTGACGCTGGGCCAGAGAGGCTGACATAGAGCCTAGAGGCAGCGCTGGGAAATTTTTCGTGGGACGGACTAGGAGTTGGAGACCTGGATAGGGTGACGCAGTCCCTATCAGAGTGACACAGAGCAACAGAAGTTGCATTGTCGCTGTGGGATCGTTCATCTGGTGATTTAGCTAGAATATCTGTCTTCATTTGAGAGGTACTACTGCTGAGGGCATTCTCTGTTGGGTGAGCCATTTCTGGCACCTAGGTTGTATTCTGAAACTGCATAATAATAAAACCCTTTGAATAGTTGCACCGGTTTTTGCGCATTGGGTTTTTCCAGGGACATTAGTCCAAAAACAACACTGTCACTTGTGTGCTTGTTTACTTTCAGTTGTTGATCTGTATATGTTGATATTATTGTGCTTGTATTTATTTTTAGTATTTACATGGTAAATAACTAGTTAAGTAAGTGAACAAGTAGGAAGAAATAAATCAGATAGCACAAGAAGAATTTCTAACCGGTTAAACTTAGAAATTCCAATAGTGTATTATTACAAAATCTATTGGTTGATGTAGCTTAGACAAGTGTTCTAGCCTTAGGTGGTATCATTGAGGCTAGGAACACAAGAGTGGAAAATATCTCCAAGCCCAAGTTATTCTTTTGAATGCAAATGTCTTAATTAAATTAATTAATCAATTTTAACATGGTCTAGATTAATTAATTAGTAATAATTGAAACATGGTCTATTTTCTTCTAGATGTTGAAGTTTCTAAGTCTACCAGTTAGAAACCCTCCATATACTTTACTGATTTATTCCTACCTACTTATTCTGTTAATTAACAAGTTATTTACCATGTAAATACTGAAAATAAATACAAGTGCATGCTCAACACATGACAGATCATCAACTGAAGGAAACAGAAACAAGCACACAAATGAGACTATTATTTTTGGAATAATTTCCCCGGAAAAACCCAATGTGGGGAAACCAATGCAACTATCTGAGGGTTTTATTATTAACTAGTTCTTTTCTGAGTACACTAGGTGCGAAACTGGCAAACCCGACAGAGATAAAAAAAATCTGGCTGCAATACTTCTGTTCGGAAATAGGTATTCAGAAAGCCTGCTCCATGAAATCCCTCTCCATCATAATCTAAAGCTCAACATTAGCCCTGTTGGCCTCTGCGTCAACTTGAAAACCTCTGCGTCAGCCTACTGTGTGTCTCGAAGCCTCTGTGTGGATGACGTAGGCCCTTATGGCTCTGAGCAGTCTCTGTTGCCTCTGCGTGGCTCCCTCTGGCTCTGCGTTTGCCTCTCTCTGCTTCTGCGTTGGTCTCTTGGCACTGTCCCTGCCTCTCTGCCTCGTACTCACTGCCACTCGGTGCAAATGATCACTAATTCTATCTCTCTTAGCAAACGCCGCTCTATAGAATAGATGACTGATCACTCTGGTGTATTCTCCAATTGACCCTCAAGCCTCCTCTTATACTTTTCTCATTGACAAATCAACGACTGAGATTAAGTCCCTAATTGACGACTAAGATTAGATCTGGCTTGATCCATGTCTTTTGGACCATTCTAACACAGTTTTATATTAATTCACATTAATATTTTAATTTCCCTGAGTTTAGACTTAGGGACTCCATTAAAAATATTAACTATTTTAATATTTCCCTAACTGTTTAGAATCTACCCAAACCCTTTTGCCAATGTCGAGATGCTCCCTACTCTGATCGTTTATGCAACTGCACCACTTATCCGCATTTCTCGGTTAGAAACCCTTGGTAGCAACTCCCTCTTCCTTGGCCTTGCCCTGTTAGGTACTGTTCTGGGTATAGTACCGCACCAACTCCTCTCTGCAACTTACCCACAACCTCCTAAACCCCAAAAACCTGAAGGTGAGAGCTCCTAGGCTCTGCGCAGTCCTGACACCGACAAACTATCTCCCTAAGCCAACTGCATCAACCCGCCTGGCCTCTGCGTGGCTCTGCATGAACCTGTCTCTGGCTCCTTCAGCCTCTGCGCAACCTCTTCTTGGCTCGAACTTGATGTCGCAGGCATTGCGTCACCCCTTCCTTGATGCTTCGCTGCTAGGAACAACTTCTGTCACTCGGGACAAATATTTTCTGCTTCTGCTGCTCTGCTCTGCTGATGTCCTCAGTTCTCCTGTGATCTGCAACCACGCTCCGATACCATGTTTAAGTTTCTAAGTCTACTAGTTAGAAACCCTCCATGCACTTTATTGATTTATTCCTACCTACTTCTTCTGTTAATTAACAAGTTATTTACCATGTAAATACTGAAAATAAATACAAGTGCATGCTCAACACATTACAGATCATCAACTGAAGGAAACAGAAACAAGCACACAAATGACACCATTATTTTTGGACTAATATTCCCGGAAAAACCCAATGTGGGAAAACCGATGAAGCTATCTGAGGGTTTTATTATTAAGTAGTTCTTTTCTGAGTACACTGGGTGCCAAACTGGCAAACCTAACAGAGATAAAAAATCTGGTTGCAATACCTCTCTTCGGATACAAGTATTCGTAAAGCCTGCTCCACGAAATCTCTCTCTAGCACAATCTGAAGCTCAATGTCAGCCCTGCTGGCCTCTGCGTCAGCCTACTGAGGCTCTGCATAGACTCTTTGGCTCTCTGCGCCACTCTTGCAGCCTTTGTGTAGATGACGCTGGCTGTTCTAGCTCTGCGCAGTCTCTGCTGCCTCTGCGTGGCTCCTTCTAGCTCTGTGTCTACCTCTCTTTGCTTTTGCACTGGTCTCTCGGTACTTTCCCTACCTCTCTGCCTTGTACTCACTGCCCCTCGTTGCAACTGATCACTAATTGCATGTCTCCTAGCAAAGCCCGCTCTAGCGAATAGAATGACTGATCACTCTGGTGTATTCTCCAAGTGATCCTCAAGCCTCTTCTTATACTTCTCTCATTGACAAATCAACAGTTGAGATTAAGTCCCTAATTGACGGCTAACATTAGATCTAGCTTGATGCATGCCTTTTGGACCATTCTAACGCAGTTTTATATTAATTCACATTAGTATTTTAATCTCCCTAAGTTTAGACATAGGGACTCCATTAAAAATATTAATTATTTTAATATTTCCTAACTGTTTAGAATCTGCGCAAACCTTTCTGGATATTGGAGATCTCATGTGCCCTAACCTCTCCACCAAATTTCTTGGTTAGAGCACATCTGATGCTGCTCCAAATCAACACTAGAGACTTCTAGTAAAGTTTCTAAGTGATCTTAGACATCAATCGAATCATTTCAAATCTAGGTCTTGGTCGTTGATTTCTCAAAAACATATTATAAAGGGAATCAATGGGCAGTCTTGGAGATCAATTCATTGTAGTGAAGAGGGTGCAGTGATAGCACAACGTGACACCAGTGAGGGTTTCAACAACAATATTTTTAGAGTTTTCTTTTGTCAATATTCTTCCAAGTTCTGATATCCGGAGGATTTCTCCCAGAATTATTCTGCAAATGGAGAGGTCGTACGAGATTTCCAGGAGAGGTCGTACGAGATATCAATTTAGCATACCAAAACTTCTAGTTGTAGAGCAGATTGTAGGAATTCACAGTGTGAATTGCAGGAGAGGCGGTGTCAGGTTGCAAAGGGAGGCCGCAAGCCTTCCGGTGGTTAGATTGACTTCTGGAGGTGAAGAAATATTTTGCCAGAGCTTTGTCAGGGTTTGGCAAGCATTGTTGTATTATTTATCAATTGCAGAATTTGCTGAATAATAATAAAACCCTTAGATCTGAAGAACTTGTTTTCCCTTCGGGCTTTTTCTAGGAACGTTTTATCCAAAAATATTGTGTCCATTTTGTGATTATATTTTATTAGAGTTTCCACAATTTATTTTTCCGGTGTATAGTGCAATCATGTTTTTATTCATGCTATCACAAGCCTCAATAGAATTAATGAGCTTGTTCGTCCTTTTTGCACGAATCTAGTTCTTGATCAAATACTCTGGACAGTGGCAACTTGGGCCCACGATTATGCTAATTTTGGCTTAGGGAAATTTGGCCAAAAGAATTCGGCTCTTCTTGATGTGATAACCCCACTCTAGCAAAGAAGATGAATCAACTTCAGTAATAAAGGAACACAGTCCTCTCTAACTCGACCCTTCTAAACCCCAAGTTTAGCCTCTGCACATGCCATTAACTGGGCCCTAATTCGTTCTTCACAAACAAGTCTCAACCATTTCAGATTTGGTTCCAACATGGTAACTCGATCAGTGCATGCAATTGATAAATTTTTCTCTGCTAATTTGGCCAAAAAAAACCGTCAGGTTGGCAGGAAAACCGACTTTGGTACTATTGTAATATTCCTTTTGGAATATTTAGACGAGGATAGCTAGAAAATATTTCAACATAAAATTTTGCCGAAATTAGTAATAAATATCGGTCAATTCCATAGAAAAATTATGAAATGTTCCAACACAATTTCAGTGAAATTTGCAATATAAACATTGAAAAATGCAGTGCTGCTACTTCAGTAATTTTATAAAAAATACTGTAAACATGAGAAATAGCAAACCCGATTTACTTTATTATGGATTACAAGATTACATGGAAATAGTTGAGGTGATGGCCTCCAATGTAATTGTTATAATATTGAATCTTGCCTCCCAAACTAAACTGGAAATGACGCCCAAATTGGAGATATGGGTGATCCCCACTCCGATCCACATATTTTCTCTAGATGTGCTCACCAACTGTTGTTGATGAAGCTCAATGAGATCTCTGAATGCAATCTTGTCAATAGTGAGTTGGGGTTTCGTCCACCACACCAAGAAACCCAAGAGTTTTCATCCTAGGGCTCTCCGAACCTGAAAACCAGGTTCTTTAAATCTCTCTAAGAAAATACTCCAATCCAATATGTCCCCAATGACTTGCTCTCCCCTCTTTTAAAGACCTAGTGGATCTCTCTCCAACCTTCTAGAAGCACTTTTATTTAATAATTTTATTTTAATTCTAGAAGCCCCTCCACTATTTTTATCTGAGTGACTCCTTTTATTTTATTTTAAGTCACTTTTCCTGTTTTGGCCTTCTACTCCATGTAAGCACTTTTCCCCTCTTTTATTTAATAAAGTGACTAATTAAAGTCACTTTTAATCCCAGAAAATAATTACCTTGCCCCCATGCTTTCTTTGGCCATTGAGAGTCACTTTTCACGATCCCATCTTGTAGATCTCTTCATGTCGGTTCTAACGAGCTATTACAGTAAGGTGTTTTTCCAAATAATATGCTCCAAATAACACCATGAGCGTATATTTTTGTAACATGCTTGATAGTAGCCCCATTTGATGGGGATCATAGGAATGCAACGAAACCAAGAACAACTGTGTGGAACTGACCGTTATGATGAAATATAGCAAGCGAACCCCGGCGGACCCCATAAAACTCCCTCCAAAACCCTCTTGGCACTGATGACGTAATCTTGCTCTTGTGACCTGGTTGTCACCAACCTTGATAATCCACCCAAGTTACATCACAAGGGAAATAAAAAATGGGGATACTACAATCTCAATCCGGGTTTTCCAGGTAGTGCCCCTGCTATATCCATAAGGCCTCATGGTAGGTCTTGCTGGACTAGGGCTAAAGATTAACCATACTAGTAAGGTGCAAGAACAAATTTATAGTCAAGATCGGTCAGTCTTCTAGAGCACCCTTTTATCCATACTAAATGCCAAAAGCAAACAAGTATAAGCACCTGATTGCAAAATGATCAAAGAACTTTTTGAATAGCAAGCCGCTTTCGTCCAAGTGGTAATGCTGGATGGTGAGAAGCACATGGTTGATGCAAATGATGGAGGCACATGGCATATAATTGTCAAATAGCGACTGTCAGGGGATGCTGGCTGGTTGTCAAATTTACAAGAAAAGTTTTCTCTTATGGGGTTACCCATTTGTGTGGGTAACAATTCCTAGGTTCATGTAACTTAGATTGATAGATGACATGGTTATTATTCCCTGAGTTTTACTAGACAAGGTCACAAGGTGAAGAGAGTTTTAAATCATGATGAGCATCCATGAGAATGGAGGACTAAAATATTCCTTGGAAATGAGACTGCTATATACATACGTGGAAATGAAGCTTCCCTCCCTGTCATACATACTATTTCTTGATATGAATTTTGTAATGGTACATAAGGACATTAATTATGTGGCATATATGTTTATTTGATGATGCGTTTTTGATTTGCTCATGTTGGTGCATATTATTGTTGGTCTATTCTTTGATATGATTATTTTTAAAATCTTTTTCAAGTTTATGTGGAGCAATCAAAGTAATTCATCAATGAATTTTTGAAAAAACCATAGTATGTTCCTTGTCCCACACCACCAAAGTTTTGGACCATGGCATGCCAAGGACTCATAATATAAGGGAAGGTATGTGATGATAATTTTATTTATCTCCACAATTGGGCAGGTGACAGGTCAATGGTACTAGGAATTACAATTACTATCACTAAACAACACGAGTATGTGAAACACAATTATAGTTAAAATATACAAGAAGCGGGAGGATTATTTTCATTATGTTCCTTGTCCCACACCACCAAAGTTTTGGACCATGGCTTCCTAGAACTCATCGGAAAGTGAAGGTATGTGATGATAATTTTATTTATCTCCACAATTGGGCAGGTGACAGGTCAATATGACTAGGAATTACAATTAATATCACTAAACAACACGAGTATGTGAAGCACCATTATAGCTAAAATATACAAGTGGGAGGATTATTTTCATTCAGAACTGTCACACCTATAGGGCATCTGCTGATAGCTTCATTGCTAGTTTCTTCCATCCTACTAAGTGTTACGTTGCCTTGGATGTAAGGAGTGCTTGTACTTTTTAAGTCTACCTTGAGTACCAATACTCGCTTTTTGATGTCATCTATGATTACTCCCTAGTGCCCTAGCTATGCAGTCCACTCTTGAAAAGGCATTAGTTGATAGATGTTTGGTGTCGACATTTGTATGACTGATTCAGGTGACAGGCATGCATGGCTCCCTCCAGCCCTGGAAGTCATTGGACTTAATTATTAAGACTATGTCTAATTGCTTGCTATTCTTAAGCTTCTAGGGTTTGTCTTTTTGGGTTAACTTGCTTGCATGTTTCATGCTCCTTTTTGCCTACTTTCATGCAGTACTTTCTTGAGCCAGCCTACCCCACCCCTCCCCACCTAAGAGATACATGCATTACTTGGCATGTGACATGGACCATTGGGAGGGCATGTCCTGTTTCACAGAGCATGGGTGGACAAGGTATACAAGTAAGGTTGTTTAACTTAAAGTACCATCATTATCAAAATGCATTTTAAATGCTTATCGATCAGGGAAGATTTTGTCTTTTATGTTGATAATGCTTATGATTCAATTTTAGGGTAGTGGTGCAAATATTTCTGTTCGCAAGGAGCCTTTCAAATTTGTATTCATTATAAAGGTACTTGATGGAGGGCTTGTGATGTATGTTTTGTTTTTATCAAGAGAATTAGTTTCTGATTCTAGGGTGCCTAATCTAGGGTTTTTTGTTTCTGATGACCGATATGCATGTGCATTATCCTCCTCTTACAATGCTTGTATTGACAAGCAACATAAAGAGTAGTACTCATAAGAGAAATGAAATCTTATAGAATTGTGAAGAAATTGCATTATCTCATTTATCTTTGTTGTGATTTGTATGTTGAAAAAGAGGTAAAAACTATTTATTGATGTTTAATTCTGTTGTGAAATTTACAGATTGCTTTTTACTAATTTAGGCGGAGAACGTCGGTTTGCTTCAATTGTTGCTAAGAGATTAGAATCTCTTGGAGCATTAACGCAAGGTGACCGTAGGTATGTTGTAAAATTCCATATCTGTTAAAATTTCCTCTTTCTCTACAACCTTGATTGGCCGAGGAGGTCAAAACATGAAAATGCAGTTTCTCTTTTTTCCTATTAGTGTTTTTATGAATGACTTAATTTAATAATGATATAATCAATTTGAAGAATAAGAGGTCAGCTATATTGTTTTTCTTTTTATCTTTATGAAAGCTTCTATTCTCTAGTTGATAAATTTAGCATAGTAAGCACTTCTGGTACTAATGTACAGCAAATGTTTCATGGCTACTTCTGACTAAACTCGGTCAACTGCTGGCTATGCTCTCTGTGCTACCTCTGCTTCTTATGCTTGTAGGGCTGGGCCATCATTGAGTGCATATAACTATGATAGTGTTTATGGAAAGAGGGCTCTTCATATGATGTATAAAGCTATCATTGAGCAGGTAAAGATATAGCTAATATCCGGTAGTTGTTGAATCATATATTGAGCTCATTGTATCAGGTGAAAGTAGTGAAATTGATTTTCATGGATTTGCAGAGCGATCAACCTGTTTTACCTCCGAATTGCTTAGTTGGAGAGCGTGAGAAAATTCAAGAATTTCATAGTTTGGCAAAGGCAGCATTGATATCAGTTGGAATCATTAGGGATGCAATACCTGGTAATATGGGCAAAAATTATATTTCAAGTTAAAAGTTAAAATCTGTGAATGCTTTCTACGTCTGTTGGCTTTGTGACCTCTCAGTGGGGCTTACAAAGCTGAAGGGAATTTATTATTTGGTTCAATAGATAGATAGGCGAAGAAACATATTACAGAATCCCAAGTGTGGATCTTGAGTCTGGAGTGCCAATCAGGTTTTATTCTAATTGCTATATTCCTTGTGAATGTTAAAATCATATGAAAATATAAAACATCTGTGAATTTATGTACAATTGGAACTTTATATGTTTGTATGTGTGTAGTGTGGTATCTTTTTGGTACTTATCTATTTAATTTAAGTGCTTCATTCTTATCTGGTTTTCAGTCTTTTGGTGGCCTGTTAAATATAGCTGTTTTAATTGTGTCTTTGTATCTCTGAAACAGAAGGAACTGGTAAAGATACATGGAAATTGTCAGGTCGGATACTTGAGAATGATATGAATGATGTTGGTCGTTTCTTGAATCGCATTTTGGGATTGGCACCTGATATCCAAAACCGGTATATGGTTTGTCGTTCTCAGTAAACTGTTTGATATTTTCAATGTTCATATCTATAACTGAGCATGATAAAGAAGCTTTTTTTGGTTCATTTTCTACAGGATTTTTGAGTATTTTATTAGTATCTTAGATATTTTGGTGCAAGATGCTCGCAAAGAAGGTGATTTTGATTCGGGAATTGTTGATATCAAGGCCAACCTTATAGAGCTTCAAGGATCTCCTCAGGTTAGTGCTGTCTAATTATAAACATCAGAAATTTTCATGTAGCATAATATGAAGGGGCTATGGTATAAGCAGAGCAAGGATCAATTGTTTCTAATGCAATTGTATCTTGACAGACAGTACATGAGGATCCCATGTCTGGGGCTTCAACTACTTTGTTCACATTAATGATCGATCGTGGAATGACATTTGAGGTATGGATCTAAAGTGCATGATATCATTTTAAAACTAGCCAAACTGCAGAATTGGTGTACTAGTAAACTTCTGGCTGGAAAATATGCAGTTCAGTTTTCAATGCCGTGTTTTGTTTTCCCTTTTTGTGATCCCCATGATAGCTTTTCTTGACAGTTGATCCATTTGAATTCAAATCTTGTAGGCTGCGTCTGGGTTGTTAGATCAGAATGCTAAGATTGCTGCAAATCAGACAGATGATGGTTTTTACGAATCTAAACGGGAATGGCTTGGTAGAAAGCACTTTTTACTGGCCATTGAATGGTATGATTCATTTTGCTATTTCTCCCGTGTGATGCTTTGATCACATTGATGCAATACCTAAATCCTTACTTACTCCTTTGTCTTTCTCTCACTTGTATTATGCAATAGCTTGAAAGAATATTGTTCAAGAATTGTTATGAAGACGGCAATTAGTTAAACACTATATGTTGGATGATAAGTGAAATCTTTGTCTTTGTAATTGTTTCCAGGGAAGGTTATGTTACGCCTTTGTAATTACTCGAAGCTGGGTGTCAGCTAGTAATTTAGGATAGGTGATGCATGTTAATTTCTTTAAAAGTTGACTCCATATGCTCTGTTAAATAGATTAATTATTTCCACCTATTCATTTTTCTGATTTCAAGCAAAATAGTTAGGATAGCAGTTATTATAGCTTTTTTTCTCTACGTTTTATTCTGAAGTTATTAAAGTATCTCCAGAGTCCAGGCAATAAGCTGAAAACCACATTTAATAGTATAAGAAGTTCTGAGGTCTGCAAGGCAGTTACAATTGAATTTTATCTTTTAGTTAGGCTACCAGGAGAGAAAATATGTAAGCCAACTATAATTGTAAAACATTAAAGCTTGATAGCAATGAGAAGAGAAGAGACATGCCACATTAAACTTATCTGAACAGAACTGCATTATATGTTCACCGTCTTAAGTGCCTTGACAGTTGTTATGAAATTTGTTGTTGTCATTTATTGTCATATCTGAAATTGAAACAGAAAATATTTGATGTCTGCCAGTTCTTCTGAGACAAATGGTGTTGATTATTTTATCTATTATTTTGATGATACCATAACTTGTGCAGTTGAGACCATTTTTTCATGTAATGAAGGAAAGTAAAAGTATGACCTAATTGGTCTTAGTTGATAATCTCCAAATACAACATTCTCTTTATGTTTCTCTTGAAATTGGTATGTGCCATTGAGAGACCTGGTTATTCATTCTTCTCTAATTTATCTTTTGAGCATCTGATCAATGGAAATTGGAATATTAGTACGTTGCATTGTTTGTTGCAAGGTATGCAGCAACTCTTGATATCATTGTTTGTTCCAAGGGATGTAGCAACTCTTGATATCATTGTTTGTTCCAAGGGATGTAGCAACTTTTGATATTATTGATAGGAAGCAGGTAGCAACTGTTGGTATTCTTGATAGGAAGCATGTAGCAGCTGTCAGTATTCTTGATAGGAAGCACATAGCACGTTCCAGTTTGCCTTGTGGAAAAAATTTATAGTGTTTGCATGCTTCGCTTGGCCTATGGGTTGCCAGGGTTTGCTTGGGCAGGTGGGGGGGGTGGGGAGTCGTGGGGCAAGTAGTTTTTTTATAACCCTATTTTGTGCAACTTGGTGAAATGCACAACAGAGTGTTTTGCTAATGTATGGGATGCATTTCACAAAATAGGGCGGCGGTTCTGGGTGCACCACCTAGAAAGCTTGAAAAGAGGGATGCTTGAGTGTTCACACATGATTTTTCTTTAGAAAACCCCATGAAGTAAATAAAACATAAAAAGTGTAAAAAGTTTATGCAAGCAAAGAATCCCTTGTATAATGATGAATTGACATGGGATGAATTGTTATGTTGGGATTTTTTTTATTAATGGTTTTAGGGACGGGGCCCCAATGTCTGCTTGTCACTTGTGAATTTCCCCAAATGAGTGCCGAAATAACTCAGTTTTGTGCACAGGAGAACAAGTAACTTGTTGACAGGATGGAATGTACCACCAACAACTAGGGGATCTTCCTAGTGTAGGATCCGAATCCTACTCTACACAGTTTGGTCTAGGAGTCCCATCCGGTATGTAGACCCTATTACCCATCATTTTGTTGGTGATATCCCTAGGAGAAAGTTTTTCTCCAAGATGGTCCTCAAACGGCAACGAGCAGCCACTTGCAGCCGCCAACTAGCTCGTTGTGCCATTTCTCCCCCATCTGAGCCAACAATGACGTCCCTCACCCATCTGTCATGATTGTAAGTTTGAAGGTGGGCCTCTTGAACCTAAAGGTATGCCTTGTCATTTGGTAATTGAGTTATCATGGATACTTCTGGGCATGGATCATGGGGAGGTTCGGCGGAAAAGGTGCGCTAGGTCTGTGCTCTTGTCCCCTAGACTTCTTTTGGATGTTAACCTTGGACTTTAGTCCTGTGGGATCTCTTTTACTGACCTTTGGGCTTTAGGGATGGTACTACATGGGAAAACTTGACTTTGGTTGTGTGGTCCCGCTCCCTCATCCACATATATCAATCCCCTTCCACTCATTATAATCTCATTCATCATTTCTCACACTTGGGTCCACATTCCTCCACTGGGTCCACATAGGGTTGTTGATTTGGGGTGGCATCGGATGTGCTCTAGCCATGAAAATTGGTGGAGACGCTAAAGCACATGAGATCTCCAAGGCCCAGAAATGGTTTGGATAGATTGTGCCCGGTTTGGGAGATATTAAAATAATTAATATTTTTAATGGAGTTCCTAAGTCTAAACTTAGGAAAAATAAAATATTAATGGGTATTAATATAAAACTGGGTTAGAAGGTTCCAAAGTCATGGATCAAGCCAAATCTAATCTTAGTCGTTGATTAGAGATTTAATCTTGGCTGTTGAAGGACCAACGAGAAAAGTATAAGAGGAGGCTTGAGGGTTATTTCGAAGACACACCAAAGTGATCAGTCATTCATTTTGCTAGCGCAGGGTTGCTAAGCAAAGTTGAATCAGTGATCAACAACGAGGGGCAGTGAGTACTAGGCAGAGAGGTAGAGATAGTACCAAGAGACCAACGCAAAAGCAGAGGGTGAAAGGCAGCATCCAGTTTAGGCCACTCAGAGCCCAGTAGAGACAGCGCAGAGGCTAGAGGGACTGCATCATCCATGTAGAGGCTGCAGGAGTGACACAAAGGGTCCTAGAGGCTGCACAATGCCTCAAAGGGTAGACACAGAGAGGTTTGAGGCTGACGCAGGGCAGCAGGAGGCTGACGTAGAGGCTAGAAGGGCCAGCGCAGAGCTTCAGAGAGGTTGAAGAGGGTTTCATGGGATATGCTTTCTGAATACATGTTTCCGAGTAGAGAGGTATTGCTGTTGTGTATTTTTTCTTTGTTGGGTGAGCCGATTAGGCACCCAGTTGTACTCAAGGAAATACTACATAATAATAAACCCTCAGAATCGCTTCACCGATTTTTTCGCATTGGGTTTCTCCGGGGACATTTGTCCAAAAATAATGGTGTCACTTGTGTGTTTGTTTTCTTTTAGCTGATGATCTGTAGATGTTGTGACTGTATTACTAGCAGAATACAGATTAATTTTTTAAGGGATAGACTTAGAAAATTCAACATGGTATCAGAGGGTGTTTGCAGATCACAGGAAAGCTGAAGGCATCAGCTGAGCAGAGCATTTGCAACAGATTCAGCTGTCACGAGTGACAGAGCTGATCCTTGTAGAAAGCGACAAAGGAAGGGTTGATGCAGAGGGACTTCCATCATTCCGGGCTTGAGAGAGGCCAATGTAGAGGTCGAGGAGGGCAGAAACAAACTCACGCAGAGGCTAGGAGGGCTGATGCAGGTTGTTGAGGGAGTTGTTTTGCTGGTGCCAAGATTGTGCAGAGCCAAGATGCTCAATCCTTCAGTTGATGGGGCGAAGGGCGCTGTGGGCAGTTTGCGGGAGCGAAGCTGGTGGTGTACTGTGGTCAGAACAGTACCTAACAGGGCAAAACCAAGGTAGAGGGAGTTGCTACCGAGGCAGATTTCTAGCCAAGGAATCCGGACCAATGTTGCAGTTGCACAAACGATCGGAGAGGGGCTACTTGACAGTTGGTAGAAGGATTTCCAGGAGGGAAATCGGGACCCAGAGGGAGTCCAGAAGAGAACTTCTAGACGGGAAGTAGAGAGACTTAGAGGAGTCAAACCGTGAACTTCTAGACAGGAAATCGAGAGACTCAGTAGGAGTCGAATCGAGAACTTCCTGCCAGGAAGTAGAGAGACTCGGAAGAGTTGACAGAGAAGAGCAGAGAGATGGCCGTGAATGGGCTGAGGGATCAGGATAGGCTGGACAAAGTGTCCAACTTTGTGGTCTTGAAGGCTAGGATCTTGTCCATTCTAAACAAACATCGCATCAAGGGCTTTGCCTGGAGAGTAATTGCTATCCTAGTTGACCCGATAGCTAATGAGAGGTACAAGGAGGGCCATGGCCAAGGCAAAATGCATCATCCTTGATGGGGTCAAGGATCATGTGGTCCAACATATTGCTGAGAAGGAGACGACAAAGGAAATTTGGGATACCTTGAAGACGTTGTAACAACATACTTCCATGTAGAGGAAGATGCTACTTGAGAATCAACTAAGGTCATACCAGATGCAGAAGGGAGAGCAGATAGATCTCTTCGTTGGTCGGTTGAAGGAGATCTGGGACCAACTGACTTCCATAGGGTCCACCCAGATCAGGAGTTGATGGTGAGGACCACACTAAACGCAGTCTCTGAGGAGTGGGAGACATTTGTCTAGAGCATACCGGGCAGGGTGAGTCTTCCAGATTGGGAAGAATTGTGGGCGGCTCTTCGCCATGAAGAGATCAGATGGCTGACCAAGACGGAAGTAGCAACAAAGGAGTCTGGATCAAGAAGGAAGAGGAAGAGGATGCAACTCTGGCATTTGCGGGAAAGCAAGAGTAGAGGAAGAAGAAGGACCTCTCCAAGATCAAGTGCTTCCACTGTGGGGAATTGGGTCACTATGTGAACTATTGTCAGAGGAAGAAGAACAAGGGAGAGGCTTCTGACTCAAAGGCAATGCCAACGAAGGCGAGAAAGAGGTCGAGGAGGATGACGATTGTGCCATGAGTGCTCATGTGCCACTAGAGAAGAAGTGGGGAGACATGGAGCTGTAGTCAGGAGGACTACAGGCGATGAGGAGCAGGATCCTTGAGGTACCCAACCTCTTGGATTATACCTTGCTACGAGAGCCCCGAAGAGGAGTAGCAAGGCTAGCGGATGTTGGTAGAGACAAATGTGGATGAAGCGGCGTAGAGTGCTACAGTGCAAGAGTCCCTTGGCAGTGTGAGGCTAGCAAGCTGCAATAGTGTGAGAGGCACAGGAGTGTTGCACCAGTGCAAGATGGCACAGAGAGGTGTGCAATGGTGCGAGATGTAGGGAGTTGTTGCAGCGACACAGTGGTCAATAGAGGGAGCACTTGTTAGCGGCAAAGGGAGCTTCAACGTTGGGAGTGTTTCTAGCCTGATAGGGATGTCAGAAGTTGGGTGGATCAGTTACTTACTTCTCAGTAACTGAGTTGCAGTTCAGTAGTAGTATCCAATAGCACGATGCAACATGGTGAAAGGGGATGCAGTGCAGATGCAGTGTTGGGAGGATGGACCGGCAGCAACATGGATGCAGAGGGTGTTGCTGTACAAATGTAGTAGTGGCAGTGGCAGGGCTATGGGCAACATTACAGGATGCAATAGTGCAGATCATGTTGGGCGGGGAGGCCTATAGCATCAACAGAATTACTGGTGTCGTATAATCAGAGTGATGCTCAGTGTGGAGTATTACTAGAGCACAGTTCTCGCTAGGAGGGAGTGTTGATTTGGGGTAGCATTAGATGTGCTCTAGCCATGAAAATTGGTGGAGAGGCTAAAGCACATGAGATCTCCACGACCCAGAAATGGTTTGGACAGATTGTTCTTGGTTTGGGAGATATTAAAATAATTAATATTTTTAATGGAGTTCCTAATTCTAAACATAGGAAAAATAAAATATTAATGGGTATTGATATAAAACTGGGTTAGAAGGTTCCAAAAGTCATGAATCAAGCCAAATCCAATGTTCCACCAAGGTTCCGAGACGAGGGGGCGAGGGGGCGCGGGAGCGGCCTATGCAAAAGCTCCCTACCATTTTGTAGGAAACGTGGGGGAGCGTCAGGGTCTTAAAAATTTATAAATATAAAATGTAATTTATTAATTGAGTCCACTATGACAATTTGGTTTGAATTGAAAAGCTGCAAAGCATGATCATTGATATGAATATCATTTGACATTATCCAAATTTATAATATCATATAAAATAATAAATTTAAAATTCTAATTCAGCTTGGTCAAATTCTAATTTAGATTTTGGTCAGACAGAGGGAGAGCTTCAACTTGATAAGGTAGCCACTGAATTCTGTGAAAAGGTAAATGAACAGATCAGGAACACTGCATTGGCAGTAGAAGGGGCAACTACAATGGGTTGTCCAGTTGTATTGGATCCAACAGCTAGAAAGTTTGTTATATTATATATAATATAGACAGTACACCATATGCTGAAAGAAGAGTTTTAGTTCCAGGAGAGATGAGAAGATCACATGAAAGAGTTTCTGACAGTTTACTATCAAATGACATTGACTGCAGGATGACCATCTGCGAACCAACTTAGGTGACCAACGATGGCATGGATAATTTGTCTACCTTATTAGAGCAATGCCATGTAGTTCAAACTTCAAGCTAGCAGTGTATTTCAGGGGTGAAAATAATTTTCAGACCTGAGAATTCAAGCCGAGCAACTGTGCTCTGTGTAAATTTTGTAATTGTATAAATTCATATATAACGACAGTTCTTGAGATTTCTTGCTACCCATAGTATTTTGTCATACTTGCAGTAAACGCATGTTAGTCTATAGTCCTCCCAATTATTTCCCACATGACATAGGTGTTGCTTCCATAGTTTGTATGTTAAATGTCATGCAAATTAAAAACACAAACTGAATGTCTCATATTCTTTGCCTGTCACTCCAGTTATCTCCCCACTGTAATCCAGCCATCACTTGAGAAAAAAAGGAGAAGTTTTAAAAGGGAAAATTCATGTACGTGCTATATGGTCCAGCGAATTTCCATGATACTGACCCTCTAAAATAACGCTTGTTGAAACCAAAAGACAGCACAAGACGTTATCCCCATACAGAACATGAGTAGCTTTGTACCACTTTAGGTCTATTAAAACATAAACTATAAGCAAGGCCATTTTTTTGGGAGCATGGGGAAACGTCCCATCAGGGAAGGGAGACGTTTCCCTAGCACGTCCCCCTGAGTTTTCTCCATTTTGGGAGCGTGGGGAAACGTCCCCTACTCGTCCCCAAGTCCCCGGAGCGCGGGGGAGCGAGGAAACTAGATCCCTAGGGGGGGGCGAGTCCCCGTGGAACACTGGTCAAATCTAATCTTAGCCGTTGATTAGAGATTTAATAGTGGCTGTTGAAGGACCAACGGAAAAAGTATAAGAGGAGGCTTGAGGGTTAGTTGGAAGATACCCCAGAGTGATCAATCATTCATTTTGCTAGAGCGAGGTTGCTAAGCAAAGTTGAATTAGTGTTCAGCAATGAGGGGCAGTGAGTACTGGGCACAAAGGCAGAGACAGTACCAAGAGACCAGCACAGAAGCAGAGAGCGAAAGGCAACAACTAGTTCAGGCCACACAGAGCCCAGTAAAGACAATGCAGAGGCTAGAGGGACTGCATCATCCACGCAGACGCTGCAAGAGTGATGTAGAGGGTCCCAAAGGCTGCGCAGTGCCTTAGAGGGCAGACACAGGACAGCAGGGGGCTGACGCAGAGGCCAGAAGGGCCAGCCTAATGCTTCAGAGACATTGGAGAGGGTTTCTTGGGACAGGTTTTCTGAATACATATTTCTGAGTAGAGAGGTATTGCTGCCGTGTATTTTTTCTTTGTCAAGTGAGTCAGTTAGGAACCTAGTTGTACTCAAGGAAATAATGCATAATAATAAACCCTCAGAATAGCTGCACCCGTTTTCTTGCATTGTGTTTTTCCGAGGACATTTGTCCAAAAATAACGGTGTCACTTGTTTGTTTGTTTTCTTTCAGCTGATGATCTGTAGATGTTGTGATTGTATTGTGTTTATTATTTGTTCAAAATTTACAAGTAGAAGAAATAAAGCAACATTATACAGATTAATTTTCTAATGGATAGACTTAGAAAATTCAAGAAGGGTTAGCCTTCCTCCTCCCCTTGCCCATACCTTGGGTCGGGCTTGGAATGATGCCCTAGAGGTTGATTCAGCTGAAAGGAAAAGTAAAATTATAATTGGTCACATTCAACATGAAAATGTACCACAAAATGCAAAAGATGGTTGGGACAAACACATTTAGTAGGTGGGAAAAAGTCGATACATGAGCTCCACTCCATTCTCATGGCCACCACCCTGGTTCCTATAGGCCCTAGATGAGCCTCCTTTATCATTTAGGAATCCATGATTGTCCCAACACCTGGTGGGCAATGAACCACGCTACCTTAAAGGGGATATCCATTATTATCCCTTTAACATCATGCTCTTATCCCTTGAGCCCTGAGCAGTTAATCAAAGAAAAATCATAGAAGGCAAAAGACATATAAAGAAGGTGGAAAAATCAAGGTCAGGGTACCTCATGCACCACGATTGCTCCCTCCTATACATTATATACCCAAGTGTGGGCTTCCATTTTACTAGCTACCCTTTTTGCTCTAATATGTGGCTCAGAGCTGCCCCTTTCATTCCCTACTCCATTCATCTCTTTATCACATTCTACCGCCCTTTGAAGGATGTACCTTGGACATGCTATCCCCTTTCAAGGTAGAAACCACCTAATAGGGTACTTGGTTAATGCCATTTGGAGCTTAGAGACATTTGCACACATGAAAGCCCACTATGGAAGGGCATGCCATTATGGAAGGGTATGGTTTGTAAGATCTTTAACTTGATTTCGTTAAATGAGTTGTACTAGAAGGCTAGGGGAGTTATTGGATCTTATGTAGGATTGCAGATGGTCTCCATTTTGGGTTTGGTCTCCCTATACGGAGTCCTAACCCTCTAGATGGCTACACTGGCACATGTAGGGTGTGTGTTGAGAGCCATGGGCCTCACAACAGTAGACAACACTCAATGGATCCCCAAATATTTTCAGAGATTGCTCGAGATTCACATATTGGACGAGGAAGATGCACCTGGTTCACCATGTCCAACTAGCCACACAGTTATACCATGCACTTGGCAGCTGACGCAAGACTTGTATGCTGATGTGGCATCACTTACATCATCATTTGGGACCTTACAGATGATCTGCAGGCATCTTCGACCTACTTGGAGACACATGAGGTTACTTGTGTGCCCTCACATCCTTTGGGAGCACCACAGGTTTAATTTGGAGGACAAGGGGCCAACCCCTTGTCCACTAATTTTGGGAGTCCCATTCATCATTGTGGCACTTATGGACTTGATCAGGCTTCTTAGAAGGCCCAATGACATGTATTGTTGATCATTCAACCTGTTGAGAGGCTTATTCATTTGTTTATGAGCTAGTTTGGTGGGCTTGTCACCAAAAGTTAGTTATTTTGCACATTATTTTTATTTTAAGGGCTAATGCAGGCCCAAGTAGCTAAATCAAACTCATTAGAAGTGATGAGTATTCATTTTAGCATCATCAGTTGGATTGGATCATTCTCTCTCTTGAGATTTTCACTATTCCTTTTTGGTGGGTGAAATTGGAGCATGGATGAATTTTGATGTCTGGATGACATTTTCTTGACTTGGAGCTTCTTTATTGGTAAATCAATTCATGGTTTGATATATTCTCTTACATGTAAGTACAAACTTAATGTTAATTTATTTTACTTTGTGACATATAGTGATAATGGGATTTTCACTATTTTAGGGCTAATTGCTGTATGCATTTACTGCTAAATTGTGGAATTGTGTTTCTATATAGCATATCTCTATGTATGGGTCATGTATGATGAACGAATTTTCCTAGAGATCAAATTCATCTTGATAATGCATCTTGATTTGAAAACGAAGTATAAATGTTCTAAGGTCACTCTCCTTTGCCCTAATGCCAAATGAAGTATTCCTTAGAGCCTCCTTGAGCTAGAAATGAAATCCATTCTCATTATTCATCTTGATTCCATATCCCCAATGGAATTAGGCACTGGTACACCATAAGGTGATCACCCTAAACCATTTTTCTTCACCTTTTCCTCCTCCTCTCTAGGCCTAGCCACGCCGGGTCACCTAGGGCATCATTTTCCCATCAGAATACCCATAGAAAAGGTTCGATCTCCTGGCCTCTCATGCGCTGGTGTGTCCTCAAAGTCTCGTCCAAATTTGAAGAAATTCCGATGGTGGGATTGTGAGATATCCCAAGTCCTAGCCCTGAGGTCAAACTTTGCCGTGGGTTTCCCTAAGCTAGCACCTCATAGGATCATTTTGGCATCTTTAAGTGGAAATTTTTTCTTTGATCCTTTTCCCTTCCTTTTTTAGGTTAAAATCATCATTGGTTGCTAAACTCGCTCCTCTTAACAGAAGTTGGGTCCACTTGGTCGCGTGTGGTCCCATTTCTCATCAAAGCCAATTCTTCAAAGACAACTCGGGAATTCAAGTTTTGCAAGGATTTTAGGGATTGAGGAGCTCCTTCACAAGTCACACTGCTTTAACCTTGCCCTTAAATCCTCACCTCCTTCTCCTAGAAAGCCTTGTACCTTGCTTAAGAAGCAAGCAAGCCCCACTCTTGAATCCCTTCTAGGAAAGGGTCATTGTGGCCACTTCATATCCATGGTTGATATATCCTTCACAAGTGACTCTCTATACACCGGGTCTCCTCCCATCGGTGAAAGTCCATAAAGAGTAGGGAGCGTTAGCTGAGGTGACAGTGGGCTAAGTCTCCATCATTGCCCTTGATCTAACAGTTGACCCTTTAGGATTCCCTTTTAGGTCCCTTGCTAGTTTGAGTGGTAACATTTTTGGCGTTGTTGCCAGGGACACGAAACATGTGTTTGTTACCCATATGACATATTGACATATCATTATTGGCGACTCCATTGGAAGAACAAAGCCCTAGTTCTTCATTGAAACTCAAAATCAATGGTTGTAGGGTGGAGCGAGCATTTTTAAGGTAATATTAGTTCACCCTGGCAACTCCGATGATATCAATATATAAAGATCAATGGCTTTTAAAAGGCTTAATGAGTGGTTTCCTACTTTGGATGTCACATGGGTTCCAGGATACCCAAATGGCCTGGATTGGAAGTTCATGCGAAATATGCCACAATTTGAGGGTGATCCATACATAAGAATTGACCACATAGCAAAACTTATTCAGCATGCTTCTGAGGTTAATGTGGTTCATCTAAACAACCTCATGGAGTTATTTATTTTCTCTATTAAATACAACCACCGAGGTCGGCTTGACTCGTGTGAGCTTGAAAGCGTTTCATCTTTTATCGGGTTAGTCAACAAATTTGTGGAGTATAGGGGACCGAAATTCCAATCTAATGAAGTTGCTTGTGAGAGCCTAGAAGAAGCCCTCAAAAGGGAAGTTCTCATTAGTCAAGATGAAGAGGTTGGAGATAACCTTGAGGATCTGAGTGATGAGTTTGAAGATGAGTCCTAATCGGGTCCATGTGATGAACAAGATGATTTTGAGAACACATGTTGGGAGGGATGAGTCTGTGGAAAGTGAAATCGAGACTAACTTTACCTTTTCTCAAGGATATTACTCTCGATGACTCTTCTTTTGCGCACCTTGAGGAAGGTGATCCCATTAGACCCTTGGAAGAGGACATTGGGGATTACTTCCACATTGAAAAGGAGAAGTGGGAAATCATTGTTCCTGAATTTGATTGTGCTCCCATTTATGACACTGACAAGGAAGATGAGGTGGAGAGTGGTTTCTTCTTTCTCTCGGACATTATTTATGATGAACCATCGATACCCTTGGGAAGGGGAATGATTACTTTCCCTTGCATGAAGAGGGGTAGTTGGAAGTAATCGATTCTCCTTTTAGGGAAACCCAATATTTGATGCTAATAATGAGGAAATCGATAAGGCTCCTAACTATCCTCCTTATGGTTCTATATTTAAATCACTTGAAGAAGAAAGACCTATTGAATATGACACTTCACCCTCCCCTTTGACTTTTCCTCTTGTTCATCATCTTGAGTCTTCCAGAAGTGATTCCCTCAAGAAGAAGAGTTGTTGTGACTTGGATTTTGGAGAAGTTCTTGATCAAGGGTCTAGGACTTGGAATTCATCAATTGAAGATTCTATAGGAAAAATAATTTGTTTGGGTTTTCCTCTCAAGATTGGAGAGGTTTTTGGCCTTGGCTTATAACCTACATCTGGTGTCATTTGTCTCATTGTTCTTTATGGTTTGGTAGCTGCCTTTATGAAGAAGAATACATAATAATAATCAAGCGAAGAAGAACCTAATTAAGAAAGTAAAAGTCTTCACAAATATTTATCATTTCTAGAGAAATCATCTCATTTCTTTGACCTAGATTTCTCAACAGTAATCACATCATATACCATCCATTTGTTGGAAGAGGAAATCCCACAGCGTATGAAGGCACATGAAGAAATAGTGCGCCAAAAGTTCAGAGGAACTTTTAATTCATTAAGCTGAGAATATCCATGGCACCACCACAAAAAATCTCCATCAAATCCAGAAGTAGAAATAGAAAATTACTTGTTGCATTCACTAGAAGATCCCTTAGTTCTCAAAACAATATGCACCAAAATGAGTCCAAAGCTAAAGGTCCTTTACAATGTGTCATGAAGGCATATTTATAGAAAAGGGTGACTCTTGGTCTACCCATGACTCTTGAGCTACCTCATGACATTTCATATTCCCATGAGACTCTACTCTACTCTAGTCTCTATCCTACTATGCACATGTGAAAGAAATGGTTCTATTCTAATAGTTTAATAATAGACAATTCTGGAACATCTACATGTAATTCTTGTACAAGATATGAATACCAAAGCTTGTATTCGGTTGCCACATTGACCACCTTTTGTTGCTCATCCCCATGTTTGTGAAGGCACTCTAGGGCATCCAATATTAGAGTGTTCTTTTTGACCTTGATTTGATTTGATAAGGTCACCAACTTGGTGTATATCCTCACTGGTTCTATCACATATTGAGCGATTGTTTATTTTGTCATCTGCAAGTTTTCCATAGTAGAGGCCTGTTTGAGAGGATTGAGAAATGCCTAAATTTCCTGGAGAACTTCTTGTCGCTTCCTTACTTCACCGACTGATCTGATAGAAGGGACTTTGTGCACTTCAATCACGTATTCTAGACCAGTCAGCAAATACTTATACGGAGCTAGTACTCTATTTACATCCTTTGCTAGTTTGTCTCGTGATTGGACCTCGATGCAAGTTTGGACTTCGTCATTTTGTGTAGTTATCCAATCTTTTGTAGGGAGAGTCGCTGGTGCATCCAGATATTTTGTAGTCCATACACATATATTGTTGATAGCAGTGGTGGCTTGTTTGAGCACAGCTGTATTCTCCTTAGTTTCTATCTGTATGGTTGGGAATGGTGCTACAGTCTAATGCAACTTCAACATCTCTTCGTAGACTATAGTCATATCTTCCTCTAATGTTGCCACCTCTTCTTCAATGGACGCATGTAACTCCTTTGCACTTGAATGGGCTAGGCACAAAATTTTATTCTCCTCCTTGGCCTTAGTGACTCTTTGCTTAGAAGCATAGAGCTTGGCGTGAAGTTTTGCAACTCATTTATTTAGTCTACTCACATTTAGCTTTGTTGCAGTTGTTGTAGCTTTTTCTATCTCGTCACACAATTGCTTTCATAAGATATAGAAGCCTCCTAAAGACCACCTTTGGGTTGATAGGAGACCAGTGCTTAGGTGTTAAAATTGGCAACTAGGGCCAAACTCCATGTGGGTCATCTTATTTATGGTAGCTAATATTTTTCGTGGATTCCTTGTATTTGATATATGTTTATATTTTGTGGCTATTGTATGAAATCGTTAATTGTCTAGGGTTTCTATGTTGGAAATATTGAGAGGGGGGTGAATCAATATGTCTCTTTAATTGTTATTTTTACTAGTTAGATCACTTATAATTAGAACACAAAACGAACAATAAGAATAAATACTTTTATTAACTTCTTCATTACAATAAATCCAATACAAGATAGTGTAGGGCTCCAACCCTAGATGAAGACACCAATCTTCAATCTCCCAGACTCCAACTTGTATTTTTCCAAGAACCGATTTGGACTTCCCAAGGCTCCGACCTTGTCACTTTGAGGCACCAACCTCAAGGGCTCCAATCCTATCTTTGGTACAGGCTCCAATCTGGTCCCTTGAGGACTCATATCCTCTATGGCTCCAACCTTATCTTCCAAGGCACCAACCTTGTCTTTATGAGGCTCCAATCCTAAACTTCAACGAGCAATGCCTCCTCCAAATCAGTTCATCAGTGACAACCTTCTCTTCTTAGAAGGTGACACCACTGCTTTTCATATTACCCACACAAGTTTCTTCAAGGTTACATCATGAGGGCCTTCAACAGTGCATCATGGTGTTTTCAATCAGCTAAGGCTTCTCAACAAGATGTCTTTACAAGGCTACACTAAGCCTTCTCCAAAAAGATCTTCAAAATCAACCCTCCTTCAAGAGTACTTCAAACTGGTTCAATCCCAAGGTCTTGCTCCACTACAGTTCCTCAACAAAGTACTTCAAATTACTTCTTCAACAAGTTTTGAGGCACTTGTGAACTAGTCTCTCCGAGCTCCTTATCCCTTCAAACAATACCTACACGCTGGTCTTCAATCGATCCTGATGATGTGCTATATAATACAGGCCTCCAAGCCACAATAGATTTGTAATCTGAGCTCCATAGACCACTGTCCAAACACCTCTCCATAGGTTTGAGCATTGATCAAAGATTGCTGTCCAAACTTCTACACTTGGTAGCTTCCACACTATTCAAAATCTTCAACAGGACCGAGAGTAATCTCTCCACACATGTACTTACCACAGGTTTGATCACTGAAGTGAGTTACCACAGTAGTCACCACATATCAGAGGTTCCTCTTGTAGTTGTACACAGGTCCTCTGTAAGTTGAGCTTCAGTTCTTGGTTACCGACCACAGGTTCGAGGGTATGGTAGATCACCGTTGATGACCACCTTGCTGCTTCAATGGGTGCGAGCCTTTTTATCTCCTCGTCTTTTTTCGGTACTGTAGTAATTGTTTTCTGTGTGAAATCGTCTCGGTTATTAATGGAATACTTTAGATAATGCCCATTTACAAATTCTTGACTAGTATCAGAATACTTCAGATATTGCTCGTTCTCAATGGATGAAGGTCTTCTGAGTTCCGACCCAAGAGGTGTGAGATTTCTTCAGATACGTCTTGAAGGTTTACAAAGCCTCGTTATATATTAAGCATACTGTTCCTTGTTGCTGGTCTGAATGTTTCACAGGTTTGAAATATTTTGTTTCATCAATTTTTAACCCAACCAAAATTTGCTTCCTCTTCTCGGCCTTAAGCTTCCTTTCCTCAGTGCTGTAAAATTCACGAATTGTGAACTGTATCTTACTCTCTGTGTTGGATAACCGACGCTGATTGTGAAATGAAGATTTGAGTTCATATATATATGATTTCACCTTGAAGTGAAAAGACACGAGCTGTGGAGGAAGCTGACTTGAGAGATAGGGTATAGGTCGGTTAGATTGTTAAAATAAGACATATGACCTTCAAAAATCATTTGTCATCAGTGGCGGATGTTGATGGGTATCAGAGGTTTGGGTATCGGAAGCTTTAACATGACATAGCCTTCAAAACTTGCGATATAGGAAAGTTCCGATGCAACAAATGCAATATTATATTAAAACATTAAGATAAAGCCAATCGCGTCCACAACCATATCGACAATTGAAGATTAGGTCTTATTGGAGGTTCCATTTCAAAAGTTCTGATAAAATGGCAGATGCGATTTGATAATTAAATCATTAACTTAAATCAAGTCAGGTCCGCATATCAGAATTCGGATCTTAGGTCCTAACTGAGGTTTTATGATATTGCATATTGAAAATCGAAGGATTTGAGTGGTGACACAATAAAAATGCTGATATGATATTTTTACGATAGGGTTTTATTATATGCATTGTGTTATATATGATCTCCACTGTCATGTCTTCAACTATGTCATTATATCATCTCCATGTCATCATATGGTCCTCCATATCATCATGTGGTCTCCATCCATGTCATTATGTATAGTCATCTAAGTCATCAACTTATTAAATGTTTAGGTTAAGGCTTCTTCACATGAGCAAGGACATCATCATGGTTTTAGGGCCTCTTCATCAAGAGCAAGGATATCATATTCCCACAACAAGGATAGTTCTAGGGCTTGTATATTGGACACATAATTGACACTCAAAGACTAGATCACTATGAACATCAATCTTCATGTTTTAGAGCATCATGGACATCTTAGACTAGACCTCTTCTTTATTGTCTTCACATCTTCATAATGTAACAACAACCTTAGCGCTAGGGGGTTGCATGAGGTTCATTAACATCACAAGAAGATTTTCCATATCCAATAATGCTATATTGACATCAATGACAACCTTGACTAACAGTCTCCCCTTTTGTCATTGATGACAATATTCTTGACCTTCCAACATTCTCTCCCCCTTTGACATCAATGGCAAGCAGGGTACCCAAGTACTCCACCTATCAATTTGCTTCTTGATATGCTGCTCCCATTGTATTTTCTTCAATGATAGTTCTCTGTGATAGATGTATTGCTCCCCCTGTCAAGGTGCTCTTGCTTTTGGCATGTGGTCCATGATAGATGTGTTTGCATTTCTTAATGTAATGAACCAACTCCCCGTGCCTGCATAAAGTCTTCTAGCCCTTCTTTTTGCTCAAGAAAAACAAAATTGCTTGCCTTGTGATCAAGTGGAAGACATCTTCAACAATGGTCCATCGGATGAGTAAAGGATTATGTTGTTCAATGGAGTTGCTCCTGTGAGATTATCTAAAAAAATGATTGTCCGTGTGAGACTCATCAAGGATTTCATAGGGTCACGGATAGCTTCTGCAAGAATGATTACAAGCTCCCCCTTACTGTATGCATGGTCTCCTTTTTGGCATAGTCTCGTCATCAAACACTTGTAATATTACATCTGCCATGGATGTCTCAATCAAATAAACATGTGTTGTTGGCTTGAGTGACCAAGAGAGTTTCAGATCCAATTTGCTTCCTTCTCCATTCTTGAGTAACCTTCTTTTCTTGCTTGGTAGTCATGGTTTTAGCTTTCTTAGGGACCCAAGTCAGGTTACAACTACTTGCCATATGTCCAATTTTATGGCAATTGGAGCACACCATCTTGTTGATGAATGAGGAATCATGACTTCTTGTTGCAAAGTTGCTTCTAGGGCGCTAATGGGTCCCCATTATATTTTTCCTTGTGGTATGCCCTACAGTGCTTTGCCTTGTGCCCAAACTTTGTAGAAGAATAATAATAATCAAAAAATATACTTTGATACCTGGAGGATGGAGATTGCCTTGATGTACTTCTGAAGTTATTTTGTCTTGGGATCCTTTGATCATATCCATTGCCTCTTGCATTATTGACACCATCTGCATATCTTCTTGTCGTAGGGTTTCTTCCAATGTCATCTTGACCCTTCTCCTTGCCTTTGCTAGAACTGGTGGCATCAATATTTCTTCTAGGCTTCTCCACATCCTTGTTGTTTGTAGCATTAGGGTTTGCATCATTCTTGCTTGAGGGTTCCCCTGCATAGTCAAGACCTGATTTGTCAAGAGGAGATCTTTGATGACTTAGGATGTCATCTAGGCTTTGAGAGCTCTTTAGTCTCTTTGTTTAGATGATCAAGTTCCTTTTTAAGGATATCGATTTCTTCTTTCATTTTCTTGCATTCTTCATCCTTCTTTGATAGATTGATCTCCATTTCTTCCTTTATTTTAGTTGCCTCACATGATTGGGCCTTAAGTGAGGTGATTTCTAATCTTATTTTGGTGATGTCATCATCCTTTTCTTCTATTTGGCATGTCATGGTGTTTCTTTCCTTTTCTACTTCATCAAATTGTACTTCTATTAGTGCCAAGGCTTCCATTACCTTCTCAGCGCCTTGTGTTTGTTTCTTTGCTTCTTTTAGTTGAGATCTAAGGGAGGAGACTTGTTCCTTGTATTGGCTAATTTCCGTTTCAAGTTTGTTCAAGTCCTTGTGTCCTTGTTCAAGGTAGCTTGACAAAGTGTCTTCGTTTTTCTTTGCTTTATCTAATTGATTTGTCATGGATATGATTTCTTCATGATGTCTTTTCTTGTTTTGATGACAATTCTCCTTTAGCTTGGTGAGCTCCTTATCGTTTTCTTGTCCCTAAAGCTTAAATAGGTCCACTGCTTCCATGTCTTGTCGAGGCTATGGTCACCATCTTGTAATTGCTTCTTAAGCTCATCATTTTCCTTTTTCAGATTGCTAATCTCTTCTAGGGCAGCTACAAGCTTTGCCATGAGATCTTCTTCGAAGTCATCTTTATTTCTTCATCTTCTAGGTCTTCCTTGGCCTAGGTGTCTTTAATCTTGTTTTTAGCTTCCTAAATGGGTTATGGATTTCCTTCTTTCTTTCCATCATCTTCCTGACTAACAGTCATGGTCAATGCTTCTTTTAAGTGAAGATCTTGAAGTTTGTCCCAGATACCTTTTGCCGATGAACATTTCTCCACTTTGGTCTTTATAGCATCAAGTAGCCTATTAAAGATTGCTTTCATTGCTTTTGTATTATATTCCTTGGATTCTCCTTCCATCATGCTTTCAGTAATCACTGATTTCCAGACTTCCTATTGAGTGAAGATCTTGAAGTTTGTCCCACATACCTTTCGCTGATGAGCATTTCTCCACTTTGATCTTTATAGCATCTAGTAGCCTCTTAGAGATTGCTTTCATTGCTTTTGTATTATATTCCTTGGATTCTCCGTCCCTCATGCTTTCAGTAATCACTAATTCCCAGACTTCAATGCCTTGAGCAATTAATAAATTCCTCATTCTCATCTTCCATATATCAAAGTTTCTATTGAACAATGCAACGTTCCCAATTTGGTTGTCTTCACTTTCCGTGGATGAGGAAGAGACATCCTTAGAACGATTGGAGGCTTTCTTCGTTGGCTTTGCCATTTGTGTTATAAGGATCAACCTTCAAGCAGTTAGGCTTGTTGATTTTGGGTAGCATAGGATGTGCTCTAGCTCTGAAATTTTGTGAAGGGACTAGAACACGTGATCTCCAAGACCCAAAAATTGTTTGGTGAAATTCCACCTGGATTTTATTTTTATTAAATTAATTAATATTTTTAATGGGGTTTCTAAGTCTAAACTTTGGAAAATTAAAAAATTAATGAAAATATGGGTGAGAAGCTTCTAAGCGACGAGGATCAAGTCTAATTTAATCTTATTTGTTGATTAGAGACTTAATCTCGACTGTTGATTTCTCAACAGGAAAAGTATAAATGGAGGCTTGGTGTCAGTTGGAGAAGACACAGAGAGGGATTTAGGAGATCGATTTTCTGAGGTGAGAAGTTCTTAAGAGGAAAATAGATTGCAGAGATCTTATAGTTGAGGGGCAGGGGTAGTTCGGGAATACCGACAGAGAGGCGGGGAGAAGCTTGTGGAGGCAACGCGGTGGCCAGGAGAGGTGAGCTGGGCAAGTTTGGGCCCACACAGCCTTGTGTAGTATACCTAGGGGGGATAGTAAGGGGTACAGACGGAGAAAGATGATTTCCACGCAGAAATCTGGAACTGTCAGAACAACCGAGAAAGCTGATGGAGTGGGCAGAAGAGCTGACGGAGAGCTGAAAAGGAGCTCCACGCAGTTACTGCGAAGGGGTAGCGCATTTGTAGCCGGGGCTAGCTGGCTTTGCACTCGGATGAACCAGAATCTATTGAGTGAAGTGAGGTAAAACTCACTCAGGTTTTCTGCCATTGTATTTCTCTTTCACTATTTTGCCAAGAGGGAAACCAACATTTGTATTCAGAACTACTACATAATAATAGAAAACTCTCAGAGCTGTTGCACCGATTTTCCCGCATTGGGTTTTTTTGGGGACATTTAGTCCAAAAATTAGTGTGTCCTTTATGTGATTGTCTCATTTATTTTTTAGTTTTTGATCTGTATTTTGGTGTAGGCTGCAGTGTATTTGCATTTAATATTTTTTTCAAAATTTTTGAAAATAACTTGTTAAAATGAAGACCACAAGTAGATAATGCAAATCGGTTTATTGTAGTAGGATTTCTGACTTGTTAGATTCAAAAATTTTCACATCGTATTAGAGCGATTGCAGATCGAGGAGGATTGAAGATCGAGGAGGATTGAAGCCATCAGCGAAAGGATAGGGGAAAATCTGTGTTGAAGACAACTGTCTTCAGAGATAGCTCAGTTTCTGGTTGAGAGAGCAGAGGAGGGGTGACACAGTGACTAAGGGAGGCTCACGCAGAGCTTGTGTCAGTGCGATTTGGTGACGCTGTTGCTGCAGAGGGCATCACAGTGATTACTGAGCCAACACAGAGACTGTTGAGTCTCGTTTTTTTTTTTTTTCTGTTTTCGTGGCTAGAGGTGCAGTGTAGACTTCATCTGGAGTTGTTGGTGGGGTGATGATTTTGTTGGTGCAGAACAGTACCTGGTGGGGCAGGAGCAAAGTAGAGGGAATCAATGCCTCATAAGATTTCTTGCCAAGAAATCTAGATCCAGTGCTGAGTGGCAACAAAGAGAGATCAGAGAGGGATGGTTTGACTGTGGCTGGTAGAAGGATTTCCGTGAAGGAAATCGAAATTCAGGGGGAGCTTGTTCCTTAGAGGATTTCTAGCGCCAAAGAAATTTAGATTCGATTTTGCTAGGGCAGCTGTGAAGGAGGGAGAAGAGGACAAATTCGACATTCATTTGAGCAAGGATGGCAAGGATCAGGATAGGTTGGATGGAGCATCCAACTTCATCATCTGGAAGGCCAGGGTCTTGGCAGTTTTGGATAAAAATCGCATCAAGGATTATGCCCTTGAAGACTGTTGCTATTCCGGTTGATGTTGATCCTTTCAAGAAGTACAAGGAGGCTAAGGGAAAAGCAAAGTGCATGACCTTGGACGGGGTGAAGGATCATGTGATCCCACATATCGTTGAGAAGGACACAACAAGGGAAATGTGGGAAGCCTTGACCACATTGTACTAGGGAACTTCCGTTCAATGGAAGATGTTGGTTGAGAGTCAGCTGAGACAGTTTCAAATGCAGAAGGGAGAAGAAATTGGTCCCTTCCTTCTCAGGCTGCAAACGATTCGTGACCAGCTAACTTTCGTAGGGGCTACACCAGATCCTGAATTTATGGTCAGGACTGCCTTGAATGCAGTCACTGAAGACTGGGAAACCTTTGTCCAAAGCATCTTTGGTAGGGCTTCTCTTCCCAGTTTGGAGCAGGTGTGGGCAACTCTTTGACAAGAAGAGATAAGACGGTTGACCAAGGCAAGAAGCGGCAACAAAGGGATCAGAGTCAAGAAGGAGGAAGGGGAGGATGCGACTCTCGCATCAATGGGACATCAAGGGCAGCAAAAGAGAAAGAAGAAGCAAATATCGAAAGTCAGATGCTTTATATGTGGAGAAATGGGTCGTTTCGCCACGCAATGCCTTCGAAAGAAGGGCAAGGAAGAGAAGTCTTACTCAAAGATTGCTCCAACGCAAGTTGACAAAGAGGACGATGAAGATTGCGCCATGAGTGCTCATGCACATCTAGAGAAGAGGTGGGGCGATATTGAGCTGCAGTCAGGAGGACTACAAAAGAAAGGATAGGATCCTTGAGGTGCCCAAGCTCTTGGATCACATACGGCTACGGGAGCCCTCAATAACAGCAGCAAAATGACGGTAGTCAGTTGGAATGAGGGATGATGGAGCAACAATGGCAGAGCTAGAGTGCCAGATTCTGAAGCAGTGCAGTGGAGTGTTGCATCAGTGCTTGAGGCACAAAGAAGATACATTAGCAACATAGGAGCATCAGAGGGTCAACACAAATTAGCAGCAGATGTAGCTTCAACATCACAAGGCATCCAGGCTGACCAACATTTCAGTTTGTGGGTGGCTTTTCAATTGCTTACTTCTCAGCAACTGAGTTGCAGTGTAGCAGTTAGCAGTGGCAGTGCTATGGGCAGCACGATGCAACATATTGAGAGGTAGATGTAGTATAGATGCAACAGTGATTGTGGCAGTGTCATGAGCAGCAATACAGGTTGCAACAACGCAATGGATGAGGGGCAACAAGCCGAGCATCAACAACACAGAGGACCAATGCCATGGATCAGTGTGATACTTATGTTGGGAAGTATTGCTAGAGCACATTCCTTGCTAAGAGGGAGTGTTGATTTTTGGGTAAGCATAAGATGTGCTCTAGCTCCAAAATTTTGTGGGGGGGCTAGAACACTTGAGATCTCCAAGACCCAGAAGTCGTTTGGTGAAATTCTACCCAAATTGTATTTTAATAAAATAATTAATATTTTTAATGGTTTCCTAAGTCTAAACTTAGGAAAATTAAAATATTAATGGGTATTAATGAAAATATGGGTGAGAAGCTTCTAAGCGACAAGGATCAAGTCTAATTTAATCTTAGTTTTTGATTAGAGACTTAATCTTGGCTATTGATTTCTCAACAGGAAAAGTATAAATGGAGGCTTGGTGTCAGTTGGAGAAGACACACAGAGGGATTTAGGAGATCGATTTTCTGAGGTGAGAAGTTCTCAGGAGGAAAATCGGTTGGGGAGACCTTGTAGCTGAGGGGCAGGGATAGTTTGGGAGTACTAATAGAGAGGCAGAGAGAAGCTTGTGGAGGTAGCGCGGTAGGCAGGAGAGATGACGTTGGGCCAGTCTGGGCCAACGCAGCCTTGATGCAAAGCCAGAAGGGCCAGCGCAAAGGGAGAAAGCTGCCTTCCACGCGGAAAGCCGGAATTGTCGGAACAACCAGGAAAGCTGATGCAGTGGGCAGAAGAGCTGTCACAGAGCTGACATAGAGCCTCAGAGAGCTCCATGCAGCCCACACAAATACTGCGAACGAGTAACGCAGTTGTAGCTGGGGCTAGCCAGTTTTGCTGGTGGATCGACCAGAATCCGTCGGATGAAGTGAGGCAAAACTCAATTAGGTTTTCCACCATTGTATTTCTCTGTCATTGGTTTGTTGGGAGGGAAACCAACATTTGTTTTCAAAAGTACTGCTTAATAATAAAAAACCCTCAGAGCTATTGCACCGGTTTTCCCGCATGCTGTTTTTTCGGGGACGTTTAATCCAAAAATCTGTGTGTCCTTTGTGTGATTGTCTGATTTATTTTTTGGTACTTGATCTGTATGTTGGTGTAAGCTGTAGTGTATTTACATTTAACGTTTTTTGAAAATTTCTGAAAATAAATTGTTAAAATGAAGAACACAAGTAGGTAATGCAAATCAGTTTATTGTAGTAGGATTTTTGACTTGTTAGATTCAGAAATTTTCACAAGGCTTTGAGTGAAGGTACTAGCTCTGATACTATTTGTTGGAAATACTGGGGGGGAATCAATATTTCTTTTCAATTGTTATTTTTGCCAGTTAGATCACTTATAATTAGAACACAAAATGAACAATAAGAATAATTACTTTTATTAACTTCTTCTTTACAATAAATCCAATACAATACAGTAGGGCTCCAGCCCTAGATGAAGACACCAATCTTCAATGTCCCAGGCTCCAACCTTGTCATTTTGAGGCACCAACCTCTAGGGCTCCAACCCTATCTTTGGTACAGGCTCCAACCTGGTTTCTTGAGGATTGAAATCCTCTGTGGCTCCAACCCTATCTTCCAAGGCACTAGCCTTGTGTCTATGAGGCTCCAACCTTTAGCTTCAATTTGTCAAGATAAGTTTGATGATTGTTAACGACTCCCAATATTTCCTCAACGAGCAATGTCTCCTCCAAATCACTTCATCAATGACAACCTTGTCTTCTTAGAAGGTGTCACCACTGCTCTTCATATTACACACACAAGTTTCTTCAAGGTTACATCATGAGGGCCTTCAACAATGCGTAATGGTGTTTTCAATCAACTAAAGCTTCTCAACAAGATGTCTTCACGTAGCTACACTAAGCCTGCTCCAAAAAGATCTTCAAAATCAACCCTTCTTCAAGAGTACTTCAATCTGGTTCAATCCCAAGGTCATGCCCCACCATAGTTCCTGAACAAAGTACTTCAAATTACTTCTTCAACAAGTTCTAAGGCACTTGTGAACTAGTCTGTTCGAGCTCCTTATCCCTTCAAACAATACCTACAAGATGGCCTTGAATCAATGCTGATGACATGCTATATAATACAGGCCTCCAGGCTACAATGGATTTGTAATCTGAGCTCCACAGACCACTGTCCAAACACCTCTCCACAGGTTTGAGCACTGATCAAAGATAATTGTCCAAACTTCTGCACTTGGTAGCTTCCACAATGTTGAAAATATTCAACAGGACCAAGAGTAATCTCTCCACAGATGTACTTACCACAGGGCCGATCACTGAAGTGAGTTACCACAGTAGTCACTACAGATCTAAGGTTCGTCTTGTAGTCCACAAGTCCAATGTAATTCGAGCTTCAGTTCATGGTTATTGACCACAGGTCCAAGGGTATGGTAGATCACTCTTGATGACCACCTCGCTGCTTCAATGGATGTGGGCGTTCTGATCTCCTCACTTCTTCGGGGTATTGTAGTAATCGTTTTCTATGTGAAATTTTCTCGGTTATTAATGGAATGCTTCAGATACTGCTCGTTCAAAAATTCTCGACAAATATTGGAATACTGAGGATACTTCTCGTTCTCAATGGATGAAAGCCTTCTGAGTTCCGATCCAAGAGTTCTGAGATTTCTTCTCATGTCTTAAAGGTTTACAAAGCCTCGTTAGATATCAAGCATATTGTTCCTTATTGCTGGTCCGAATGCTTCACAGGTCCGAGAGATTTTGTTTCATCAATTTTTAACCCAACCAAAATTTGCTTCCTCTTCTCGGATTGAAGCCTCATTTCCTCGATGTTGTAAAGTTCACGAGTTGTGAACTGTATCTTACTCTCTATGTTGGATAACTGATGATGATTGTGAAATGAAGATCTGAGTTCATAGATATATGGATTTCATCTTGAAGTGAAGAGACATGACTTGTGGAGGAAGCCGACTTGAGAGATAGGGTATAGGTCGTCTAGACTGTAAAAATTTGACATATGACCTTCAAAAAATCAATTGTCATTAGTGGCGGATGTGGATGGGTATTGTCGTAATATTATTTGGTTTTGATAAGTTAGTATATTAGCCAAAAGTAATTTTAAAATGTTAAGTTAGGAAATGGATGCAAAAGAAAGAAAAGTTAAAATGTTAGGCCAATTTAATCTTTTATAGGCATCCATATCAATAAAATGATAGTTTTTAGTTGCCCTAAACAAATAAGGCAAAAGAAAAATAAAATGTTAGGGAAGCAAAAAGAAAAGAATGGCTTCATTTCATATTTTTATAAATGCACAAGCTACTAGTCAAAATGCGCCACATTGGGAAAAGTCAAGTATTGTTTTCATGTGCAGAAGAAAAAGGCAAAGGAGCAAAGGTTTTACTCTAAAGAGTTATATATCAATTAATTTTGGTATATTAATTCCCTATCCCTAAGTTTAAAAAACCCCAAAGTTCCCCCTCCACTCATACTTTGGTGTATTAATCACCTATTCCTAAGTTTATTAGCCCCCTCATACATTGCAAATATTCCCCACTATGCGGTAAATTAACTCCCGCTAGCCCCACTGGGTGTCCCGTCACATCATGATAACTTTCTGGCACCTCTCACTCCATCTTCACCCATCTCCCAAGATCTGACGGCCCCCGTTGTATTTCGGCCCCCCCACCATCCGAACTTTATCATCGGCTGGGGGGGGGGTTCCGAAATGGGCGGTATACGAAACCATGCCTGCCCATACGTGTCAAACCCATAGCTTTTCGGACCCCCCCTGGCGAAACTGCTAACCACTTCTCCCCCCCTCCGAAAAGTTGTTTTTCCGCTTCCCTATACTACTCTTCTACCCGTTGTGCTCCTGCCACTCACCTTCCGCCACATCACTTGCCCGTTAACTCCACCAATTACATCTGCTCCCTCCAAAATTAAGCCGTTAAGCAGTAAATGGTTTAGCCGTTAATGCAACGGACTCGTGCTGCCTCAAACAGAAAAACCACACTGCTATATAAACCTCCCTTTCACTCATTAATAGGTTATTGAGTTCATGCACTGCCACTGTTATTGCTTTGTTACAAGTTTGCTGGGCGAAACTCCGACATTTTCACCTGCCAGCGACACTCTCTGCTCACTCATTTTTAGCCTATTGCCTTTGTTCTTGCCCCAAAACTTGACTTCTCTCTGTGTATTGAAACCTCCAATCCAATTTTTACTACTGTCCTTAGCCTCATCCAAAGATGCCTTCAAAGGACAAGGGACCAAAGGAACCTGTCAATCCTTTGATCTATCCTCCCGTTGATTTTCACCACATCCCTTTAGCTGACAGAGACCTTAAAATCCATGAAACTCTTGGCGAATTTGACCTTTTTGAGATGTATTGTTGGCTCGAGGACAAATACATTGACAAATCCGATGACATTTAGCTGTGGGAGTCCAATTTACCCCACTATATTTTTCCTCTTACCCACAGCACCCATAATGTATTAGGAAGTGTCATGCATCTTATTTGCCAAGCCAGAGGGCCATCATTACCTCTATTGGAGAAATTCTGATTACTATCACTCCTCAAGCCATAGACTAGATGATGCAAGGCCCCATAGTAGAGAGTGCCACCCTCGTTTCCAATGAAGCACTTGTTGAGTTATACCAAAAACTGGACTTTGCCAAGAGGGCCAAAACCATTGAACTTTCCTTGACAGAAGATGCCTCATTGCCAAAGAAAAATCCTCCCTATCCCTCCTCTATTTTCCTTGAGAGAGCCAAGCAAATTATCACTGTCATCTCTTACCTCCCTGGCTACTACTGAGATCAGTGGGTGGATGAGGCCATCATAGGATTTCTGTCCATTTTCTCTGTTGATTCTAAGCCATCCATTATGTTTAACTTTAGCCAATTTCTGGCAGATTCAATTCATCAACAACTTATGAAATTCCCAACTGAGGAGGTATTCAAGTATGCCTCTGTGTTAGTTTATATGTTTTTATACTTTCAGGGAGACAACATCAACCTTGCTTTGCAAAAGCTGGATGCAGAAGGGAACCAATAGTCAGTCATCTTTTGGACTACTCTGGTAATGAAGGAACAAAAGAAATACACATACAAAAAGTTCGTAGAGATGTTTGTGCATCCAACTATCAGTCTCTTACGTAGCAGAATAGAACCGAGGGTTAGTGAAATTAGAAAGGTGTTTCATCTATCAGACCAAGTTCAGACAGGGGATTGGTACCTTTACCAAAACTATACATAATTGAGAATATTTGGGTGTGAGCTTGCACCTTACAAGCTGCCTAAATTCCTCCCAATGAGGGTTTTCGCTGTAGAGTACATAAGGTAGATGCTCAATATGGATGAGATCCACCTTATCGCTGCCAAATAGAAGTCCTTGTGCAAAATTAAAACAAAGATTGGGTCTTTCATTTGCAACAATAGAGCAATAGGGGAAGAAGCAGATAAGCTATTAAAGGAAATGCAGTTCAACCTTAGCTTCACCTTTTCATATGATCCATTAGGGATCATTTCTAAATTAAGAGTAGAAACCAAATCTACTGCTTATTTTCACACATTCAGACCAGAGATAGAGAAGTACAAAAACCAGCTAGAATGGGTTGAGAATACCCTACAAGAAGCAAAGGAGCAGCTGGTATCATCCTGTATAATACAAACTCCTACCATGCAAGAGAAAACAGCTAAGAGAAGCATAGAAGAAGAGTCCCCTTCAGGGACTGAAATTTTCAATTAAGGATTTAAAATTATGTATAGGAAGAAGGCCAAGCTTAGTTCCATACTAAGCCTCAACAAGGACTCAGAGCAGGGTAACATTATCACCACTAATGAGCCACTTGTTTCCTCATTAATGGGTGATCAGACCACATTGTCTCCCACTACCTCCACGACTTCACAAGAGAAGCAACAAATTATGCAGACCAACACATCTACTACAGGGAGACAGAGAAAAGTATACTGGACATTTTTAAGGAGATAAAAGTAAGGAATTAGGGTTTGAAGATTAATAACTATAGTCAGTTCTGGAAGTAGACTTCTGGTTCTCAAAGCAGGCTACTGTTAGCGTTTGATTCAGAGAAAGGGAAAATGTAAATGGGATTCCTCCAAGCACACGTTCCATAGCCCAAGGCAACACTAGACTACAAGAAGACAACATTTGAGTTTGATTTAAAAGATATGCATCCCATTGACCAAATGGAGATGCATAAGAATACTGGGGAAATGATTTTTTCCACTGTCACCAACACTACTGTGAGTTTGTCTAAACTGTAGGTTACATTAGCAAATGTCCAATCACAACTGAAGATGGAGAAGGTTTCTACACTTCACAAAGACACCAGGATTAAAACTCTGGAGGACTTGGTGATGAAAATGGGTTATGACCCTTCAAACATCAATGTTGCAAAAGAGCTTATAAAGAAAAAGAATTTAGACATAGCAGCATTAAGGTAGCAGTTAAAATTGCCAGCTACAGAACTTCCTCTGGCCAAGGATATTGAAGAAACAGAGACACAAAAGGAAGATATAATGAAGCTCATCATGGAGCAGAGTGCACAGTTGAAGCAAATGGAGACGGAGATGGAAAAGATGATTAAAGAGAAGGAGAAAACTGCCAAAATGGTTGTTCTCCCTTTGGAAGAACTCCCTATCATAGCCATTCCTACAACCATATCTTCTACAACAAGCACAGGCGATGTTGTAGATTAGTTGGCAAATGCAGTACAAAACATGTCTCTCGAGACTGAAGAGATAAAAAGGTTGTAGGATCAAGTCAAACCTCTACAGGATCATCAAATGAAGATTGAGACTTTTCATGCAACAGAGCTACAGAGAGCTCAAACTTAGATAGAGGCATGGAAGAAGTCAGCATCCGAGTCTTCTATTGGCTACACATTGGCCCGTGTTAAATAAATCATATGGAACAATATCATTGAAGAAATAGATGAAATCTGGCCATGTATCTAGATTATATTCGAGGAGAAGGAATTGATGGAGAAAGCCAAGCAAACCATTTCTACTATCAATGTAGAATTGTGAGAAATGCCTGCTACAACGAACAACATTATAAAGTTCCTCAATTCCAAGAACAGAGATGAGCTGGATGATCTAGGAGATGACAGAACAGGAACCATCGTGGAGGTAAAGAAATTTCTAACAAAGAAGAACTTAGTTGTACAACTGACAGAGAAGTGTCACACTCTGGAGGTAGCAGTTAACAGGTTTTTCACTAGAATAGATGCATTGAACAAGAAAGGTCTGCCTTCTTTATTTGTGATCAATGACAAATTAATGACCAGGGAAGACTACATGAAGAAGCTTCAGGACATTTCCAAGGATACAACTAAGTCTTCCAACATCAAAGGTTCTATGATAGGGAGAGCTTTTTACGAAGCCATCAACAACATAAGTTTTATCCAACATGAGATAAAACACATTTTTGCAATAAAACCCACTTTTGCTCGGTATACTGAGGTAGATGAAATCTACCGCAAGGTAACAAAGATTGTTATTCCAGAAGAAGAGTGGTGGGATAAGTTGTGTGAATTCCAAGATTAAAAGACAAGTCAGCTTCACCAGTGCAGCACCCGAATAGTGGCCACTCAACAACTGTTCTCCTCCAAAGCAGGGCCAGATGTTTAGATCACTTCAATAGATGCATTCCTTTTGATCGCATTATTTCTTTTCTGTTAGTTCTAAGTTAATAATAGAATGTCGTGTCACTCAGGAATTAATTGTAATATTTTTGTAAATTTTGTTTAAATACTTCATTCTATCGAAGTATTCAAGGTTGAACCCTTGAACAAGTTATCAAGCATATTTGTACTAAGCTGGAGCATTTTTGAGATAATAAAAGATTCTAGATTTGCCTCATATGGTCTGTCTCTCAGTGAGTTGTATTTCATCTTGTTTATTCATTATGTCTTCTTCATATAAATCATGTCTTTTGCAGTTATCCGATTTAAAATTTAATTGAATTTCAGTTTCATTTGGATCATTTGTGAAGTTTTAATTTAAATAAGAGATAAATTTACAGAACTATCTGTTATTGTAAATTCCTCTTTGAGAATAAACTGCACTAGATATCTGTGATAGTTTGTTTATATTTTGTTGATTAAGAAAACACCGTTTTCTTAATTTCTGCTTATAAATGGTTAAATACTCAGTTTGAATATTAAATCAATTATACTTCAACATATTCTACTTATCCATCTCACTAAAATCAAAATAACCCTGTGCAGTTAAAGAACAACCTTTTATTTTATTAAGAATCTGTCTAAGTTTGAAGCACTTGTTTATAAACAGTTCACTGGTCATCCAATCATTTAAAACAACAAAACATTATAGATGCTTTTGCATAACTAATTGACCTTAGGTTATCTCAAAGGACAACAGGTATCTGAAGCTTTAACATGACACGACCTTCAAAACTTGCAATATATGAAAATTCTTATGCAATGGACGCGATATTATATTAAAATGTTATGATAAAGCCAATCTGGTTTTCAACCATATTGGCAATCGGAGATTAGGTCCTTATCGGATGTGCCATTTGAAAAGTTCCGATAAAGTGGTGGATGCGATCTGATAATTAAATTGTTAACGTAAGTCAAGTCGGGTCTGCATATCAAACATTGGAGCTTAGGTCTTATCGAAGGTTATATGATATTGCATATCGAAAATTGAAGGTTTTGAGTGGTGACACACAATAAAAACACTGATATGAGATTTGTTCAATAGGGTTTTATTACATGTGTTGTGTTATATATGATCTCCACTGTCATGTCTTCAACTATGTCATCATATCATCTACATGTCATCATATGGTCCTCCATATCATCATGTGGTCTACACCCATGTCATTATGTACAGTCATCTAAGTCATCAACTTATTAAATGTTTAAGTTAAGGCTTCTTCACATGGGCAAGGACATCATCATGGTTTTAGGGCCTCTTTATCAAGAGTAAGGATATCATATTCCCTCAACAAGGATAGTTCTAGGGCTTTTATATTGGATACGTAATTGACACTGAAAGACTAGATCACTGTGAACATCAATCTTCATGTTTTAGAGCATCATGGGTATCTTAGACTAGACTTATTCATTAGTGTCTTGACATCTTCATAATGTTAGAGCAACCTTAGCACCTGGGGATTACATGAGGTTCATCGACATCACAAGAATATTTGCCATGTCCAATAATGCTATATTGAAATCTATGACAACCTTGACTAACATTCTATGTGCTAGTTATTGTTGAAAGTTATTTTGTGGAATCTTAACAATAATGTTGTATGCATTACCCACTATATGATTTGTATGACAATCCCATTAGTGAATATTTAAACGAGCTCTCCTCATTGACTTTGCTCCCTCACAAAAATTATAGCTAGTGTTTGAAACCTAGGGTTTCATATTCCCTTACTCCTTGCTAGGGTTTAATATATTTTCTCCTAAATTAGGAATCCCATAGACTCCATCACCCAAGGTCAAGGCACTTTTCTTAGTGACATTATTGATCACACCAAAAATTCATTTTAAAATTCACTTTTTTGCCCCAAACCTGAATTTCAACCTCTTAAGGAAGGCCCTAACTTAGCCTAGCTAGAGTTAGGGCATAAATTTCAACTAAGGTAGAGAACACTACCTTCTGGAGGGATTCAACACTTGGTTGTGAGATATTTGCCTCAAAATCAACCTTTTTTATATGGCTAATCTCTCCACTTCAGGATTGACATTTGTTGCCCTAAGGAAATTGTGCACTAGCTAAGCCCTTGTTTTCCCTAGGCTTCAACTTGAGGCTTGTTGAAGCCTTCTTGTGCCATAAACTGATCATATACATCCATTATAAGCCTTTTGTTGGCCTTGTGATTCTAGATAAGGCCATTGACCTTGCTTATTCTCTAACCCTAGGTGATCATTCTTTACTAAATAGACCTCTTGGAGGATACACATTGCCCTATTGTGGTAGATAAGCCTTGTTCCTAAGTAGTGCAACCCACTTTGGCCTATTTTGTCACCTTTATCCCTTGAACTAGATGTATCCTTTAGGTGACTTAAAGTAATGAAGCTTCCCTTGTGGTGAATGTCCACTAAAGAGCAGGAGGTAGTGGCTGTGTTGACAATGGGCCACACCTCATAATGTTGTCACTTAGTCTAGTGCTTGTCTTGTGATGTCCCCTCACAAGACCTGCTAGATTTTGAGGCAACACAACCACAAATGAAATTTTGAAGGAGAGTTGGTATGAGATGACCCAACTCAGTTACGAGTGTGGATGGGGTATATGAATGCCCAATTATGATCATAAAATTACTCAAACCTAAAGAAAATGTGAGCATTTAACTATTCCAGAGACATACGACACTAATCTAGTGATCTTTTAGGAAGGTGCTTATAAGAAGCATAAGTAGACAGAGTATAAGTGAGTGGGCACACAAAACTCAGTTGAAAGCTAAGTTGTAGGAAACGTGGCCCTAGGGTGCGTTTCGTCAGGGGAAACGAAACGAAACACGTTTCCCCGTACTGTAGGGCCTGGAAACACGTTTCCGGCCGTACGACCACGTTTCCCGAAACGGAAACGTGGCCGTACGGGCCACGTTTCCCCCAAAAAAACATTTGTTTTTTATTTTATTTTTTCTAATGTAGATCTCTTACATTTGTTTGCCCTAGTGTTGATATGCAGTTCATGGTAATGTTAAATTCTTAAAGTAAAAGTGATATTCTCCTTTATTTTTCATTTTCAACCTTTTACTTAAATTTTTAACATTACCATGAAATGACTCAGGATGTTTGAGAGTGGTTTCACCGTCATTGGATTTCATATGGAGAAAGTAGAATTTTAGATCTTACTCAAAATCCAGCAGCCTTATTTGTTTTTCAGGATTTCAGGATTGGGGGGATTTCAATGTTTCCATTGGATTTTATCATGTACTAGGGTATGGAACTTGTATTTAATCGAGAGAACAAAGCCCTCTATGCAGGGGAGACTCCCAATAATCAAGAGAATGTAGGGTACTAGGGTATGAAACTTGTATTTAATCAAGAGCACTAAGGTCATTCGACTATGTAGGAGGAGACTCCCAATCAATCACGAGACAAAAAATTAGAAATTTCTCGTGGCTGATTTTGGATATTTCTATTTTCATTATGTGATTATTCATGAGTAAATGTGATGTAAATTTAGATACTTATAGTCTATGCATTGACAATTGACAATTTTATCATAATGTAATAAATTAGAATGTATCATATATGCTTTATGATTGCACATATTTCTTAAATTCCTAATATATATATATATATATATATATATATATATATATATATATATATATATATATCGTGTCTCCCCGTTTCCAAAATTTGGGGAGGTCGCGTTTCGTATCGCTTTCCGTTTCGGAAACTCGTACCCGTTTCCCCGTTTCGTGCAACCTTGGTTGAAAGCCAACCATGATTGGAAAAATAGAGTGGGTTTGTCATGATCTAACTCAATACAATAGTGGACCCAATAACCTAAAAGAATGTTGCCGCCATCTTGTGCGTATGTTCTAGAAAATTTTCACTGACTTGCTCACTAATAGGGGAGGGAGAAGGGGCATATCTTTGCCATAACTGTGCATCTATTCGGAGATTGCTGCTAGCAAATTTCTCATCTAGTGGAGTACTTGGGGAAACAAATTGTATGGAAATGGAGAATGTCGCAGTGATCTGTTCAATTTGTTGTTGGAAAGATGTGTCACTGATCTCCTTTCTCAATGGAGAGTTGTGGGAAGACATATTCTTGCCACATTGCTAATCGATTGGGAGAGCGTTATTATTGAATTGTCCATCTAAATAGGTTTGGGAGAGTCATCTAGTATAGGAGCAGTGGATGCAACAACTGGTTAGGACATTTGCTAGAAATAATTGTGACTAACCAACTCATCCATTGGAGGGAGGAATGATATATCCCTTTCATACTTGTGCACCTATTGGGTGAGTGGTTATGACCTGCTCGTCTAGAGAGGTGTTGGAAGAAACATCCTGTAAGAGCAAGGTGATAGGAGTACCCAACTCAAATAGGATTATTTGTAGTTGAAGTGTGATGAAGAATATCCAACTCTATCCCTGTGAAAGAGCCTAAATATGATTGAGCATGCTAAAATATGAGTGTGTGGGTGTATGGATGTTGAGGGTAGATTTCCTTGAGAGAGCAAGGCTTAGAAGGAAGTTGGAATATAGGGTGAGAATGGGTTTATAAATCCCAACTCTTTATAGAATGCGGCCTTGGCCAAAATCAGTGTTGATAATATCAACATCGACAAAATATCAACGGGGGTCCTGAAATCATCTTTTTGGCAATATTGGCGAAAATATTGGAAAATATCAGCAAACATTAAAAAATGCGTAGCATATAAAGCAACAACAACAAGAAATACACACATTGGAACATGCATATGAAGAAAGCATTGATATGCATGTTCCAATGTGTGTATTTCTTATTGTTGTTGCTTTATAAGCTACGCATTTTTTAATGTTTGCCGATTTTTTCCAATATTTTCAATGATATTGCTGAAAAGATGATTATATATATATATATATATATATATATATATATATGATTTAGTGGATGTTAAATTAAAATGATAAATCAAAGGTGATACCAATGTTGCTGATCCCTGATAATTGCCCAATCGAGGACTCAATGTGGACAACCAATACAAGATAACATCACATGTATAAAAGTATATCATCATCATGAGTTATATGTAGCAAAACAAATAGAACTTCTAGCTAGCTATTTGAGATCAATGCCCTCTCCCCCTTTTGCGGGGAAAGATGATGGGTTGTTTGCCAGGCCTACCCCTAGTAGTAGATGCCTCTGGCCTTGCACCTGATGTCAAATGATGACTGTTGGGTATGGAGTTGTGCTCTCCTATATCTGCAGCAGACGGTGTTGTCATTGATGCTCGCGAGTCCCATAGTTTCCTCGTCCTGCTCCTCCGTCGAGTCCTTCTCCTACTGCTCCTCCCTCGAGTCCTCCTCCTATTGCTGCCCCTGTACTAATGGTTCCTCCTCTAACCATGTAGGTGACTCCTCCATGATGGGAACCTTAGACTCCACCCTCCACTTAGACAATACATCAATCATGTCTAAGGAAATGACATCCACAGCTAGTGGTTTCTCTATTTGCTTCACTCGTAGTTATAGATTGTAATTCACATCCACGAAGTAATTAAGGCGTGAGAACTCCAGCCTCAAAGAGTGTCATAAAAAAATTAACGAGTCTTGACACTTGAAGGTCATAGATAACAATAAATGTAATTGCTCAATTGAAGGTTGAAGCTCAAAGTTATAACCTGTTGCGCTTCTTTGAGTGTATTTTCCCAAATACACTCTAGTATTGCTCACACCCTCAAGCGCTATAAGTTTGACTCAAGATTTTGATGGCCAAGTTATTCAAATTTGGTGCTCCTCCACGATAGCTTCGCCACCAAACATCTACAACAAAATAAAGAAAACTTAAAAGTTAAAAACTTAAAACATAATTCATCTTTCAAATAAAACATAATTGAATTTAAAAAATCTAGAATTATGAATAAGTAAATTCTAATGAGTCGTGACTTGTCACTTATGTGGCATGAAGACGGTCGTTTCATAAATAACATCATCAAAGCCAAATAGTCGAACACCATCCTGATACATTTGTATCTTGCGATTGATTTTGCTGCGAAGCTCGAGATCACGTACCATCCTATGAAAACAGGTATGGAGGCCTTCCATCACCTCGCCATCAAAATCAAAGTTGCATTTGTATGAAAATGCGGGTTTGAGGAAAAGTGCTGCTACATGAATGGATTGATGAAGCATCCTTTTCCACTGACTATCAATCACATCGCGTAACATCATTTGTCTATTAAATCCAGCGGAACCCTTGTTTGTATAATAAGCACGAATGGTCTCCTTGGCCCTATCCATGGCCTTATACAAATAAGCCATTGCAGGCTTATCCCCATCTACCATTCTCAAAACTTTTACTATAGGTTCACTAATTGAGCACAGTCCTTCTACTGCTTTCCAAAATGTGCCAATGTAAACCATTTTTGTGATGGCTCTTCCATCCTGTCTCTTGCTGTATCTACAATCATGCCACTAATCAGAACATATACTTGCTTCAACTCAAACTGACATCGAAGAAAACATTGAATAGTAATAAAGTTGGTGGAAAAATGTGTTATTGTAGGATGCCACAATTTCCTGTTTCTAGTGTATCTGATGAGGCTAAGAACAAAAGCATGGTTATATATAAACTTGGTGAATCTCCTAGCTATATAAATCACCTCCTTGATGAAGGATAGTGTCCCCATATCCTCAATCATCAAATCAATACAATGTGCTGCACGTGGAGTCCAAAATAATGTGTAGTGCTTGTCCATAAGCATCCTGCCAGCAACGACATAATTAGTTGCATTATCTGTTATGACTTGCATCACATTCTGCACACCAATCTCTCGGGTGAACCCATCTAACAACTCACATATCAATGCCGAATTTTATATGCGCTGATGCATCCACTGATTTAATAAACATGATACCCTTAGGACGATGTACCGAGAATTTAGAAGGGTCCTATCCTTCCTATTTGTTCAACCATCATACATCGCTGTGCATCCAAACACCTCCCATGTCTGCTTCAACTCTGCCAATCTGGAGTTGATGTCCTTTTTTGCTTAAGCTTTGCCCCCCACAACTCCTCATATGTAGCACTTTTGTACCCTATTCCAACAAAAGCAATAGCATCACACATTGGCTACCACAATTGATTGTTTTTTGGTGATGCTGAGAGGTAAGCCATTATATTAAAGATGCCTCCTTATAACTCTGTTTGCTTCTTGTTTCTCCTTTTCTTTAACTTTTGACTTTATGGAAGGTTGTGCTCAACGTCCAGTTCATTGAACGAAAATTTGATGACCTCCCACTCCTAGTAACATCAACAACTTACATTGTGGAGCCCATCCCACTGCCCTCAGGCTCAATATCAGAAGCATATATCCTTGAAGATTTGCCTGGACGTTTGCCTTCTTTATAACTGCCTCTTCTTTCTTTCTCTCTTTTTTCTCAATTGCTTCAATTGCAACTCTTATAAGCTCTGTGCTAGAATTCTTACAAAGCCAAACATTATGTCCAAGCAGTCTAGCCAGATGGTATTTCAATCATGTAAGCCCTCCTATCTTCTTGTCCCCACATAATTTGCATTTTGAGATTATGCCCAATTTGTCCCACCATCAGGTTCCCCATACTACCAAAGTGGGTCCAAGGGCTTTGCAATATTTGTGGTGGATTAATGGACAACGTCAAATTTCAAACCAAGGGCATCAAATTTCAAACCTAGTGCACCAAAAAGACAAAAAATGGCATTAAACCCCCACTACACAAAAAATAACAGCCACCTCATTTTCAAAAATCAATTTTTTACTACATTATTTGTAGTGAAAAATGGCAATAAGTGGGTGCATAAGAAAGTTAAAAGAGAAATGAAGCTTGCTGTCCACATATGGAGAAAATCCTTGCATTGGTTCATGGACATGGAAATCATAGCAAATGACAATAAACAAAGAAGAAAAATGCTGGTAGGTAAAGAGGCAAGCAAACATAAGCTTAAATCTATGAAAAAGATCATTAACATAGAGATTTTTAAGAACATATTTATTAATTGAAGAAATGAAGTTTGTCTTGCTGTTTTTGAATTTTTGATCCACAATTTCTTTTTGCTGGTGATGATAATGGCTATTTGATACTCAATCCCTCCTTGAAAATCACCACAAAACTCTTACCCATCCTTCTCCAAGACCAAGAAAGAAAAATGATAATAGAAAACCATAAAAATATGTTTTGATAGACATAGCCCTGTCCGCTTGGCAAAATTTTGGGTCATTGTGCGATATTTCATAGATATTTTCAAAATATTGTGATATTTACAAAGGTGAAAATATTGTTATATTTCCCAGGCGGAATTTTGTTTTCCGGAAAATATCACGAAATTACTGATATTTCGCGAAATATCGCCGATATTATCAACACGGTCAAACAATGACCATGCATAACTAAGTAATTAAGTGGGAGTATTATTGAATTCCCTTCTGAAACATAGGGTTGGCTCTGTGCACACCAACCTCAATGAAGATGGACATGTGGTCATGAATAGAAAGTGGTAAAGAGCGCCTTGCTCCACAATGCTAAACGGAGACAAAAGCTTCCCAAACAAATATAGTAGTAAAAATAATATGGCTCAACAACTACAAAGGTGTCCTCCAGTAGAAATTCAAATGGAGCCAGTGAGAGATTCAAATGGAGCCATTGGATTGTGTAGCTGATAGGATGCCACAAAACAACAAATCCATGGTGTAAAGGACAAATGTTCACACAATCAAATTGATCAGATGAAATAAGTTGAGAATCATCCATAGAGTCATTACTAAAGTAGAGTGAAACATATCATGTAGACATGACTAGGATCTACGTCAATGGTGCTGAGAGCGGCCTTCCTTCACAAACAATCAAGCATAGTCTTGTTAGAGTGACTATGAATCTTAATTGAAGGTTCAGGAGTAGGCCTCATGCCAGCAACAACAATATCCTATACCAATCTCCTATAATATGAAGAATATTTGCATGTGAATTTGAGTCATTAACAAGAGTATCATCTTCTGAATCTTGTACAATGTGATCTGCAAAGTACACTGTAATATGTCTGAGACAAAAGTAGTCCATACTGTTTAGAAAAGAGAGACTCTTTGAGGAGTTCAGTGTAAAAATTCCTCATCAGGACCTCTATTGCAGCAAAGTGGTGTTACTTCTCCTACTTGTTAATTCATGCATGTTATTTATTGTGTTCTATGCTAAATATCGAAATAAATACATTTGGAATCTTCACTCAATTAACATATATGCGGAAACAAAACACTGAGCAAGAAAAAAAATACAACACAATAGACACCGTTATTTTTGGACAAATGTCCCTGTAAAAACCCAATGCGGGAAAACCGGTGCAACAACTCTGAGGGTTTTATTATTATGCAGGAGAAATTATGAGTACAATTCTAGGATGCTCAACTAGCAATCCAATACAGAGAGAATACTGAACAAAATACTGGTGAAATGATCTCACCTTGTCACTCTAGAATCAATGATTGATCTTGCTGCTGTGGAGGCTCTGTGTCACCCTCTGCATGGCCTCTGCGCAGAACTGCGTCACCCTGGGCAGTTTCTGCGTCACCTCTCCTAGGTATTACACTGCCTCTTCTTTTGATCCTCTACTGGCTGAGGGATCGACCTTCTACATCCTAGACTCATACACCGGTTTCCGAGAATTGAATTTTGACTTCCCTCAGCAAGAACTCGAATTCCCCTCAAGGACAATGCTGCCTCTGCGTCAACACTGCATGGTCCAACGTCAACCTTTTGTTGGAGATCTTTCTATTCATCCTCTGCCTCATACTCTTTGGATATTCTTTCTCTCGAATTCTCATTGCCTCTCATTTGCACGATCTCCTCAATCGATTTTCCTCCTGAGAACTTCTAAGTTTAGAAAATCGATTTCCTCAATCTCTTCGTGTGTCTTCCACAAGCCCCTTCTAATATCTTCCTGTTGGACAACCAACGACCTAGATTAAATCATAATCAAAGGCTCAGATTGTTTTGGCTTGATCCATAGCTTTTTCTAGAAGTTTCACCCTTGATTAGATTAATACCCATTAATATTTTAATTTTTCCCAAGTTTAGACTTTCGGGTCCTCATTAAAAATATTAATTATTTTAATAAAATCACTTATGGGTGGAATTTCCCAAAATGCTTTTTGGGTTCTTTCGAATACCTGTGCCCAAGCCTCCCTGCAAAATTTGAGGCTTAGAGCACATCTGATACTTCCCGAAATCAACACTCCTTAGTGAGGAATGTGCTCTAGCTATACACTGCCTCTCTGCATACTTCTCTGTTAATTTAAGGTATGTTCTATGCTTAGAGCACTTTATTTGAATTTTCACAGTTAGCTCCATATCTTTTCCAGATTAGCAATCACATCAGCATTAAAGTAAACTGCAGCTAGAACATAAACATAAATCGCAGAAGACAAGCCAAGACAAGAGGACACAAGATGTGGCGCTAGCCAGGGACAAACCCCAATGTGGGGAAACCCTTCATCAATTCTTCTTATATGTTCATCAATAGTTTAGCAGAGAGAGAGAGATAGTGCGTTTACAACAAAAGTCAACACTTTGACTTATCTAGATAAGAGCATAGATCATCTCTAAGAAGATGATACATGAGATCAGTTGAAGATATGCTGCTTCAACTAATTCTCCAAGGTGACTCCTTCACCTATCGTTGTGTTGCATTTCGTCATCATGCTGCACCTCACCGCGCTGCACCCATCATCACTATGTTGCATCTCATCACACTTAATTAATCATGACTGTACCCATCATTGTACTGCATTATGTGCCATCGCTGCACCATGTTGCCATCTTGACCTATGTGTTCGCTGCACCTTGCTTGCTTGTTGTCCCTTGCTTGCCTCTTGTCCCTAGCACGCTTGTTGTGCCTACCATGCTTGTTGTTCTTAGCATGCTTGTTGTTGCATGCTAGTTGTCCCTTGCATGCTAGCTGTAACATTGCATGCTAGTTGTCCCTTGCATGCTAGCTGTAACATTGCATGCTTGGTGTATTTGCTGCTAAGTGCCATACAATTGTCCCAATGTTTGTTAGTTGTCCCTTGCATGCTGCTCTCCTTTGGAGACAGATGCTCCGGCTGTTTCGGCAGTTCTCGACAGTTCTGGCAGTTTCGGTTGTTCTCGATATTTCCGACAGTTCCAGTTGTTCTCGGCAGTTCCGATAGTCCCGGCAGTTCCGTCTTTTCCGGGAGTTTCGACAGTTTCGACATTTCCGACGTTTCCGGTAGTTCTAGCTTTTTCGGCAGTTCCGACATTCTGCCCTCTGGATCAGGGCAACGTTATTCCTTAGGATGTCTCCTCCTACTAAAACCCAAAGGCAAGTAGAGAGAGGAAGAGATCCTGAGTGTGTTGAAATGACTTGAAGGCCACCTCTATTTATAATAAAACGTTGACACATGTGGGGTTTATTTGGTTGCTAGCCGACCTTGATGAATTGTCTTATAACGCAAATAAATTCATAACTCCATGAATACTTATCGGAATCGGATGATTTTTAGATCAATCCTACACCTCTCGTTGAGAGGGATCCAAGAAAAATATCAGTGGACATAAATAAGATGACCCACATGGAGTTTGGCCCTACTTGCCAATTTTAACACTCCCTCTCAACTAGGGAGAACTCCATCCGTTGATCCATATGTCCGACTGTACTATCTCTACCATCAGTGCCCTGCACTGCTCTGCTCTGCTCTGATTTGTTGAGCTCTGTTCTCCTTTTATATGTTGAGCTTTGCTTTGCTGAACCATGAAGAAGAAGAATTGATCGAGAATGTCTCATACCATTCTCTACTGACCCGAAGTCAATTTCATTTGAAGAGAGTGATCACGTCACTCTTACTGACTCGAAGTCAGTTTTATTGATACGAGATCAATATGACAAGAGAGTGTCTCAAACCACTCATACTGATCCGAGATAAGTTTCATTGATCCCAAATCAATATCACAAGAGAGTGTCTCAAACCACTCATACTATTCCCAGATCAGTTTTGTTGATCCCATATCAATGTCACAAGAGAGTGTCTCAAACCACTCATACTGATCCTAGATCCATGGAGGTCATCCTAGCATAGGGAGTATGGTAGATACAATGATGCATCCATTGATAGTACTACTATGGTCCCTATCCTCATTTCCCTGCTCATTGATCAGATGAGAGGTACTTCCCATGAGTCCCAGACTGCATGGGTAGGATGCCTCGATAGGAGAACTAATCATCTTGTCCACAGGAGAACGAATCATCCTGTCAGTGGATGCCCCGGAGAACTAATCATCCTGGCCCATAGGAGAACTAATCATCTTGTTCGACAGTCGCCGCGGAGAACAAATGATCCTGCCCCACAGGAGAACTAATCATCCTGTTCCATAGTCGCCACAAAGAACAAATCATCCTGGCCCACAGGAGAACTAATCATCCTGTTCCACATTCGCCGCGGGGTATCACAGGGGAAGGTTGAACCTGTCATCGTGTACATAGTGCGGCACCAGAGGACAGTGGAACATGCAGGACCCTTATAAGAAGGTCACTCAATGACTCCAAGTTGTTCGGGAAAGTCACAGATTTGATCTTTCCCCGGGGTTTTGACAAAATGTTTGCGACTTGTACATCAGTCTCAATGTGATGGAACCTCCTCGCTCATCGACTTACCATATCCCAGATAAGGCAGTATCTGATGTCTATTTGCTGGAGCAATCATCGAATACGGGATTCCTCAATAATCGAATCCCACCTCTGGTTGTCACAGAGAATCACAGTGGTATTCATCATGTGTACAAACAACTCACTTAAGAGCTTCTACAACCATGCAGCTTCGCACGAGATCATACTCGTAGTTATGTATTCGGTCTCAGCAGTGCTTATAGCAACTGACTTCTGTTTCCTTCTCATCCATGATATCGAAGCAGAAGCCAAAGAGAACCAACACTGAGAAGTGCTCTAATAATCCTCCACACTACCTACCCAGTCAGCATTCGAATAATCATACAGTTTCATATTTCCGGCAGTGTATCTCAATCCATGAGAGATTGTGCCCCAAAGATATCTCAGAAGCTTCTTGGCACCAATCCAATGAGGCTCAACCAAATATGAGTTCACCATGCTAACTGCAAAACATATGTCCAAGGGGAAGTTCACCAAGAACATCAACGTGGATGAGTTTATGAAACTCAGAGGCATTTCCCAAATCTGGTCCGACATCACTACCATATAACCCCTGAAAGTTAAGATCCTCAAGGTAGTCACAGGCTTGCAGTTTATCATTCCACATCCGGAATCCAACTCCCTCTTAGTTTTGCAAATGAGAGGGTCTGCACCTGTCAGAAATAGGTCGTCCTCATAAGGTGCCGGTATGAGAGGTCTATCATCCACAACCTTCGGGTAATGGTTTGGATCGGTTGCACTCCTAATGAATCTCCGCTTCATCAGACAACTATCAATCCTCTCATACTACGCCCGGGGGGTTTTGCTTCAAGCCATAGAGGGCTTTCTTCCACCTGCATACATGAGATTCCCGATCATGAATTTCAAACTCCTCGGGTTGTTCCAAACCTGTGGACCTGCTGCATGAGGGGAATGGTACCCTTATAAGATTTTCCTTCGGTACATCTCAGACATGTATCTTCATGCTCTACTTGAATTCAGACATCCCTATCACCATCTCAGTCACATCGGGTAGGGCCCCATAGGTAGACCTCCGGTGTTATAGATGCGATATTTCAATTGACATGATCCCCGATGGATCATCCTACAACTTGATACAAATTGCCAACCCAGAACCCATGAGAAAAAGCATCTTTGAAAATTCTATTTTTTTTAACACGTACCTTTCGAACGATGAATGCCACCATGAACCTTTGACATCCTTTTCCGAGATGGACACCAGGTTCTTGTGATCAGGTACATAAAAGAGATTCTATAAATGAATCGAGTTACCCTCATTCAGTTGAGGGTTAACATTCCCTACGCCCTTTCCGGGATAGGTGGCATCGGCTCCAAGTATAATGCCTCGATTGTTTCCATCTCTACCAAATTAGAGAGTGCAACCATCTATCCAATGAAGTTCCTTGAAGCACTACAATGAATAAGCCAGATTCCCAAAGAATCTGAAGTAGAGGGCCAATACAAGATAACGCTTCTTTATCTTATAAAAAACAACATTTGATTCTTCATACCTGGGGTTCCTTGCTTTCTTTGAAGAGTAGGCCATTTCCTTGATGATCTGCATTTCCTATCATTCCTTTGATCATTGAAGATGTCCCTGGAATGATTGTTATCATCATCAAGTGATGTGTCCCTGCCATTTGGACACTCCTTCGCATAATGGCCGAACTAGTTATCTTCCTTTCCTTCCACCCTGAGATCCGGTTTTCCAATGAAGTGATCTTTAGGTAGGCCATATTCCACTGCACCATTTTGATAAATATTCTCTGCTTCGACTTCACCCTTGGTGAATTTGAAGAGGGATGACGAATCCATTGATCCTTTTTTTTTCCCAAATGTCTTTGGTGAATGCTCTTTCACTCTTGCTTGGGCATTGCCTTCACCTCAGCTCTGATACCATGCTAATTTTAGGTATGTTCTATGCTTAGAGCAATTTATTTCAATTTTCACATTTAGCTCCATACCTTGTCCAGATCAGCAATCACATCAGCATTAAAGTAAACTGTAGATAGAACATAAACATAAATCGTAGAAGACAAGCCAAGACAAGAGGACACAAGATGTGGTGCTAGCTAGGGACAAACCCCAATGTGGGGAAACCCTTGATCAATTCTTCTTATATGTTCTTCAATAGTTTAGCGCAGAGAGAGAGAGAGAGTACGTTTACAACAGAAGTCAACACTTTGACTTATCTAGATAAGAGCATAGATCATCTCTAAGAAGATGATACATGAGATCAGTTGAAGATATGCTGCTTAAACTAATTCTCCAAGGTGACTCCTTCACCTATCGTTGCGCTGCATTTCGTCATCATGTTGCGCCTCACCGTGCTGCACCATGTTGCACCCATCATCACTATGTTGCATCTCATCACGCTTCATTAATCATGATTGTACCCATCACTGTACTGCATTACGTGCCATTGCTGCACCATGTTGCCATCTTGACCTATGTGGCTGCTGCACCTTGCATGCTTGTTGCCCCTAGCATGCTTGTTGTCCTTAGCATGCTTGTTGTTGCATGCTAGTTGTCGCTTGCATGCTCGCTGTAACATTGCATGGTTGGTGTATTTGCTACTAAGTACCATATAACTGTCCCAATGTTAGTTAGCTGTCCCTTGCATGCTGCTCTACTTCGGAGATAGATGCTTCAGTGATTTCGGTAGTTTCCAGCAGTTCTGGCAGTTCTGGTTGTTCCCGGCAGTTCTGGCAACTCTGGTTGTTCCCAACAGTTTCGGTAGTCTTGGCAGTTTTGGCTTTTCCAACAGTTCCGATATTTCCGGCTTTCCCGGCTTTTCCAGCATTTCGATATTTCCGGCTTTTTCGACTTTTCTGGCAGTTCTGGCTTTTCCGGCAGTTCTGGATTTTTCTGGCAGTTCCAGTTTTTCTTGCAATTCCGGCTTTTCCGACAGTTTTGGCTTTTCCGACATTCTGCCCTCTGGATCAAGGCAACGTTAGTCCTTAGGATCTCTCCTCCCACTAAAACCCAAAGACAAGTACAGAGAGGAAGAGATCCTAAGTGTGTTGAAATGACTTGAAGGCCACCTCTATTTATACTAAAACATTGACACGTGGGGTTATTTGGTTGCTCGCTGACCTAGACGAATTGTCTTATAACGCAAATAAATTCATAACTCCATGAATACTTATCGGAGTCGAATGATCTTTAGATCAATCCTACACCTCTCGATGAGAGGGATCCAAGAAAAATATCAGCTGCCATAAATAAGATGACCCAAATGGAGTTTGGCTCTAGTTGGCAATTTTAACATGCTCTGACTCTAAAGCATCGTCTCTACGCTACTGATGTCTGACTTGCTGTCCACCAACCACTGCGTTGCTGCTACAATAGTACTGCTGCCTCTGACACTGCCACTATTAATGTTACATCTGTACTTCAACTCCCTCTGCCTACGGGCTGCTGTTGGTCTTGCTACCCGACACTGCATCTGCACTGCAACTCAGTTAATGAGAGAAGCAATTGAAAACACCCAAAACTGGACAGGTATCTAGTGGATACACCTCGGTGCTAATATCCTGACTGTTGCTAGTCCCATGCCACCTTTGAAGCCACTACACTGTTGAAGCTCTGAACTGTGGCTCCTTGCATTGTTGCCTCTCTGCTCTGCGCTGCTCAGTCTCTGGGTCTTCTAGCCACTGCATCTGTCGCATCAACATTCGATTGCACCAACTGAAACTCCACCATCCCGCTGCTCCTGATCACGGGCTCACGTAGGAAGGTGATGATCCAAGAGGTGGCCTGCTCAAGGATCCTGGCCAGATGTAGTCCTCTTGACTACAACTCTATATCAACCCACCTCCCTCCTGTAAGTATCCACTGTCATGGTGAACTCCTTCTTGTCGATCTTCACAGCTGCAACCTTTGGATCATGTTTCTAATCCTTTTCCTTTTTCTTCAAAGGACACTGCGATGCATAATGGCCCATCTCGCCACATCTGAAGCACTTCACCTTGAAGACATCCTTCATTCGTCTCTGTTGCCTTTGCTGTCATCTTGCTGCAAGGGCTGCATTATCCTCCTCCTCTACATTGGGTTTCAACCCACTGCTGCTGCTGCTCCCCTCAAGTTTGACCTTGCGCGGGTCTCTCCTCAGCTCTTCTTGTTTTAGAGCTACCCACATATCGTCCCAATTTGGCAATGTTGCTCTTCCTAGGATACTCTAGACAAAGATTTGCCAATCATTTGAGATGGAGTTCAGAGCCAGTCTCACTAACTCCGAGTCCTGAGGTGTATGTCCCACAATTGACAGCTCATCATGGGGCTCCTTCAGTTTCGTGAGGAACAAAGCCACACGATCTCCCTTCTTTATTTGAGCAGATCACAACTTATGCTCTAAGTACATCTTCCGTTGCTCGAAAGATCCTTGATACAATGTGGTTAAGGCATCCCACATCTCATTAGCGGTTCCTTTGCTTGCAACATGGCACACCACGTGATCCTTGACTCCATCAAGATCATACTCCTTGCCTTAGCCATCTCAACTCTGTACTTCTTCAGCAGATCTGCATCCTCTAGGACAACTACCACATTATCAACGTACATCTTGAGGGCATGCTCATCTAGAAGGAAAGTCATCCTAGCCTTCTGGATGGCATAGTTGGAAGCCCCGTCCAACCTGTCCTGAACCCTCAAGCCATTGTTTGCCATATCCTTTGAAAACTGTCGAACAACTCCCTCTTTCTCCCTACTACGTGGCTGCTAGGCTGACTTATGCATTCCCTGATGGAGCTGGTAAGTTGTTGCTCCTCTGCTACTCTGCAAATGAGAAATGCTGATTTCCTCGGCATGAAATCAATGAGGAAGTATTTCCTCACTGTTCTCTTCTTCTTTCCTCTGATGGCTTTCAGCTCGACAAAACTGCCCATTGAAAAATCTGCATGCCACCAATTGCTCCTTAAGCTGAGGCTTAACGTTGCTTCCTTTGCCATGGCGAAATTCGAACTGGAAGCTCTTTCTCTTTGCCAACTCACTTGGAGAGAGACTACCTCGAATTTTTGAGACTTCGGCTAAAACTGTGCAAACCCTTTGGGATATCAAACTTGCTGGCTACTGTAGCTTTTCAATTTCCCATTCTGCTCAGCGTTGGGCCTTCTGGTTCTGCTCTTTTTTTCTCACCTGCACTAGCTCTGATACCATGTGAAAATTCCTCAACAGGAACCCCTACTGCAGCAAACTGATATTACTTCTCCTACTTGTTAATTCATGCAAGTTATTTACTGTGTTCTACAGTAAATATCAAAGTACATACATATGCAACCTTCACTCAATTAACATATATGTGGAAAGAAAACGCTAAGCAAGAAAGAAAATACAACACAATAGACATCGTTATTTTTGGACAAATGTCCCTGGAAAAACCCAATGCGGGAAAACCGGTGCAACAACTCTGAGTGTTTTATTATTATGCAGGAAAAATTTTGAGTACAATTCTAGGATGCTCAACTAGCCATTTGATACAGAGAGAATATTGAACAAAATACTGGTGAAATGATATCACCCCATCACTGGAGAATCAGTGACTGATCCCGCTGCTCCGTAGGCTCTGCGTCACCCTCTGCGTGGCCTCTACGTAGAACTGCATCACCCCTTGCGTAGAACTGTGTCACCCTGGGTAGTTTCTCTGTCACCCCTCTTGGGTCAAACTTGACAGAAGCAACAACAACAATGGGTCGAAGCCCAAAGTAGAAGAGGAGGATAAGGCAACCCTTGCATCAAAGGGACCGTAGGGACAAAAAAGACGAAAGAAGGACGTCTCCAAGGTGAAATGTTTTAGATGTGGTGAGATTAGCCATTATGCATCCTAGTGTCCTTTGAAGAAAAAAGGCAAGGATCCTAAGGTTGCAGCTGCAAAGATCGAACAGGAGGAGGAGTTTGCCATGATAGTTGAGATACCTCCAAGAGGGAGGTGGGCTGATATAGAACTATAGTTCGATAGAGCTACAGATGGGAAGGATCCTTGAGGAGCCCACCTCTTGGATCATCACCTTCTTATGGGAGCTCATGATCTAAAGAAGCGAGATGGAGGAGTTTTCAGTTGGTGCCATGGAGTGTTGATTCGATAGATGCAGTAGTTAGTAGTGCCAGAATGTGAGTAGTGCAGAGCAGAGAGGCAGCAGTGCATGGAGTCACAATGCAGAGCTTCAACAACGCATTTGCTTCAGAAGACAACGTGGGACTAGCATCAATCAGGATTTCAACACCGGGGTGTATGCACTGGATACTTGTCTAGTTTTGGGTGTTTCAGTTGCTTCTCTTAGCAACTGAGTTGCATTATGGATGCAGTTTTAGAAGCATCACAGATGCAATGTTTGAGAGTGAGCTGTATTACAGATGTAGCATTGGCAGTGGCAGTCTCAAAGGAAACAATACAATAACAACAACAACGTAGTAGTTGGTGGACAATATGTTAGACATTAGCAACGCAGAGGACGATGCTTCAGAGTCATAATAGTATGTAGTAGCAGTGTATTGCTAGAGCACATTCCTCGTTAAGAGGGAGTGTTGATTTGGGGTAGCATCAAATGTTCTCTAAGCCTCAAATTTTGCAGGGAGGCTTGCCGACATGTATTCCAAAGAACCTAGAAAGCGTTTTGGGAAATTCCACCCAGAAGTGAATTTATTGAAATAATTAATATTTTTAATGGGATTCCTAAGTCTAAACTTAGGAAAATTAAAATATTAATGGGTATTAATCTAATTAGGGGTGAAACTTCTAGAAAGAGACACGGATCAAGCCAAAATGATCTGAGCGTTTGTTTATGATTTAATCTAGGCTGTTGGTTGTCCAACAGGAAGATATAAGAAGGGGCTTGAGGGTCATTTGGAAAACACATAGAGAGATTGAGGAAATCGATTTTCTGAAGTGAGAAGTTCCTAGGAGGAAAAATCAATTGAAGAGATCTCTTGTAGTTGAGGTGTAGGGATGGTAGCTTTTGGAGAGAGAGATTCTCAGCTAGAGATACATCAACAGAGAGAGGCAGAGAGTGATCCAGTAGTGTTGACCCAGAGGTTGACGCAGGGTCATAAGAGGTACACAAAAGTAGCGCAGAGGGAGAGAGAGTCGAAAATCAGAGCAGAGGGTCAGTTTTTGTAGTCAGAAGCTGAGGTGTGAGACCGTGAGGTTGAGAGTAGTGACTTTGGGCTATTGATTGATTTCCAGTTGGATGACGTTGTGCCTGAGAGGGTTGACACTGAGATAGCATAGAGGCAATGTAGGGCTTGCTAGGGGCAACTCATCTAGCAGCCAGAACAACCGAGACTTTTTTCTCAGTTATTGTGGGAGGTTAACTCACAAAGCTTTTGCTAGTATTTCTCTCTGTAACTGAATAACCCTGTGAAGTATTCAGTGACGTATTCAGAATTTGCTACTGCTTAATCATAATAAACCCTCAGAGCTGCTGCACTGGTTTCCCTACATTGGGTTTTTCCAGGGACTATTGTCCAAAAATAATGGTGTCCTATGTGTTTCTATTTTTCCTTGCTCAGTTTCTATGTTTCAGAATCATATTTAATTTGGTGTAGGCTGCTTCAGTAATTTACTTCAATGTTTGATGAAGAAATCTGAGATAAGTTCGTAATATAATTTACAATCTAGGTGAAGTAGATTCAACTGGTTGTAGTAGTATTCCTGAGATTGTTAGATCTAGGAATTTTCATGGTTGATGCAACTAAAAGAATAAAAAAGAGCATATCATGGTCACAACAAAACAAAAGAAAATCAAAATGCAAAAGATGGCCATGGACATAAGGATTAGCACATGGGCAAAAGCCTAGCATGAGTTCCACCTCACCCATTTGGCCATCTCCTGGTTCGTTAGCACGTTGCTCCATTACATCAAAAGAAGGAACCCTTGCATGTACTTCAACCTCGATGAGCGATGAATTGACTCGTCATTAAGGGGTAACACAACTGCCACATCATTCAACGCAATCTCTAAGCGTTGAACTATGAGTAGTAATATAAAGAAAAATCATGAAGTAAAGGGTAGAAAAGAAGTGTGGAAAAGCAAAGGCTGATTTGGTAACTCATGCACCCACGAGTGCTCCTTCCTCACATTTATACACTTAGGATATCGACACCCGCATCAGTCTGTCTCTTTGACCATGGCACTTGACTTTGAAGTCTTGTCCCCTTGGTTATCATCATTATTATTCATTAGCACTTATCAATTGAAGGGTGGACCCAAGAGATTGTTGATTTGGGGTAGCATTCAATGTGCTCTAGCCATGAAAATTCGTGGACAGGCTAAAGCACATGAGATCTCCAAAACCCAAAAATGCTTTGGACAAATTGTATGCTATTTGGGAGATATTAAAATAATTAATATTTTTAATGGAGTTCCTAAGTCTAAACTTAGGAAAAATAAAATATTAATGGGTAATATTAATATAAAACTGGGTTAGAAGGTTCCAAAAGTCATGAATCAAGCCAAATCTAATCTTAGACGTCGTTTAGAGATTTAATCTCAGCCGCTGAAGGATCAACGAGAAAAGTATAAGAAGAGGCTCGAGGGTCAGTTGGAGAACACACTAGAGTGATCAATGATTCATTTTGCTAGAGCAAGGTTGCTAAGAAAAGTTGAATCAGTGATTAGCAACGAGGGGTAGTGAGTACGAGGTAGAGAGGTAGAGACAATACTGAGAGACCAACGCAGAAGTAGAGAGAGTGAGAGTAGCAACCAGTCCAAGCTATGTAGAGCCCAGAAGTGTCAACGCAGAGGCTAGAGGGTCTGCGTCATCCACGAAGAGGTTGCTGGAGTGATGCAGAGGGTCCCAAAGGCTGCGCAATGCCTCAGAGGGCTGACGCAGAGGGTCCTAGAGTTGAGGCAGGTCAGCCGGACGTTGATGCAGAGGCCAGAAGGGCTAACGCTGAGCTTCAGTTGTGCCGAAGAGGGTTTCGTGGGACAGGGTTTCTGAATATCTATTTCCGGATATAGAGGTATCGCTACCATGTACTTTTCTTTGTCGGGTGCGCTGCTTAGGCACCCAGTTGTATTAAAAAAGACTACATAATAATATAACCCTCCTAATAGCTAGATTGGTTTTCCCGCATTGGGTTTTTCCGAGGACATTTGTCCAAAAATAACGGTGTCACTTGTGTGCTTGTTTTCTTTTAGTTGATGATATGTAGATGTTGTGACTGTATTTTGTTTATTTCGGTATTTAGATGTTTTAAATAACTTGTTCATAATTTACAAGTAGAAGAAATAAACCAGCAGAATACAGATCAATTTTTTAACGGATAGAATTAGAAAATTCAACATGGTATTAGCGCGTGGTTGCTAATCATAGAAGAGCTGAAGGCATCAGCTGAGTAGAGCATTTGCAGAAGAATCAGTTGTCCGGAGTGACAATAGCTAATCCTTGTAGAAGCGGCAGATGTAGGGTTGACGCAGAGGGACTGTGTGATCAGTCTAGGCCAAAGAGAGGCCAACGCAGTGGCTGAGGAGGGCAGAGAGAAGCTTATGTAGAGGGCAGGAGGGCTGACGCAGTTGGCTGAGGGAGCTGTTTTGCTGGTGTTGATATTGTGTAGAGCCAAGAGGCTCAATCCTTCAGTTGCTGGGGTGAAGGAAGCTGTGGGCAATTTGCGAGAGTGAAGCTAGTGGGGTACTGTGGTTAGAACAATACCTAACAGGGTAAGACCAAGGTAGAGGGAGTTGCTGTCGAGGCGGATTTTTGGCGAAGGAATCCGGATTAGTGTTGCAGTTGCACAGACGATCGGAGAGGAGCAACTTGACAATTGACAGAAGGATTTCCAGGAGGGAAATCGGGTCTTAGTGGGAGTCCAGAAGAGAACTTCCAGATGGGAAGTAAGAGACTCGGAGAAGTTGAGCTGAGAACTTCCAGATGGAAAGTAGAGAGACTCAGCAAGAGTCGAACCGAGAACTTCCACGCGGGAAGTAGAGAGACTCAACAGGAGTTGAACCGAGAACTTCCAGGGGGGAAGTAGAGAGACTTAGAAGAGTCGACAGAAGAGCAGCGAGATGGCTGTGAATGGGTTGAGAGATCAGGATAGGCTAGGCGGAGCGTCCAACTTTGTGGTTTGGAAGGCCAGGATCATGTCCATTCTAGACAAACATCGTATTAAGGGCTTTGTCTTGCGAGTGAGGGCTATCCCAGTTGACCCAGTAGCTAATGAAAGGTACGAGGAGGCAATGGCTACGGCAAAGTGTATCATTCTTGATGGGGTCAAGGATCATGTGGTCCCACATATTGCCGAGAAGGAAACGGAAAAGGAAACGTGGGACAGTTTGAAGACATTGTACTAGCATACTTTCGTGCAGAGGAAGATGCTCCTGGAGAATCAACTAAGGTCATTCCAGATGCAGAAGGGAGAACAGATAGATGTCTTCCTTAGTTGGTTGAAGGAGATCCATGACCAAGTGACTTCCACAGGGGCCACATTGGATCAGGAGTTGATGGTGAGTACTGCACTTAATGCAGTCTCCGAGGAGTGGGAGATATTTGTCCAGAGCATATTGGGCAGTGTGAGTCTTCTAGATTGGGAAGAACTGTGGTGGCTCTTCGTCAAGAAGAGATCAGACGACTGACCAAGACGGGAAATAACAGCAAAGGGGTCAGGATCAAGAAGGAAGAGGAAGAGGCTGCGGCTCTAGCATTTATGGGAAAGCAGGAAAAGGGGAAGAAGAAGGACCTTTCGAAGGTCAAATGCTTCCATTGTGGGGAACTGGGTCACTATGCAAACCGGTGTTCGAGGAAGAAGAGTAAAGGAGAGGCTTCTGACTCGAAGGTAGTGCCAGCGAGGTGGAGAAAGAAATAGAGGAGGATGACGATTTTTCCATGAGTGTTCATGTGCCAGTAGAGAAGAGGTGGGGAGACATTGAGCCGTAATCAAGAAGACTAAAGGCGATGAGGGGCAGGATCCTTGAGTTACCCAACCTCTTGGGTTATACCTTGCTACGGGAGCCCAGAAGAGGTGTAGCAGGATTGGCGGATGTCGATAGAGATGGATGCAGATGAAGTGGCAAAGAGTGCTATAGTGCAGGAGTCCTCGTATAACGCGAGGCAAGCAGGATGCAATAGTGCAAGAGGAACGAGAGTGTTGCAATGGTGTAGGATGGCACATAGAGGTTTGCAACGTTGCGAGATACAGGGAGTTGTTGCAGCAACGTAGAGGTCAGTGGAGGGAGTACTTGTTAGTGACAGAGAGATCTTCAGCATCAGGAGTGTTTCTAGCTTGACAGGGATGTCAGAATTTTGGTGGATCAGTTACTTACTTTTCAGTAACTGAGTTGCAGTGCAGTAGCAGGATGCAACATGATGAGAGGGGGATGTAGTGTAGATGTAGTGTTGGGAGGATGGACTAGCAGCAACAGGGATGCAGAAGGAGCTGCCATATGGATGCAACAGTGGCAGTGGCAGGGCCATGGGCAACAATACAGGATGTAGAGGATGTAGGGTAGGGAGGCCTAACATCAGCATAGGTACCGGTGCCAGATGATTAGGGTGATGCTCATTGTGGAGTATTACTAGAGCACAGTCCTCACTAGGAGGGAGTGTTGATTTGGGGTAGCATCGAATGTGCTGTAGCCATGAAAATTGGTGGAGAGGCTAAAGCACGAGCGGGGTTGCTAAGCGAAGTCGAATCAGTGATCAACGACGAGGGGTAGTGAGTACAAGGTAGAGAAGCAGAGACAGTACTGAGAGACCAATGCAAAAGTAGAGAGAGCGAGAGCAACAACTAGTCCATGTTGAAGTTTGTAATTCTACTTAGTTTAGAAACCCTTCATGCACTTATTATGATTTATTCCTTCCTACATGTTATTTTTCTTTAACAAGTTATTTAGAAAGTAAATACTGAAAATAAACACCAGTGCATGCTCAACATATTACAGATCAACAACTAAAAGAATCAAGAACCAACACACCACATGACACCATTATTTTTGGACCAATGTCCTGGAAAAACCCAATGGGGGAAAATTGGTCCAGCTATCTAGGGTTTTCTTATTAAGCAATATCAGAGTATAATCTGGGTGTCGATACTGGCCTACCCAACAGAGAATTTCCTTAGCATCTATACCTCACACTTTGAGATAAATCTCCTGGCTAAAACCTCGGAAAATCCTTTTGGCAGCTCCTTAGCACAAATCTGCTCTGCAACCTCAGCGTCTGCCCAAACTAGACTGCGTCAGCCCCTCTCTGTCTCACGCTGGCCCTGCGTCAGCCCTAGGAGGCCTTGCATCAGCTTTGGGGGCCTCTGCGTCAATTGCGCTAGCCCCTCTGGTGCTCTGCGCAACAGTTTGCTGCCTCTGCGTGGCCCTGCGTGAGCCGTTGCTGGCTCTGCGTCACCCTCCTTGGCTGCGGCGCTGCTCTCCCAGCAAAATCTTTGCCTTCTCTATTTCTTTGCACTCAATGCCCCTTAGCTGCTTTCCCGATCACTAATTTTACCTCTCTTAGCAAGCCCCGCTCTAGAGAATAGAATGACTGATCACTTTGGTGTGCCCTTCCAAGTGACCCTCAAGCCTCCTCTTATACTTTTCCTATTGACATCTCAACGACCGATATTAAGTCCCTAATCAACGACAGGTTAGATTTGGCTTGATCCATGTCTTTTGGAGCATTCTAACACAGATTCATATTAATACACTAATATTTTATTTTCCCTAAGTTTAGACTTAGGGACTCCATTAAAAATATTAATTATTTTAATATCTCCTGATCTGTTTAGAATTTGTCGAAACCCTTTCTGGGTATTGGAGATCTCATGTGCCCCAACCTCTACACCAAATTTTATGGCTGGAGCACATCGGATGCTACCCCAAATCAATAGACCAGGATATGCAGAGCCCAACAGAGTCAACGTAGAGGCCAGAGGGACTGTGTCATCCACACAGAGGGTGCTGGAGTGACACAGAGGGTCCCTGAGGCTACGCAGTTCCTCAGACGGCCATTGAGGGTCCTGGGGTTGACGCAGATCACGAGGAAGCTGATGCAGAGGCTAGAAGGGCCAACGCTGAGCTTTAGTTGTGTTGTAGAGGGTTTCGTGGGACAGGTTTTCTGAATACATGTTTCCAGATATAGAGTTATTGTTGCCGTGTATTTTTCTCTGTCGGGGGACCCGGTTAGGCACCTAGTTGTACTCAGAAAGACTGCATAATAATATAACCCTTTGAATCGCTGCACCGGTTTTCTCGCATTAGGTTATTCCTGGGATATTTGTCCAAAAGTAACGGTGTCACTTGTGTGCTTGTTTTCTTTTAGTTGATGATCTGTAGATGTTGTTACTGTGTTATGTTTATTTCAGTATTTAAATGTTTTAATTAACTTGTTTAGAATTTACAGGTAGAAGAAATAAACCAACAAAATATAGATTAATTTCCTAACGGATAGAATTAGAAAGTTCAACAGAGATGCTACTTCCCCTTGGGTTGACCTTTAGCCACCACTACCTATTGAGAAAATATGATTGCGAGATCAGGGTGCTGATTTTGGAAGAGAATCATTATTTAAAGTATTTAATAGCCCATGACATTCAAGTTTGGTTCACTTAGATGCAATATTGATCTTTGTCCCTAATGATTGGTTGCTTTCACTAGACCCTTTGTTATGATTGTCACGTGGTTGAACAACCTAGGTCCTGGGCCCCTTCTCCACAGGTAGTCAAGCCCTTTGATAAGTATATTGGCACAAACAAGTGAAGCATTGAGTCTCTTGGGCATCTTAGCAACAACATCATATGACACATGCTCTAGGGCACCTCCTGCACCAGGGCATTTGATCTCTTTATACCAAATTTTATAATGCTTCAGGATGACATAGTTCGACCCAGGAAGGCTCCATGCTGGCCTTGACACCAATTGATGGATGGTAGTTGATTCAAAGTCTAGACGGGGATGGTCTCACTGTGAGGGATTAGGGAGGGCTAGTTGCACTTGAGAAGCCCTCAACATTGGAGTAGAGAAGGCTACTTTGAGCAGTTGGAGACCCATGCAGAACACTTTGTGGTGCCCCCATTGGATCCTGGGACCACAAAGGAGCCACTGAGGTGAATTTGAGGGCTAACCCTCAAATATTGATTTTTACATGCTTCTACCTCACCTTTGACATGACATTTGGAGCCTATTTTATGCATGATGTCAGCCCTAGAAGCCTAACGACTCACAATGATCTGTAGTCAAGAAAATGATGGAAAACAAGAAGAAAATCCAGAGCCCATCAAGGAAGTTGAAGATAAGATTGATGACATCAAGGCTAAAGAGGACCTAGAAAATGAAGAGAACGAAAAAGACTTTGTAGAAGATTTCCTCACTAAACTTATCGCTGCCATGGAAGAGATTATCAATTTGAAAAAGGAAAACGAGGAACTTAATAAGAAAGCACTAGCTAGGGACCAAGACCAAACAAGGAAGAAAGTTGACCTTGTCAAGCTTCAAGTACAAGAAAGGGATGAAGAGCTTGCCAAGCTTAAGAAGGAATTTCATCAAAGCAAAAGAAGGCATCATGAAGAAGTCATATCCATGACAAATCAATTGGATAAAGAAAAGAAACGGGAAGATACTTTGTCATGTCAACTTGAACAAAGGCACACAATCTTGAACAAACTTGAAGAAGAGATTGGTCAGTACAAGGTAGAGGTCTCCTCTCTCAAATCTCAAATACAAGAAGCAAGAAAGTTAGCACAAGGAGCTGAGAAGACAATGGAAGCATTGACAGTCATAGAAGGATAGGTTGATGAAGCAGAAAAGGAGAGAAACACCATGATATGTCAACTAAAAGCAAAGGATTGAGAAATCTTCAAATTAAAATCTAGCATCAAGCTTCTCAAGGTTGAAACATGTAAAGCTACAAGGATCAAGGAAGAAATGGAGAGCATTCTAGCAAAGGAAAAATAAGAAATCTTCAAAATGAAGTCAGATATCATCTCCCTTAAATTAGAAGCAAATGAAGCAATATGTATTAAGGAAGAGATTGAGAAACAACTTGCTAAGAAGAATAATGATTGCGAAAAATTGGAAGAAGAGATTGTCTCCCTCAGGAATTGAAGGGATGGACAAATCCTTGAAGAGATCTTAAGCATTGGATGACATGCTCAACCATCAAAGATGTCCATTTGATAAATCAGGTCTCGGGTATACAGGTGAATCCTCAAGCCAGAATGATAATGCTTCAAACAAAAAGGATGTGAGGAAGCCAGAAAGAAATGTTGATGCTCCCAGTTCCAGCAAAGGCAAGGATAAGAGTCAAGGCAACAATGAAGGAAATCCTATTCTAAGAAGAAATGCAGATGATGTCAAGGACGCAAGAAGAAATGGTTATAATCAAAGGATCTCAAGGTAGAAAGGCTTCAGAAGTACATCAAGGAAATCTCCATCTCCCAGGTACCAAAGTTTATTTCTTGGTTATTGTTATTCTTGTACAAACTTTGGACACATGGAAAAAGATTGTAGGGCATATCACAAAGATAAATATAATGGTCCCCGTCAATCTCCGAAAAGAAATTTTGCAATAAGAAGTCATGAATTCTTATTCAAGAACAACATAGAGTGCTTCAAGTGTCATAACATTGGTCATATGGCACGTAATTGTAACTTGATTTGGACACCTTCTCAAGCTAGAACTATGCCAGAAAAGAAAGTTATACAAGTATGGAGAAGAAAGCAAATACAATCTGAAAAATCTCCGGAGCTCTCCAACCAACAACACATGTTGCTGACTTGATGAAGATATTCTTGATATTTCGAGTGTTTGATGATGGGATTCTGCCAAAAAAAGACCATGTATACAGTTAGGGGGAGCTTGTGATTCTTGATCATTATTGCATAAACTATTCATGAAAGGGTCCTTATGAAATCCTTGTTGAGCTATATTAACAATCATTCTTTGATATGATCATTTCTTAGGAGCACTACATTGAAGAACAAATGCAGTGCTAGAAACACAGTAGATGCAACACTTGAGAGGGAGTTATAGTACAAATGCAATAGTGGTAGTGGTAATGTCATGGGTAGCAGTACAATAGCAGCAGTAGCACCGTGTTGATGGTAGCTACAGTGCGGAAAGGAGATGCTTCAGAGATAGAGCAGCATGCAGTTGTACATTGTTGCTAGAGCACATCCCTCGCTAAGAGGAAGTGTTAGTTTTTGGTACCATCAAATGTGCTCTAGCCGTGAAAATTGGTGGAGAGGGTAAGGCACACGAGTTCTAAAGAACCCAAAAACCATCTGGTGAAATTCCATCCAGATTGTATTTTATTCAAATAATTAATATTTTTAATGGGGTTCCTAAGTCTAAACTTAGGAAAATTAAAGTATTAATGGGTATTAATCAAAATATGGTTGAGAATGTTTTGAAAGCATATCAACTCAAGTTTTTAGTTTTAGACGTTGATTGGAGACTTCATCTTGGCCGTTGAAGTCTCAACGAGAAAAGTACAAAGAGGAGGCTTGGGGTTCATTCATGAATACACCAAGAGAGCAAATTGATCTATAGTTAGAAATTTCTGGGGCTTGGAACCTGAGAAATTCGAACTAAGTGATCATTTTGCAGCAGAGGGGCAGGGATAGTTCGAGAACACTAGGCAGATTGGCAGAGAGCCACCAGTGGAGACAACACAACACCGAGAGGGACTGATGCTAGGCCAATCTGGGCCCATGCAGGGTTGACGCAGAGCCAGAAGGGTCAGCATAGAAGGGAAGCAACCTTCACGCAGAAATCAGGAAATGTCGGGGAGCTGCTAGAACAGCCGGGAGAGGTTGACGCAGAAGCTCCAAGAGGCAAAACAAACAACGCAGGGTCAACGGAGAGATAGCCGGGGGTTTGTGTTGATTTGTGGTAGCATCATATGTGCTCTAGCCATGAAATTTGGTGGAGAGGTTGGGGCACATAAGATCTCCAATACCCACAAAGGGTTTGGGCATATTCTAAACAGATCAAGAGATATTAAAATAATTAATATTTTTAATGGAGTTCCTGAGTCTAAACTTAGGGAAGTTAAAATATTAATGTGTATTAATATGAATCTGTGTTAGAATGGTCCAAAAGACATGGATGAAGCCACATCTAATCTCAGCCGTTGATTAGGGACTTAATATCGGCCGTTGAGATGTCAACAGAGAAAGTATAAGAGGAGGCTTGAGGGGCACTTGGAGAACACTAGAGTGATCAATTATTCTATTCTCTAGAGCAGAGGGTTTCAGGTTGACGCAGAGGGTTTCAGGTTGACGCAGAGGGTTTCAGGCTGTAGCAGAGGTCAGTAGGGCCTACACTGGGTTTAGAAAAGTGCTGGAAGTTTGTCTATCTTTGGGTAAGCCAGTTTGGCACCTTGTTGTACAAGAAAATCACTGAATAATAAAATCCTCCATTGCTGCACCGGTTTTCCCACATTGGGTTTATGTGGGGACATTAATCCAAAATAACTATGTCAATGTGTGCATATGTTTTTTGCTGTATTACAGTGTGATATCTGCAGCAATATTTATTTTAATGTTTGTTGAAGTAATTTCATGAATAACTTATGATGAAATCAGTAGGGAAAATAAATTATAATTTTCACATGGTATCAGAGCAAGTAATTAGAGACAGAAAGAGAAAATCATTTATGGGTCGAGACCACGATGCAGGGGCTTCCTGCTCAGGGGACTCACGCAGATTTTCAGAAGATTGCACAAGAGAGAGAGATTTAGATTTCTCTATGTTGGCTTCCATGTTGGAAGAAGAAGTGGCGTGCACGACTAGTGCTGCATCATCAAAAGTATGGTATATAGACAATGGAGCCTCATGGCATATGACGGGAATCAGGGAGTGTTTCTCAGAATATAGAGAAGAGAAGATGAACTTTCAAATCACCATGGGGAACAAGGCAAAGTGTACTCCAATAGGAAAGGGTACCATAGTTTTTCAGACAGACTCAGGAGAGCGGTTCCGTGCCACAAATGCGCTGCATGTGCCAGGACTGGGAATGAACTTACTTTCCGTGTCACAACTACACTGTTGACACCTAATCCGAAACGGATGAGGTGAAGCTGGACAGTCATCTAGAAGATGAACTGATCCGTTTTGTGTATATATAAATAATAGTTGTTTAATGAGAAATATCACAAGTTGTTTCTTGCGCTCATTAATTTTCTGTGTTAACCTGGCTTGACATGGTATCAGAGCACAGGTCCCAGAAATAACTCCTGCCTCTGCCAGGTTTCTGCTGCATCATGAAACCTCTGTCCTGAGACTGCGTGCTTCTGGCGGTGATCTGAGCGCCTCTGATAGAATAGAGCGGTGAGCGTGGAGCGCGCTGTTGAATGTAAGCTCCGTTACCTATACGTTGATGCGTTTCTGCTGTTGGTAAAAAAAAAAAAGACTATCCCATTCCATTCAAACACTGATATCAAGTAGTCTATGGTGACTGCGTTTTTTATAGACTGCATTGTATTATATGAAGACTGCGTTTTTTAGACTGCATTGTATGAAGACTGCGTTTGTAAAGAAAAAAAATGCGACTGCGTTTCTTATAACGGTGACTGCGTCTCATATAATGGTGGCTGCGGTCTTATGAAGACTGCGTTTTCTGTAATGGTAACTGCGTTCAAGATTTTGCATTTTTATAATGGTGGCTGCATTCTTAGTTTAATGGAGACTGCGTTTTTATGAAGACTGAGTTCCACAGCCTTATGCACAATGATTTCTGATATGAAGACTGCGACTGCGTTTTTGTAATGATTGCGTTTGTGGTATCGTTTTATTGTAAGAACTATTGAGGCGAAGGTTTCCATGCAATCAACTCACGGCGCGGTACACGTATTTTCCCTACTTGCTCCTTTGTCATTTCCAAAAACGCTGGTATCAACGAAACGAGGTTTTGACCTGCGGGTTTTTGGTGTATGTTTTGACCTGCAACGAAACATTTGACCCATTCGATACCTTTGTGGCTTTTGCACATCTGGAAAGCAAACGAAGTCGAGGCTGTGGTGTGGTGCCTGACGGTGTTTTGAGGGTTGTTTCTTTGAATAACCCGTTTGTAATGTGCTAGCAGCGGAGTTTATAGTATACTTGTAGCAGTGTTTTAATCTTGTTAAACAAATACAAATGCCTGGACCATCTCAGAGTTTTATTACGCTGTCCTCTTGAACAGTTTTTGCATTAATATATATACTGAAATGATATATGAGATCCCTTGAGCGCCTTCCTTTTTTCAAAACATAATATTGTGGCGGTGATATAAGAAATGATGTATGTTTGAAGAAAATAAGGCTATGGCATAAGGATTTTTTTGGCAAAGATATATTTTTTTTTACAGAATGCATAAGGCTATGACATAAGATTTTTTTCCAGCAGAAGTCTTGCTGTGGCATAAGAATTTTTTTTTTTCTCCAGCAGAAGTCTTTTATCAACAGAAGTTTTTTTTTAACAGAGATATTTTTACAGAATGCATTCAATCATTTCTATGGTCGGAATAGTTCTCACAGGCAAGGAGAACTATTCTGAATGGTCTCGGATGGTAAAACACACCCTCATCTACAATGAGTTGTGGAAAGGTGTGTGTGTCGGAGAAGAAGACAGAGACCCTGTGCAGCCCACATCAGACAAAGAACTCGCCATTTGGGAAAACAAGAACAGCAAAGCCTTTGCATTGATCGCAGCATCCGTAAGTGAGGAAGTAAGTCGTCATATTTCATCCTATTCCACTGCCTTTGAAGCTTTACAAAAGCTGAAAGAACTCTATGATACACATTCTCCACTTGAAGTTGTTCAGCTCATGATTAAACTCTTCACTCTTGAACTGAAAAATAATGATCCTCTTACTCTTGCATCTGAAATAAAGTCTATAGTGCATGATATTAAATCCACTAAGGTTGAGCTGGATATCTCTCTTATTGCCTTTCTCAAAGCACTCTATCCTACCTACTTTAACTATCTTGAGTCTTTACAAGCAAATGGAAATCTTAAAGATATAACCTTTGACACTCTTGTGAAAAAGTTTGCTGAAAGAGAGAAAGCCTTTGGAAAGAAAACAGTCCCTGAATCTTCTGAAGAGACTGTTTGCCTTGCTCATAAAGAAAAGCATCCTGCTCAAGATTCTACAAGAGGAAGAGGTGGACGAAGAGGAAGAGGAAGATACTTCAGAGGCAGGGGGGGCAGACATCCTCAAGCAGAAAAGGCAGATCTGCATTGCATTCGCTGCAAACGAAATGGATCACATGATGCTTCTACATGCAAGCTACCATGGGACAAGGTTGAGCAGAGAAGAAATCAACAGAAAGGTAAAACTGATGACACAGACAAAGGTAAAGCACCTGAATCCGCTCACTATATTGAGGCACAATGTAACATTGGAGTAAATGAAGATTTGTTTAATGCTTCACTTGCTTCTTCGAAAAATGACTGGTTGCTTGATTCAGGAGCAACCTGTCATGTGACTTATAGGAGAGATTTCTTTGAAGATTTCACTGACAATGTTGATGGAGCAGTATACTTTGCAGATCAGTCAAAAATCAAGCCATCAGGGCTTGGCACAATCAGGCTTAAACTGCCTGGTCTTCCAGACTTTCTTCTGGATCATGTTCTATATCTCCCACAGCTGAAGAGAAACTTGCTGTCCCTGGTCCACATCCGCCAGCAAGGTCACTCCATTCACATGTTTTATGGCAAGCTTGAGGTAAGAAAGGCATCTGACCACTCACTTGTCATGAGGGGTATAGAAGAAGAAAGACTCCTTAAACTGCAAGGAACCTCTGCTCATGCACAACATTTCTCATATATTTCTCATCATGAAGAAGGTGCACTTCCATCAAGTTTATTATGGCATGCTAGATTTGGACATTTAAACTATGATAGTCTCCGCTTGTTGAAGAAAAATGGTGTTGCTGGTTTGCCTACAATTCCTAGAAAACATAAACAATGTGATGCTTGCATTCTAGGAAAGCATAGCAAACAGTCTTTTCATGATTCACATTCAAGAGCACATAGGAAGCTTGAACTTATTCATTCAGATTTATGTGGTCCAATGCCTGTTCCTTCTGCAAATGGAAATAAATATATCATGCCATTTATTGATGATTACACCAGAATGTGTTGGGTTTACTTATTGAAGAACAAATCTGATGCTTTTCAAACATTCAAGAATTTTCATAAGTGGATTGAAAATGATGCACAATCTCATATTGGGTCTATTCGCACTGATAATGGAAAAGAATATACATCAAATGAATTTGAACACTATCTTCGCCAACATGGGATTAAACATCAAACAACTGTGCCTTATAATCCTCAACAGAATGGTGTAGCTGAAAGAATGAACAGAACAATTTTGAATATGGTACGATCCATGCTTTTCTTCAAAAATGTAAAGACAATGTTTTGGGCTGATGCTGTTCTATGTGCTGCATATATAAAGAATAGATGTCCATCTAGTGCTATAAGAAACAAGACTCCTTATGAATTGTGGTATGGACATGTTCCTTCGGTAAAACATCTCAGGATATTTGGTTCGACCTGTTATGCTTTAATACCAAAGGTACATAGAAACAAACTTGGTGCTAGAAGTCATAAGTGTATCTTCCTGGGGTATTCAAACACATCTAAAGCATACCGCCTTTATGATGAAGTAAATAAAAAGTTTGTTTTATCTAGAGATGTCATTTTTCTTGAATCATCCAAATCTGACAGTGTTGTTGAGTGGCAACTTGATCGCTTGGATAGATTCACAAAACCGAAATCATTTCAAGAGTTTGATAATCAGATTCCACATCTTGAAGGGGGGATTCCTATACTAGATCAACATGTGGAATCTTCTTCTGAAGAACAATCTCCCCTGCATGACACTCCAACAACGGATGATGCTTTAAGTGATGTAATTGATAGAATTGGGAGACTCAATCTTGATTCAGACCCAACTCAATCAACAGAACAACCTGGACCATCTCAGAAAGGTCCCCCAAAGTGGCTGACAAAGACACTTGAAAGTGTTCATCCTGATGAAATTGGAAAAACAGGAACCAGAAATACAAACCGACAAGATGGAGGTGATGTAGATAACTCTAATTCACCTGTTGATATGGATGTTACTTATGATTGTGAATTGAACTTGTCTACAGATTTTGAACCAACTTCCTTCAAAGAAGCTGCTTCTCATGATGAATGGAAAGAAGCGATGCAGAAGGAGTATGATGCCCTCATAAAGAATGGCACTTGGAAGCTGGTTGATCCTCCATTTGGAACCAAACCAATTGGCTGCAAGTGGGTCTACAAGAACAAGTACAAAGCTGATGGCTCACTTGACAAGCACAAAGCTAGGCTTGTGGCAAAAGGTTTTGCACAGAAGGAAGGGGTCGATTATGAGGAAACTTTTGCTCCCACAGCAAAATGGGCCACCATCCGGACACTCTTTGCACTAGCTGCTCAGAACGGTTGGAAAGTCCATCAAATGGATGTAAAAACTGCATTCTTGAATGGAGATCTAAAAGAGAATGTTTTTATGTCCCAGCCTGAAGGATTTGCTGTGAGAGGACATGAACACAAAGTATGCAAACTTGTGAAGTCCTTGTATGGCCTCAAACAAGCACCACGAGCCTGGTATGAAAAACTAATTGAGCATCTTCTGAAACTCAACTTCAATCATTTTGATCTTGATGATGCAACTTTATTTGTCAAGAAAGTTGGCAAAACAGTTGTATATCTTGTGGTATATGTAGATGATCTTTTAATGACAGGGAACAATGAAAGCTATATTGCATCCATAAAGAAAGAATTAGGAAATTTTTTTGAAATCACTGATTTGGGCTATGTTCATTACTATCTTGGCATTGAAGTAACCCAACATCCAAAGTCCATATTTCTTTCTCAAAAGAAATACATTGGATATTTGTTAAACAGATTTGGCATGACAGAGTGCAATCCCCTTTCTACTCCAATGGAACAAAACTTGAAGCTCACATCTATTGAAGGAAAGGAATTTGAGGATGCAACAAAGTATAGACAGCTTGTAGGAAGTCTCATCTACCTCACTACTACCAGACCAGACATTTCATTTGCTGTTGGAATCCTCTCCAGGTTTATGCAAAAGCCTTGTGAGGGACATAGGTCTGCTGCAAAAAGAGTTCTAAGGTACTTGAAGGGAACTCAAGACCTTGGAATCAAGTATACACAGGTGGACGACTTCAACTTGATTGGATACTCTGATTCAGACTTCGATGGAGACAAAGAAACTGGGGTATCTACTTCAGGATATGCTATGAGTCTTGGATCGGGAGCTGTCTCCTGGAGATCACGCAAACAATCAGTACCAGCAGATTCCACAACAGAAGTAGAATATGTGGCAGCAGCTGAAGCAACGAAAGAAATTGTGTGGCTCAGGAAAATTCTTGAAGATTTGCAGGTAAAACAAATACAATCAACTCCACTCATGATTGATAACACCTCTGCAATAAAGTTGGCCAAGAACCCAAAGTTTCATGATCGTACTAAGCACATCAATACTAAATATCATCTGATCCGACATCATGTTGAGGCCAAAACAATCCATCTCCGTCATTGTTCCACAAACGAGCAAATTGCAGACATCTTCACCAAAGCGCTTGGAAGAGAAAAACTTGAAAGATTCAGAACAATGCTTGGACTCACCAACATCCCTTCAGATTAAGGGGGGGAATGTTGACACCTAATCCGAAACGGATGAGGTGAAGCTGGACAGTCATCTAGAAGATGAACTGATCTGTTTTGTGTATATATAAATAATAGTTGTTTAATGAGAAATATCACAAGTTGTTTCTTGCGCTCATTAATTTTCTGTGTTAACCTGGCCTGACATACACGACAAGGGCTATGATGTATACTTCATTAAGGAAAAGGTATACATCAAACACCCGAGCTGGAAAAAGAAAGTGCAGATTGGGATCAAAAGTAATTGGTTGTACAGATTATACCTAGAATCTCTAATGGCACTAATAGGCAGTCACGGGGACAAAGACTTGAATGAACTATGGCACAGAAGGATGGGTCACTTGCACCATGGAGCTTTGAGAAATCTCAGGAGCACTGTAATAGGAGTTCCAGATCTGAGTACGGAACGAGATGATGTATGCAGGGGATGCGCTCTAGGAAAGTATGCCAAGGCGGCATTTCCTAGGAGCAACCACAGGGCCAAGAGTGTACTAGGATTGATACACTCAGATATCTGCGGACCTATGCCCGTCAAAGCACTCAACGGTGCCAAGTATTTGCTTACCTTCATTGATGACCATTCGAGGAAAACTTGGATCTATTTTCTGAAAAGCAAGGATGACATTTTCTGTCGATTCAAGGAGTTCAAGTCTCTAGGGGAGAATCTAATAGGTAAGAAAATAAAAGTCTTGTGATCAGATAATGGTGGAGAATATGTCGATAAGGACTTCACTGATTATTGTGCTAAAGAGGGCATCAGAAGAGAGTGGACAATTCTCTACAATCTGGAGCAGAATGGGTTGGTAGAAAGGAAAAACAGGACTATTGTGGAAGAAGCTAGGGCCATGCTGTTTGATTAGGATATTCCAAACTTCTTGTGGGCAGAAGCATGCAGCACAACTGTCTACGTTTAGTACATGACTCCTCATCGGGCATTGGACAAGATTACTCTAGAGAATGTTTTCATTGGGAAGACACCTGAAGTCAGTCATTTCAAGACATTTGGGAGTTTGGCATATTGTCGCATAGTCGAAGAAAAGAGGAAGAAGCTGGATCAGACTGCAGAAAAGGGGTATTTGGTAGGAGATAGCGAGAACGCTAAGGCATACAGGATCTATTTTCTAGAGAGCAAAAAGGTAGTAGTACGACGAGATGTAAAGTTCATGGAGGACAGAGCTTTCAGAAGATGTTGCGAAATGCCTTCCATGGAGCAGTCGAAAGAAGATCAGTCGGTGATGTCTCTTCAACCAGAGGAAGTGAAGAATCCTTCCTCAGATCAGGAAGATTCTTAGGATGAGGAAGAGGAGCGAACAAAAGCACCTGTTGGCAGATGAAGAACCAGCAGGGAACCTCGTCAGACTCTGCGTGATTCAGAGAAATTCATCGGAGAGCCAAGGAATAGTAAAAGGGAGGGAAAACAAGAAGAAATGTATCAGGCGTTTGTAGCGTAGGATGAAGAGCTTGCCAGCTTCAAGGAGGCAACTCAGCATGAGGTCTGGCTAGATGCGATGGTGGAGGTGTATAACTGCATGATGGTAAATGATGTTTGGGAGGTGGTGTCAAGATCTCAAGACAGATCTGTGGTAGGTTCAAAATGGATCTACAAGATCAAATATGCTGCAGACAGTAGTATTGAAAAATACAAGGCCAGGTTTGTGGCTAAGGGGTATGCTCAAAAGGAAGGGATTGATTATGAGGAAAACTTTGCCTCGGTAGCCAGGTATACATCTATGAGGACTGTGATATCTCTTGCAGCCCAGATGGTATGGGGGATCTATTAGATGGATGCTAAGACTACATTCTTGAACGGGGTAATAGAAGATGTATACATTGAACAACTAGAGGGCTATGAAACTCATGAGAAGAAGTCTCATGTATGCAGACTGAAGAAAGCCTTGTATGGGCTGAAGCAGGCACTAAGAGCATGGCATGGTTGAATAGATGGCTACTTGCAGAAGATGGGGTTTGTCAAGAGTGACACGAATCCGAATCTCTACTATCTGGTCGTAGAGAGCGAGCTACTTCTCTTAGTATTATATGTGGATGATCTCTTCCTGATAGGATCATCCAAATTGATTGAAGACTGTAAGAAAAATCTAGCCACAGAGTTCGATAAGAAGGATCTGGGACGTATGCACGATTTCCTAGGGTTGGAAGTTTGGCAGCAGAAAGGAGAAATTTCCCTTTGGCAAGGAAGTTATGCTATAGAAATCATAAAAAGGTTTGGGATAGGAGACTGTAGACCTATGGCTATGCCAATGATCACCAATTCGAAGAATATTGATGCATCAGAAGACAAGGATGTCGATCCTACCCTATACCGACAGCTCATAGGGTCCCTGATGTATCTAGTCAATACCAAACTAGATATTTTGTACGCTGTCAACACCCTCAGTCAGTTTATGGTGGAACCAAAGAGGGCTCACTGGGCAGCAGCCAAGCATGTTCTCAGGTATTTATAGGGAATAGTTGATTATGGGCTCTTGTACAACAAGGGGAAGGATATCAGGTTGAGTGGATTTACTGATGCAAATTAGGCAGGAAGTTCAGTGGATCGGAAAAGTACCTCTGGGTATTGTTTCAACATTGGATCTTAGAAGATTCTTGGCACCAATCTAGTGAGGCTCAACCAAATATGAGCTCACCATGCTAACTGCAAAACATATGTCCGGACAGAAGTTCACCAAGAACATCAATGCGAATGAGTTTATGAAACTCAGAGGCATTTCCCAAATCTGGTCCGACATCACTTCTATATAACTTCTGAAAGGTAAGATCCTCGAGGTAGTCACAGGATTGCAGTTTATCATTTCACATCCGGAATCCAACTCACTCTTACTTTTGCAAATGAGAGGGTCTGCACCTATCAGAAATAGGTTGTCTGCATAAGGTACCGGTATGAGAGGTCTATCATCCACAACCTTTGTGTAATGGTTTGGATTGGTTTCACTCCTAGTGAATCTTAGCTTCATCAAACAACTATCAATCCTCTCATACTACGCTCGGGGTGTTTTGCTTCAAGCCACAGAGGGCTCTCTTCCACCTGTATACATGAGATTCCCATTCTCAATGAAAGCAGAGATATGGTCGTAATCTCATGTTAGATAATCTCAGTATAATGGGCTGCAGGATGATGGAAGATGTAGCATAATGGGTAGCATGATGATGATAGCAGATGAGAGTAGCTTAGTCATCAAGGTCTAGCACTGTGATGGTACAGCATGGTGCTACACAGTAAGGTGCAGCAAGTGGATGAAATGCAACACTACGATAGGTGAAGCCGTCACCTTGGAGAATTAGTTGAAGCAGAATGTCTTCAACATCTCATGTATCATCGTTATAGGAGATGATCTATGCTCAAATCTAGATAAGTCAAAGTGTTGAATTCTGTTGTAAATGTACTATCTCTCTCTGCTGAACTTTGAAGAACATAAAAGAAGAGTTGATCAAGGGTTTCCCCACATTGGGGTTTGTCCCTGGCTGGCGCCACATCTTTTGTCCTCTTGTCTTGGCTTGTCTTCTGCGATTTATATTTATGTTCTATCTGCAGTTTACTTTAATGCTGATGTGATTGCTAACTGTGAAAATTTAAATAAACTGCTTTAGCATAGAACATACCTAAAATTAACATGAAGACACTAAGAGAACAAATTGATCTAGAGTTCGAAATTTCTAGGGCTTGGAAGCTGAGAAATTCAAACTAAGTGATCAATCTGTAGCAGAGGGCAGGGATATTTCGGGAATACTAGGCAGAGAGGCGGAGAGCCACCAGTGGAGACAACATAACACCTAGAGGGACTGACGTTGGGCCAGTCTGTGGCCATGTAGGCTTGACGCAGAGCCAGAAGGGCCAGTGCAGAAGGGGAGCTGCCTTCACGCAAAAATCTGGAACTGCCGGGGAGCTGCTTAAACAGCCGGGAGAGGTTGACACAGAAGTTCCAAGAGGTAGAAGAGACAATGCAGGGTTGACGCAGAGCCTCTGAGGCTGATGCATGGCCTACGCAGGGCTAGTGGAGTGATAGCCGGGGGTTTGCTAGTTCTGTTGTCGGATCAGCTGGAAATTGTCGGGTGAAGGGAGGTAATCTCACTGAGTTTTCCGCCATTATAGTTTTCTCTGTAATTGGATTGCTGGGAGTGCATCCAGGGTAGTATGCAGAACTACTGCTTAATAATATAAAACCCTTAGAGCTGCTGCACCGATTTTCCCGCATTGGGTTTTTCTGGGGACTATTTTGTCCAAAAAATAACAGTGTTCTATGTATCTTGTTCTTTCCTAAGTTTCTTGTGTCATGTGATCAAATTAAATTGGTGTAGGCTGGAGAAGTAATTTACTTCAGTATTTTTCAGAAAATAACTTGATAATGTATATTAAAATCAAGTAGGAGAAGTAAATTCAGTTTTGCTACGGTACAGGTTCCTTGAGTATAGGAATTTTCACAATTGTTGTTGCTTAGTCTAGTGCTTGCCTTGTAGAACACCCCTCTACAAGACCTGCTAGATTTTGAGGCAATAGTCACTACAACAATCACATGAAGCAATAGAAGGAAATAGAATAATTTCATGCCTTGTTATGTGATAGATTATGTTCATCATTTCTAAATTACTATTGTATTATGGCCATGAGAGGTTAATGAGGTTCATGAAAGTGGGTTCTTGTGTTAAGCCTCAACAGGTTTGAGATGTCACAAAGAGTCGTTGGTTTACCCTCACAAGGGTGGCTGAAATATCAGAAACGTGGCTGGTCTACCCTCACAAGTGTGGCTGAAATATCAGAAACGTGGCTGGTCTATCCTCACAAGTGTGGCATAAATGTGATAGAATGGTAATGGCAATTATGTTGGCTAAGGTGGCCCCAGCCCCCTCTGGATTGAGACGATAGATGGTGTCCCACCCTTGGGTGAAGACCTTTGGTTTCTGTGGATTAGGATCTTGGATGATTCCTTTGGAAGCATTGTGAAATCCTAGTGTTTTATTATATCTCGCTGTTGAGGAAAGTATTAGCGCAAGGTGGATACTACAATAACTCGAAGAAACAGAATACCTGTATGCTCAAGCATATGATGTATTGTGCTGTTCATGTCTAGATTATTGCTGTATTATATGTTAATGTTGTGGTTTGTGCTAAACATTTCTCAGCAGCACTTAGTTCTATAATTGGCTATACAACAGAGATGTAGATATGTTGTCTCAATCTTCATTTTCAGTTTTGTAAGCTGGGATTTTGCCATGGAAGTTCTTTTCTGTGTAATGGACGTCTATTTCTAACTGTGGTTGCATTTTCTTTTTCAATTGGTCTGAGTTCATCAGAGATTAAATCAGGCTTGACCTGTGCGTTGAGAAACTGCAACCCAGGGGCATCGAAGCCGTCAAAATCCCCCGGGGATTGCACCTGGGTAGGGCCACAGCAGCCGTTAGCATGACTAGATTTTTGCCCACGGCGTTTCGTATCAGTGACCTTCACATCATGGAGTGACTTAACAGTACACCCCATCACCATCTATACTACACCCCGTGGGCATTGTGGATGCAATTTAAGTCCAAGTAATACGAAAATATTTTTGAGCAAGCACTTGGGTCCCATTTTCTGTTTTGTCCTGTAATCTTCTTCTGTATCGACCATCTTGTATATTGAAATCATCTTAGAATTTAATTCCATTGACATAAAATGTTTTCCTTTCTTCCTGATTGCTCAGGAAGTACGCTATTGTTTGTATGTTCATTTCGTTTACATCATAAGTGATTTTTGGTTACAATGAAATCATAATCATGTGCTCTTCATGCACCCTGGCTTGTTTATTTTCTGCAGTCCCAGAATATTACCACGAACATTTAAAATATTTCGACCTGCAAGTGGGGAGGCTCTAAGGTACGTGAATGCAACAGATTTTGTTAACGTGAAAATATACTGCAATATTGATTTATGCTTTCATGTTGGTTGTGTATCTTTTTGTTGGATATGCTATTCAATAGTATTTGTTCACATTTTAAAGGAAAGTTTTAACATGACTATTATATTAAATGTGAGCTGTTTGCAGGGAAATGACTCTTGTTGAGCTCCGCTCTAAATATAAAAGAGCGAGTTCAGTGGAAAAGGTGCATGTCTTTTGGCAAGAGGAGTTTCAAGTATCTGCTGAACAGGTCTCTATGTTCCTGTTGGCCTTGTACAAATATTTATTGATGCTAAAAAATAGGTTTTATTATAGACTTTGTTAGTAGCAAGAAATGATGAGAAACATGCATAAATTAATATCAACGCTTGTGCAGGAAACATCTCTTTAGCATGTGTATGTACGTTTCACATATTGTGAATTTCTAAATTTTAATTATGATATTTGTATATATTTTGCACACAGTTGCACATGCCAAATTGTTTGTTAGACAATGAAAGCTTAAGATAAGATGGCTGTTTTTCTTGTATCTGTGTTGAAGCTAAAGCAGAACAGACTAGTATTTAATTTTGTTCTCGTAGAATAAAATTTCAGGGATCCATCTTTGAGAGAGTATCTTGCAAGCTGTTGCAACTTTTATTGCATGAGTTTATCCATTATAGTAGATTGTTAAAATGTTTGTCATCTAAAATTGGTCAATGTAGTTTGTTTCCTTTGTACGTTATGGAGTGGAAAAATATATGATTGTTTTAGGACAAATCTCGAATTCCGCAATTTCTGGTAAAACTAAAAGTAGTGCCTATTATGGGCCTTAAACAATGTTTTATGGCATAAAATGGGCATAGCTCATTTGTCCACCATCGGGCTTGAGAGCTTTCTAACAACATTAAGAAGACCAAAAACAGAGTCTGTTTGTGAAAATTAAGCTCCCAACAAGTTGATCGTTGCTTTTCCCATTGCAACAATATGTGTAGGCCATTTTAATATTATAACTTGCTCACGTGGAGCTGGTGATGTAAGGTTGCTAGGAAGACTTTAGATTAGGTATTTATATTAATGTCCAATGAATGACTGAAAATGGTAGGTCAATGGGATTGAAGAAGAAAAGTACAATCTGTTTTAAGCATTTCCAAAGAGTGTGTAAGACTACTAAACCTAATCTAAACTAACGCATAAAGTAAGCTAAAGTAACAAATATGTGAAGAAAACGTGAAAGAGCATGATCACGTAATACAAAGAACAAAGAACAAAGAACAAAGAACAAAGAGGAGGCTCTAGCTCAATCTCAACGCCATAGGTGGAAATATGAATGGAGGTGAGGTGAGGAGAAGGGGCACCCTCGTGCCTGTTAGTGATTGATACAAGGCTTGATGATGTCATCCGACGATTTTGAAGAGTAGATAGTGGGCTGCATTGTTAGATACTAGGGGGATGTTGACCACCCGTTAAAACTTCATTAACATGTGAGGTGTTATCAAAAAGGATTTTGTAATGGAATAGGAATGGGTATTTTTCTACAATGAGTGGGTCTTGTTACCCACCAAAATAGGTAACCCTATAGGAGAAAACGTTTATCCTATTCTTGACAACCACTAGCTTATGATATGTTGTATATCTCAGCCACTTGCATCAACCATCTGCTTTTCACCAATATGGTGTGAACACATGAATGAAGGTGGGCTTCCACTCAAAAGGTACTTTGGTCATTTGCAATCGGGTGCTTATATTTGTTTGCCGTTGGACATTTCATATGGATTACAAGGTGATATAACCCAAAAATCGTTTCTAGAAATTTCACCTAGAGATGGCTTAATTGGATTATTAACCTATTTTTTAATGTTTCTCAAGTCTAAACTTAGGAAAACTGGTTAATTAATCAGAATTAATTAAGTCAAGGTGATAATTCTCTAGAAACTCACATAGATCGATCTAGAAATGATCTGAGCAATCGATTAAGATTTAATCATCGATGTTGGAGTCCCAACAGGAACATATAAGAAGGGATCGATGTGATGATGGAGAATACACAGTCACTTGGAGAGTTCAATTTCCCATAGTAGCAGCAGTCAGTTGTTGGAAAGTTTGAGCTTCAGTGAGGACGCAGAGGCAGTGAAGGGCAAAGACAATGATTTGGATGAAGTTTTCTAGATCCAGAGAGGTAGTAGCAAGGAGGCCGAATTATTCCTAGTGAAGCAGCGTAGAGGTCTGCGAAGTTGCTTCAAAAAAGCAATTTGATTTGGCTGGATGAAAAATCGCTTTAGCTTCTAGAGGTCGGGAAAGTCTTCCATAGGATCGGAGAATCTGTTTCCTCAGTAGAGATATGTAGAACGACTTCATCATAGGCAGTTTTGGGCTTAGACGTCCAACGTTTTGCGCAAGCACTGCACAGAGACTGACGCAGAGGGTCCAAGAGGACGAGTTTTCTGAAGGAAAGTTGTGTGGGAGTTGCTTATCGAAGAAGGGAAATACCCGTAAATAATTTTGGGCAGCTTTTCTGGATGTGGATTGCTAGTTTCAAGCACGTCTAGATTGTACTCAGAATTCACTGCTGCTTAGTAATAAGACCCTCATCTGCTGCACCGATTTTCGCAAGTTGCTTTTTCTGGGGACATTTGTCCAAAAATAATGGTGTCATTTTTATGTGTGCGCTAGATTTTCTCAGATTCCAACGCTATTTTCTTCCGCAGTATTTGTTTGTGAAAATGAATGTGTATTATTTGCCGTAGAAAACTAGAAATAAATTGTTAAATAAATGAAAAATTAGGAAAACAATTTCAGTCGCTGTGATAGATGGAATTTTCACATGGTATCGAAGCGTGATTGATCAGACAGGGAAGCTCAAAAGAGAAAGCAAAAATTCGTTGTTTAGAGGGAGCGACAGGACGAATTTCTACAGGCTGCACAGAGCCTAAACCAGGCAGGTCGAATTGCTGGGCAGATCAATTTTTCGGTTCAGGTTGGTAGAAAAATTTGGCTTTTTCAGCAAGCAAAGAGAGCAAAAACTCATATTTTTGCTGGGCAAATTTCTTGTGTAGGCACAAAGGGTTTTGCAACAGCTCGTTAGAGTAGAATTCGTGCCGAGTGGAAGAGAAGACCACACAAAGGGAAAATTTCTCAAAGGGGATCTCGACTTTAGATATCTAATTTTTTCCAATTGCAAATTAGCAATAACTGTGAGCAAATTTTGTTAATTTTAGGTATGTTCTATGCTAGAGCAATTTATTTAATTTCTTTTCCATATTAGCAATCATATCAGCATAAAGTAAACTGCAAATAGAACATAAATATAAATCACAGAAGACAAGCGAAGAGAAGAGGACACAAGATGTGGCGCTAGCCAGGGACAAACCCCACAATGTGTGGGGAAACCCGTGATCAATTCTTTTTTTATGTTCTTCAACGTTCAGCAAAGAAAGAGAGAGATAGTACATTTACAACAGAAGTCAACACTTTGACTTATCTAGATCTAACATAGATCATTTCATATAACGATGAGATCAGTTGAAGACATTCTGCGTCAACTGATTCTCCAAGGTGACGACGTCACCTATAATAGCGCTGCATCTTGGTCCACTTGCTGTACCACTGCATATTGCACCATGTTGCACTAATCATGATTGTCATCATGCTACCCATGTCCATGATCTTATCCATCATCATGCTGCCCTTCATGTCCATGATCTTATTGATCACGCTGCTCATTCATCATGTTGCTCATGATCTCATCTATCATGCTGCCCATGATCATTGTGCTGCCCATGCTTATGATCTCATTCATCATGATGCTGTCCATGCTCCATGTCCTCATGCACCTATGCTACCCATCATGCTGCTGTTATAACTTCATGGTGCTTCACCATACAGCCATATGCACATTAGCCTTCACTGCTTGCTATGGCTTGCAACCTAGCGAAGCAGCTAGGCTATAGTTCCAGAATCCTCCACGCAGTCCCATTGTTTGCCGTATAGGGTTTGCTGTGTGATCAGGGCTACGTATTAGTTTTGAGCAACGTTTATGCGTGTCTTCTTAACCAACGTCTATAGTGTCTTCTTAACCAGTGTATCACTGTTCAACGTTGTTCATAACCAACGTATCACTATCCAGCATTCTTCATAACCATGCTAGACTACAGTGATGACTGAAGCAGATTAGGGCTGCGTGGTATGACAGCGTATATACATCCATGCTGTTTTCTTTCCTTTACTACAGTTGACTTTGCGTGGTATATTATATATAACTGTGTTCCTAATATATATATATTGTGTTATGACTACATGGCATATATGTAATTTCTTGCGTGATGTATCATTAAGTGTGTATATACTTCCTGCGTCACTGTATCCTGTGCATAATTAAGGTGTCGTATATATCGTGAATGTTGTGCTTCCTCTGTGACTGTATCATACGATTGTATCAACGTCATTACCTCTTCATCATTGCGGCTTGATCACTGTGGCATCCTAGACTGCATATGAGTCTTCATGACCAGCGTATAGGGTTTCATCATATTGCTGCAGCTACCCTTCATAGTACTGCAGCTACTCAGCTCAATGCGGATACCCGAGTTATGCTTGGACTGTGGCCTTACATTTTGACTGCGGCTAGAATCTTGTGTCTTGTTCTACCATACCAGCGTAGACTTCTTCTTGGACATGACTATAATGAGATCTTTCTCCTTAATTGTATGACAGTTTCTAAGGTTGCTCCATAGCAGTGATTTAGAACTAGGGCATCATTGGCCAGCATCTTCTTCTTGGTGTCTCACTCCTCCAAAAACCCAAGACATGGAGAGGAGGAGATTACCTCAAGAACGTGTGTTATAAATGACATCAAATCTTCTTCAATTTATACCAAAATCGTATAGGTTGAATAGACATGACGTTTGGACTTCTTGAGCCTACATAAGTTGCTGGTCGGCTTGATAATAAATCTATAATCAAAATAAATTCATATCTCCATAGATACTTATTGGATTTTGATGATCTTTAGATCAATCCTACACTTCTCGACGAGAGCGATCCAATAAAAATATCAGCGACCATAAATAAGCTGACCCACATGGAGTTTGGCCCTAGTTGCCAATTTGACAAATTTGCTCATTATAAAAGGGAGTGCGAGTAGCAGATCCATAGCCAAGAAGAGTGAAAGAGGGAGTTTTCAACTAGATAAGAGATGGCCACAGCTGGGCTGAAAGGTCAAGACATATTGGATGGTGCCTCCTACTATGTTATTTGGAAGGCCAGAATGTCCCTTCTCATTGATGAACATGGTTTGAAGAACTATGCAGAAAATGTGGTGGAAGTACCAACAGATAGTGAGGCACCAAATCCAGGAGGAGTATGAGACTCCAGTGTGGCGAATGGGCAGATTCCAGCATAGTTGCAACAAGGAGATCAATTAGATCAGTTCTAGATTGTTGCAATGGGACAATCAACTTTACTATCGGGGCCCACAATACCCGGTTGCAGATTCAGTGTCAGCAGACGCAACTTTTCATTCAAATGATAGCTGCATAGCTAGTTACAGTCAGTACTCGAGAGACAGTTGTAGAACTAGTTGCAGTGACATTGGCAAGATGAATTGCCCAATTGCAGTATTTAGGTGCAGTTCCAGCCAGAAGATTCCCAGCGTAGAGCATCGTAATCCAGTTTCAAGTGCAGGATGACAGTGCGAGTTGCTAGGAAGGAGCAGAGAGGTTTCCCATAAGGAAATTGAGACTCAGAGGAACTGTAGCCTCAAAGGGAGCAACATTATGGAAGCTCGCAGTTCACGATTTGGTTAGATTAGACTCCTTATTGCAGGAGTTACAACAGTAGTGCGAAAGCATTAACAGATCAATAGCAACAACAGTATGAGCAGATCTGACTTTGCTATGTTTGAAACTATACCTCCAGTAGTGAGGTGGGGTGTTGTAGCCCCAGAGAGCTACATAGAGTGGGAAGGGTCCTTGAGGAGTCCACCTCATGGATTATTTCCTTGCTACAAGGGCCCACAATAATCGGTAGCAGGATGGACCAATGACAGTTGATGCAGTCAGATTGCAGAGTGACAGTTGTAGAGTAGTAGCAGTCAGATGTTGAGGAGCATAGTGCAGTGTTGATATCAGAGAAGGTGGCTCAGTTCAGAGTTAGCAACAATGCATACTCTTCAGTGACAGTGCAGATGCTAGTAGTAGTAAGGACTCATGAGACAGATGCATCATACTCAACACAAATGATTCAGTATTTTGGATGCTTCTGAGTGGCAATAGTTGTAGTTGCAGCAACAACAAATGAGAGGGAGTTGCAGTGCAGATGCAGAGTTGGCAGCAGTATAGCAGTGTCAACAACAACACAGATGCAACATCAGATCCACGTAGTGGTTGGTGGGCAATAGTAGCTAGACATCAGCAACGTGACATGAGATGACAAAGGGACAATGTGTTGTGATAGGGTCTACAGCACTAGAACATAGTCGTCGTTAAGAGGGAGTGTTAGTTTTTGTAGCATAGGAGCTGTTTTAGTCGTGAAAATTGGTGGAGAGGCTAGAATACCCAAGATCTCCATAACCCAGAAATCGTTTATGGAAATTCCACCTAGAGATGGCTTAATTAGATTATTAACCATTTTTTTAATATTTCCTAAGTCGAAACTTAGGAAAAATGGTTAATTAATCAGAATTTATTAAGTCAAGGTGAGAATTCTCAAGAAAATCACATGTATCGATCTAGAAATGATCTCAGCCATCAATTAAGATTTAATCTTGGTCGTTGAAGTCCTAATAAGAAGATATAAGAAGGGATCGTTGTGGTGATTGAGAATACACCAGAGTCACTTGGAGAATTCGATTTTCTGGAGTAGCAACAATTAGTTGCTGGAGAGTTCGGGCTCTGGTGAGGAAACAAAGACAGTGAGGGGCAAAGACAATGATTCAGAGGAATTTTCTAGATTTGGAGAGGTAGAAGCAAGGAGGCCGAATTATTCCCAGTGAAGCAGTGTAGAGGACTGTGTAGTTTCTTTAGAAAAGCAATTCGTTTTGGCTGGAGGAAAAATTGATTCAACTTCCAGACGCTGGGAAAGTCTTCCAGAGGGTCGGAGAATTAGTTTCCTCAGTAGAGATAGGTAGGATGACTTCATCATAGGCAGTTCTGGGTTGAGATGTCCAAGGGTCTGTGCAAGCACTGCGTAGAGGCTAACGCAAAGGGTCCAAGAGGACAAGTTTTCCTAAGGAAAGTTGTGCCAGAGTTGCTTGTGGAAGAAGGGAAATTCCCTTAAATAATTTTTGCCAGATTTTCATGTTGTGGATTACCAGTTTCAGGCATCCAAATTGTACTCAAAATGTCACTGTTGGTTAATAATAAAACCCTCATTTGTTGCAGGATATTTCAAAGTTGGGTTTTTCTTGGGACATTTGTGCAAAAGTAATGGTGTCATTTTTATGTGTATGTGTGGTAGATTTTCTCAGATTGTAGCGCTATTTTCTTCCCTGGTAGTTTTTTTTCTGAGAATCACAGTGTGAATTATTTGGTGTTTGCCCTAGAAAATTGCAATTAAATTGTTAAGTAAGTTAACAATTAGGAAAATAATTTCCAATTGCTGTGATAGATGAAATTTTCACACTTTGAATGTGGTCTTGTTCTCTCACCTTAAATGGGGGATTAATCTTTGATTCTAGTCTAGTGGGTATAGGAGGGGCATCACTTGGAAAGCCATGATTGAGATATCGTAGTTCCATCTATCCCTATGTCATACTTGACACTTTCTATTTTACATTACAAGCCCTTATCTCACCTCCATTCTTTGACTTCAACTTGTCATGATTTCTTTGGGATTTGACACCCATATGTCAACATACTTGGGTAGGGTCTGGAAACTTTTCCCTAGTGTTGAAGAATCTAGGGCAAATTATTATTAATGATTCTTCCATCGTCAGTGACAATAGCTGGTGATTTCTTATTTTATTTAGTTAACTTCTTTATGTTTGCTTGTTCTTCAATCATCAAACAGTTATCAAAATAAGAAAATCAACAAAATACATGTACACAAGATGTAGGCTTGAAGCCAAGGCAAAACCTCTGCTCTTGAGAGGAAAACCCTTCAATCTCTTCTTATTAATATCTAATTGACGAATACCAAGACCCTTAACAAAACTGCTTGATCTAGGCTTACTTGCAAGACACTTGTGACTATCTCATAGATTCTGCACAATGATTCTTCTTGGATACCTCTAAGATCTTTCTCCTTTTGTCGATTTTTGGTAGCATTGGATGTGCTCTAGCCATGAAAATTGTTGGAGAGGCTAAGGCACATGAGATCTCCAAGACCCAGAAATCGTGTGGGGAAATTCCACCCGTATGGAGAGATATTAAGATAATTAATATTTTTAATGAGTCCCTAAGTCTAAACATAGGAAAATTAAAATATTAAGGTGTATTAATATAATATGGGTGAGAAAGTTCTAAATAATGAGGATCAAACCAAATCTAATCTTAGCTGTTGATTAGGGACTTAATCTCGGCTGTTGAATCGCCAACAGGAAAAGTATAAGAGGGGGCTTGACGGTCAGTTGGAGATACACCAAGTTGATAAAGAGTTCGATTTTCTGGGATAGGGTTTGCTGAGAAATCGAGTTAGTGACTTGTTGCAATGAGGGGCAGTTCGGTAGAAGGCCGAGAATACATAGCAAAGAGGTAGAGAGAGTGCCAGAGAGATAATGTAGAGCCTTGGAAGGTTGACGCAAAGGCAGCCAGGACTGGCGCGAAGGCTGAGGGGGCCAATGCAGAGGACTCAGAGGGCCAAGAGGCTGACGCAGAGGCAACAGAGGCTGACACAGGCAGCTCAAAGGGCTGTAGAGCTAACGCTGGGCTGAAGAGGCAGCGCAAATGGCAGCAGAACTAACACTGGGTTGAAGAGGCAGCACTGAGGAATTGTTGCGGGTAAGACAAAGAGTTGGTTAGCTGACGCAGAGTCGTGGATGGTGACGTAGGCTCTAGGGTGATGCAGTTCCTAAGGGTAGCTTGGAGCAACTTTTGCTGTCCAGTGAAGGGAGCAGTTGAAGTCACTATGAGGCTATTCATCCGGTTGCTGATTAGCCGAAATATCTATCTTCGAAGAAAGGTACTTTTGCCGAGGAAAATCTCTGAAGGGTGAGCCATTTTTGACACCCTAGTTGTATTCAGAAAACTGCATAAGAATAAAACCCCGATCTACTACATCGATTTTACCGCATTGGGTTTTTCCGGGGATGATTGTCCAAAAATAACGGTGTCCCTTTTGTTGTCTCAATTTATTTCAGTTGTTGATCTGTATATGTGTGAAGGCTGCATTTGTGTTTATTTCGGTATTTATATTGATAATATTGAAAGAACAAGTAGGAGATAATAAACCAGATAATGCAATAGGGATTTCTGATGTGTCAGACATAGAAATTTCCGCACCTTCTAGCTATCATAGTATTGGAGAATCTCGACCTCTGAAACCTTAACACTGTGATGTTCTCCTCCTTCGTAATATATCCCACAGTTTAGGATTCGTGCTTGATAAGAATGATCTATCTTCGGTCTTCTTTATCACAGAATCATGCTTCATAGATCTCCTTGTATGGATACTGTCCTAAGACAGTGACTAGTTCATTTGCACACGTGATGAGACAGAGTATACCTGAAACTCTGATGAAAATCTTCTTCGTAGTGATGAAACAGAGGTTTCCTTAACCCGAGACAGAGATATATATATTTCGTAATATACTTCATATCACTGTGATGAAACAGAGATTACTTTAACCTGAAACATGTGATAGAGATGGTTCATATTCAATGGCCTTCACATTACTTGTGAGATTCGTAGAGATATTAAATTTTCTTCTTGTGCTTTTGGAGCGAGATCGCTTACATGCTTATAGTGGCTCATGCGATAACTTGTAGGCCGACATAAGATCCTTGGGCTAGGTCGACATATCCATATGGAGACTGTTTTGTTCATTTAGCTGAGAGAGATAGTGATAGCGTCCTGGAGTATGGGTTTTACTTGTGTAACATAACATTTTGTAATTATATTCATAAACCCTATAAACATCAAGAAAAAGGCTTTGACGTAAGTAAAACACTTCTTGCTCATGAAACCCATGATGCAAGGAATACAATAAACATTTGATTCTTCTTTATAAAATCATAATTACAATTTGTGGTGAAAACCAAACCTAGTTACACTTTCTTCAACATTCCCTCTTAACTAGGGAGGTTTTCATACATGGTACACGGTTATTCTCAATATAAAAGTGATCTATCAAGAAGAGTTGGACTAGTAATCCATTTGTATAGCATCATATAACCAACATTGTCACATAGCAAGGCCTTTACTAACAACTCTATCTCTCAATAGATCAGAGCACAATGTTGGCAAGGCCAATGACTTATAGACACCTTAGTCATTGTCTCTCAAGGTACATACCTACCCGGGTGTTCACTGAGTATGACCTTCTAGGACTATTCTTGGCTTGGGTTCCCAGCGCTCAAAGAATATTGGTCGTCTTGCTTAGTCTTGTCTTGGATGCCCTACACATCCTGAAAGAGTATCGGATGCCAGATGATTACCCAATCCTTCCATTCTTTCTTCCCAAGTGAGGACAAGAATGTTGTGTCTATTATGTGTCTTCATTTCCATCCATGGCCTTCACCTAGACTTACGAATGTTAGCCTTGGTCTAGTGCATGACACATGAAATTGAAAAACACAACTGTCACTGCTTTGTAGTCAGGGGTGATCTAATCCAAGCTCCCTCTTGATCATGGCCTGTTAGAGCTCCCTCTTAGCTAGGGACTCTTCTATACATCAACAACTTCTTCTTCGTGGGTTCTTCATCTGCTAGATCATTTTTTCTCCTTGATGTCATGAAAATTAGTTGAACTTATTTCTTGTAGGGCAACAATCATCGATCACTTTACTCCTTAGTTCGTCATGTCATTCCTTTCTTCGTTGAAAGTGGCCTTCTTTATATATTGAACGTTTGTCATATGCCTACTTCTTTCTCATCATGCTTCTTCCATTCATCACATGAATGCCAGTTGTACTTGTAAGTAGCCCTGCATGAACTTATCCATATATTATTTAAGAAATCAAAATATATCATTAAATCAAATCGTACCTTTTGAGATGGCTCTTTATCTTGACATCCTTTTAGTAAGTATCAACATCCTACATACATGTTGACACATTTCCCAAAGATATCTGTTGTGAAGGGTTTCCATCTTTTTTAGACTTTCATCAGAGTCTTCATACCTTTTTGAGAGATTTCCTGTTCAACTCTTCTTGGTCTTTTGGATGTTGGTCACATTCATCATGGTTCCATAGTTTACAATCTCTTCCTTCCTCACACATTCCATTCTTGAGGGTTTCTAATTAGAGTTCTATAATTGTAGTCAATCACCTCATTCTTCATATGAGGACGTATTATGTTGATTTCATCTAGTGTGACCTATGCCTTTTTGCATCCTTTCAGAGCAGGAGATCATTTTTCCTTGATCATTCTTCTTACGATAGAAGTGATGATCTATATTACCTGCAACCATATGACATGACATTATAAAAATTAAATACAAGCATACATACCTCATTTTATCTTTAGGTCATCTAGGCTTCTTCTGGCAGCTTCCCTGATTGAAGTGTCTTCAATCCCTTGATCTGCTTCATCTCTTATGACATCATACCATCATCCCATAAATTCCATAAGTTGGAGTTCTTGATGAAACACTTGCTTCCTCTCTTGATTAGTGAATCCTTCGACTAGGATTCTATTAGAGAATTTTGAGGATCTTCTATATCCTCATATGGTAGATGTTTCCCTTTTCACACTATGTATGATGAGACTTGTCCTGGATGACTTCTTCCTTTGATTCAATTTTCAATGAGGGTCCCAAGAGTTATGTCCTTCATGTTCGACTGTCATGGATTTTGTTTTCCATGATTCCCATGGTGATGCCACGAGCTCTTGCTTCTAATGCTTTCATGATGCCACGATGCATCTTAATATCATGGCCATATCTAAAGATTTAGGAGCTTATGATAGGACCCCTTTTGTGAGGGAGGCCATCTAATCATAGTGGAGATCTGTTGCTCCCTCTTTCCTTGGCCCTTTTCTTCAGCTTCCTCCATCTTTCCGATGATATGAACTTCTTTCCATATTCTTTTCATAACATTGAACCTTATACTATTCTTGTTTTGTTTGAGGACCAAACTTTCCTTTCCTTTCTGCACATGATTGAGTTCTTTAACCTTTAATACTTTTGTCTACAACTTGTCTTTCTCTATAGAGACCACAAATTGCCAGATGAGGTAACCTTCTTGTTCATTGACATTTGTTACCTTGCTTATCAATGATGACTACCTTCTTATCATCTTTCCCAGATCTCTCAATTGAGATCTCATGAAGATATTCCTTCATTCTTTGATACCTTTATTTTTGTGTAGGTCTAAGTGATGTGACCTTCTTTACTATAATTTCAGAGAGTATATCTTCTAACATTTCATATATCTCTCTTTATGTCTCCTCTTTTGCTACATAGGCATGAGAGGACCTTTGAGTGATTTCATATGAATCCTATGAGTCTCTTGTTGCATTCAAACAATGCTTGACCTTCAGAGACCTTTCCATAGACATCAATGAATTTTCTTTTCTATGAGGATTATGACAATCCTCCTTATTCTATGCAAGGACTTTCGATGACTCATCAACTTGTAGATCTCATTGCAATCATGAAGTCATTTTACCAAATTGATTAATGAAAAGTACTTACTTGATTTGTGAAGACAAAATATTCACCTTGATCATGTTGATGAAGAAGATGTATGAGGGCTTCTTCTTGGATGATCTTCTTTCAAATGAGAAAGCCTTTCCTCAATAGAGAGGTTGCTCCTTTTCATGAGGATGATTTGCTGCTCCATCAGATGATCTTCTTTCGTAGTGTGGATCAGGATTGCTGCTAGGGTTTCAACTTTCTCCAAGCTGATGTGATCTTTGTTTTGAAATCCTTTGAGCTATCTTGATTTGTAGACATTCTGATGAGAGTCTTGGTGGCCTTTCGATGATGACTGTGGAGACACAAGTTCTTGCTGTTGTAGATTGTCTCCTTGATTGCATAGACAAAAACGCTTGATGTTGTAGGTTGTTAGGGTTTGATCAAGATTAGGGTTTGATCCTGCAATGTAGATCTTGATATCCTTTCAGCTTGCTTTGATGCTCTGCTAGAAACTTGGTCCTTGAAATGTCTCTTTTCTGCCCTTCCTTTGACTGCAACCATATCTCCGTGTTGAAGAATCTAGGGAAAATTATTATTAATGATTCTTCCATCATCAGTGACAATTGCTGGTGATGTCTTTTATTTTCTTTAGTTAACTTCTTTATGTTTGCTTGTTCTTCAATGATCAAACAATTATCAAAATGAGATATCTATTTGACAAATACCAAGACTCTTATCAAAACTGCTTGACCCAGGCTTAGTTCCAAGACACTTGTCACTATCTCATAGATTCTGCACAGTCATTCTTCATGCATACCTCTGAGATCCTTCTCCTTCTAGCTGTCGTAGTGCTGGAGAATCTCAACCTCTGAAACCTTAACGTTGTCCTGTTCTCCTCCTTCGCAATATATCCCATACTTCAGGATTCTCGCTTGACAAGAATGCTTTATCTTCGGTCTTCTTTATCATTGAATCATGCTTTATATATCTCCTTCTATGGATACTGTCCAACGACAGTGACTGGTTCATTTTCACACGTGATGAGTCAAAGTATACCCGAAACTATGATGAAAATCTTCTTCGTAGTGATGAAACGGAGGTTGCCTTAACCGAAGATAGAGATATATATATATATATTTCGTAGTTTACTTCATATCGTTATGATGAAACAAAGATTACTTTAAGCCGAAACATATGATAGATATGGTTCATATTCAATTTCCTTCACATTACTTGTGAGACTTGTAGAGATATCGAATTTTTCTTCTTGTTCTTTTGGAGTGAGATCACTTACATATAGTGGCTCATGCGATAACTTGCAGGCCGACATAAGATCGTTGGGCTAGGCTGACATATCCATATGGAGACTGTTTTGTTCGTTTAGCTGAGAGATATAGTGACGACATCTTGGAGTATGGATTTTACTTGTGTAGCATAACATTATGTAATTATATTCATAAATCCTAAAGACATCGAGAAGAACTCTTTGATCTAAGCAAAACACTTCTTGCTCATGAAACCCATGATGCAAGGAATACAATAAACATTTGTTTCTTCTTTATAAAATCATAATTATAACTTGTAGTGAAAACCAAACCTAGTTACACTTTCTTCAACACTGAGGAGGTTGATGGAACTAAAAGAAACAGAAAGGGCATATCATGGCCATAGGAAAATTAAAGAAAGAAAAATCAAAAGGCCAAAAATGATCAGGGACATTTAGATTTGCATGTGGGCAAAGCCTAGCATGAGCTCCACCTCACTCATTATGGCCATCACCCGGTTCCTGCGCACATGTTTCAAAATAAGGAACCAGTGCATGTTTCAGTTGTGATTAGTAATGAGCTGACTTATGATTAAGGGGTGATACAACTACCACATCATTCAAAGAAAGCTCTAACCCTTGAGCTATGAGTGATAATACAAAGATAAAACAAGAAGTAAAAGTGGAGAATAGGGGTGGAAAAACAAAGGCCAAGTTGACAAGTCATGCATCCGCAAATTCCCCCTCCTCGCATTTATACACTTGGGATATGGACATCCCCATAATTGATCTCTTTGACGATGGCATTGGCCATGAAGTCTTATCCCCTCTGTTATCATCATTATTATTCAATAACATATATTAATTGAAGGGTGGACCCAAAAATTGCCACATTTTCTTATGGGATGTAAACACCTAATAGGGGTAACCTTTAGCCACTCCTACCTAAGGAGAAAATACCATTATGAGATCAAGCTCTTGATTTAGGAAGGGGATCCTAATTTGAAGTATTAAATAGCCCATGACATTCAAATGTGGTTCACTTAAATGCAATAATGATCTTTGTCCCTAATGACTAGTTGCTTTGACTAGAATCTTTGTTGTGATTGTCTGGTGGTTCAACAACCCAGGTCTTGGGCACCTTCTCCACAAGTACCCAAGCCGTTAGAGAAGTATACTGGCACAAACAGTTGAACTGTTGAGACTCTTGGGCCTCCTAGTAGTAGTAGCAGATGACACATGTTCAAGGGCACCTCCTGAACCCAAGATGTTGTACCACTTTGTACTTGATTTGATGTTTCTTCATGATGACACACCTGGAGCTAGCATGCCCCTAGGCTTGCCTTGATTCGAATTAATATATGGCAATTGATTTAGGGCCCAGATGAGGATGTTATCACCTTCAGAGACTAGGGACGACTCGTTACATGTGAGAAGCCCTCAACACCAAAGTAGAGGAGGCCACTTTGAGCTATTGGAGAGGCATGGAGACCCCTTTATGGTACCCCAATTGGATCTTGGGACTTGACGGGAGGCAATGGGGTTGATTTGAGGGCCAAACCTCAAATCTTGATTTTTGCATGCATCTACACCATCGTGAACACCTCATTTAACTTGGACATGCCATTTGGAGCTCATTTCTTGCATGACGTTAGCCCTAGAGAGATAGTGGCTCACATGTGTGGGTTAATTAGGGCATAGTATGTTTAAGCTCATGGGTTGGCTTGTAAGCCAATCATATTTTGTGATCAAACTTGTTTTAGGGGTGTCATTATGCTAATATTAGGTCCTACTGATATAAATAGAGGAGACACTCATTCTATTCATTCATCATCACTTGGACTTGATTTAGACCCTCTTAGAGATTTCGACCTTCTATGTATCTTGTGGAGATGTGATTCTAAGGATCATTTTTGTCTATTGGAGCTATTTCTTGGCATTGGAGAAGTTATCTTGGATCAGTAAAGGATTGTTTGTGCATCCTTTGTTGTAAGTCAACCACGTACTTGATAAATCTTTAATTTTGTCTAATGTATGGAATGCATTGATTATCTATGTTTTTCTATTGAACCATTTATTGTTGAAGATCAATTGTATAGAATGTAGATATCATCATCATATGCATTACTCATGGATGAAATCTGAATGGTAATCCCCTTTATGAACCTTTACAATATCTCTCCCAAGTGACCTTAATCTCTCTCAAAGATAATAGTTAGGGTTTTGTGCTAGGGCATCAAAGTATCCTTACTCCTTTGCAAAATTTAGCCTATCTTTCACATCCATAGGCTCCATCGTCCCTAGGACTAGGCATTGGCCTTTCTAATTTGGTGATCAAACACAATTTCATCCATAAACTTGAATTGCTCTCTCTCTCTCTCTCTCTCTCTCTCTCTCTGATTTTGACCCTCTTAAGGATAAGCGACCAAGCTAGGGCTTGGGGCAAATTGGATGAGAAGATGAATTTTTAGTTTCTGAAAGGATTCAACATTGACAGAATAGTTGGTTGCCTCAAAATCAACCTCTCTTATTAGCTAATCTCTCCATTTCAAGCCCTAATCTGTTTGCCATGGGTAGATTTTCCCTAGGAAAACCCTAGTTTATGTAAAGCTTCAACTTGAAGACTCGTTGAAGGTTTCTTAGACCTTTTGTTTGCTAAAACTCATTGATTGGAAACCTTTCCTTGGGTTATTGATCCTAGAGTATCCCTTTTGGCTTGCTAATCTCTCAAGTGCTCAGTCAAATGTGCCCTAATTGAGTGTTATTAGGGGCTGTGAATTGTCTCTATTCCCTGGTTTGAGCCTTTTACTTAAGAGGAGGGGTCCTCTCCTAAGCCTCTAGTGTCACCTTAATCCTTAAACCTAGCATATCTTTCATTGGTGACCTCCATAACAGGAAGCCTTCCATTGATGAAAGTCCATAAACAACAGGGGGGAGTGGTTGTGGTGACAGTGGGCCTCACCTCATTTTTGTTACTTAGTCTAGTGCTTTCATTGTAGGGTACCCTTCAACAACAACTGCTAGATTTTAAGGCAACAATTCCAACTTGGAGAGCTTCGATGAATGTTGCCTGTTTTCAACTTGAGGTGAGAGTTGTCCCTTGAGCAGTGACACATGAATCTCCGATCGCTCCCGATTAATCGCAAGTCAAACTCTGCTCTTCCCTCAAATCATCCGATTCAACTTTGGGCGAGTCAAACTTGCGTTGATTGAGTTTGACTTGTGGTCAACCCGAGTTTGACTTGCGACTCACCGATTAATTGCGATTTAGGTGACTGAGGTGATTTTCAACCGTCAACTCAGCGAGCACGGGTTTTAACTTTTAGGGATCCCGCATTTTTCCTTGTGTGCTTTAGTTACGTTAAAAATTAAACGTTGGTCTATAACTTACTTCTCATTTCTCAGACCCGCAACTCATACATCAAGAAGGTAATAGAGTCGTGGTGTAATAGAGGCATAGTGTGCAGTGTGCTCCAGTGTAGCTTCAACGTGTGCTATGTCAGAGATTTCAGTAGCAAACCATTATCGTATCATTTCAGCAACAATCAAGAGATTTCAGTTACTGCGTTTTTACTGATTCGTATGCAGTATTTTATAAAATTTTAGAAGCAGATGCTTCTGGTTCTATGTAGTCACTGGTAAGGAATTAGGACTTAGTACTTTGGATCATGTTTGGACTCATAACATATATGAGATACTTATTCATTCGTGATATTTGGGACATCTATTGATATTATGCATTGTTTGGAGTCTGGACATGGCTTTGTTGAATACCAATGAACAATGTTTTTTTTAACTCAATATGTATATATCTTTATTTATTGAATTCACCGATTTTTTTCCCGATTTTCCCCGATCTGATTAAAACTCTTTGCTCTTTTGCCTCGCCGATTTATTGTCGATTCCGAGTCTGGTAACATTTCCCTTTAGTGAATCCTCGTCAAAAACCTAGTTTGTAAGTAATTTGTGATGTCCCTTTCTAATCTGTAGAAGCATGAGGGGGTTGGAGTCATAACTTAACTGGATCCTATGGGATATTGACAAAAAATAAAGGGTTCACCAATAACAATGGTAAAATTCACTTTAGGAAAAATAAAGTGACCCATGGTTTTTGGAGGAGGAAAACATTAAGGAGGTTCAAGGGAATGCAAGCGAAGAATTATTGGTGAATTTTGTTAAGGAGGTCATGTAGCTTGCTAAGAGAGGTAGAAACCGTTGTTGGTTCTTAGTTTCGGTGTTGAGATATATACCTTAGTTGGTGGCACTGGTTTCAATGGTTGCAAAGCGACCTTGGCCAGTTATTGTGTTTTGCAGGTTGACTCTATAGGTGTTGATTTGCCAGCTTAAGGAGTGGGCTGAAATTTAGTGTGCCAAGAAGATCTGTTTAGGTGACTAAGTTCTATAATTTATTAACGATCCATTGTGCATTCTTGAGAGCCATGTTCTTGTCCATAGTGGAGGTCGAATTATCGCATTTAGAGGCCCAGTTGTTTCTTGTTAGGGAGGCTGATTTGGAATTGAAGCAATTAATTCTGAGGGGATGAGCTAACAAACACCTCAGGGTCGAGTTTCATATTTGGTGGAGACTGAAATTGTTTGAAGGTGAAAAGGGTAAAATGTTGAGCAAGAGGTCGAATGGCAAGCTCACTAGGCATCATTCTAGAAGCGCATATGAATCTGAGAGTCATCTATTAGTTGATAAACCCTAGGGCCAAATTGTTGTAATAGAGGCTGAAATCACTAGGGTTTGGAGCAGCTAACTGTTGGTCGAGTTCATGAATCAGGACGGCCCCAATATGCATTGTGGAACCAAGGCTGAGCTACACGCATTAAGAGGGTCGAATCTAGGTGTTAAGGAACTACAAAATTGCACCAGTGAGGAGGGTTGACAATCATCTGAAAGATAGGTCGAATTCCTCAGTTTAAGGAAAAAATTATAAGTCAAGGGAAACCATTCCTTCTGGGTTATTTTCGGGTTCTATCTTAGGAATTTTTTAATGTAAAATTCCTCCTAAATTCATTAATGAAAGAAGTTATGGTTTTGTGATATTCTCTTTATTTCTGGGTTCTTCAATTTAGTTGAAATGTTGGCAAATTTCTACGGTGCAATGTATTTGTGAATTTGGGAAAAATATTTATGGTTCATTTATTGAGAATTAATTTATGAAAGAATTTATCTTTACAAGTTACGAAAGATTATTACATAGTTTTGAATCATGGTGTTTTTATATATTTTGGACATAGTTGCAGATGCCAAATTATTTAATAGACCAAGTCAATGCTCAAAGTAAGTATGTTGCTTTTCTTGTATCTATGGTGAAACTAAATCATAGAAGAGTAGTATTTATAATTTATTCTCGTAGCATAAAATGTAATGTTATCATAATCAAACTAGTCAACCTCAAAATCGAGAACTGTAAAATGGTAGACCAAAAGACCGGTTGACAAAAAATTACAAAAATATTCAAATTTTGAAAAAAAGCATATATTTTCGTGTGCATCCATATGAATCCAAATCATTATACACAAGTATGGAAAGTTTCACATATATATAGCAATGGTACATATAACTAAAATAACACTGATTTATGGCCTTTTTGAGGGCTTGCTACAGTTGGATGCTTTGTAATGTACCCTACATTTTTTGGAAGATGTTACCATCATGATGAGCCACAAGTGTGATTGTTGTTGTATCTATGTATTATATTTGAACATACCAGGAATCTGACTCATCCTTTGACTGAGAATTTTTGTGGGAAAATTTCGTTTTTGGCAAGATGTATAGTTTGGTAGAAGAACCTAGAATTTTTAGGCACTTTGACCGCAGATCTGACTGCAAGGTTGACTTCTAATTTGACTGTAGAGTTGACCTCGGATTTGACCAAGTTTGACCACAATTTTCATGACTATTTTGGGATGAATTTGACCACCTTATAAAGCTGAATTTCACTGTGTTTGACAGAGCTTTAAGAGGACAGATTGACTGCTAAGTTGACCATCTTTAACTTTCTAGTTAGGTTTGAGTTTGATTGCAGTTGACTACAAATTTGACAGGGTTGTTTTAACTTTGATTGGCAAGTCATTTTTGACTTTTGTACTCTCTCTTTTCTAAACATTTGATAGAATAATAAGAAGAATTGATGAAAGGGTTTTCCCGACATTGGGGTATTTGCCTGGTGTTCGCCAAATCTGGTGTCCTCTCGTCTTGGCTTGTCTTCTGTATTTGATTTTGTGTTTATCTATAGTTACTGATAATGTGATTGCTATTGGAAAACTAAATTGAAATTGTCTTTGGGCTGCTAATGGAACATTGAAGTAATTGTGCTAAGCATAGGGCATACCATTGTTAACTAAAATTAACAGGAAGAGAAGCCTATATATAAGAGACATCGACCTCACTTTGTGAAAATTTCTGAATCTACACACAAAAATCCAACTGCTATCATTGGTTTATCATCTCCTACTTGTTATTACATTCAACAAGTTATTCAATTTATGAACAGTGATGAAAAACACTACTGTAGACACTGACATACAGATCATAAACTGAAACAAATATGAGACAAACACACAAGGGACACCATTACTTTTGGAGGACATTTACCCCGAAAAAACCCAATGTGGGAAAAACGGTGCAATAGATAGAGGGTTTGTATTATTAGGCAAGCAGAATCTGAGTACAACAGGTTGCCTCTCACACCAGCTAACCTTTCAGAGAATTCTCGGTAGCAAGAAATACATATGAGGGTTTACATCGTTGCCCAAGTCACAATTGATCCACTGAGTGGCTTGAATTTGGTAAGAACTGCGAAAATTCCAACGCAATCTCTGCTTGGGCTAACATCTTGCCTCTGGGAGACTGTGTCACTCCTTCTGCTGGAGGAAGTCTTCTGTTCAACCTTCCTGGCTCAAAACCTAGCTTCTCCTGCAAAATCTCGAACTTCCGAAAAATATCCTGCACTGCAACTGCATGAGACCCTCTTCACCTGCGTCAGCTTTGCTTGAGCCGCTTCCTGGGCTGCGTAGGCCTTTGTGTTGCCTCTCTGCCTAGTACTCTTTGGTTCTGACCTCCTTTCCGATCCAAATCTCTGCTTCTACCCCACGCTGCAACTAAGATTGCTAGTTTGATTTTCTCAGCAAACCACGCCCTATAAAAAGTCGAACTGATTTGATCAACTTGGTGTATCACCAACTAACCTTCAAGCCTCCTCTTATACTTTTCCTGTTGATGAATCAACGACCGAGATTAAGTCCCTAATCAACAGCTAAGAGATCCTTGTCTCTTAGAAGCTTTCCACCCATATTTTTATTAATACCCATTAATATTTTTATTTTCCTAAGTTTAGACTTGGGAACCCCATTAAAAATATTAATTATTTTAATAACTCACAATCCGAGTGGAGTTTCTCCAAACGATTTCTGGGTCTTGGAGATCTTATGTATTCTAGCCCCTCCACAAAATTTTAAAGCTAGAGCACATCCAATGCTACCCCAAAATCAACATCCCTGTTAGTGATGAATGCACTCTAGCAATACTTCCAATTAGAAGTATCACAATGATCCACGACATCGGTCCTCTGTGCTGCTTATGCTTGGCCGGCTTCGCATCATCCATTGCACTGATGCACCCTGTGCTGCTTATGCTTGGCCTGCTTCCCTTCATCCATTGCACTGATGCACCCTGTACTGTTGCCCATGACACTGCCACTACCAATGCTGCATCTATACTACAACTCCCTCTCAAAATGTTGCGTCATGCTCCCCATAGCACTGCCACTGCTAACTATTGCACTGCATCTCAGTTGCTGAGAAGCAACTGAAAGGCCAGCCAAACGCTGACATACTAGTCAGTCTGGATAACTCGTGACGCTGAAGCTACCTCTGCTACTAATCTGTGCTGACCCTCTACTACTACTGCGCTGGTGCAATCTGCTCTGTGCCTCCCACACTGGTGCAACCTCCACTGCATTGCTTCAGACTCTGGCAGTCTAGCTCTGCCACTATTGCTCCATCATCCCTCGAACCAACTGCTCTCGTCATTCTGCTACTGTGATCCAAGAGTTTGGACACCTTAAGGATCCTACCCCTGTGTAGTCCTACCGAATACAACTCGATGTTGCCCCACCTCTTCTCCAGAGGTGCATGAGCACTCATGGCACAATCCTCGTCATCATCCTCCTTGTCAGCTTTGTTGGAGTAGCCTTCAAGTCAGACTTCTCTTCCTTGCCCTTCTACTGAGGGCATTGAGTGGTGAAATGTCCCAGTTCCCCACACCTAAAGCATCTGACTCGAGAGCTGTTTCTTTTTCATATTTTGCTGCCCTGGCTATCTTGCTGATGCGAGAGCTGCATGCTCCTCCTCCTCCTTGGCTTTGATTCCCTTGCCTCTACTCCCTGCCTTGGTCAGCATCTTGATCTCTTCTTGTTGAAGAGCTGCCCACATGTCCTCCCAACTGGTGAGAGAAGCTCTGCCCAAGATACTTTGGAAAAATGTCTCGTAGTCTTTGGTGATTGCATTCAGGGCAATCCTTCTCAGCAATGTGTGGGACCACATGATCTTTGACCCTATCTAGAATCATGCATTTAGCATTCGCTTGAGCCCCCTCGTACTTCTTTAGAGGATCAACATTGATCAGTACAACCACCACTTTCAAGGCATAATCCTTGATGCGATTCTTGTCCAAGACTACCAGGATCCAGGCCTTATTGATGACAAAGTTGGATGCTGCATCTGATCTGTCCTGATCCCTCAGTCCATTGACTGCCATCTCTGCTCAAACAAATGTAGCACTGATTCTCTTCTCCTTCTCCTGCTGCTACCCCAACAAGACTCAGATCTGGATTTCTTTGGCGCTAGAAATCCATTAAGGAAAAAGCTCCTCTAAACTCCCTCTGAGTCCTGATTTCCTTCACGGAAATCCTCTGACACCTTGCTGTACTGTGACATGTGTTGAACCTTGATGACTATGTTGCTCTCATCTTCATGTTGCTCATCATGTTGCATCTTCCATGGTCTTATTCATCGTCAAGCTGCCCATGCTCATGATCCCATTCGTCATCATGCTGTTTATTATGCTGCCCATGCTCTCATACATCATGTTGCCTTCCTTCAGAGATAGATGCTCTGGCTGTTTCGGCAGTTCCCGGTAGTTCCGACTTTTCCAGCAGTTCCAACTTTTCCAGCAGTTCCAACGGTTCCAACATTTCCAGCTATTCCGACTTTTTTGGCTTTTCAGGTATTTCCGTCTTTTTCGGTAGTTCCGGCTTTTTCGACAGTTCCGACAGTTCTGGCTTTTCTGGTTTTTCCGGCAGTTCAGGCTTTTCCAGCAGTTTTGGATTTTCGGATTTTTCAGCTTTTCCAACAGTTCCAGCTTTTTCTGCTGTTACGGCTATTCCGGCTGTTCCGGCTCTTTCGGTTTTTCCTTACGATCTCTCTTCCTACTAAAACCCAAAGACAAGTAGAGAGAGGAAGAGATCCAAGACATGACTGTTGGGCTTCTGAGCCTACATAAGTTGTTGGCCGATTTAACAATTTATGCATAACATAAATAAATTCATATCTTCATAAATGCTTATCAGAATCGGATGATCTTTAGATCAATCCTACACCTCTCAATGAGAGGGATCCAATAAAAATATCAGCTGCCATAAATAATATGAACCTCATGGAGTTTGGCCCTAGTTTCCAATTTTAACACTCCCTCTCAACTAGGGAGAACTCCATCCGCTGATCCATATGACAACTGTACTATCTCTGCTATCAATGCCCTGCACTGCTCTGCTCGGCTCTGCTAAGCTTTGCTCAGCTCTGGTAGCTCTGCTCTGTGCTGCTGGCTCTGTTCTGCTTTGCTCAACTTTGCTTAGCTCTGCTGTCTCTGCTCAGCTCTGCTAGCTCTGCTCTGCTCAGCTCAGCTCTGCTAGCTCTACTTTGCTCTGCTCAGCTCTGCTGGCTTTGCTCTGCTAGCTCTGCTTTGCTTTGCTCAGCTCTGTTGGCTTTGCTCTGCTTTGCTCAGCTCTGTTGGCTCTGCTCTGCTCAACTTGGCTCTGCTGAACCTTGAAGAAGAAGAATTGATCAAGAATGTGTTATACCATTCTCCATTGACCCAAAGTCAGTCTCAAAGTGTGTACCGTTGGTCCTAGACTAGTCCTCAACCGACCCGAAGTCAGTGTCATAGTAGGTACAACTCCTACCACTGGTCCCAGACCGGTACTCTACTGACTTGAGGTCAGTCTGAGAGTATGTACCACTGGTCCCAGGCCAGTTCTCAACCGACCCGAAGTCAGTGTCATAGTGGGTACAACTCCTACCACTGGTCCCAAACCAGTACTCTACTGACTCAAAGTTAGGCTCAGAGTATGTACCACTGGTCCCAGACCAATCTTCAACTGTCTTGAAGTCAATGTCATAGTGGGTACAACTCCTACCACTGGTCCCAGATTAGTACTCTACTAACTCGAAGCCAGTCTCAGAGTATGTACCACTGGTCCCAGGCTAGTCCTCAACCGACCCGAAGTCAGTGTCATAGTGGGTACAACTCCTACCACTGGTCCCAGACCAATATCATTGATCCCAGATCAATGAAGGTCATCCTAGCATAGGGAGTATGGTAGATACAACGATGCATCCATCGGTACTACTATGGTCCCTATCCTCATTTCCTTGCTCATTGATAAGATGAGAGGTACTTCCCATGAGTCCTAGACTGCATGGGTAGGATGCCTCGACAGGAGACTTAATCAATCCTGTCCTCACAGGAGAACTAATCATCCTACTACATAATCGGCATGGAGAACACATAATCTAGGCCTCACAGCAGAATTAATCATCCTGCTACACAATCGTCATGGAGAACACATCATCCAGACCTCACAAGGGAATTAATCATCCTACTACACAATCGTCATGGAGAACACATCATCTAGACCTCACAGGAGAATTAATCATCCTGCTACACAGTCGTCAAGGAGAACACATTATCCAGACCTCACAGGAGAATTAATCATCCTGCTACATAGGAGAGCGAATCATCCTGTCCCACAAGAGAGCGAATCATCTTGTTCACAGGAGAGCGAATCATCCTATCCACAGGAGAGCGAATCATCCTGTCCCAGAAGAGAGCGAATCATCTTGTCCACAAGAGAGCGAATCTTGTCCACAGGAGAGAAAATCATCCTATCCACAGGAGAGCAAATCATCCTGTACCAGTGCACACCACCAGGGGAGGGTGAGTCACCCTGTGGTTGTATGTTGCTCCAGTTCGAACCGCAAGCCCTCAGAGCTCAATCTATGCAACATGTAGGATCCTTTTACAAGGGTCTCTCGACGACTCCAAGTCGTTCTGAAAATCACAAATTTGATCTTTCCTCGGGGCTCTGACAAATTGTAGCGACATGTACATCATCTCAGTGCGATGGAGCCTCCTTGCTCATTGACTTACCATATCCCAGATAAGGCAGTATTTGATGTCTATCTCCTAGAGCAATCATTGAATATGGGATTCCTCAATAATTGAATCCCACCTCTGGTTGTCACAGAGAATCACAGTGGTGTTCATCATGTGTACTCACTAAAGTGTTTCCACAACTAGGCAACTTCATATGAGGCATACTCGTAGTTATGTATCCGGTCTCGGCGGCACTTATAACAACTGATTTCTGCTTCCTTCTCATCCATAATATCGAAGCAAAATCCAAAGAGAACCAACACTGAGAAGTGCTGTAGTGATCCTCCACACTGCCTGCCCAGTCAACATTCGAATAATCATGCAGTTTTCATTTTCTCGGCAGTGAATCTCAATCCATGATATATTTTGCCCTGAAGATATCTAAGAGAATTCTTGGCACCAATCCAGTGAGGCTCAACCAAATGTGAGCTCACCATGCTAATTGCAAAACATATGTCCAGAGTTCACCAAGAACATCAACATGATTGAGTTTATGAAACTCAGAGGGATTTCCAAACTCTGGTCTGACATCACTACCATATAACTTTTGAAAGTTAATATCCTCGAGGTAGTCACAGGCTTGCAGTTTATCATTCCACATTCGGAATCCAACTCCCTCTTACTTCTGCAAATGAGAGGGTCTACAGCTGTCAGAAATAGGTCGTCCTTATGAGGTGCAAGTATGAGAGGTCTGTCATCCAAAACCTTCGGGTAATGGTTTGGATTGGTTTCACTCCTAGTGAATCTCAGCTTCATCAAACAACTATCAATCCTCTCATACTACAGTTGGGGTGTTTTGCTTCAAGCCATAGAGGGCTTTCTTCCACCTGTATACATGAGATTCCCATTCGTGAATCTCAAACTCCATGGGTTGTTCCAAACCTGTGGACCTGCTACATGAGGGGAATGGCCCCCTTGTAAGATTTTCCTTCGATACATCTCAGACATGTACCTTCATGCTCTTCTTGAATTTAGGCATCCCGGTCACCATCTAACTCACAGACCTCCGATGTTGAGTCAATGGACATGGTCCCCAGTGGACTTGATACAACCCTGAACTCTAAAACATCTTTGAAAAATCTATTTTCAAACACGTACCTTTCCATCGATGAGGGCCACCTTGAAACCTTAAACTTCCATTTCCGAGATGGACACCAGGTTCTTCTTGCGATGAGGTACATTAAAGAGATTCTGGGGTTCCTTGCTTTCTTTGAAGAGTCGATCATTTCCTTGATGACCTGCATTACTTATCATTCCTCTGATCATTGAGAATGTCCCTGGAATGATTGTTATCTTCATCAAGGGATGTGTCTTTGCTATTCGAACACTCCTTTGCATGATGGACAAACTTATTGCAACCAAGGCATTTGCCTTTCCTTCTACCCTTAGATCTGAACTTCCCAATGTAGTTATCTTCTATTGTGCCAATCTGATAAAAGGCTCTGATACCATGTTAATTTTGGGTATGTTCTATGGTAGAGCAATTTATTTCAATTTTTTTTCCACATTAGAAATCACATCAACATAAAGTAAACTGTAGATAGAACATAAATATAAATCGCAGAAGACAAGCCAAGACAAGAGGACACAAGATGTGGCACTAGCCAGGGACAAACTCCACAATGTGGGGAAACGTTTGATCAATTCTTCTTTTATGTTCTTCGAAGTTCAACAGAGAAAGTGAGAGAGATAGTACATTTACAATAGAAGTCAATCACTTTGACTTTTGATATCGGCATGAGATCAGTTGAAGACATATTGCTTCAACTGTTTCTCTAAGGTGACTAGTTCACCTATCAAAGTGCTGCATCTCGTCCATTTGCTACGCATTACTGTGTGACACCTTGCTGTACTGTCACATGTGTTGAACCTTGATGACTGAGCTGCTCTCATCTTCATGCTGCTCATCATGTTGCATCTTCCATGGTCTTATTCATCATCAAGCTTCCCATGCTCATCATCTCATTCATCATTACGCTGCCCATGCTCATATCATCATGCATCATTACCTGCCCATGCTCATATCATCATGCTGCTTATTACGCTGCCCATGATCTCATACATCATGCTGCTTTCCTTCGGAGACTCATGCTCCAGTTGTCTCGGTAGTTCCTGGTAGTTCCGACTTTTCTAGCAGTTCCGGCTTTTTCGACAATTCTGACAGTTTCGACATTTCCGCCTTTTTCGGCTTTTCTAGCTTTTCCGGTATTTTCGGCTTTTCTGGCTTTTCCGGCAGTTTCCGGCAGTTCTGGCTTTTTCGACTTTTCCAACAGTTCTGGTTTTTCCGGCTTTTCCAACTATTCTGGCTGTTATGGCTTTTTCGACTTTTCCCGCTGTTCCGGCTTTTCCTTAGGATCTCTCCTCCTACTAAAACCCAAAGACAAGTAGAGAGAGGAAGAGATCCAGGTGTAGAAATGTCTTGAAGTCCTCTTCTATTTATACTAAAACGTAGAGGTTGAATAGACATGACTGTTGAGCTTCTGAGCCTACATAATTTGCTTGCTGACTTAACAATTTGTTTATAACATAAATAAATTCATAACTTCATAAATACTCATTGGAATTGGATGATCTTTAGATCAATGCTACACCTCTCAATGAGAGGGATCCAATAAAAATATCAGCGGCCATAAATAATGTGACCCACATGGAGTTTGTCCCTAGTTGCCAATTTTAACATTTGAGTATCCTATGATCTGCAATGCTTTGATACCATGTGAAAATTTCTGAATCTACACATCACAAATCCTACTGCAATCACTGGTTTATCATCTCCTACTTGTTATTATATTCAACAAGTTATTTAATTTATAAAAAGTGATGAAAAACACTACTGCAGACTACACTGACATACAGATCATAAATTGAAACAAATATGAGACAAACACACAAGAGACATTGTTATTTTTGGATAACATGTCCCCAAGAAAACCCAATGCGGGAAAATCGGTGCAACAGATAGAGGGTTTGTATTATCAAGCAAGCAGAATCTGAGTACAACAAGTTGCATTTCACACCGGCTAACCTTTCAAAGAATTCTCGAAAGCAAGAAATACATACGAGGGTTTACCTCGTTCTCCAAGTCATAACTGATCCACTGAGTGTTCTAACTTCAGCCAACACTGTGAAAATCCCAGCGCAAACTCTGCTTGGGTCAACGTCTTGCCTCTGGGAGACTGCGTCACTCCTTTTGCTTGATCGATTTGTTGGAGGAGGATTTGTGTTCAGCCCTCCTGACTCAGAACCTAGCTTCGCCGGCAGAATCTCGAACTTCCGACGAATATCCTTGAATACCACTGCAAGAAACCCTCTAGTCCTACACTAGCTCTGCATGAGCCCCTTCCTGGGCTGCGTGGGCCTCTGCGTTGTCTCTTTGATGCTACTGTTGTCTCTTTGCCTAGTACTCTTTGGGTCGGAGCTCCTTTCCTATTGAAATATCTGCTTCTGCACCTCTCACTGCAAGTCAAATCACTAGTTTGATTTTCTCTGCAAACCACGGGCCAGAAAAAATCGAATTGATTTGATCAACTTGGTGTATCTCTATTGACCCTCAAACCTCCTCTTATAGTTTCCTGTTGATGAATCAATGACCAATATTAAGTCGCTAATCAACGGCTAAGATTAAAACAGACTTGATTCTCGTCTCTTAGAAGCTTCTCACCCATATTTTTATTAATACCCATTAACATTTTTATTAACCCCATTAAATACCCATTAATATTTTTATTTTCCTATGTTTAGACTTAGGAACCCCATTAAAAAAATTAATCATTTTAATAACACATAATCCGGGTGGAATTTCTCCAAACGATTTCTGGGTCTTGGGGATCTTATGTATTCTAGGCCCTCCACAAAATTTCGGAGCTAGAGCACATCTAATGCTATCCCATAATCAACACACTTGAAGGACATCCATCCAACTTTCAAGAGGTTCGATCAAGACAAGGAAGAAGACCAAAAGAAGAACGAGGTAGAGGAGAAAAAACTTGGAGAAGAAAAACGACATTTTTGTATTTGTTTTGGGCTATTTCTCTTCACACGTGCGAGATCTAGGGCATCATCTTGCTGCATCTAGACTGAATTGGAAATAGGAGCTGAGTTAGGGCACCAAAAGTGTCTACTTTACAAACCAAATTCCAAAGAAGGAAAAACCAATTCAAGTGAAGGAGAAGGAAGAGAGAAATCTGTAACTTGTCCACACGTGAAATAACTAGGGTTTCTTCAGTGGTTGAAAATTGTAGTCAAGAAGTTGCCTGGCTCGAAGTTGTTGGAGAAGTTGTTGGGGTCAGAGTTGTTGGAGAAGTTGTTCGGGTCAAAGTTGTTAGAAATATTGTTGGGAGCTGTGAGAGTTGACTTGGTATTGGAGGGGTCTTGGTCAAGGATCATAGGTCTTGGAATTTGTCATTTGAAATTCTATAAGAAGAGAAGAGTTCTTGTGGGTTTTCCAATCAAGAGGAGAGGTTTTGGCCTTGGCTTATAGCCTACATCTTGTGTCCTCTTGTCTCATTGTTCTTCATTGTTGGGTAGGTGTTTGATGATTAAAGAACACTATAACTATTAAGTAAAGAAGAGCTAACTATAAGTTAAGTAAAGGAACATCATAAACAATTAATAAAGGAAGATAAATCACCTAATCTAGTTTCCCCTAGATTTCTCAACATGGTATTAGAGCTAAAGTGACTACAATAAGAAGAGAGGGCAACTTGAAGATTACATTGTTGAAGAAGGATACAAAAGGGCCGTGCACAAGGAAATCATCAAGGAGGATTAAGAAGCACCAAGGAGGAGTACCCATCTCAAGGATCACTTCATGGCAAGGAGAAGAGGACCTCAAGAACCCTACCTCAAGGAACCGATAAAAATCTAGAAAAAAGACCGGTTGAAAACAAAAACACAAAATATTCATATTTTAAAGAAAAACATATATATTCATGTGCATCCATGTGAATCCAAACCATTTATACACAAATATGCAAAAGTTCTCATTTACATAGCATGTAAGGGTGCACATAGCCAAAATAGCATTGAGTGCAATCCATATATGAACCGAAAATACATCAACAAATAGGCTCTAGATGGCCTCTAGCATCCAAAAAAAATCATGCTACAACAAATGCCTACATATCATCAAAATCATTGCCTATACTGGGGTCTTCGTCATCAATGTAACAATTTAGGCATTAAAATAAGATAGGAAAAACGTAGCATGTCATGTGCAGATTTTGTTTGGGTGATTGGTACATTTTTAGTAGAGTCATGATAGAGGAGTTCGACAACCAATGCCACTAATATCAAAGTACATAGAGGGTTGGGTGCTCTTTATTATATACTAGTTCCATACCCTCGTACATGACAAAATCCAATGGAAACGTTGCAATGCCCGAATGATGAAATCCTGAAAAAAATATTAAGTTTGCTGGATTTTGAGTGAAATATAAAATTCTACTTTCTCCATATGCAATCCAATGAGGTTGGAACCACTCTCAAACATCCTGAGTCATTTCATGGTAATGTTCAAAATTTAAGTAAAAGGATGAAAATGAAAGATAAACAAGAATGTAAACAGTGCCATGAATTGCATAGCAATACTATGGCCATAGGTTTGATTATTAGGCTAAGTGCTATAGGCTTGAAGTGGGCCAACCAACTGAAAAAATAAGAAAATAAGAAAACGCAATTTTTTTATGCTGCGATGCATAGGTACAAACTATGCGGAACTGGTTCGATGAAATAAGCCGGTTCAGTACCGAACTTGTCTGTTCCGTTACAGAACTGGCCAAGTCAGGGGCCCGATTCAGACTGGTTTTGGGCCAAAAATGGCCGAACCGGCCAGTTCCACCAGATTAAGTCTGGTTTTGATAGCATTGCTTTAAATGGGGGATTAATCTTCAATCCTAGTCGAGTGGGACCTCCCCTAGTGGCCCATGGCTTTAAGAGGGGGACTACTTGGGAAACCTTGATTGAGATAGCGTGGTCCCTTTTTCCCATTCCATACTTGTCACTTGCCTCTCTACACTATGAGCCCTAAAGTCTATCTCCCTTCTTTGGGTCCACATGACTATGGGTCCACTGGGTTGTAGCACACCCCCTTCCCTTGTGTAGATATTTGGGCTGGGTCTTGAAATTGTTCCCCGGGAGGTTGATGTGGCTAAAAGAAAATTTAAATTGATATCATGGCCAAAAGTAAGAAACAAAAGAAAAAGAAAATTATAAAATAGAAAAGGCAAGCATGAACTCTACCCCTTGTTATTATGGTCATCATCTGGTTCATAGGGCCAATGTTGCCCCATCACATCATAAAAGAAACCCCATGTCCCAACCCTTGGTGGGCGATAAACTGCCCCACCTTTAAAGGGGTGATCCACTGCTACACATCATTCACAACATGCTCTCATTTCCTAAAGGTTTGAATAGTAATACAAATAAAAATCAAGGAAAGACAAAAGGCAATAAGAGGGGTGGAAAAACAAAGGTCTTTGTAACTCATGCATCCCAAATTCTCCCTCACATCTATATGCACAGAATGTGGATTTCCTTATCATTGCTACCCTTTTGACTGTGGCATTTGCCTCTGAGACCCCCTTTTCCCCCTCCATTCCATTATTATTTATATGCCACCTATTTAATGAAGGATGTACCAGGGACTTGTGTTTCCCCTTAGGGTTTGGGAACAACTATTAGGGTGATTTACCTAGGGAGGTAATACTGTTACGTGATCCAAGCTGAAATTAGGAAGGGATGCTTCATATGAAATGCCAATTTTCCCTTGATTAGCACATTTGGTACACTTAGATGCATTAATGATTCTTGTACCTAATGGTAAAGATGCAACAGTGGACATTGTGTGTGGTTGGTAGGTGGTTTTCGTCAAGGTTGGGCAACTTAACTGGGGTTGAAGTCAACTAGAGGATTATTATGACACCTTAGAGGTGAAGAAATTGAGAGTTGTGTGATTTCTCTCCAAACAAGAATAGTAACTAGGGTTTTATAGGTGGATGCCCTAGTGCATCCTGCCTTATTTTAACAAGTTCCTTCCATGGCATTAATTTCCTTTAATACTCCTCTTTCCCATTGTTAGTTAAGGCACTAATCTATAAAGTGTGTTGATCACCTTAAAATCAAATTAAACTCTCTTAACCCTTTCTCTCCTAGATGGTTAGGGCAATTGCTAGTGTTTTAGGTGCAGATTTGTGTGTAAAGTTTAATTTTAACTTTTATCGCATGGGAGTGGCTCTTAATTGTAGGATAATTTATAGAAACCATAATAAAACAAAATCTAACATCATCAATCTTCTTTCCTTGATATGACTGATGTCATCCCTATTTATTGTTGTTACACATACCTAACAGCTCGAAAACCCTCTTGTTTGCATAGGTCTTGTTACCCACCAAAATGAGTAACCTTATAGGAGAAAATTTTTCTCCTAATCTTGATAGGTAGCCGATCAACCACATAATTAACAACTACCACTTGCTGACGATATGCCATTATATCTTGCATCAACCATTTTCTTCTCACCTATCTGACATGAGGACAGAGACAAAAGTGTGTCTCCACTGGAAAGGTACTTTGGTCATCTTATAATTGGGTGCTCGTTTGTTTTTGGGTATTTTGTATGGGTTAAAGGGTGATTTGGAATAATGATGGGCTTTGATCGTGATCTTGTTCTCTCACCTTAAAGGAGGGGTTCTCTTTGATACTAGTCCAGTAGGACCTCCCTAAATGGCCCAATGGGTATAGGAAGGGTACTATTTGGAAAGGCTTGATCAAGATAGTGTAGTTCCATCTATGCCTATGTGATATTTAACATTGTTGAAGATCAATTCTATAGAATGTTGATATCCTCATTGTATGCAATACTCATGGATGAAATGTGAATGGTAATCCTCTTGGTGAACCTTTACAACAACTCTCCCAAGTGACCTTGATCCCTCACAAAGATAATAATTAGTGTTTTTTGCTAGGGCATCAAAATATCTTTACTCCTTTACAAGATTTAGCCAATCCATCACACCCATCTTCCAAGGACTAGGCACTAGCCTGGTTTATTTGGCGATCACACAAAATTTCACCACAAAACTAAATTTTGTTGTCTTTCCTAATTTTGACCCTCTTAAGGACAAGCGACCATGCTAGGGCTTGGTGCAAATTGGTCTAGGCAAAGAATTTAAGCCTATGGAAGGATTCAACATTGGGGGAATACTTGGTTTCTGCAAAATCATCCTCCCTTAGGGGCTAATCTTTCATTTTTAAGTACTAATTCTCTTTCCCTAGGTAGATTTGCCTTAGGTAAACCCTAGTTTTTCAAAGCTTCAAGTTGAGGACTTTTTGAACGTTTCTTGTTCCATTTGCTTGCTATTATTCTTTGTTGGAAGTCGTTCCTTGGCTCATTGACCCTAGGGTATGCCATTTTGCTTGCTATACCTTAAGCCCTAAGTCAATTGTGCCTTAGTTTGGTCTCGTTATAGGATGGGATTTGCCTCCGTTTCGTTCATCAAGCCTTGTACTTGAGAAGAGTCATCCTTTATAAGCCTCGAGTATCACCTTGAACCTTGAACCTACAATATGCCTCATAGGTGAATTATCTAATGGGAAGCCTCCCATTGGTGAAAGTCCATAAACAACAAGGGGTAGTGGTTGTGGTGATAGTGGACCACGCATCATTGTTGTCACTTAGTCTAGTGCTTGCCTTGTAGGCCACCCCTCTATAAGACGTACTAGATTTTGAGGCAACAGGCCCTAGCCTCTATTGGAAATGCTTGGTTTTCTCATTGTTGAAGATTATTTTAAGTATTTTTTCGAGGCTGATATAAGCCATTGCATGCCCTAATGTAGAACGTCATTTAAACCCTAATTTATAGCAGCCTTGTCATAGGTCTAACCATAAAGGGGTTGAAACGTAATCTTGAATATCTTGGTCATCTTAGGTTTCGCCAAACCCTTTAGCTATTTTTAGACCTCCAAAATAAGTCACCTTGAGCCATAGTATTAGAATGCCTTGTAGGTGGCATAGGGAAGCCTCCCTTGTTGTTGAAATCCCACTAAATATCCGGGGAAGGCTGCTTAGGTGACAATGGCAACCCTCGCTTTTTGTTGCCATAGGGTTTGGCTCTTGTTCAGTGAGTCCTCTCATTGGACCTGCTAGATTTTGCGCCAAGAATCCCCATGTGTGTGGGAAAGAAAGGGGGAATGAAGAAATAGGGAGAAGTGTATGCCAAGTAAATTCTTTACAACCCTCAAAGCAAAAAGACTAGGAACCAACAAGAAAAGAAAGTTTATGGTCAACAAATGGAATGATGATTTGCAGGTAAGAAACCTTGTAGAGGTAGAAAATGTTAGCTTTTCCACAACCGAACACCTACCATTCAATTCCCAACAAAATATTATTGAATAAACACATGGGTAGGTTCCTAACAAAAAGTATTCAGGGGAATTAATTAACGTTATGGATTACATGAATCACAAACATGTTTTTGCCCAACAAGTCAATTCATCATTAATAAAATTCAAAACGTACTTGGGCTCCCATTCTAGGATAATGGCCCAACTGAGAAAATATAGATACAAAAAATTACCCTGGATCCAATCTTGGAGATCTGCCCTAGTTCGATGCTTGATCTCCCCGAAGATCTAGATCTCCAGCCTCTCTGACCTTACTCAGACCCAACACACGCTCACTAAGATACTGTTGTCGATTTTGTGCTATGGTTGTGTGTCTTCTCCCTTCCTAGACTTGCTTTTATAACTTTGCATTGAGCCAAAACCCTAATCCTAATCATATTCTTAAAGTGATTGACAACTAAGATTAGATTTTGTCTCACATGAGATCAATAGCTAAGATTAAAACTTACTCACTAAGGTAAATTACTTTACTTTTGCTAAGTTTTATCAGTTCAATAAGCCAACATATTAATATGGGCTTTCTCCTAAGTTAAAGTTAGGCTAAGTTACATTAGCAATTTGCTCAACCTAGAGCAAGTATTCTAGGGAGATGTGGGTGACTTTTGCATGCCTAGACACAATGCTTGCGTAGAAGTACTTGCCCAAGCTACAAACTTCAACAGAAGATGACACTTATCCTTATAAGATTCATGGATAGGTAGGCATAGATTATTTCTACTTGTCTAACCTCAATGAAGTAAAGTTGCCGTTTATAGTAGATGGCAAACTTCATGCATTATATATTGGAACTTGTTATTTTAGTTTAGACAATTTAAAGTAGATAGGGTTGTACACCTTGCATTATTTATTTTACATCCTTCGTTGTTGTCTTCATGCTGATTTTTGCATAATTAGATAATATTTTTTAATATTTTTCCTATATCGCAAGGTTGACAAGCAACACCCTGCTTAGTTGCTATCAACAATTTATTTAAAAGTGTTATTGGTAATAGGTCGATGGGCACTGAGGATAACTGGGATTCTCATCCACACTATGTTTGAGCACATGGATCATGCACTTTATTGTGAGCATGTCCACAAGTTGGAGCCAGATGTTACGCACCCAAGTGGGTGATCCCTAGGAGAAAATTTTTCTTCCATTCTGTTTAGCTTGCCAACTAGTAACCCTATGTGATCTCTAGAGAATGAGCCTCAAAGGCCCTTGACCAATTCTCAGATCAGGTTCTTGTGACATCTAGTCTATTTATCACATGAAGGTGGCTCATCCATTATAAGGTACTGTTATTCGTTAAATTAGCAAGGTTTCCTTGCAACCTGCCAAGATTAACACATAGGACAAGGACCCACTCTTACCTCGGCACAAGTCCCCACAGTTTATGCCCAACTCTCTCCTAAAAGGGAATGGGAGGATTACCTTGAGATAAATTCACCCAAATTAAGAATGATCAATGCCTTCTATAGTGTTTTGGGTGAAGTAGAGGAGTTAATTGTTTAATGTTATACTCATTTAAGTTATAACATATCGAAAATGGTGGTCAACCAACAATACAAGTCACTAAAAGGTAGAGATATATATCATGTAAGTTGTTCAGATCAGTGCAGAATTAATATACTAACTAAATCTATGAATGTTTCTTAGTTTATACCTTTTGATAGGGAGGTTCCTTTGTTAAATTGCTTGCCTTCCAGTGATTCCAGGCTGAAAAGTTTGTAGAGAGATGCAACAACAGCAAACTCCCCTAAAGCAGCCATGCAATAGTGCCTAAACACACTAGGTCAAAGATCTAGGGCTGGGGAGGATAGGAGGTTAAAAATTGATCACTCTGTAAACTTGTAGGAGAGGGAATTCGACAAGGTGTGATTCGTTGAAGCGATGGAGACGTTTTCAAGTGTCGAATTCAGGAGGGCATTCACAGTGATTTTTCGCAGGCCGAGTTGTCTATTTGAGCAATTGTGATAGTTGTGGGAAATAAAATTCTAGCACTGGAAGGGCCGATATTTGGAGGAGCCGCCACAGGGTGCCGAGCAAGATATATTTAGAAGATATCGATTGCTAGTCGTCTCTCCAGATCAGTAGGCCGAAATTTGCAATCAGTGTGGAGATCGATTTTTATCAGCTCGAGACTGTGATATTCTTCAAGAGGAGCGAGGGGTTTCAGTGCTTATTTCCCAAAAGTTTTCACTTGCAAGGAGACCAAGCATCTTCAGAAATAAGAGTCGAAATTGTGAGGAGGATCATTCCTGTTTGAGGACAAATCTGTGCTCCTGTTGAATCGAAATTATTGTGAAGAGGTCAAATTCATTTCCAGGAAGAGTAGCAGGGGTTGAGCTAATCCTTCTCCAACAGAACTTTTCTTGAGGAAATTACCTATTGCTCAAGGGGACGTGCTATCCTAGTTTCCAGGCAAAATAATCCTCAATGAATTAATTAAATATATTTGCCCTCTTCAGCTAAAACAATGTCCAGATAAGTTATGATCATGACTGATTCTTAAAGAAAGGCCATTAGGTTGATTAAATTGCAAGAATTGTGGAGAGCCACTGCCCACACTTACAACCAAGGAAGCAGCTTGTTGGAAGGCGAAATTATTCCAAAAGTTCGAGCATCAAATTTAGCATGGAGTTTCTCAAAAGCCTAGCCAAAGACGGAGCCTATACCCAACAACAAATTGTATCTAGGTTTCCCCAATTACATTGATATTGTTAATCATATGTTCGAGATTATATTTTATCTTGGTGTCAAGACTATGTTGAATATTATTTAATTGTCATGAACTTGTTTCTAGTGCTCCTTTGTATAGACAAAAATTGGTGTGTGTGGCTGAATTGAAACCCACATGCATATGAGAAAATGTTTTGATGAGTTAGGACATGTTTCATGTTAGTCAGTCTTGTATGTGTCAGATCTGAAACAAATTGAATATCAGATCAATTGTTGTCCTCGAAAGAGTCGAAATGCATGTCTGCTGGGGTCATTAGATGTTGTTGTGTGCTACTGAAGCAACCTTGTCCTTGCTGAGTTGAATGTAATTTGGGAAGTCTATCAGTCAAACAACTTGATGTAATTGACATTCATTGGACTAAAACATGGGTGAAACCTTCACAAATTCCCTTTATAAACTAGCAACAACCATCAACAAATGCTTTTCCAAAGGGGTACTCATTTTGCTACAGCAATAGCAGCCACAAAAAGAGCATAATTTGGGACACAAAATCTTTAAACTTGGCACATAATTCAAACACAGGAAGGTCACATGGAAAGTCCTTTTCGAATTAGCTGAATTGGATGCACTCCTTTCCAAAGTGAGCCAGTTAGAAGGGAAGAAACTAATTTGGGCTCTAAAACCAGCTATGCTTGCTCTTCTTGGAAGAGCCTTGTGAAGGGGTTAGACTTCTAGTTGCATCTCGGCTCAGTAACATCATGAGACTAACGCTCTTATAGCTCCTTACAATGATGATGTTATGGGGAGAGTTTTCACATTGATAGTAGAAACTTTCCAGGACTTGGACAATAGTGCAAGCTCTACCTTTGGGAAGAAGCTTGAGATTCTAGAAATCATGGCCATGGTTAGATCTTATGACATCATGCTTGATTTGGGGTGTGATGACTTGAACCATCAGATGTTCCAATGTTTCTATAACATTAAAAAACATCACCCTGACACGGTTAAAGCAAACATGCTGTCCATTTTGTCTTCAGTTATGGGAGATCGTGATGCCATTTGCAGGGAGTTGCAGGCTAGATTGTAGACCATTTGGAGGAAAGAACAACTGGTTTCACCTGTTGTTTATGAACTGGCCAAAAGGTTGGTTGAGCAAAACATTAGGTTGTTCAGGAGAGTTGACTAGGGAGGAGTTGTGCAGGTTTGGTGGATCATGCAACAAAAAATAGTTGAGGAGGAAGGGTCTCTGCTTCATTTGTAAGGGACCTTGGGGACTTGATCACTCATGCTTGAGTGACACTGAGGAGATGATAGGGGTAGAGCAGGAGGAGATTCCTTTTGACTCTCCGGGTGAAGTTTCTTGTTTGGACGAGTCTATGGGTTCATTCGAGGATGCCTCTGAGGAGCATGAGTCATGTGGAGTTGTTGATAGTAGGTTAGATTTATATTCGGGTAGTTATGGTGAATAGCCAGCGGACCCTATGGGAGACATTTAGGATAGTGTGTCACCAGTGATGAGTCAACATGAGCAGCATATGATGGAGCATGAGTCAGCTGAGGAAGATGATGCACACAATATGCATGATGGGCCTTTTGGGGAGAGCCAGTTGGAGGTTCATATTGAGCTCATGAAGGAGGAGGATGGGCAACCACCCTTGGGGTTAGCCATTGATGAGGAGCAGATAGAGGTACAGACATCTCGCAGGATGGTAGTATTTGCAGGCACTTGTCCTCGGTGGATGTTGGACATTGACAGAGTAGTTTTGCAGGAGGCTAGTAGACGACAGGAGCATGTAGTTTCCAATCACAGGAGGGAGGAGCTATTAGAGATGGTGGTGCATCCATCTTTGGGTCGGCCCACTGATGAGGTGCAAGTAGATGCATAGGGAGTTGGCAGAGCTACAGTCCTTTAAGGGAGCAACCCTCTCCAAGAGTGCATAAATAGGGCTTGTAGCACAATTTGACCACTTGTAGCCATTACAGGGAGAGAGGCAGGGTTTTCTCAATGGATATTGTTAACTGACCAGGTGGGGTTGCATGAGTGGGGCATGGTGCAACATAGGGGACATATCACATATACAGGTGCCTATGCATCCGATCCTTCCCACATGGTGGATTGATGAGAGATCATGAGTTGGTATCCTTTGGATGGAGTATCAACCTTAGTTTGGAGCATAGTACAACAGGGGTGCTTAGATGAGAGGGTTACTACATGTTGAAGTGGGCAATGGGATGTGGACCGACAGTTCATCACTATTTCGGTAGCACAAGCCCAACATTAGCAGAGTGGGGTTGACTTGGGCCTATGCCAGTGGTGGGATTGAAGAGAGTTGATGAGTTGGTATTTGCCTTATGGGGCAACAACTAGAACCGGAGACAGAGCACAGTTTGAGCCATGGGACTTGGGAAATCATTAGCCATGGTGGCATTGGGATCCAAGAGGATTGGTTGATGACATGTACAGTTAGAGATTGGTTTGAGATCTGGGGATTGAGGGGTCCATTCATGATGGGTTGACATAGAGGCAGAGCATCACCCAGTGGTTCATATGGGAGATGGGCATTTGTTCTCAGTTGCGTTGGGCCACCAAAATGGTCCACAGGTTTGGATTGATTGGGGGCAAGCAATCTTGGTGCGAGAGGATTTGCATTGTTCCTTTTTCTAGTGTTTCTTATGACATGGTTAGGTTGGACTTTTAGAGTTGGGGGTAGACACGTCATAGGTGCAGGTTGGTGTCATCAGTAGGCCCAGAGGATTTTGAAGGGGTTTTGAGGAGTTTCTATGAGGTTCGATGGCATTTGCTTGGTATATTCCATCATTTGCACAGTTTGCCTTTCATTTTGGCACATTCCGACAACTTTCAGAAAACATAGTTATTATTGGGCCTAACAGGATAAATTACGCTTAAGGTGGCATTCTAAGAGAATACTTGATAGAACACCTTAGTGTAATAGCTCATTTGCACCGGAATGACAAGATCTACATGATGGGATGGTTAGATGTGAGTTTCAGTGACCTGAGGAGACATCGTGGCTAATTTATCCTTTTGCCGTATTAAAAGGAATATTTTAATTAAAATAAAAGGGGGAAAAGTGCTCCATGATTAAAATAATAATAAAATAGAAGGTTGTAGAGGGGTCCATCAGATGTATACAAGAGGAGGAGGAGGCCATTGGGGGACATCTTGGATATGATATTTCTTCTTGTATGCGAGGTTGACAACCCGGTTTTCTACGCCAGTAGTAGCCCCAGGACCGGAAACCTACTGGTGATTCAATGAGATTGGGCGGGTACCCATCTCCCCTTGGTGAATTCATCTAGAATTCACATGAGAGCTCAACAGTGACATTTCAGTTCGGTTTTGGAGGGCCAACACAGCATTGGTGCAGATCCTTGAGGCCAGTTTTCCATCTCAGCGATTTTACTATATCAACATGTAAACCCCAGTTTGTATTATAATAATAGCTGAGATTATTTCTGTTGATCATGTTATTGAATTGCATGCACTCTATTTGTTTTATTTTACATGGCAATCTTCTGTTAATTGGACGGTTATTTGATGGAGAAATTTTTTGTTAAGCTAGATTTCTGCAAAGTTAGTAAAATATCCCATTTGGGACATTACACTAGGTACTAGATAAAAAAGAAAATTGCATTGCAATGTAAGGTTCTAAGTTCTAACAAACATTGAAGGTTGATTTCTTCTGGGTATAAGTCATTCAATACTGTACAGGATTACTATTATGACTCCAATTTTGAAATGGAACCAAAGCTGACATTTCATGTAATTGCTCTACTTTCCCATTTCTCTCTTTAATTGCCATGTTTAGTTTAATCAAACAGGCAAGAAACAAGAAGATAGGCACACGAGTGATACAGGGGATGATATGTGCGGTCAATGGCTGTCGTAATTATATTTTTCATTTGAGTCATGAGTAGAGGTAGAGCGACAGAAGTTGGTGTAATTGAATCGCATTTCCATAAAGATGTTATGAATCCATTTTTAAATTGTGGCATGACAAAAATTAAATTCTAGACTTTTAGTTGGTTCTCATAGGGATTAGATTTATTGTAGGCATTATTCACGTGCATCACATCTGGTAGTTAGTTGCATCATGTGAATGAAATTTAGATAAACGATCAAGTGTGATATGTTTACCTAGACTTTAGGCATCTTGTTAATGGGATGGATTTAGATCATTCTCAAACAGTAGTAATTCCAAGTTTATTGAATTTCCTGTGATGGTGTGGTACATGATTTGGTGCTTTCGTCTTTTGGCATCTGTACACATTTCAGTTTGCTTAATTCCTTTTCTGTTTGCAGTGCATGCATGGACCAAAGTGTAAAGCTGGTGCGAGTTGTACTATTGGTAGGAGAATCCAAGAATTCAATATATTGGGGGGTCTTATTCTTCCTGTTTGGGGCATCGTGGAAAAATCTCTTTCTAAGCAGGTATGGTATGATCTTGGTTAGTAAGTTTATGCTGTTTGACTGTCCAATGTCAGCATAGCCATTCGATGCTCTGCTCTAGATTTGTGATTCCTTGTGTATTATTTAGATTTATATTGTCTATTTGTTATGAAATTGAATACACTTGGAGCAGCTTATATTGTTAGGCATGTGTTGTTATCAATGAGCACTACTTTCAACAATTGTGCTTACATTTTTGTCTAGCACATAACATCTGTAGGTGCTCAAGTGATTTTCATTGAAATTGGAACCTGAAAGTGACAATGTTCCCACACTTGCGATGCTTAGTAGCCAGAGTGCTTTGAACGTACATATCAAGCATATATATCAATTAACGAAGTATATTGTATATAACTGTTTTTCTTCGTGATCTGTGATGTCCTGCTACCGTGTGTTGTTTTGATTTTAGATCACTATTTTTCAATTATTATCATAATGTCTAGAATGGTTTGGGCAATTTTTTTTCTTAAATTTGCTAGATTTTATCTTTACAGCAATTCCATGTGTAAATTGAAGTCTTAAAGTTGTAGTACAAGCATATATGGTCATTTCTTGGATGAGTTCATAATCTTTGAGATTGTGAATGACTTTCACCTTTTTGGTTATAAGTTGGGATATTGTCAACTTGATTCCTTTTGATGATTTCCAAGAAGGCGTGGCACTGGCTGGAAATTTTAGAAGAATTCACTTTATTTGGAGTTGAATCTTTCAACCTTTATGATAGCTGCTTGGTATTTATTATTTTATAATGTTACTTTTGCAGCTTACAAGAATGGTGCTCATGTTCTTGAGGTCTTTTTTATCCTTGGTTTGTTATTTTCTTTATTTAACTGTTATAAATGGTTTTATAGAAATTGGAAAAATTATTTTTCATTTGTCCTTGCATCAGGCACGGCAAAGTCACAGGCGATTACGGGTTGTACGCTTAGAGACTACATCTGATAATCAACGAATAGTTGGCCTCCATATTCCAACCCCTGCAGTCAATTCTGTCTTACAAGGTGAGTCAAGTTGGAGTAACATTTTGAAATACCATCTCTCTCTCTCTCTCTCTCTCTCTCTCTCTCTCGCACACACGCACACATATGCGCACACACACAGGTGCCTAAACTACAGAAAATATTCTGGTACTGTTATGTAGATTGTTTGCATGAGAAAGAGGAATTCTAGTTTACCATCAAGGATAATTTCAGAACAAATAGGGAGGAATTTATTAACTTTCTTTTCAACAATTTAGTCATATGATACAATTTTATATAATATTTGCTGTTGTAAAGTTAAATGAATTAATCTTTCTTTAAAAAAATTGTAATAACTGCTTGTCAAGAAGTTAAAGATGTCAAACCTTGTAAAAGTGTTAACCCCCAGGTAACATAAGCAGCTGGAGACATCCAAGGTTTCACATCAAGAACTGTCTATGTTTTGCAGTTGTACATTGCAGGAGCTAGAGTTCTAGGTCCCACATATCAAGTTAGCTACATATTCTTGGTCCTCGAGAATTCATGTTCTGGATGGGCCTCGTATTGGTGACATGCAAGCTATTTCATGAAACTGCTAGTTTTAGCAGTAAGGGTTTCAGGGCTTGTTTGTTGAATCAGAATACATATTTATGTTCCTTACAGTTACACGATTGTAATGGGACTATTTTTATTAACATGTGAGACACTGCTATTTTAGCAGTGTATTTTTTGGCCCGCCACCACTTCTCCAACAATTCTCAGTTTCCTATTTTTTAGGAGATGGATGCTGTTTCTAGGATGTCTATGTTTGGAAAGTGTATATTTTGCAAGAATAAAGACAGTATCATGGTTCCGTTTTGCAGTAGTGCAGTGGCTTCCTTATTCCATTTTTGGTGGGAGATGTATGGTTTGAGTTCAGGGTTTGAGCAGATAGTGGATGTATCACATGTGGCTGCTAAATATAGGAACTTCAGAGTGCTCATAAGGTAGTGTCTGTTTACGTTTTGTAGCTTAGACAGATACTTCCACACAGGTCTAAGTGTCTAATGTGTGCAAGTCATCTAATTTTCTTTTAACCTATGTTGCAGGAAACGTAGGGCAAGGGGGCGTTTCCGTACGGAAACGAGTACAGAATGCTGAAACACGTGTGGTACAGCCCCGAAACACGTTTCAGGCTGTACTGACACGTTTCACGAAACTGAAACATGGCCAGTACGCCCTGAAATGCGTTTCAGGGCCGTACGACTCACGTTTCAGATTTTTACTTGTGTTTTTTTTTAAATTAATTTGTTTTCTAATTTATTTTTAGGTTATCCTAGAAACTTCTAGTTGCTTCTAGATGCCTCTCTAAAGTTATAAAAGTGAACTTTTGCCCTAGTGTTTATATGCAGTTCATGGTAATGTTAAGAAGTGATATTCTCCTTTATTTTTCATTTTCTCCTTTATTTTTCATTTTCATCATTTTACTTAAATTTTTAATGTTACCATGAAATGACTCAGGATGTTTGAGAGTGGTTTCGCCCTCATTGGATTTCATATGGAGAAAGTGGAATTTTAGATCTCACTCAAAATCCAGTAGACTTATCTGTTTTTCAGGATTTCAGGATTGGGGGGATTGCAATGTTTCCATTGGATTTTATCATGTACTAGGGTATGGAACTTGTATTTAATCAAGAGAACCAAGCCCTCTATGCAAGGGAGACTCCCAATAATCAAGAGCATGTAGGGTACCAGGGTATGAAACTTCTATTTAATCAAGAGAACTAAGGTCGTTCGACTATGTAGGAGGAGACTCCCAATCAATCATGAGACAAGAAATTAGAAATTTCTCGTGGCTGATTTTGGATATTTCTATTTTCATTATGTGATCATTCATGAGTAAATGTGATGTAAATTTAGAGACTTATAGTTTATGCATTGACAATTGACAATTTTATCATAATGTAATAAATTAGAGTTTATCATATATGCTTTATGATTTCACATATTTCTTAAATGTCTTAATATATATATATATATATATATATATATTCGCGTTTCCCCGTTTCCAAAATTTGGGGAGGTCGCATTTCCTATCGGTTCCCGTTTCGGAAACTCGTACCCGTTTCCCCGTTTCGTGCAACCTAGCTTTTAACCTTGGCAATTACTTTAATTACGAAAGTAATTGCTATTTATAAGAAAAAATGTGTTAAGCTATTGAAATGCAAAGGTTATGTGCAATAGTGAATTAGATAAATCTCAACCATTGATCTCAAGTGAAGTTGAGATCTAATTTCAACCATCAATCACTCTAAAGATTAGGGTTGTGGATTTAGTCAATAACTCAAACTAATAAAATGAAGGCTAGGCTAAGGGAAAAGACACACAGTGAACACTAGAGAGAAAGAGATTTCAGTGACTGGGTGGAGAAGAATTTTCATCCATGTGCCAGAGAAAACAGCAAGAGAGATTTTTGCAATAAGGAGTGAGGTCCAGTGCATGTTGTAGAGCCAGATTGAGCAGGGCTGAGGCACACGAGCAGGTATACCGTGGACAGGGCCGTACATGCAGGCCATGTAGTGACACGTCCATGGTCGTATAACTGTAGCAGCAAGGTTGCAGAGCAGGGGGGTTGATTCAGCCATATCAAAGGGTCGTACAGCCTGTACAGGTTCCCAGAAAATTACTAGAATTTTTTTTAACATTGTTGTAGTTTGTAGTTTTCTTAATAGGGCCATTTTCCCGATCAGAGAGCCCTTGTATGCTTTGAGATTAATTGAATGAGGAGTAGGGCTTGAAGGGTAGCTAAATTTCTGTATATTTGTGGAGATTGGTTTAATTTCACTTCCTCTGAAATAATTTATATTAAAATAAAGCCAACAAGGAAAATTACTAGGAATAATGTCATTTTATCGGGGTTAGAAAATTAACATGGTATCAAAGCTTCTATGAAGAAGAGGATGCTGATTTCCTAGTTTGCATAGAAGAAAACTAGCAATAAATTCTCGTGGGTGCTAGAACGAATTAACACATGGCAGCCTTTTTGTTCATATTTAGAAATAGCAGCAACAAGTGTTAGGTTTGAAGACAAGTTGGATGGGGTTTCAAGCGTCCTAACCTGGAAGGCAAGGATTACCTTGCTAATGAAAGAAAATGAACTTTGGGAGATAGTTGATGAGGAAATTCAACCACCAATAGATGCACTGCAATTTGTAGCCCATAAAAAGGACATTAATGCTTAGTGAAGCATTATGGACACATTGAAGGATCACTTGATCCCTTACTTAGCAAAGAAGACGACCAAGGGGATGTTCAAGACTCTAGTGGATTTATTCTAGAGCAATAATGTGAAGGAAGATGATTCCAAAGAACAAGCTTAGATCCATCCAGGTGTCAGGGTCTAACAATGTTACCAACTACCTCATGAAGGTCACCGAGATACATGATCAACTTATAGCTATTGTGGAGAAAGTGGAGGACATATAATTAGTAAATGTTGCACTAAATGGGTTCACGAAGTCATGGGAATTATTTGTCAAGGGAAGTTGTTTTTATGGGACAGTGGAATCTATGTTAGGGTCTTAGAATCTCTGACACTACCAATCCAAATACCACAACAAACTACTTTGCACAACAGAATCTAAACATCCACTGATACAAGAATACAAATTAGGGCTTGTCAACAACTATGAGAATCAAACTACCCTGAACAAGATACACTGATAGTTTAGTTGATGTAGTCAACTTCACAGTTGCGTTGATTGTACCCTGAACACAACTGTTGGCCCTTCTGCTCCCAATATGCAACTCTTCCTCTATCAATGTTCCTGCTCCTTTAGGTCACTGAATATGGCTTACAAATTTGCCCTCTAGTTGATCATTTGTTAGGGTATTCTATTGAGTTGTTCACAACTCTGTTTGTGAACAACTCTATACTGCCGATCACTGCACCTCAGCTCCTTTGGGACTTCTTCCCTCTATTTCCTTCCAACACTGCTCCAATGAAGACAAACTTTGGGCTAGAGGGCTGCCACCTATCACTACAAGATGCCCTTCTAGTTCTTAGACAATGAACTTGGGCTGATCAAACTGCTCCCTTTGACCTCCTTCTTTCTTCCTTCAAAGATTAGTTACTGAGCTCTGCAAACTTCACCCTCCTTATAATTGTCAATGTACTTCTTGCCAACTAATCTAGGGCTACTTTGAGCACCTACTTGTTGCCGTCCGACAACCTTAAGATGCCCATTACAAACTATCTTATAGTAGGAGAACCATCCACTAGCAACAAGACAACTTGAAGATACCATACATATACTTTTTCCTCAAATTTGGATTGGTGTACATTGTCGTAGATTCTGCTGCCTGATTAGGGCTTCTAACAAGCCCTGTTATCCCTATCCAAATGCTCCGAAAGTCCTCTTGCAGCTGCGACCTTCCCTCTTCTATGGATCACAAACTTCTCATCACCAAAACAGGGCTCTAAGCCCTCTTGAATAAGCCCAAGTCAAGCTCGACTTACCTGCAATTTCATTAGAATTCCTATGGCCCCCACAACAAAGAGAAACATGCTGCAAACCCTCACCAAAATCAGCCTAGAATTGCTTCTTTAACTTTTTCCTTCTTGCTCCTGTGCTTGACCCTCCAAACAGTGATAAAATGTCACAAAGATGTGTTCCTTTTCTTGTTCATTGGGGTCCCTTTGCTCCGCGTCCTGCTCATATATCTTCCTTATGTTTGTTGCACTTTGGATGACCTATTCTAGCCTCAAAGCTGCCTTCTTTTTATATGCTTCTCTTGGGTGCCAACGATTAGCCTTTTGGGTACACTCTAAGCCTAGCCGACTTGTACTTTGTGCCACAAGGCCACTTGAAACATACGAAAATTACTATCTTTCTTTGTAGACCTCCTCTCTTGGTGTTCTTTGTGAGCCCTAGCTCCTTTTAGGGTCCTCTACAATCTCCAAGGGCTACATGTCCAAAATTCCTTATGGTTTCACACAACTTTGGGTGCAAAGCCCACATGCATGGGTTCTTAGCCCACAAGTCCATTTGGGGTACCAATTCCTCCACAACCCCAAACCCTAGGGCTTGGAGTACCTCCCTAGCTACTAATATCAACACTCCCTCTTAGTGAGGGAGGTACTTCCAAGAGTAGGAAGTAACTCGTCATTATTGCCACTACTGGCAACATTAACCCAACTGTTGGCACTCACAACTCTAGGAAACCCTAAAGCATGAATTGCACCCTTCTTGGAAGTCTCACTACCACTGGAAGCTTCCTGCTTCTTCTCCTAAAATGCTTTTAGGTCGTTCCATGATTCCTTCTTGCTAGTTGTAGAAGAAATGACCACGTGCTCTTCTTGGGCTGCACATTCCCCTCTAAACCTGCAAACCTCTGTCAGAACTTGGCTCCCTCTGAACCTTTGGACCTTGGATCTTCTCTTCGTTTTTCTTCTCATGATCTATAGGCTTGCCCGTCAACCTATATAGACTATGCTCTCTAACTTCAATCACAACACTTGTGGAGCTAGAGCCTTTGGTCTTGAGTCTCTCCCTTCCACCCTAAAACAATACCTCAAACCCCTTTTGTTCAATCGTTGAGTCAAACAACACGTTATATTTGAGCTTTGGTACATATAGTACATCCTGAACTCTCATCAACTTTCTTGACTCCATCCTTAATGGCATGACACCTAATCCTCTGATATCCTTCTAACTCTTGTCGCCCACCCATATGTGCAACTTTGAGTCCCACTCAATTAGAGTCTCAAACACATCTTGCGAACTTGTCATTTGCTTTGACACACCACTCTCCACGTACTATGCAACCTCGTTGATGGTACCCTTAGAGAAATGAGAGATGAACGCAAAATCTCCACTCTCTAATCTCTTGGAGAGGTCATCGATCTTGACAGAAGTGGTGACACCTGCAACCTACTTCCCCTCCTCCTTCTCATCATCTCTTCACTTCTTCATTGGACACTTTGTCAAATAATGACTATACTTGCTGCAGTTAAATCACAATCTTACTTAAGTCCTTTTGCTTGCCCTTCATTCTCGCTGCAAGAGCCACGTCATCATCAATAGCCTTCTTGTTTGGATGATCCCTGTCTTGCAATTCTTCCTGAATTAAGTCATCCCACAACTTGTTCTAGTTTGGCAGCCTATCTCTGGAAACGATCACTTTGATGAACGAATTCCACTTTGGAATAAACCCCTTCAAATCAATCATCATTATCTCAAAATTTGTAATAGTTTCACTGATGGTGGCAAGCTCATTTCGAACCTGAGAAAACCTCGTCAGATGCGAAGTCACCTCTTCACCTTGTATCTTCTTGGTGGCCTTCAACTTATCTTGTAAGACCAACACCCGGTTCTCGTTCTTACTCTAGAACAAATCCTGAAGAGCTTTCCATATCTCATGGGCACCGCTCTTCCTTGACAGATGAGGTATCAAAGGATCCTTGACACCATCTAGGATGATCAAGTTGGCATTCGTATCCATCTCTTCGTACACTTCCAATTCCTTAGGGTCAGTTGGCTTTTTGATCTCTTTCTCGGCAAAGTCCTAGATCTTGTTCATCATTAGAACAAACTTGATCCTTTCCTTCCATGGAGTATAGTTGGACAACCCTTCCAAGCTATCCTCATATCGTAGACCAGTGTTCCACGGGGACGCATCCCCTAGGGTCGGGTGCGCGCACCCCTCGCACTTGGGACGGGGTGACGTCTGGGGAAACGTTTCCCCACGTCCCCCTTTTGGGGAGATGCAGGGAGACGCAGGGGGGGACATTTCCACAGTGTGGGGGACGCGACTCCCCAACCCCCTCAAAATGGGCTATGCGGCCCCCCTTAAATTTGCTTGTAAACAATGATTTATGACAGGGAAAACATAGTATTTGACCATATTTCCGTACTAACGCTATGCTATTCATGGTAATATTAAATTCTTAAAGTAAAAGTGAAATTCTCCTTTATCTTTCATTTTCCTGATTTTACTTAAATTTTTAACATTACCATGAAATGACTCAGGATGTTTGAGAGTGGCTCTGACCTCATTGGATTTCATATGGAGAAAGTAGAATTTTAGATCTCACTCAAAATCCAACAGAGTTAACAGTTTTTTAGGAATTCAGGATTCGATGGAGGTGCAATGTTTCCATTGCATTTTGTCATGTACAAGGGTATGGAATTGGTATTTAATCAAGAGCACCAAGCCCTCTGTGTACTTTAGAGTGACTTTTAGACTCATCACTCCATTGTTTTTGAGTTTTAATTATATCAATTCACTATTCCAGTCTTTAGATCAATTTTTCAGGAATTCAGGGTTCGATGGAGTGCAATGTTTCCATTGCATTTTGTCAGATACAAGGGTTTGGAATTAGTATTTAATTAAGAGCACCAAGCCCTCTGTGTACTTTAGAGTGACTTTTAGACTCATCACTCCATTGTTTTTTAGTTTTAGTTAGATCAATTTACTATTCCAGTCTTTAGATTTCAGTGTCTATTATAGTCTATTTTGCTTAGTATTTAATTTTAAATCAATTTAGAATCTAGAATGATGAATGATGAATTTAATTTTTAAATCAACGTAGATTCGAGAATGGTGAATAATGATTACTGAATATGGATCAGAGTATTTCATTATTGAATCTCATGGTTTATGGATGAATCATGTATGCATTAGTAAGTATGATGAGTATGGATCAATGTATTTCATTATTTAATTCAATTATGTATGTATCATTCTATTTATGCTTTCATTATTGAATATGAATTTGAAATATATATATATATATATATTAAAAAAGGAAAAAAAAAATTATATACCCCGACGTCCCCCTGTCCCTCCTAAATTTCCCTAAAATTTGAGGGTACTCCCACACGTCCTCCTTGTGCGTCTCCCCACACCCGCATCTCCCCGTCCTAGAGACTTGGTGGAACATTGCCGTAGACCAACTGACAACTTCAACAATGCTGTGAGCCCTTCAACAACATTGTGACAACTCCCTCTTAAGTTGTACGTGTTGTGCACACTCTGATTCACTAGTGCTTAAAAGTAGCTCTGATACCAAGTTATTTTTCCACAACACTGAAATCTAGATCAAGGTCTTAGAATCTCTAACACTACTAATCCGAATACCACCACAAACTACTTTGTACAGCACAATATGAACAATAGCAAATTAGCATGTGCACAAATATAGACAACTTTTTACAAGTTTCAACAACCCAACTTTGTTATATTAATAAACTGTAATACAATTTTCTAGGGCTCCCGTACCAAGGATAATGACCCTCATACATCCATTGATACAAGAATACAAACTAGGGCTTGTTGTCAACAACTATGACAACCAAACTACCCTGAACAAGATAGACTGATCGTCTAGCTGATGTAGTCAACTTCACAATTGCCTTGATTGTACCTTGAACACAACTGTTGGTCCTTCTGCTCCCATTCTGCAGCTCTGCCTCTATTAATGGTCTTGCTCCTTTAGGTCACTGAACATGGTTTACAGATCTACCCTACAGCAAATCATTCGTCCACCAGTGCATCAACACATAATGTCTTTATTTAGTAGTTCACAACTCCATTTGTAGTCAGACGGACTACAGGCGATGAGGGGCAGGATCCTTGAGGTACTCAACCTCTTGGATTATACCTTGATAAGGGAGCCCCGAAGAGGAGTAGCAGGACTGGTAGAGGTCAGTAGAGACGGATGCAGATGGAGCGACAGAGAGTGCTACAGTGCAGGAGTCCCAGGACAACACGAGGCTAGCAGGCTGCAACAATGCGAGAGCCACGAGAGTGTTGCAATGGTGCAGGATGGCACAGAGAGGTTTGCAACGGTGCAGGATGACATAGAGAGGTTTGCAACGGTGCGGGATGCAGGGAGTTGTTGCAACAGCGCAGAGGTTGGTAGAGGGAGCACTTATTAGTGACAGAGGGAGCTTCAGCATCAGGAGTGTCTCTAGCCTGACAGATGTCAAAGTTGGGTGGATCAATTACTTACTTCTCAGTAACTGAGTTGCAATGCAATAGTTAGTAGTGGTATTGCTATGGACAACACGATGCAGCATCAGTTCAGATGTAGTGTTAGGAGGAGGGACCAACAGTAGCGCGGATGCGGAGGGAGCTGCCATACAGATGCAACAGTGGTAGTGGCAGGGCCATGGGTAGCGATACAGGATGCAACGGTGTAATAGGTGAGGAGGCCTAGCATCAGCACAGGGATGGATGTTCGATAATCAAGGTGATGCTCAGTGTGGAGTATTACTAGAGCAAAATCCATGCTAAGAGGGAGTGTGTATTTGGGGTAGCATCGGGTGTGTTCTAGCCATGAAAATTGGTGGAGAGGCTGAATCACATGAGATCTCCAAGGCCGAGAAATGGTTTGGGCAAATTCTTACCAGTTTGGCAGATATTAAAATAACTAATATTTTTAATGGAGTTCCTAAGTTTAGATAAAATATTAATGGGTATTAATATAATACTAGGTTAGAAGGTTCCAAAAGTCATGGATCAAGCCAAATCTAATTTTAGTAGTTGATTAGAGATTTAATCTTGGTTATTGACGGACCAACGAGAAAAGTATAAGAAGAGGTTTGAGGGTCAGTTGGAGAACACATTAGAGTGATCAGTCATTCTATTATCTAGAGTGGGGTTTGCTAAGAGAGATAGAATCAGTGATCAACAATGAGAGGCAGTTGGGTGCTACGCAGATGATCCAGATTTAAACAAAAACACAACAAATTACAGAGATAATGATAACAACAGAGATGTAGCTGAAATAATACTTCATTTCATTAATGTAAAATAGTGAAATATGCTTACAAACAGAATTGGAAATAAACCAGCTAGGGAGATGGTAGCTTATATCTGAGAAGAGATGTGGCGGCTAGATGCCTCTGAACTGTGTTACAATGAGGCTCGAAGGCCTCTTACCAACGGAGTTGGAAATAAACCAGCTAGGACGATGGTAGCTTATTTCTGAGAAGAGATCTGGTGGCTACATGCCTCTGAACTGCGTTACTATGAGGCTCAAAGGCCTATTTATTGTTGAGAAACAATGGAAAACCCTTAACATCCCAAAACCTAACCCTAGAAGATGAAACGCCAAATTGTGGGCCCCGTTTTAGGTAAGTTGGTACATCAACTTCCCAGGGTCGTAACTTTGGCACCCGATCTTCATTTGACGCATACAATAGCTCGTTAGAAAGATTTGTCCGAGCACTACAACTTTGGGAAGAGCAACATTTGTCCATGGACCCATGTTGCTCCCAGATTTCCCAAAAAACGTCGTTTAGGGCCTCAAAACGGCTGTAGAAGTTCAGGACCCGAAAAACTACTAAAAATAGTAAATTGTGCTACAATTACGAAAACTGAAAAACTGAAATAGATAGTCGTGGGGGCCCAAATGGGATAGGTGGGTGGCCAGCAACATCCACCTGGATCAGCAGAGGCAGCCAGGAGCTGCACAGAGCTAAGAGAGGCCAGTGTGTGAGACGTAGAGGGTCTAGGGATTGACGCAAAAGTTCTAGAAGTTGACGCAGAGGCTAGCAGAGCTAACGCAAGGCCAAGAGGCAGCGCTGGGAAGATTTTTGTGGGACAGACTGGGTGTCGGTGAGCTGGGAAGGGTGATGCAATCCCTATCAGAGTGATGCAGAGCAATGGAAGTTGCAATTGTTGTTGTGGGATCATTCATCTGGTAATTCATCAAACGAAATATCTGTCTCCGAGGAGAGTTACTACTGCCGAGGGCATTCTCTGTTAGGTGAGCCATTTCTGGAACCTTCGTTGTATTCTAAAAACTGCATAATAATAAAACCCTTTGAATAGCTGCATCGGTTTTCCCGCATTGGGATTTTGTCCAAAAATAATGGTGTCACTTGTGTGCTTGTTTTCTGTCACTGGTCAGTTGATGATATGTAGATGTTGATACTGTACTTGTGTTATTTTTAGTATTTACATGGTAAATAACTTGTTAACAAATTTAATAAGTAGGAAGAAATAGACCAAATAGTTCAAGAAGAATTTCTAATGGATTAAACTTAGAAATTCCAACACAAAATATGGGTGAGAATGTTCTAGAAAGTGGATCAAGTCAAGTTTAAATCTTAGCCGTTGATTAGAGACTTAATTTCGGTCGTTGAAGTCTCAACGAGAAAAGTATAAGAAGGAGGCTTGGGGTTCATTTAGAAACACACACAGAGAACGAATTGTTCTAAAGTTCGATTTCTGGGGCTAGGACGCTGAGAATTCGAACTGATTGATCATTATGCAGCAAAGGGGCAGGGATAGATCGAGAATGCTAGGCATAGAGGCATAGAGAGACTAGTGGAGATAGCACAACATCTAGAGGGGCTGACGCTAGGCCAGCGCAGAAGTAAGGCTGCCCTCATGCAAAAAGGTGGAAACTGCTAGAACAACCGAGAGAGGTTAACACAAAAGTTCCTGAGGTAGAAGAGACAGCGCAGAAGCTGACGCAAGGCCAGCGCAGAGATAGCCTGGGTTAGCCATTTCTGCTGCCGGATCAACTAGAATCTACTGGGTGAAGTGAGGTAATCTCACTTAGTTTTCCACCATTATATTTTCTCTGTCACTGGATTGTCGGGAGGGCATCCAACATTGTAATCAGAATTACTGCTTAGTAATAGAAAACTCTCAGAGCTACTGCACTGATTTTCTTGCATTGGGTTGTTCTGGGGACTATTTTGTCCAAAAATAACCGTGTCCTATGTATCTTGTTCTTTGCTCAGTGTTTTGTTTCACGTAATCAAATTTAAAGTAGTGTAGGCTACAAAAGTAATTTACTTCAATATTCAGAAAAGAACTTGATAATGTATATTAAAATCAAGTAGAAGTAAATTTAGTTTTGCTGTAGTAGGGGTTCGTTGAGGATAGGAATTTTCACAACGTCATGGATTTGTTCATGTGCATATATATATATATCACAACTAGCATCTCAACGTTACAATACACATAGTATCACAAGTTTATATAGATGATAGTGCTGCAGTTCATAATTTATTTATAGATGTATTATTGATACAACTTGTTCACAAACGAAGTTGTGAACAAACCTTATGATATTTATACCTTGTATCTCTCTATTGAACTTTCGATGACAATCTAATAGAAGAAGAAGAACGTGGATGAGTTTTCCCCCTTTGTGGGGTTTTACCCTAGTCTCTCACCAAAATCTCGGTGTCCCTTGTGCATGCTTTCTTCTTGTGTTCCTTTATTCCGTTGCAATGTTGAAGTTATTGTTCTTTCTATATAATTGCTAATAATGTTTAATGCTATGGGGTGAATTCAATAGTGAATAATGATGTAAATCCAATTATCAAAGTAATGAACAATGAAGCCCTAAGAATATTAACAATAAGTACCCCTCCTAGGACCCCTGCTAGATTATGTGGCAACATTTTTGGTGCAGTTGCCAGGGACATGAGACATGTGTTTTGCTCCCTTATGACATCATTGATATATCCTTTTGGTGACTCCAATGGAAGAATGAAGCCCTAGTTCTTCATTGAATTGCAAAGTTAATGCTTGTAGGGTGATACGAATGATATGGGAGACCTTCTGACTACAGATTTGAGAGTTGGGTACGAATATGGTATGAATGAAAGCCCCATTAAAGTCCACAAGGATGAACATGATGAGGTGGGGCCTCTCATTCAGGAAAGGGCACTTAAGGATATGGGTATTGTGGATCCCTGTGAGGTTAGCATTTCAAATTGCTTCCACATAAATGAGAGAAAATGGGATATTAATTGTCATTTCGACAATGACCCTAATTATGATATTGACAAGGAGAATGAGGTTGAGGTTGGTTCTCCCTTTCTTCGAAGCATTACTCACAATGATATACTTATTCACACCATTGAATCGGAGGATCATATTTTTCCCATACATGAAGAGGGTCTGTTGGAACTTGAAAGTAGCTAACCCAATTTATGATACTGATGATGACATTGACGAGAGCTTTGCTTTTCTTTGACTCCTCCACGACCCCAAAGACATAGCTGTATTATCCCTAAGCCATTGCCTGCCCCTTTCTCATACCGTCACTAATATCGTTGAACCCTTTCCCCCTCCTGAGTATGATGTTGAGGAAGGGGCACTCAATAGATGTATCCCTTCTTGTTGGTTAAACCCTCAGGATTGTGAACACACAATCATTGCCCCTTTTCAATGTGACCATCATACCGAAGAACCTACTTGTTGTGTCTCTCCATGTAACCAATCCCATTTCCTTTCCATCATGACCATGAGGTGCCCACAAAGCATGATGTTATGAAGAGTAATTGTGATAGGGAGTTCTTGAGCTTGGTCATTCCATCATCCATTCTATGCATGCAAGAAAAGCTCTGAATCTCAAAATTGGTATCCTTTCCCTCATGCATGATTCCTTTTTGCACCATATGGATATCATATTTTCCCGCCTCCCACCCTCATCATCATCCATATGAGTGTTTCTATATTGATTGATGGGTTTATTGGATAAGCAATCATATATTGCAGTATTCTCACATTGATATAATGATATGTTTGTTGCATTGGCTTTATGATTACACTTAGCACTTGCTTGATGTAATATGCATGTTAGGGTAGGATGCATTGCATATATATTTTTGCATTGGAAATAACATCATATTATGTTATCATACTTGATTAGATGATTTTAGATTAAAATTGCATTCTAGAGTAAGTTTTATTTCCTTTTGATTTTTATGAACTAATTAAAGCATGGGCGATTAAAGGACACCATAAAAACATGCTGCTCCATGTGCTTAGTCTTTGATGTGCAGGTAACAAGTCTGCGGTACCAAGAGATTGTTGGTGTTCTCATGACCTCCCCGTTTGAGTACATGGTTCGTGCAATCTATTGCGAGGTCATGTCCCAGTTATAGCCAGATGTTAGCCACCACCAATGGGTGACCACTATAGGAGAAATTTTTCTCCTAGATTGTCTTCAGCCAACAACCCCTTGCAGCTACCAAATAGCTCGATGTGCTAGCATCCTCCGCCACCTAAGCCAACTTTTATGTGTCCTCGCCCATTTGTTATGATCGTATCTTTGAAGGTGGGCCTTCCAAACTCGAAAGTATGGCTTTCATTGTGTAGTTGGGTATATTTGCTTGCCTTCTTGGACACATTTGGACATGGATTAGTGGGAAGATTCGACAAGAAAGAATGGTCTTGGTATGTGCTCTTGTTCCTTTGTCCCAACTTGGTGGTTAATGTTAGTTTTTATAGCATCGAAGGTGTTCTGGTCTCCAAACTTTGCAGAGAGGCTAAAATACAGGCGTACTCCATAACCCAGAAATTGTTTCTGGAAATTCCACTTAGAAGTGTCTCAATTAGATTATTAGCCTATTTTTAATTATTTCCTAAGCCTAAACTTAGGAAAAAGGGTTAATTAATCAGAACTAATTGACATAAAATTAATCAGAACTAATTGACATAAGGTGTGAATCATCTTGAAACTGACACGGATCGACAAGGAATTAATCCAGGCTCTTGATTAAGTTTTAATCTTGGTCATTGGAGGTCCAACAGAGGATTATAAGAAGTCAATGGGTAGATGGAGAACGCGCTTGCGAGAACCACAAAGAGTTCGATTTCCTCAGAGAGTTTGATTTTTCCAGAGAGCTAGCAGTGTTGTAAGAGTTTGAGATAGAGAGGAGCAGAGACAGTGAAGTCAGAGGAAGATTTATAGATTCGGTGAGTGCATTGCAGAGAGAGGTCGAGATTTCTCTGTGAAAATTCCTACATTGGAATCCTATTGTAGCCACTGGTATTATTTCTCCTAATTGCTATTTAATTTACCAATATATTTGCTACAACGAATATCAAAACAAACACACTACAACCTTCACAAATAAAATTTTGCAGGAAAATAAAACGTTGGAAGCTAAGAAATGCTAGCACACAAAAAAAAAATATAACACAATAATTTTTGCACAAAAGTCCTTAGAAAAACCCAACTTGCAAAAACCGGTGCAGCAGCTGAGACTTTTATTATTATGCAGCAGTGAGAAATTCCGAGTAGAACTGGATGCTAAAATTTGGCAATCCTATAGAGAGATACCAGCAAAAATCTAGTGAGGAATTTCCTCACCCCATAGGGAAACTCCAACACAACTTGCCTTCTGAAAACTCGTCCCTCTGACCTTATGCGTCAGCCTCTCCTCTGCATTGTGCAGTCTGCTTGACGTCAAGCCACTGATTGGTCTTTGATGAAGCCGTTTTGCCTTCTACTGGTTGGGAAAATGCTTCTCCGACACTCTGGGACTCCTTCCCGACCTCTAGAACTGAAGAGGTCTTTCCCTCTCAGTAAATCAAGCGTGCCTCTAGAAGCTATTATGCAGTCCCTGCATCAGCTTCTTTGTGGCTCTTCTGCGTCTCTGCAAATGCACTCACTTGATCTGGAATACTTCTTCCAGCCTTACTGTCTCTGCCGCTCACACACTGCTTCAATCTCTGGCTCTCTCCAACAACTGATTTTTGCTTCTCTGGAAATTCATCTGCCAGGAAATCGAACTTTTGGTGCTCTCAGATGTTTTCTCCATCACCACATCAATCTCCTCTTGTAATCTTCTATTGGAGCACCAACGACCAAGATTAAAACATAATTGATGGCTAGGATCATTTCTAGATCGATCTGTGTGAGTTTCTAGATGATTTTCGCCTTGACTTAATTAATACTATTTAATTAATTTGTTTTCCTAAGTTGAGACTTAGGAAACATTAAAACACTGGTTAATAATCTAATTAAATCACTTTTAGGCGGAATTTACAGAAACGATTTCTAAGTTATGAAGATCTCATGTTTTCTAGCCGCTCCACAAAATTTCGTGTTTAGAAGACATTTGATGCTACAAAAACTAACACTCCCTCTTAGCGAGGAATGTGTTCTAGTGTTGCACGTTGTCACAACACCCTATCTATACATCATCTCTTATCACGCCGTCGATGTCTGGTTGTTGTTGCCCACAAACTACTGCACAACATCGATATGTGTTGCATTTGTGTTGTTGTTGACCTTGTTGAACTGTTGCCAACACTGCGTCTGCACTGCCACTGAAAAACATCCAAAATTCTAAATCAATTGTGATTAGTATAATGCATCTATCACCTGAGTCTCTGACTGCTACTAGCCTCTGCATTATCCACTGAAGTCATTGCGCTATTGTTGACTTGTTGGAAATGCTTGGGGGGGGTGAATCAGTATTTCTTTTCAATTGTTACTTTTACTTGTTAGATCACTTATGTTTAGAACACAAAATGAACAATAAGAATAAATGTTTTTATTAATTTCTTCTTTACAATAAATCAAGTACAATATATGTAGGGCTACAAACCCTAGATGAAGACGCTCATCTTCAATCTCCCAGGCTCCAACATGTATTTACCAAGCACCAACTTGTACTTCCGAGGCTCCAACCTTGTCCATTTTGAGGCACCAACCCTATATCTGGTTCAGGTTCCATCTTGGTTTCTTGAGGACTCCGATCCTCTAGGGCTCCAACCCTATCCTCCAAGCCACCAACCTTGTCTTTTCGAGGCTCCAATCTCTTCGGATCCGACCCTTACTTTACTTCGTCAAGATGTATTTTGTTATACTGCGCGACTCGCAATGTCTTCTTCAACAAGCCTTGTCAATCTTTAGCTATGCCTTCTCTTAGTCTCCACGTCACATCATCAATGACAACCTTGTCTTCTTAGAAGGTATTGTCACTGCTCTTTATGTCACCCAAACAAAATCTCCAAGGTTACCTCATTATGGCTTCAATGCATCATGGTATTCAATGATCTCCACAAATCTTCAATATGCTGCTTCACAAAGTTCTCCAACTCTGTCCTATTTTGTTTTGTTCTCAAGAGAAGAATTCAACAAGCCCTATTTGTCCAATCCCAATAAATCAACACTTCGACCACAAAAACTATGACAACTTCAACCATGACAACTTCAACCACAACAAATACAACAACTTTGACCATGGTAACTTCAACCACGAAAACTATGACAACTGTGATAGCTTCAACCATGACAACTACAATAGCTTCAACTATGGCAGCTGCGACAACTTCGACCACGTTAACTATGGCAACTTCGACCACAGTAGCTACAACCATGACAACTACGACAACTTCAGCTACGGCTGCTGCGACTATGACAACTACGACAGCTTCAACCACAACAACTACGTTAACTTCTCTACTCCTACCTCGAACCTGTGGTGAACTATTTAACCCAAGAATATTTCCACAAACTTGTCTTCTTGGATTTTCTAGGTTGCAACTGCTTCTCTACCTCGTGTCTTGTCTCCATCGAGAAATATGAGCTTGAATGGATGAATTTAGGTTTATATTTATAGTGGTTCTTCCATATTCTGAAGGGACATGTCTCTTTGCCAAGGGTTCTGAGCCTATTCAAGTCGGCTTGGACAATTTGACAATTTTTGACATATGCTGATTTCAAAAATTGATTTCTCTTCAACGGTAAGGAATTTGGGAGCGTGTAATAGCTCGTTAGAAAGAGGAAAAAATCCTCTACACTCCTGCGCCAATCCCATCCTTAAATAGGGTCATTTTACCACCAATAAAATTATTTTTGTGAGACTGTCATTATTATTTTATTTATGGTAACCATCAGGATTTTAGTTTTAGGCATCCAATGCTTAGGGCTCCTTCCTTATAGAATTAGGTTATCAAGTTGATTAGCATTACTTCTTTAAAGGTATCATGGGCATCAACAAGATTAGGGTGCCTTTTCAACATGTATTCATGGGCATCTTCATTTAAGGTTTCGTCATCAATGATCTAAGGCTTTTCATGGACATTAGGACAAGGGCTTCTTCATTAGGACTAGGGCTTCATACACATAGGCTTCCATTCATGTATCTTAAGGGCATCATAAGTATTAGGACTTCCATCGATGTGTTAGGGCTAAGGCATCTTCTAGATTATTATGGGCATTTAGATTGTGCATCACCAATCTAAGGCATAAATGTACTTAAGGTTTTGTCATGTAGTTAGGGCAACATCATGAAAGGGTTTAAGGCATGTATCACAAGAATATTTTCCATCTCCAACAATGCCATATTGACATCAATGACAACCTTGACCAACATTCTAGCCTCCACAAAATTTTGTGTCTAGAAGACATCTGATGCTACAAAAACTAACACTCCCTCTTAGCGAGGAATGTGTTCTAGTGCTGCACATGTCACAACACCCTGTCTCTACATCATCTCCTGTCACACTGCCGATGTCTGGCTATTGTTTCCCACCAACTACTACGCAACTCTAATATTCATTGCATGTGTGTTGTTGCTGACCCTGCTACACTGTTGCCAACACTGCATCTGCACTGCTACTTTGTTGTTGCTGCTATTGCAACACTTGCAATTGAAAAATATCCAAAATACTAAATCAATTGTGATCAGTATAATGCATCTGTCACCCAAGTCTCTGACTGCTAGTAGCCTTTGCATTGTCCACTGAAGATGTTGTGCTGCTGCTGACTCCGCATAGTGCCAACTGCATTGTTGCCAACTCTACACTGTGCTCCCCAACATCTGACTGCTACTAGTCTCTGCAACTGTCACTGGCATCTGACTGCATCAACTGTCACTAATCCATATTGCTACTGAATATTGTGGGCCCTTGTAGCAAGTTATTGAATCATGAGGTGGACACCTCAAGGACCCTGCCCAATCTCTGTAGTTGTCTGGGACTACAGTATCAAATCTCCCCACCTCACTCCTAAAGATATATCTGCAATCATAGTGAAGTCTTCCTTTAGCCTGGAGGAAATCCTATGAATCTCTGTTGAAGCTGCCTGCTTCTCGTCCTTGTCCTTCTTCTTGGGAGGACACTAGGTACTATAGTGATTGAGCTCACCACACCTGAAGCATTGACCTTTGACAGGTCCTTCTTCTTCTTCCTGCCCGCCCCTATTTGGGACCCTTTGATGCAAGTGCCACATTCTCCTCCTCGTTCACCATCTTCGATATGTTGCCACTGCTGCCAATGATGGAGCTCTCTAAGAGAGCTCGCCTTAATTCCTCCAGCTGCAAGTCAGCCCACATCCTGTCCCACTCTGGTAACTTGCCTTTGCCCAATATGCTTTGGACAAATACCTACCAGTGCTTTGAGACATTGTTGAGTGCCAATCTTACTAGCTCCGTTGGTTGAGGTACTACCCCAACTGTTGACAGCTGGTCTTGAACCTCCTGAATTTCCGTAAGGTAGGGCTCTATGCCTTCCCCTTTCTACATTCGGATGAGTCTCAACTTCTCCTCTGCTACTCGAAAGTACCCTAGTATAGCATGGAGATAGCATCCCACATCTGTTTGGCAGTATCTTTGCCAAATATATGTGAGACTATATCATCCCAGACTCCATCCAAGATCAATCGCTTCGCTCGCACTATTTCCTTCTTATATTCTTTCTAATGATTTGCATCTTGGGGAACTGCCACTACATTATCAATGTAGGCTTTTAGGGCATATTCATCTAGAAGGATGGACATCGTTGCCTTCCAAATGACATAGTTGGAAGCTCCATCCAACCTATTCTGATCACGAAGCCCTACGGTGGCCATCTCATCAAACTGTTGAAAACTCCCTCTTTCGCTTTGTTCTACTAAGGAAGGCTAAATTTTCGAGGAAAGCCTCTCTTTCAGTAAGTTGACAGAGAGTAAAGACTTCCAAATCGAAATCTTGCCAAGCCAGAGGGAGCAAAGCAGAGCCTCAGCATCATGAGGAAAGAGCTGGCGGGACGCAGTTTTTAGCAGGAAGATTGTTGGGCTCAAAGAGAGGAGAAGCATAGTGAGGGAAATTTTCCTCAGTAGTCTTCCCGCAGATATGTCTGTTTTCTTATTGGTTGAGCAACAAAAGTAAGAAACAGAGAGGAGAAGTTCGACATTTTCGTGGCAAATACGACAACTAGTGGGTTGAGAGATCAGTACAGGTTGGATGGAGCATCCAACTATGTGATCTGGAAGGCAACGATGTCAGGCCTTCTATGAAAATTTTTGAATCTTTACAAACAAAAATCCTACTGCAGTCACTGCTTTAGTATTTCCTACGTGTTATTTCATTCAACAAGTTATTTAATTTATAAACAGTGATGAAAAACACTACTGCAGACTACACTGACATACAAATGATAAAGTGAAACAATAGATAAGACAAACACACAAGGGACACTGTTATTTTTGGACAACACGTCCTTGGAAAAACCCAATGGGGGAGAACTGGTGCAACAGATAGAGGGTTTGTATTATTAAGCAAGCAGAATCTGAGTACAATAGGTTGCCTTTCACACTAGCTAACCTTTCAGAGAAATCATGGAAGCATGAAATACATACGAGGGTTTACCTCGTTCCCCAAGTCACAGCTGATCTAATGAGTGATCTGACCATCCCGGAAAACACTTTGAAGTCCTTGCACAATCACTGTGTGGGCCAACGTCTTGCCTCTAGAAGACTGCGTCGCCCTTTCTGCTGGATCGATTTGTTGTATGCAGATTGCTGTTCAGCCCTCTTGGCTCAAAATCTCACTTCTCTAGCAAAATCTCAGACTACTTGATGAACACTCTGCACTGCCACTGCAAGAGGCCCTCCTGGTCCACGTCAACTCTCCATGAGCCTCTCATGGGTTGCATAGGCCTCTGTGCTCCTTCCCTAGTGCTCAAACCACCTCTCTGATATGTACTCTTTGGCTCGAAACTTCCTCTCTTATCCAAATCTCTGCTTCTACCCCTCTCACTGCGATTCAAATCACTTGTTCGATTTTCTCAGCACGCTACGCCCTAGAAAAATCAAACTGACTGATCAACTTGGTGTATCTCCAACTGACCCTCAAGCCTCCTCTTATACTTTTCCTGTTGATGAATCAACGATTGAGATTAAGTCCCTAATCAACGACTAAGATTCAATTAGACTTGATCCTCGTCACTTAGAAGTTTCTCACCCATATTTTTATTAATACCCTATAATATTTTTATTTTCCTAAGTTTAGACTAAGGAACCTCATTAAAACTATTAATTATTTTAATAAAACACAATCCGAGTGGAATTTCACCAAACAATTCGTGGGTCTTGGAGAGCTCATGTGTTCTAGCCCCTCCATAAAATTTCGGAGCTAGAGCACATCCAATGCCACCCAAAATGAACACTCCCTCTTAGCGAGGAATGTTCTCTAGCAATACTTCCCAACAAAAGTGTCACACTGATCCGCGACATTGGTCCTCTGTGCTGCTGATGCTTGGCCTGCTGCCCTTCATCCACTGCATTGTTGCATCGTGTACTGCTGCCCATAAAATTGCCACTGTCACTGCTAAATCTGTACTGCAACTCCCTCTCAATATGTTGCATCATGTTGCCCATAGCATTGCCACTGGTGACTGCTCACTGCTGCACTACAACTCAGTTTCTTAGAAGTAAGCAACTGAATAGCCACCTAAAAGCTGACATGCTGGTCGATTTGGATACCCCGTGACGCTGAAGCTACCTTTGCTGCTAATCTGTGTTGACCCTCTTATCCTACTGCGTTGCTGTTGTATCTGGTTTGTGCCTCCCACACTGTTGCAACACTCTATTGCGCTGCTTCAGACTTCGACACTCTAGCTCTGCCACTGTTGCTCCATCATCCCTCGCACTAATTGACACCCGTCATTATGCTACTGTCGTTAAGGGCTCCTGTAGCCATATGTGATCCAAGAGTTTGCGCACCTCAAGGATCCTGCCCCCATGTAGTCCTCCAGACTACAACTCAATATCGCTCCACCTCTTCTCTAGAGGTGCATGAGCACTCACGGTGCAATCCTAGCGTCGTCATCTTGAAGTGCAAGTTGGCCAGCTACCAAGCTAGGGTTTCCTGTAAGCGTCCTCAAAATTTGAAGCAAATCTCGTGGCTAGATTTAGAGAAAACTTGAGCTACTGTGCTAGAGTTTCCTCTAAGTTTCCTCAAAATTTGAAGCAAATCTAGTTGCTAGATTTAGAGAAAACTCCAACATCAATTCTACCCCTAAGCTTCTTTGGTTAGTGACATTCCTTTGGTCATTTGTTCTTGAAAACTCATTGGAAGTTAATCATTCATTGACTTTTATCATCTTTACTTGACCTAGGAATCTCATTTTCATTGAAATTTCACAAAGCCTAGGCCTCACTTGGTTTCTTCCGGGCTCTCTTGTGTTCCCAAACCTTCATATGGTGGTCATCTTAAATAACCCTGAGAGAGGTCTTTCACATTTCCTTAGGATGTGTTTCTTCAGTGTAGTATCCCTTGTATTAAGTGTCCTTTCCTCCTAGGTCCAGGCCTCCTCATAAGCCTTTCTTAGAGAGCCAATATCTTGCCTTTGAACCAACCAAGCCACTATTTAAGTTTCTCCTTTGAATGGGTTAAGGAAATCACCTTCTATCGTGACACTGATTCTACCGTTTGAGTGATTTCCCTTATATCGAGACTCCTCTTGTCGGTTAAACTATGTAAATAGTAGGGGGCATTGACTGAGGTGACAGTGAGGATTTGTCCCATTGTTTTCATTTGGTCTAGTAGTTGTCCATTAGTTACCCCTCCTAGGACCCCTGCTAGATTGTTTGGCAAGTTAGTAACAAAACTCAAGGGGAATTGAACCCACACCTCATGGAAGAGGGCCAAAGACTTGGCAAAGGGGGTTTCAACCAACTGGGTTATCGGTCAAGGCTCATGTTTGGCTTTTGGCCATGTGCTATTTTGTTATTGTCTTCGCCATCTTTTGTATTTTGTGGTATTATTTCCTTTTGTATGTGGCCATGATATGCTTTTACCATTTTTTAATCTACATCATCCTTTAGGGCATCTTTTCAGGCCCGACCCAGGCATGTGGACAAGGGGAGGGGAGTACCATAGCCTTGTGGTCCTAGTGGTAATGGGGACCTAGAGAGGGAAGATGATGAAATAGGGCATGTAATGTGCGAAGGGGAGTGAAAAATATGGAACGGGAAATCAGGATTGTGTTACCAAAATCGGGGTTTCCCAAGTGGTGCCCATCTTGAAGCTATAAGCTAATAGGGGAGGTCCCACAGGACTAGGGTTGAGGATTAACCCCCCTTTAAGGTGAGGGAACGAGACTATAGTGGAATCCCTTCCTCCTTCCAAGTCCCCCAATAATCCATACCCAAGTGTGCGCAAGGAAAAACAAGCATAAGCACTTGTTTGCACAATGAAGGAGATACCTTTAGGATTGGATGGCCCACCGTCAAACATATGCTCTTGATGGATGGGCAAGGGACATATGGCTGGCTTGGGGAGAGGAGATCATTTGGCACAATATCGGCTATACTGGTGGATGTCAGGGGCCATTGGTTGTCAGCTAAAGACAAATCTAGGAGAATTTATTTTCTCCTATGGGATCACCCACTAGTGGTGGGTAACAAGACCTTCTCTGAGGCCCTGGGATTTAGGAAGAGCACTACTGGGGAGGTGTTGATTGATATAGCATGTCCAAGATAATCCATACTTATCACTTTCCATCTCTCACAAATATGCATCTTCATCAAAGACAACTTTTCTTGTTTGTGGTCAACTTCGGTCAACAGTTAGATTTTAGTCAAACTTTCCAATCGAAGAGAGGAGGAGCTATGCGAGCAACTGAAGAGTTCCAATCGCTCCCTTGAGCCTACAAACCAGTGATTGCGGCCGAATTTGTCTTGTGACAATGTAATGTCCCTTTCGGGAATTTTGTGGTATTTTTCCGAGAATTCTCTTTATAAATTTTATGTTGGCATTTTCACCAAAAACCCACGAAATTGTACCAAAATGCACCAGTAAATAGCAACCCAGAAATTATATAAGCACGACAGATACATTGACAATTTGCAGAAGTGAATCCAGAAACTCAAATAACATAAAAAAATGCAGCAGAAGAAATGACCCAGCTTTATTTATTATAAAATAGAGTACAACTAAAAATATTCGAGACAAAGAGAAAGATGATAGCTGAGTGAACCTCCAAATATTTTGCTGATATGCCGATCTTAATCTCTCAAAACTCTACAACAGTTGCCATTGAATCAATTGAAAGATGATGAAGCACTAATTGAGGACCTGAATGATCCTCACTCCAATATCTTTGAAGCTCTATGAAACTCCCTGATGAAGTCTCCTCAAAGAGAGTTGGGTTTTTTTCCAACACTCAACAACATACCTGAGAGTTTTCATCCCAGGGCTACCAATGAAGTAAAGAACCAGGTTCTCAACCTCTCATACTAGAAGAAATATCAAATCCAAGATGTCCTCCAATGGCCTCCTCCTCCTTTTCAATAGATTTGATGGATCCCTTTAGAACCTCCTATTTTATTATTATTTTAATCATGGAGCACTTTTCCCTCTTATATTTCAATTAAAAGATTCTTTTTAATGCAAGAAAAGGGTAAATTTGCCATGATGTCTTTTTTGGTCACCAAAACTCCCATCTAACCATCCCATCCTGTAGATCTCCTCGTTCTGGTTCCAACGAGTTATTACAATAAGGTGTTCTGTCAAGTATTCCTCCAAGAATGCCACCTTAAGCGTAATTAATTAAGTCAAGCCCAATAATAACTCTGTTTTTTGAAATTTGTTGGAATGCACCAAAACAAAAGGAAAATTGTGCAGATGATGGAATATACCAAGCAAATGCCATCGGACCTCATAGAAACTCCTCCAAACCCCTCCAAAAGCCCTTGGGCCCACTGTTGACACCAAACTGAACCTCTGACCTGTGTGCCCCCAACTCTAAAAGTCCATCCTAACCATGTCACAAGGAACACCAGAAAAAAGGAACATTAAAAATCCTTCCTCCCCAAGATTGGTTAATTCAAGCAATCCTAACCTATGGACCAATTGGTGGCCCAACGCAATTGAACCAATGCCTGGATCTCATATGAACCACTGGGTGATCCTCTGCCTCTATGTCAACCGACCATGAACGGATCCCTCAATGCCCGAATCCTAGACCAATCTCTGACTGAACGTGTCATCAACAAATCCTCTTGGATCCCAATGCCACCAAGAACAAGTATCAAGGTTTCATGGTTCTTGTTGTGCTATAACTCCAACCATGAGTGCTACTCCATCCACGATGTACCAACTAATCACCTCTCTCCAATCCAACCCTTGGCATAGACCAAGCTCAATCTCACTATGTTGATGTTGCACTGAAACACTGATGAGTGGCCATCCTACATCCTGCTAGCAACTCAAGCATGTAGTATCTCTCACCTTTAGGGGTTCTTGTAGTACAATGTTCTTGACAAAAAATGATACTCCATCAATAGGGTACCAACTCGTGATCTCTCGCCAATCCAATGCATGGACACCTGTGTAAGGAACAAGTCTACTAGGCTGATATGTGTCCCTACTCAACTAATGATGCTCTATGTGGTTAATCAACCAGATCTGTCTAGGGAAACTTGCCCCTCTCTATGATAGGTAAAAGTGGGCAAGGTGTGCTACAAGCCCTGTCCATGTAATCCTAGAGAGGGTTGCTGCTTGAAAATGCTACAACTTTCCTGGCTGCCACTACAACTGTTTGCACCCCATCAGTGGGTAGACCCAAGGATGGATGCACTACCATCGCCCTCGTCTTATTGGAAACTCCATGCTCCTCCAATCCACCAATCTCATGCAAAATTGCTCTGTCAGATGCTCGCACCTCCTGAGGACATGTGTCTGTAGATACTGCCACCCTGCTAGTTGTTTGTACATCTCTTACTCCTCATCAATGGTTGACCACATGTGTGGTTTCCCATCCTCCTCCATCACGGGTTCAATATGAATCTCCAACTGGCTCTTCCCAAAAGGCTCATCATGCATATTGTGCTCATCATCCTCCTCAGCTGACTCATGCTCCACCATACGCTGCTCATGTTGACTCATCATCTTGAATGTCCCCAATAGGGTCCACTGACTGCTCATCATATAAATTTGGCTTGCTGTCAACAACTGTACATGACTCATGCTCCTTGGAGGCATCCTCTTATGAACCCATAGACTCATCCAAAGAAGAATCCTCACCCTGAAGGTTAGAAGGAATCTCCACCTGCTTCACCTCTGACCACTCCTCAGTGTCACTCAAGCATGAGTGGTCAGGTCCCCAAGGTCCCTAGCAGATGAAACAAAGTCCCTTCCTCCTCAACTCATTCTTGTTGCATGATCGACCAAACTTGAGTAGCTCTTCCCTAGTCAACTATCTTCTGAAGAACCTAATATTCTACTCAACCAACCTTTCGGCTAGTTGATAAGCAGTAGGTGAGACCCATTGTTTTCTCCTCCAAATGGCCAACAACTTAGACTGTAGCTTCTTGTAGATAGCATCATGATCTCCCATTATTGAAGACAAGATGGACTGCATGTGCGCTTTGACCGTGTCCGGATGATGTTTCTTAATGCTGAAAAGGGATTGGAACATTTGAAGAATCAGGTCATCACACTCTAGATCAAACATGACGTCATAGGTTTGGAGTTTGGCCATATCTTCCAAAATCTAGAACTTTTTCCCAAAGGTAAGACCCATAGCGTTATCCAAGTTCTGAAAGGTCTCTACTATCAATCTAAAAACTCTCCTCATAACATCATCATTATAAGGAACCATAGGGGCCGTTAGTCTCATGATGTTACTGAGACAACATGCAACTAGAGGTCTAACCCCTTCACAAGGTTCCCCCAAGAACTTGTGTTGTATGAGGGCAAGCATAACTGGTTTTAGAGCCCAAATTAGTTTTTTCCCCTCTAACTGATTCACTTCAGAAAGGGGTGCATCCAGTTCATCTAGTTTGAAACGAACTTTCCATGTGACCCTTATATGCTTCAAATCTGTCCCAAGTGTAAGGATTTTGTGTCCAATCTCCGACTCTTTTTGTAGATCCCTTGGCTCTTGTTTTTGAAGAACAGATAGATACCTTTTGAGAAAGGTCTGTTGTTTTGTGTTGGTCTTTGGTCTAGATCGTAACCCACTAAGGTACCACTGTGTTGATTTAATTGATTTAAAAACTCCATTGTTTCAACAACATAGATGAAAATAATAGTAATGGTAATTCAGCTATGATAATACAAGGCTTGACATGCAATTTGTCTTAGCAGCATATAAACCCCCATTGTTAGACATAAAACACAAATATATCTATTGTTGGTAGCATACCAACTCTGCTAATACTCTCGTGTTCAGCTATGTCAATAAATTGGCAATACAACAACAATATTGTTGCCACTCTATAAAACCTCACATTAAGATACTCCATACTTAGTCGTGCCCATGAGACCTCTCACAACAACAATAAATAATCAAATGCTAATGATATTTCCAATGACAACACTGAAATCACAAACTGGGTATTGTGCTAAGATAATTCTTTGAACAATTTGAGAGCAAGAAATTAAACAGAAATATCATAAGAGAGAATAAAATGTGATTGATCATGGACCTGGAACTTCTTAGGCACAAAGATCACAGATGAACCCTCAGTTAATAAACTCCTTCAATTTGCTGCTACAGGAAGAACTGGCTCAAACCCAATCCCTGAAAATAAATGCAATTCAACCTTGTAGAAGAATGGAACTCGGCCCAACGAATTTATGTTCAGTCCATTCATATGCATAGGTTCGAATCATGCAGGAGGCACTCCACGAGCTGATGAGTGTTTATATAATACTTGGCTTAGGCAGAATGAGATGGAACTCAGCTACAGGCGTAATTATTGGGATTTGTTTCCCTATCATTACTATGTCCATACAACATAACCAAAGGGGACCTCCAAGACTGTTTCTGCTTCAATTTATGGCTCCTGTTGAACACGCATAGGTCATACTTTGAGATGGACTAACAGGCACAAGAAGAGAACAAAGTTTTTGTATGTCTTACCTAGGTTTAAGAGGGGAACTCGTCCTTGCAAATGAATCTTACAATTTGATGCACAATTGCATTAACTGCACTTTGCCTCCAGACCACCCTTCGATGCATACATAAGACACTGCACTTGACCTTGACCTCCCCGGCTCATGCGCTCTATCTTAAGACAATAATTGGGCTTGCCTGGTGGAGTTCCCGTGCTTACGTGGAGTAATTGACTTCATCAAATCAAACAGTCCTCCAGAATTTCTCACGGGCAGCAGACTCCTTCAACAATCCATCCCCTGTATGTGAATGGGATGCTTCCGTGGTTCTGGACGACTCACTTCTTAATAACAAAGTTTCATTACACCATCAAAGCAATTTTGTCCTCCCAACTGATTATAGAATTCAGTTGTTCCTTAAACAATCCTTAGGTTACTAATATTCGGTAATGCTTCACAGATTCCGAAATTAAATTGCCCACCTTGGCACTCGATCCCCTAAGCTAGATGTCCGATTCGGCTACCAATGGATCAACAACCATAAACTTAATAACTCCGACACCAATGTTGGCTTGATCTCTACAAATATGGTACTGGATCTCCTCCAGGATTCCACCTCAACTACTAACAAGCTCGAACCTGGGATGATTTGTACTCACGGCCTATGGAAGATGCATATCTCGATCCCCCATCAAATGAATTTGGCCACTGTCCGATCTTTTATTTGAATGATGCTCTCGACCAATTAGGCGAAAAAAGACTTGCCCAGGAATTTGGCTTTCAATATTATCATAAAGTGTGACCCTTCATTGAACATGTTTCTGCTCTGAAACGAAATTGCATCACAAAATTTTGACTGTGCTTTGTGCTCCATCGACCGGTAGCCATGAATTTGATCCCCCTTCAAACTCAACTATGGAGGGGAGCTTGGCAATGTTAGTGATCCGTCGTGCCCTTTTAGAAATTTTCGACAGGCTCAACAACGTGGTCGTTTGGCCACTTCATAAAATTTATTTAATGGCCCCTTTTAGAATAATCAAAATGTCTTGAGTTTCAGTGTGCTTGGCTCGCTTGATAAATTTCGACTCACTTGCAGAATGTTCATTATGCCTCAATAAAACCAGAAAGACAGTCCATTGAGTATAAATTTCACCTCGCAACAATTCGATTCAAACAGAATAATAATGGCTTTGGCACCCCTCCATGGCTCTAAAGTGATATTGGACGCTTTTAATTAATTTGATCCATACAAATTGTAGAATGAATATTACACAAACGACAAACTCACTGAAAATTTGTATAGTACTTTGCAACAGAGATTTTGTAGAATAGTTGATTCCAAATTTATTTTTTGCAATGAATTTAGCTCCGATACCTTCACAGTTAAACCCTCAAGCTGGCAAGAACACCAACTCTGATACCCCTGTAATGTCCCTTTCGTGAATTTTGTGGTATTTTTCTAGGAATTCTCTTTATAAATTTTATGCAGACATTTTAACCAAAAACCTACGAAATTGTACCAAAATGCACCAGTAAATAGAAACCCATAAATTGTTGATTTGGGGTAGCATCGGATGTGCTCTAGCCATGAAATTTGGTGAAGAGGTTGGGGCACTTGAGATCTCCAATACCCAGAAAGGGTTTGGGCAGAGTCTAAATAGTTTAGGAGATGTTAAAATAATTAATATTTTTAATGGAGTCCCTAAGTCTAAACTCAGGGAAATTAAATATTAATGTGGATTAATATAAAACTATGTTAGAATGGTCCAGAAGACATGGATCAAGCTAGATCTAATCTTAGCCGTCGATTAGGGACTTAATCTCGACTGTTGATATGTCAACGAGAAAAGTATAAGAGAAGGCTTGAGGGTCACTTGGAGAGTACGCCCGATGATCAATGATTCTATTCTCTAGAGTGGGGTTTGCTAAGAGAGATAAAATCAGTGATCGGAGTTGCAGCTGAGGGGGAATTGAGTACAGAGAGACAGAGAGGTAGGGATAGTGCAGGAGCTAGAGAGAGTGATGCAGTAGCAGCCAAGGCTCACGCAGGGCCACGCAGAGGCAGCCAGGAGCTGCGCAGTGCTTCAGAGAGGCTAGCGTTGTTGATGCAAAGGGCCAGAAGGCTGACGCAGGCCCATTCAGGGTGATGCAGGGCCATCTCTAAGCAGAGAGAGGCTGAAGCAATCCATAAAGGCAGACGCTAGGGTTTCTAGGGCATATTGGAGCTGAGTTGTTGCCGGAAGGTTTATCTAGGGTTTCAGCTGGGACATTTGACTGAGAGTGAGTGGTACTACCACCAAGGAAATTCTCTGTTGGGTAAGCTGGATTTGGCACCCAAATTGTACTCTGAAAATGCTTAATAAGAAAACCCTCAGATAGCTGCACCAATTTTCCCGCATTGGGTTTTTCTGGGGACATTGGTCGAAAAATAATGGTGTCATTTTGTGTGCTTGCTTTCGTTTCCTTTAGTTGATGATCTGTAATATGTTGAGCATGCACTAGTGTTTATTTTCAGTATTTACATTGTAACTAACTTGTTAAGTAACGAAACAAATAGGTAGGAATAAATCAGTAAAGTGCATGAAGGGTTCCTAACGTGTCGGACGTAGAAATTCCAACATACATTATACAAGCATGACAAATACATTGACAATTTGCAGAAGTGAACCTAGAAACTCAAATAACATCTGAAAATACAGCAGAAGAAATGACTAGGTTTATTTATTATAAATATAGCGAGCAGAGTACAACTGGAAATATTTGAGACAAGGAGAAGGATGATAGCTGAGTGAATCTCCAAATACTTTGCTGATATGCTGATCTTGATCTCGCAAAACTCCACAATAGCTGCCACTGAATCAACTGAAAGACGATGAAGCACCAATAGAGGACCTGAATGATCCTCATTCCAATATCCCTGAAGCTCTATGAAACTCCTGGATGAAGTCTCCTGAAAGAGAGTTGGGTTTTTGTCCAACACTCAACAAAGTACCCGAGGGTTTTCGTCTTGGGGCTACCAATGAAATAGAGAACTAGGTTCTCAAGCTCTCATACTAGAAGTAATATCAAATCCAAGATGTCCACCAATGGTCTCCTCCTCCGCTTTTATAGATCTGATGGATCTCTCTAGAACCTCCTATTTTATTATTATTTTAATCATGGAGCACTTTTCCCTCTTTTATTTCAATTAAAAGATTCTTTTTAATGCAGAAAAAGGGTAAATTGGCCACCATGTCTCCTCAGGTCACTGAAACTCCCATCTAACCATCCCATCCTGTAGATCTCCTCATTCTGGTTCCAACAAGCTATTACACTAAGGTGTTCTGTCAAGTATTCCTCCATAATGCCACCTTAAGCGTAATTAATTGAATGAGGCCCAATAATAACTCTATTTTTTGGAAGTTGTTAGAATGCATTGGAATGAAAGGCAAACTATGCGGATGATGGAATATACTAAGAAAATGCCATTGGACCTCATAGAAACTCCCCAAAACCCCTTCAAAAGCCCCTAAACCCACTAATGACACCAACCTACACCTGTGACTTGTCTACCCCCAACTTTGAAAGTCCATCCTAACCATGTCATAAGGAAGAAACTCATTCTTATAATTTAAAAATAATATCTCTTTTTCTTGACAAATACAAAGATCAAAGTTACATTTGTAAATACCGAACCTAGATACAGTTTTTTCAACATTTCCTACTGATATTTCCAACAATGACCGTCAAGAGTCGTGTGGTACAACACCTGCATCATAATCCGAGCTCAGGCTAGATACTCGACTTACCAAAAGGTAAGGATCACATGCGCCAAGCTTCCTCAACCTATTGGCTATACAAGGAGGGACAATCCCAAGAAGCTCGACTTGTGGGTATGATGCCAACTAGATGATACTCTGCAAAGACCAAGATAGGGGAGAAACATCTCTAACCCTTTGGGTAAAAGATAGGGGTGATACCCTATTGTCTAGAGATCCCTCAGCCCCAAGAGCCCTCCATCTCAATTCCACACCTTGGGAGCTCAAACAGGGTTGGAGAACAGGCTCAGTGTCCTTGATCAATGATGCCCCTTATCAGGAGGGGTCACATCCATTAGTCCATGCTGCTTTTTGAAGACCAAGAACTTCCCTTTCGCCAAAGTCTTGGTGAGAATATGTGCAATCTCCTCATCTGTCAATATGTGATGGAGTGTAACGACTCCTCTTTGCACCATGTCTCGAGTGAAGTGATTTCGGATTTCTATGTGCTTGGACTTTCCATGAAATATGGGATTCTCCACCAGATGAATCCCATGCTTGTTGTCGCAATATATCACTGTAGTGTTTAGGACCTACTCAAATAGCTCTCCAAAATGCTTCCTCAATCAAACTACTTCGCAGCTAGCCATGCTAGCGACAATGTATTCTGCCTCGGTGGTACTCAATGCTACGGACTTCTGGTTCCTGCTCATCCAAGATATCATGGAAGATCCAAGGCTAAAACAACATCCAAATGTACTCTTCCTGTCGACAACTTTTCTTGCTTAGTCAACATCAATGTATCCATGAAGTCGAACATCTTTTGCAGAATATCTCAAACCAAGTGTGATCGTCCCATGCAGATATCTCAAAATGTGGTTGGTAGCAATCCAATGTGCATGGAATGGCTCGATCATGAATTGACTCAATGTATTCACTGCGTAGCATATGTTCGGGTGGGTGTTCACTAGGAACATCAGAACCCCAATCAACTGTCTATACTGGGATGGATTCGCCAGATTGGATCCTGCAGCCTTTCCACATATCTTCTTGAAGTTCATTTCCATCAGTGTGGGTAAGGACTTGCATTTTTTCATTCCAAATCTCTCCAACAACTTCACAACATATTTTCCTTGTGAAAGGAAAATCTCATCGGGCCTTTGCCACACCTCAAGGCCTAGAAAGTAGTGCATGAGTCCAAGGTCCTTCATCTCGAATTCAAAGGCTAGCTCCCTCTTACACTCGATCATCAGGGGCTCACTACTTGTCAAGAATAGATCGTCAACATATAAAACCAAAATCAACGACATACCTTGGACTACCTTGAAGTAGAGGTTGGGATCAACGTTATTTCTTGTGAATCTCAGCTTCACCAAATAATTGTCTATGTAGGCGTATTGTGCTTTGGGGGCTTGCTTCAAACTATACAATGCCTTCTTCAATGTGCAAACATGTGTCTTTCGATCCTCTTCTTCAAATCTCTGTGGTTGCTCAATGTACACTTTTGTAAGATGCCATGAAGGAATGTTGTCTTCACGTCCAACTAATGAAGGGTCCATCCTTGACTTGCAACAAGGGAAACTATCAAACGAATGGTTGTATATCGAGCCACAGGTGCAAATATATTGTCATAATCTTTTCCCTCTTTCTGGGAGAATCCTCGGGCCATGAACCTTGCCTTGTATTTCTCAATGCTATCATCGACTCCATGCTTAATCTTGAATAGCCACATTGAAGTCACCACTGATTTCCCCTTTGGTCTCGACACAACATCCCATATGTCATTCTTCATGATGGATTCATATTCTTTGGACATAACATCTTTCCAAACTTGTTCTTTTACGGCTTCTTCAAAGGTGGGAGGTTCGACTTCAATCATAGTGCTCATGGTTGCAACATATCCCTGGTACTTGCATGGCTTCTTTCTTTTTCTAAATGATCTTCAAACAGTTGCTCGTCTCTCATCATCTTGTAAAGTTTCTTGAAGACAGAGTGGCCTCTTCCTAGCAGGAGGATCACATGGAGGAGGATCCAAGGGCTCCATGGGCTCCATGGGATCATCAACAATATCTGTCTTAGATTCGAGCATGGAAGGGCCATATAAAATATCCATATCATCGTTCTTTTCAAGAGGAGGAGGTGGAGGAACGTCCCTTGCTTTTCCAAGGGCGACATTTCATCGAATGTAACATCTCTGCTAATTTCAACCTTCCTTTAACCAAAAATATATATTCTAAATGCTTTAGAATTTTCACAATATCCAACAAACGTACCTTTTCTTTGCGAGGCTTCCAACTTGTTTCTCTTGTCTTTTGGCACATGAAAATATCTGAGGCAGCCAAAGATACAGAGATGGCCAACGTCGAGCTTGACACCTGTGAACACTTCTTCAAGGGTCTTGTTGTCCAATGCTTGATGAGGCACTATGATTTGAACATATAGGCAGTGTTTGTTGCTTCTCCCCAAAGGAACTTTGACAACTTTTGATCATGGAGCATGGCACGGGAAGCTTCTATAATGGATCTGTTCTTTCTTTTAGTGACTCCATTTTGTTCAGGAGTATAGGGTACAATTGTCTCTTTCTTGATATCTTCCTTCTTGCAAAAATCAATGTACTCCTTCGATATGTACTCTCCACTATTGTTAAACCTGAATATTTTGATTTTCTCCTCTATTTGATTTTCGATCAAAGCTTTGAACTCCTTGAATATTTCGAAGGCTTCATCCCTGTACTTCTAATAATATATCCATATCTTTCTTGAGAAGTCATCAATTAAGGTGATGTAGTAGAGATGGCCACCAATAGAATGCACGGGCATCAGACCACATATGTCAGAATGAATGAGATGGAGGATGTCATTTTTCTTGTTCTCGCTAGAGGGGAATGGTCCCCTTGTCTTCTTTCCACTGGCACAACCTGGACATACTCCATCATGATGGGTTTGAACCTTGGGAATCCCTGAGACCAATTTCTCCAATTTTGGAAGAGCATCATAATGTAGATGGGTCAATCTTCGATGCCATAGCTCGCTTAGATGATTAGTATCATGGACCAATGCTAGAAGTGGTCTTCCAGTGACTATAGAGTCCTTCATATCTTGATCCCAATGTGAATGCGTCTCTCATAGGTGATCCAATAGGCCAAGTAAGAACCTTTCCCTTGATGAAGGAAACCCTCAACCCTTTGTCTTTCAAAGAGGATATTGATACCAAATTCTTCTTCAATCCCGATTCCCAACACATACATCACACATCATGGAGCAAAATAGATTCCCTGGAATTCAAATGAAATTTGAGGGATCCAAAACCTCTAACGGGATGAGTGGTGTTGTGTCCAAGAATAATTTTCAAATTTGACTTCCTCTCTATCAAATCAAAGAGAGAACTTCATTGTAGCCAGAGAAGTGATGAGTGGCACCACTATCAACCAACCAACTATTCCACGAATCTGAACTAGTATGAGAAGAAATAAAAATATATTCAGATTGATTCACAACATTACTTTCATACCTGGAGAATCTTGACTTCTTTTGTGGATGTCGATCTTCTTCATGATCACTTGGAGCATCTCTTCTTCTTCTTTCATCTCTTCCATTGCGATCATTCCTTCAGTCATCTCTTCTTCTTTGATCATTGAACCTGTTGTTGCTTCTAGTATTGTAGCGTGGTACATTGTTCTTCTCAATGCAATCTCGATTATAGTGGCCTTTCTTATGACAATTGTAGCATTCAATGTGCAATAATTCCTTCTTTTGAATTTTGAGGAAGAGGTTTTCTTGAATTTGATGGACCTCCTTTTCCTTTCTTCTTCTTCTTGTCATGAGTGATGAATGCAGCGGGCTCTCCTTCATGCTTTTGAATCCTTCCTCTTGATATCATCCTTGATTCTTCTTGAGTGAGCTTTCCAATAATTTCATCAAATGACAGGAGAACGTTGTTGTTTCTTATAGTAGTAATAAAGGTTTTCCAAATAGGAGGGAGACCTCTTAGAGTCATGATCACTATTTCCCTGTCAAACACAAATTCCCCTACTCTTTGGAACTGATCTCTGACACGAGATATCCTCATTATGTAGGATTGCACATACTTTCCTTTTTTCATCTTCGTGTCTTTGCGTTTATCTTTCAAGGAGATGATTTCATTCAAATTGTTGACTTCATACAGGCCAGCTATCTTATCATACATGTCCTTAGACTTCCTCAAATTTCCAGCGTATGCAAGTAAATTATCTTGTAAACCATCAACTATAATTTACTTTGCTTTCAACTCACCATTCTTGTACTTGTTCTTGGTAGTAGTGGAAGCATTCTTTGGAGGCTCAGGTACTTTTCCTTGAATGTATTCGAAAACATCATTGTTATCAACTATCTCCAACCCGACTTTCCGGTCAGCAAAGTTAGATGAGTCACCCAACTTTTCATTTTCCTTGAAGAAGGAAGACATCTTGACTTGACTAGATTGGCTCCTTCAACTTTCCCAAAGATGATTGCTTCAATGCTTGTCTCCTTTTGGGCTTGTCCTTCACCTTAGCTCTGATCCCATGTTAATTTTTCAGATTGTTGTATGTTGTATCAATTACTTTAGCCCAATTCAATACTTCAATTAGCAATATTTCCAATAACAATTAGTCTTTCTAGTCATCAATAGTAATTGAAGATAGAACAATAAATGCAATGACAAAGGAGACAATCATGACATCAACAAGAGACACTAGGTTTGGTCAAAGACCAGGGTAAAACTCCACAAGGGGAAAAAACCTTTGAAATTCTACTTCTGTTAGATTGTCATAAAATGTTCAGCAGAGAGTACAATGAGCCAATTATAATAGCACTCATCAAAATAACCCAATAACATTTAGAAATATGTTTCTAGCATCAATATATATCAAAGCACTGTTGATAATATCGGCGATATTCGAAAATATCGCGATATTTTCGGCAAAACGATATATCGCCGAGAAAATATCGCGATATTTTCTGTTTTGAAAATATCGCGATATTTTCAAAATATCGTAAAATATCGGCAAATATCGGCAAAATATCGCGATATTTTGAAAATATCGGCTATATTTAAAAATCTGAAAAAAATATTTTTTATGCTTGCCGATATTTGCCAATATTTTGCCGATATTTTAGCCGATATTGCCGATAAGATATTTTCTGGACCCTCGCCGATATTTTGCCGATACCGATATTTTCAACACTGTATCAAAGACAACTTTTCCTTCTACAGTCAACTTCGGTCAACAGTGAAATTTTTGTCAAAGTTTCTAGTCGCAAGGAGGAGGAGTTGTGCGAGCAACCGAAGGCTTCCAGTCTCTCTCTTGAGCCTACAAGCCATCAATTGCAGTGGAACTTGTCTTATGACGAGCCTGCGACTGTAACCCAAAACCCTAGAAACAGATGTGAGCTTTAGACCCTATAATTTCAGACCTTTGCAAACTTCTTTTGTTGTCCCAATCTCAGACATGTGCGAACCAATCAATGTAGAAAAGAAGAAGAAGATGCTTGGTGTTGTCCAAATGAGCTTAAGTTCATTTGTATCTATAGGCTTCTAAGGGTGACCAATTTACTATTAGGGCTAACCTGTCCAAATGTGCATATGTGGGCTTTTCTTCACAAGTAATGGTAGAAGTGTCCTCAGACACGTAATTTTATTAATCAGAAAAAACAATTACATATTTGATTTAGCAAGAGTTTACAACCGAACAACCAAACACCCTTATAATGAGCTATTTATAAGCTCAATGTCCTAACTACCTCTAATTATGGATCACTTATTAAATAACAAGTGTCCATTTACAATAAATGCTATTCAAAACAACTAGCCAACAAATCTCCTAAAATAGAGCCTAAGATACGACACATTTGTAGAGTCATATCTTGTTACAACAATATACTAATTCTAAATGTCTCCATTAAATAATTAAACATTCTAGAATAATAATTATTAATTTAATATCTTAAATTAATAATTATTTTATTCCAACTTTATAACCTATGATAATATTTTATTTTTGGATCATCTAACATTCCCCCCTATGATCCAAAGATACATTACAACAGATACCAAGTTCATCCCTAAACTTAGTAAATTTTATTTTGCCAAGTGGTTTCGTGAAAATGTCGGAGATCTGATCTTCGGAAGGACAATAAACTGGCTTGAGGACATCTTTGGCAATCAGAGATCTGATATGATGATACTTGGTCTCCACATGCTTTGTCTTTGAATGAAAAATTGGTTTCTTGGCAAGTTTGATGGCTGAGTGGCTGTCAATGAGTAATGATGTAGCTTCGGCCTGAGAAATGCCCCAGTCCTGCAAAATTCTGCGCAACCAAACAATTTCACATGCTGCTTCCCATGCTAAAATGTACTCTGCTTCTGTTGAAGAAGTGGCCATTGTAGCTTGTTTCTTACAACTCCAAGATACTGTTGCTGACCCCATGTTCATTAAATAACCTGATGTTGATGCTCGATCATCAATACTTCCAGCAAAGTCGGCATCGAAATATCCACCAAGTACAAAGTTTTTAGTCTTGGTGTAAAGAAGACCAAAATCTTTTGTTCCTTGGATATATCGAAGAACTCTTTTGGCTGCATTCTAGTGGTTGTCTCATGGTTCCTGCATAAAACGTGAAAGAATACTAACTGCATAAGATAGATCAGAGTGAGTATTTGTCAAATAAATCAAGTTGCCAATCAACTGTCTGTAAGTAGTACTGTCCACCTTTCCCCCCCTTCAAATTTTGAATGTTTCAAGTTTTGCTCCTTGGGGGTGAGAACGGGCTTGCAATCCTACATGCCAAATCATTGAACAACCTCTGCTGCATACTTACTCTGAGAAACGAAAATATGATGTGGACATTGGAAGACTTCAACTCCAAGATAGTAGTGAAGTAATCCCAAATCTGTCATCTTAAAACCTGCATGTAACTCCTTTTGCACCTGTGCAATATGATCATGATGGTTGCTAGTAATGATCAAATCATCTGCATACATAACAAGAATTACCAGATATTTTCCCTGTTGTCACACATATAAAGTATCATCAGATTCACTTCGTTGAAAACCAACTTTCTTAAGGTATTCATCCATCTTTGCATACCAAGCTCGTGGAGCTTGTTTTAATCCATATAAAGCCTTAATCAATTTGCAGACTTTGTGTTCTTGCCCTTCAATTTCAAATTTTGGTGGTTGTGTCATATACACTTTTTCCTGTAAATCCCGATTGAGAAAAGCACTTTTCACATCCATTTGATGAACTTTCCATCCTTTCTGAGCGGCCAATGCAAGTGTTAATCGTATGGTGTTCCATTTAGCTGTAGGAGCAAAAGTTTCCTCATAATCAATGCCTTCCTGTTGCGCAAAACTTTTTGCGATAAGTCGTGCTTTATACTTTTCAAGTTCTCCCTTTTGATTATACTTAATTCTGTAAACCCACTTGCATCCTATGGGTTTAACATTTGATGGACAGTGAACAAGTTTCCAAGTGTTGTTATCAATTACTGCTTGATATTCTTCAACCATAGCCTGTTGCCATTCTTTATGTTTTATTGCTTCTTTGTATGTGGAAGGTTCAGTAGAATCATTTGCTAACAAGGAGAAATTGCCTTCACTTCTATGTGCCCTTCTGGTGCCTATTTTATTCTACTCATCAGGCTTTACATCTTTCAAAATTTGAACTGCCCATTTCGGTAGTTGGTGCTCACTTGTTTGCGATTCTGGAAAATCTCCATTGTAAAGAGGATTAATATAAACTAATGTTCTTCGTTCAGGTGAAGAGTCTGGAGAATCACTATCAGAAGAACTGTTGCTGCTTGGAGGTGCGGATGAACTGCTAGATGTCCCAGATGATGTTTTTGAAGTAGATGGACTGGATGACTCATCTCCAGAGGAAGGAAAATCAAGTTCATACCAATTTGTTGAAGTTGGTTGACTTTGCATTTTTCCTTTTCTTTTATTGCCCTTAGTTTCTAACTTGTGAAGAAGATTTTCGATTTCTTCAACACTCTTACTCTTTGTTTCATCAAAAATGACATCTCTGCTCACAATGAATTTTCCATCGGTCAAAAGACGATACCCTTTCTTCTCATCAGAATAGCCAATCATTGTGCATTTTAAACTTCTTGAGTCAAGCTTAGTTCGTTTTTCTTTCAGAACTAAGGCATAACATAAGATGTTTAACTCGAGGTTTGAAACCAAACCAAGCTTCGTAAGGTGTGATTCCGTCTAAAGAAGCAGTTGGAGATCTGTTTCTTAAGTAGACATTTGTATGTATTGCTTCTTCCCAATATGTTGGACTTAACCTCTTGAAAGTTAACATGGATCTCGCCATTCCTAACAAGGTGCGATTCATTCTTTCAACTACTCCATTTTGCTGTGGAGTGTAAACATTTGTAGGATGTTGTTTTATGCCATTTTCACTGCAATAAGTTTTGAATTCATTTGAAGTGAATTCTCCCCCATTTTCTGTCCTGAGAGTACCTATCTTTTCTTTGACTTCATTTTCAACAAGCTAGCGAAAAATTTTAAACTTCTCAAATGCTTCTGACTTGTTCTTCAAGAAGTAAACCCAAGTCATTCTACTGAAATCATCAATGAATAGTAAGAAATATTTGCAACCACCAAATGAAGTTTGTAGTGGTCCACAAACATCACTGTGAACTAGTTGTAGCCGCCTGTTTGCACGCCATGAACTTGTTGGAAAACTTTCTCGACTTTGTTTGCCATAAATGCAAGCTTCACATTTTGCATTTTCCCTTTTGAAAGTGGGAAGTCCTTTAACCATTCCTTGTTTCTGCAATTGAGAAAGACTCTCAAAATTTAAATGTCTGTATTTTACATGCCATAGTCTTACAGGTGAAATACCCATAGTCACTACCCTTGCAAAATCAGAATGCCTTGGAATAATTGTTCCTTTCATCCATAACATTTTTCCATCTTCATAACTTGTCATGACAATTTTCAAGCTCTGTTTGACTGAGTTAATCTTGACTAAATGATCTTCCATAATTACCTGATGTCCTGCTTGTCGAATCGTGACTAAAGAGAGCAAATTTTTCTTAAAAGTTGGTACATACCATACATTGGAAATCATTTTTTCTCCAATGCCAGGGAGAAAAACTTTAACTGCTCCTTTTCCATAAGGAGTATGTTTTGTATCATCAGCAAGAAAAATGGAATTAAGTTGGAAATCTTGAAAATTCCAAAAAAAATCACGTCGACAAGTCATGTGCTGAGTTGCCCCTGAATCCAAGATCTAGGCATCTTCATAATCACTTATAAGATGAGATGAAAGTTGTGATGCTGGTGAGGAAGTAAAAACATATTCGAATGCTGCTGAAACTTGGGAATTTTATTAAGAGATGTTCGACAATCTTCAGCATAATGGCCAACTTTGTTACAGCTTTGACTTCTATTTTGAGATTGTCCTCTACCTTGATTATTATTTCCTTGTCCTTGAAAATTGCCTCTTCCTTGGTTGTTTCCTCTACCTTGAAAATTACTCCTTGAACTGTTGCCTCTATTAAAGTTGTTTCCTCTGCTTTGGCTTTGACCTCGATTTTGTACATTATGTGCTGCTTGATTCTGATTGAAATTTCCTTTGCTTCTACCTCGAGAATTGTCTGCTAATGATTTACTAGTGCTGTTCTCTGTGAAAAAAACATCTTCATGAACTTTCTTCTTTTTCCCAAAGGTTTTATCATGTTGGGTCAACATTTCACAGAGCTCATCAAACTTTAGTTTCTCTAATTTCCCGGTTAATTGTAGAGTCTCCAAAAAATGCGTGTAGGAAGAAGGAAGTCCAACAATTACAATTGTTACCATAAAACTATCATCTATTGCTAGAAAACCAACGTTAATGATTTCCTGCCTAATATTCTTATGTCTTGAAATATATTCAAGAACATCACCTCCTTCAATCAATTTTTGTTGCAACAATTTTAATTGTAAATCAACTTTCTTTGATTCAGGCTAAGTATAAAAGAGCTCTTTAAAAGTTTTCAAAGCAGACCATGCATCTGTAGCATTTTATATATGGACATACATTTCATCATTGACAGAAGATTTAATAAGAGCTAAGGCTTTGGCATTCTTAACTTCCCATTTTGCTAGTGCAGCTGCATCTGTGGGTTTATTCGGCTTAATATTTCCATCACATATACCCTGCCATAATTCATTGTAAATGAGAGTGCTTTCAATGAGACGGTGCCATGTTTTATAGGATTTTGTACCGTCAAGTTTGTCGAAATCAGAGAACAAATTAATTAACTTGGACATTGTAGTGTTGAAGCTTCGCACCAAGAATCAGAACAAAAATGTCAAGATGGGCAACACAACATGCAACACACCACGCAAAAAACACGATCTATCGGGGCTTGGCCTTGACCCTCGTATAGTCGTTGAAGCAGGAGAAAAATGACTAAGCTTTGCACTTGGCTCTAGTCAATTTCTCAAAAATTACAAGGTAACTTTCAAAATTTGATTTTTACAACTATGCTCTTGCAAGACTTGGTAAAAAAAAATTACCCCCCCTCAAAGTAAAATTACTTTGAGTTACAATGTCACACTTATCTCTCCAGAAACAAATTACAAAGAAAAATATCCTTGTTACTCCAAAAAATTACAAATAACCTTATTACTCCACAAATATTACAAAATCCTTGTTACTCCAATAAATATATCTATATATATATATATATATATACTTTATCTCTCCAAAATAAAATATGCCTCATCTCTCCAAATATTTACAAAATTAAAAATATTCCTTATCTCTCCAGTGAAGACTTTTCAGATTCACCTTTTAAAAAAAAAACTTTCAAAGGCTGGATCTTTTTTACTTGTCAAAAGTTGGCTGGCTAGCTCTCACGCTGGTTGGCTGATCATCAAATTCGTACATTATGCTCTTCAATATTCTGTCGCTCCATGAAATCTTCTTCTTCAACACAAAATTCTATTGCAGCTTCAATCAATGAAGGCTTAGCAGCTGAATTTGATAAAAGGAAAAATTATGAGCATCAGCCACCCAATGTCGCTTGAAATTTACCATTAAATTCGTAAGAGTACAAATTTTAAAAGTAAATTAATATGGTTTTACAGATTTCAGTTAATTGCTCAGAAGCTGCTGAATAAACAATCTGCAAAATGAACTAATCCAAGATCGCATGAAATCGTAAATCACATAGTTATGATCTCAAATTAATTTCATGAGAATTTCCCTCGTACAGAAACCCTATTAAGGAGACAAAAATCCCCTCTCACGCTGCAAATGCTACATATCAAAATGCAATAGTGCCATGTTCCCAAGCTCAGACAGATCGTAGGGTGTGACTGCACTTGCAAACCTCGAGCCTACGACCTGATCCCGCAACATTACTTCCTTCACGCAGTCAAGCAATTGGGAAAACGTGCTTCAGATCAGTTTATGTCCTTCACGCAATGAAGCAATTGGGAAAACGTGCTCAGATCAGTTTATGTCCTTCATGCAAAACGTGCTTCAGATCAGTTTATGTCCTGAAGTATCTGAAATCTCAATCTGCAGTATTTGCCATATTGAACTTCAAAAATGGCAGAGGGTCCGCAAGAAGCTAACTTAGATGGCAATTTAAGTCACAGTAAGCAGTTCCAATGCTCAACACGTCGGCTGCAGCAGATGCCCATTGGGCAGCCTCAGTTTGAGCACGCATCCAGAAACAACTGCATCCAGAAAATCAACTAGATGCTCATTGTCCGCATTAATGAATTTTGACCAAGGTTTATGCGATGCCTTCCAACAAGTGCCTCATTTCTTCAATGCTTTCAATATTACACAATCATTTGCTGATCTATTCAATGGAGTTTTCCAAAAACTTGTAGAGCTGGAATCTCCTCTTCACATCCACTGCAACATTACTGGAGCTCTGATACCACAATAATGGCAGAAGTGTCCTCAAACACCTAATTTTATTAATCAGAGAAAACAATTATATATTTGATTTTGCAAGAGTTTACACCTGAACAACCAAACACTCTTGCAATGAGCTATTTATAAGCTCAATGTCCTAACTACCTCTAATTATGGATCACTTATTAAATAACAAGTGTCCATTTACAATAAATGCTATTCAAAACAACTAGCTAAGAAATCTCCTAAAATAGAGCCTAAGATACAATACATTTGGAGAGTCATATCTTGTTACAACAATATACTAATTCTAAATGTCTCCATTAAATAATTAAATATTCTAGAATAATAATTATTAATTTAATATCTTAAATTAATAATTATTTTATTCCAACTTTATAACCTATGATAATATTTTATTTTTGGATCATCTAACAATAAGTACACTCTCCCTTGTCCAAATTTGATGATCTTTAGGTCAATTTTGGTCCTCTCGAAAAGAGGAATTCAATGCAATCATCATCTCTATCAAATAAGTTGTCCAAAGTGAAATGTGACCCTAGTTGCATAATTTAACATTAATAGAGTCTAATCTAGTTAGACATTTGAAGGTGAGTTTTGATTGAAGTATGCCTATGTCCCTAACATTAGATATGGTCCAATATGATGCTTTATCGATTTCATCTCTCTAATGAAGGTGGTATCTCTTTATCTTGAGAGGTTTTTCTTAAGTGTTGTCACGGATGCACCAAAGATCTCTTGAGGTAGTTTGGTGCTTCTTCAACACCTTCCAGAGGTTTCTTTTCCTTGTTTTGACAATAAACCTGAGTGTGTGGCCCCAATGTCGTGCCTCCAAAGATGAGCGTTTGGACTTGAGAAACTTCTACATGATATTGCACCTCTTAATGAACCTCAAGATGTTGAAACATTGAGCTTGAAAGCTTGGTTGTTAGATTATTTGATGATGTTCCTGGATGGACCCAGGACACCCCTAGGTTGGCCTTGACCCTGTTTGATGGAGAATACCTTGTTCCGGAGTTATCCCTAAGATCACTTGGGAGGGCCAAAACATCCTTCTTTGATGCCAACACATGCCCTTAGAGGTGCCACATTACTCCTAGATGCATGAAAAGGGTGACATAGGGCTTCTCTTAGATGATGTCATGGTGGAGAAGGCACTTTTTGGAGATGTACACATGCACTTGGGGACGTTCTTGGAATGAGGAGTAATCTTGGACCCTTGCCTTAGTGTTAAAATTCCATGTGCCCGAGGTCTTGTCTATATGCTTTAGTTAGAAGACATAAACACATTGAAAATGCCTAGCTTAAAAACTTTTGCACAATGAAATATATCAACAATTAGATCATTGCACGAGACACAAAATTTATACCCAAAATTGATTTCTTATTATTCCTTTAACAAGAAAATCCATAAGACTCTTGTACCAGGTAAAGTGGCTCTTTACAATCACTCAAATATCGGGTCAATCCCTTTGACCAAATCACCCAAGTCTAAGGCTTTGTCCTCTAAGCCCTCCCCGCCCAAATATCAACACTATGGCAGTCCTTTGACCACAAAAATACAAACAATAAACCTTCACAAATCTAGTTTCTTACGTAGAAGCCTTTGCAGACCTTTTTCCAATAGTGGTCCAAACTTTATTTCCCACCTAGCAGACTTATTCACCCAAAACGACTATTTGCCCGCCTAGCAGTTGCGTTGTGACCTACAGTTTTCTTTTCCTCCATAGTTAACCCTTTTCCTTCTTGTTGTAGCAGCGCCATTGGGCTGCAACCCTTTCCTTCTTGTTGTGACATCCCTGTTTCGCCCTTGGCCAACCTTCTCTGGTTGCGATCAACTTGGACAGGCTTGCGACCAGCTCCTTAAGCCCTTGGCCTACCTTTTTTTCTCCTTGCTATGGAAAGCAAGCCCTTCACTATCCAGCAGGCTTCCTGCAACAGGCTACGACTCGCCTTAACCAACCTGGGAATACCCTCCTTCAAGCTATGGATCCTTTCCTTAGGCCAACAAAGGCCTTAAACAAGAATTCAATTTGTCCTTACTACTTAGACCTTAAACTCAACCAACTGTCCTCGAATCTGCCTCTTGCAGCTAGGGCACTCCTTTAGCAAGCTGCAACTATGTCTCTTCTATCTTTCTTGCTCCTCACAAGAAGAATAATCCTTTATCTCATTGTCCTCAAGCCTCTCCATTGGCTTCTTATTTATACTTGCTCATTGGTCCCTTTGGAAGCCCCCTTATCCTTCAAGAAACCTCCAACATCAACCTCAACATTACATTAGAATACTAAATGTTTTACTTGGGCACAAAACCCCATCACTTTGGATACAAAGCCCATGACTTGGGTGCAGATCCCACGCACTCATAATATCACACTTTCGAGTGTTTTTCTCTCACAAGCCCAGCTCCAAGGGCATGTGACAGAACCTCCCGATGCTACCTAATTTCAACACTCCCTATTAGCGAGATAGGTACTTCCATTACTTAGAAGTCTCTCTGTTTCCCACACTAGAACACAATCCTCTTCCATAATTGCTCTCCAACTTTCATCATAAACTCCATCTTTCGTCACATAAGCAAAACTTGCTACAAAAAAAGAGCCCTTGGAAATTTCCTTACTGCAAATTGCTTCTTTTCGTGGTAGGCCTTTTAGCCAATCCATGGCTCCTCCTTCTCAGATGTGGAAGTCTCCTTTCTTCTCTTTGATGATGCACTCTGTTAGATTCCGTCTTGTATGTCAGTGTGAGATAGATTCTTCTTCAAAACCCTGTTTTGAAGAAGAAATCATTAAATGTGTTTTTTTTTTAGAATATGTATCAAATTCTCCAGCTCTTCAAAAGGCAGCAGCTTCCTCAGCTCCTATCTCTGCAAAAAACACAAACAGAAGAAAACAAAACATCATCAACAATCAGCTTGTCAGTCTTCCATCAAAGTCAAATTCATCAAAATTTATCTCTCGTCAACTGCTAAAGGAAAAACCTGTCAAAGCAGTTGGCAGTCACCTACTCTGCTCTTCCATTGAAGGAAATTTGCCAACAGGCGCATGGCCTCTGGTCAACACCTCTACTTATTGTTGTTGCTATTGTTTTTCTATATAAACAACTTGGCGTGGCATCACTGTTTGGTGCATCAGTCTTTGTGCTTCTGTTCCCATTACAGATATTTATTATTAGTAGGACAAAGAAAATATCGAAGGAAGCATTGCAGCATACAGACAAGAGGATTGGTCTCATGAATGAAATTCTGGCTGCAATGGACACGGTCAAATGCTATGCATGGGAAAATAGTTTTCGGTCAAAGGTCCAGACTATTAGGAATGATGAGCTCAACTGGTTGAGGAAAGCTCAACTATTGGGATCGTGCAACAACTTCATTCGGAGTAGTATTCAAATCATTGTTATAGTGCTTTCTTTTTGGCTGTATACTTTGCTTGGTGGTGAATTGACACCCGCAAAAGCCTTTTCATCTATTTCCTTCTTTGCAGTATTGAGAGGTCCACTCTATATGTTCCCAGTCTTGATAATTAAGGTTGTTAATGCTAATGTATCTTTGAAAAGACTAGAGGATCTGTTTTTGGCAGAAGAAAGAATATTGCAACCAAACCCACCCATTCAGTCAGGCCTACTTGCTATATCGATTATAAATGGAGCTTTTTCTTGGGACACAAAGGCAGAAAAAACTACACTATCCAACATTCATCTCGATAGCCCGGTTGGGAGTCTTGTTGCTGTTGTTGGTAATACGGGCCAGGGTAAAACTTCTTTGATCTCAGCAATACTTCGAGAGATATCTGCAGTTGCAGACACGGAGGTAGTTGTCAGGGGAAGTGTTGCCTATCTTCCACAAGTTTCATGGATCTTCAATGCAACAATTCGTGACAATATCTTGTTTGGGTCTCCTTATGATCCATTACGTTATGAAAAAGCAATCCATGTCAGTGCATTGGAACATGATCTTCAGTTATTGCCAGGTGGTGATCTCACGGAAATTGGTGAGAGAGGAGTGAACATTAGTGGTGGCCAAAAGCAAAGAGTTTCTATTGCCAGGGCCGTATATGCTAACGCAGATGTTTATATATTTGATGATCCTCTAAGTGCACTCACTGCCCATGTTGGCCATTAGGCATTTGAGAAATGCCTCAAGGATGAACGCAGGGGGAAAACACAAGTTTTGGTTACCAATCAACTGCATTTTCTTCCACAAGTGGATAGAATTGCGGATAATGACACGGCAGTGACTATATGTGAATGAAACGAACAGTGGGAGCAGTAAAGCAGTAACTAGTGCTGTGCATGGCATTGCAAGACTCCAGTCTCTCCACTCCATGCAAGGAAAAAACCATTGAAGATCCAATTAAGAATGCACAATTTTCTTATTTGCATAATGTTCCTAGTGGGGATCTAGTCTACCAAGCCCTTGCAGTTGAATTTTGGGGTGGCTTTCTAGAGAACAAATCTAAAAATATTGTTGAGGAATTCGAGAGAAATGGATGTTCAACACAAAATGATTTTAGAGTTGGACCTCATGCAGTTGGTTCAGATGGAAGCATATACCTCCGTACGTGGATGAGATCTACATCATGGGGAACTGGGGATTCTATTGCATTTTGGAAACAAAATTCAGGGAGGCAAGCACTGATCATTGCGAGAAACCTTGTTGTGGGAGATGCGAATTTGGTGGAAAGGGCTGTACTGAATTGCAAAAAGAAAAACCAGATGTTTGAAAAGACACAAGCCACAATCAATGCTGCATTGTTAAAAGGAATTCCAAGCAATATTGACCTTTTCAAGGAGCTTTTTCTACCATTTGCAGTCATTGCTATCAATTTCAGAAAGCTTATATGTTGGGAGAAACCGCTGTTAACAATTTCATTTCTTGGAGTTGCATATACACTCATTTACCAGAATATGGCCAAATGATATGATAACAATTTGCAGCGACATCTCGGCTTCACAGAAATCGTGCGCTTCAACTAGCGACTGGCCTCATTACCCCGTATAGGATTTTGTTCCATGATTTCCGCCAGCGATTGATCCTTTGGAGATTTTGTGGGATTACGGGCGATGTGGCTCTTAGAAGGCGGATTGTGAGCTATTGCTGATGCTACCATATTGCATGTGGTTGGACGTGTTGGAGTTCGATGAGTGGCATATTATAACTCTGGCTATTGGGTCGTTCCTGCAAATAAATCTGAATTAAACGTTGAGTGCAACCATGCAAACCGCTCTCAGTACAGTTGTCACCATGAGCTGAATCGGCAGAATTTTAGTTTAAAGGTTGTTTTATTAAAATGGCAAATGTAACGTGGCAAGCTAAAAATAATTCAAGACTATCTATCACAGCCAAAGAATGGGATTCGATTTAAGACTTCAATCCTGATCCTATGGAGATCTGCGCTCCAGTTTTGTCTCTTAATTAGCCAATTATCAAAAGATTTAGAGGAACGTTGTTCTATGTTTAGAATAGATGAAACGCCCTTTCCTAATTTTTGTAATTGCAGTTGAAACAGCACCTTTGTTGTTGGGTCGATTTGTTTTTCCTTAGCAGCATGTATTTATTATATTAAAAATTCATTTGTAAGGGGAGGGAAGGGAGAGTTCTGAGAGCTGGTGGAGAACAGAGAGCTCCCATTGTACAATTTTGACAGAGATTTTAATGAAAATACATAGCTCTGGCTTTTGAGATTCCTGTGGTATGAAATTTGGCATAAGTTTTCCTTCTGTTTCATATGTAGCCTGTTATGTTTTCATTTCATTTCATGATCGTTTCCATTTGAACAAATGAAGTGTTAAGGTAGAATTCATAATTTTTATGCTCTGCCTTTAAGTTTGTTCATATTCAATGTTTTCTTCTGTTTGACAAGGATTCATCTTCTATGCCCTTGTCAACTCCTCAGCAGTCTTGCCAGTCCATTTAATCTCAATTTGATGTTAAATTTCTTGCCTATCTTGCCTCAGGAGATAATCTGTGTTTTTGATTATATTTCTCTGTTTCAAGTTGTTCTTTGCCCCATGCAGCCCAGAAAAACCCCATCATTTTATTAAAAACCCCTTTTTATCAATTTACTAGCCTAAAATCAGTTTCTTTTAAAATCATCTCAGCTCCTTTTGAAAACTTTTTGCTGAGATAGACTGGAGAGAGCCCTCTCCTGCCCCGTAGGGCTGTCTACGAGGCTAAGTGGTTTGATGTTACCTTGAGTTTCGCCTTCTTCAGCCTGAGGCAAATTCGAGCGCTAACACACTCTTTTGGGGTTGTTGTCTTTCCCTTTGAATTGACGAACTCCCTATGGAACTTGACTCCCTCTGAGTCTCTGAAACCTTTTTCTTTCTTTGGTCAATAGGCTTTCCCTTTAGTTCATACAAATCATTCTCTTTCACTCCAAGAACCACCCCTGGGCTAGAGTTAGATCCACTGGGCTTGAGCGCCACTTTTCCATTATGGAATATAACATCAAACCCCATTGCCTCAATTGCTAAGACTAAAAGCATGCTGCATTTGAGCTCCAGTAACCAAAGTGCACCTTGGACTTGTAGTAATCCACATGACTGCATCCTCAATGGAACAGTCTTCGTTCCTTTGACTGCATGTTGACTCTTATCGCCAATCTTCACATATAGACTAGAGTCCCACTCGGTTAGGCTCTCAAACAATTTTTGTGTTCTTGTCATATATTTGGAAGCCCCCCTATGTAGTAACCAAGCACCCTCATTAATGGTGCTCCCAAAGAAATATGAGATAAGAGAAAACTCCTTGTTGAATCTCCTACCGAAATGATCCTCGTCGATTATAGCTAGAGCATCCATCACCATGTCAAGCTTCTTCCTTTTACCCCCTTTCTTCTTATGCGGACACTTCTTTCATAATGAGCAAACTCTCCGCATGCAAAGCATTTCACTTTTCTCAAGTCCTTCTTGTTGCCATTAATGAACCTCCCTTTGCCCTCTCTCATCTTACTAGTGAGGGCACATTCCCTGCTTCAGGACTCTTCCATTGAAGATCCTTGTCACGAAGTTCATCCTAGATGAAATCATCCCATAATTTGTTCCAATCTGGAAGATTCTCTCATGATAGTATTAGTTTGATGAATGGTTCCCACTGCTATAAGAAGCCCTTCAGTGTAGTCATCACCAACTCTGTTTCTTCCACATTATCCCTTATAGTTGCAACCTCATCATGAACTTGTGAAATCCTTATAAGATACAAAATCATGTTCTTTGAACCCATCATCTTCTTGTCCCTGAGCTTCTCTCTCAATACCATCTTCTGATTTTCATTCTTGTTCTGAAACAATGCTTTCATAGCTTCCTACATGTCCCAGGCAGTGTTTTTTCTGGTAAGATGTGGTATCAAGTGATCCTTGACTCCATCCAGAATGATCAATTTGGCCTTTGTGTTTACTTTGTTATGCAAAGCCAAAGTTGTTGCATTAGTGGGTGTCTGGTTCTGGGTGTTGGTTCTTTCCTTCCACGAGCTGTAGTTGTATATCCCTTGCAACTAGTCCTCAAGCCTCAAGTTAGAAACCATTTTCTCTATTGGATTATTTTCCTGAAATCCAAGGGACTAGCTATCACTCCTTCAACAACAAGAAAACTCAACTCCCTTGTAGAGTTGCCACCTATGCACAATTATGACCCAACTATTCTTCAAAATAGCTTTGATACCATGTTTGAATTCCATGAACCCTAGGTCTAGCTCAAAAACATAAACACATTGAAAATGCCTAGATTCAAAACCTTTGCATAACATAATATATTAGCAATTAGATCAATGCACAAGACACAAAATCAATGCCCAAAAGTGATTTCTTATTATTCCTTTAACAAGAAAATCCACAAGGCCCCCATACTAGGGAAAGTGGACGTTTACAATCACCCAAAAAATGCCCAAATATCAGGTCAATCTCTTTGACTAAATCATTGAGGGCTGAGGCTTTGTCCTCTAAGCCCTCTCTACCCAAATATGAACACTGTGGCAGTCGTTTGACCTCATAAATACAAACAATAAATCTTCACAAATCTAGTTGCTTACCTCGTAGCCTTTGCAGACCATTTTCCAACGATAGTCCAAACTTTGTTGCCCACATGGCAAACTTATTCACCCCAAACAATAGTTTGCCCGCTTGGCAATTCTGCTATAGCCTATGGTCTGCTTTTCCTCCACAACTATCCCTCTACCTTCTTGTTGTAGCAACTCCATAGGGCCACAACCCTTTCCTTCTTGCTACAACTTCCCTGTCTCACCCTTGGCCAACTTTCTCTAGTTGTGACCAGCTCCTTAAGCCCTCGACCTATTTCGTTTCAACTTGTTATCGCTAGCAAGCAGAAAGCTCTTCACTGTCAACCACATGTCTATTGTTTCCCTGTAATAGGCTGTGACTTGCCTTAACCAATGAGCGGATGCCCTCCTTTAAGTTGCAGATCCTTTCCGTAGGCCAACAAATGCCTTAAACATAATTTTGTTCGGTCCTTAGACCTTAAACCCAACCAGTTGTCCTCCAATCTCCCTCTTGCAGCTAGGGCACTCCTTTAGCAACTTGCATCTAGGTCTCTTCTAGCTTTCTTGCACCTCACAAGAAGAATAATCCTTCCTCTCCTTATCCTCAAGCCTCTCCATTGGCTTTTTATTTATACTTGTCCATTGGTCCCTTTGGAAGCTCCCTTATCCTTCAAGAAACCTCCAACATCAACTTCAACATTAAATTAGAATAATAAATGTTTTTCTTGGGCACATAACCCCATCGATTTGGGTACAACCACCACCCCCACACTCATAGAATCACACTTTATGTGTGTTTTTCTCTCACAAGCCTAGAACCAAGGGCATCTCTAAGTATCTCTCGATGCTACTTAATTTCAAGACTTAGTTCCTTGATGCCTTATTGCCTATCTTTCAGGATGAGGTCATGTTAGGGACCATATTTCTCCCACATGTGGGCTATTTTTGGCATTTTGTTATGTTTTTGAGCTATTTCATAGTTGGCTTGTGTCTTTTGACCTAGTTGAATGCCCAAGTAAACCTTTTAGGTCTTTTGCTAATAAGACTCCATTACTCTCATATAATATAGGGGAGCAGTCCCTCTTGGCCTCTTTTCTACTTGGCTACAATGTGATTCTATGATGTGAATTAGTCTTGGAGGAGTTTTACTTGAGGATGGTTTCATGGGATTGATTGAAAATATTCTTATGGAAATTTTGCAAGTTTATTGCATATTTTTTATATTTTGCATGTTATCTTATGTGAATTAGGGTTTCTTTATGTGCCATGTTTGAAATTGCTATATTTATCTTGAAATCTTGATTCCTTATGCTATGCAAAATTCTTTTCCTTGAATCCTTCAAGAGAATATTGAATTGTGTATCTCTTGAATTTAAACTCTCTTAAGGAAGTTGCTAAGGTTTGTAAGGATAGGCTTTAACCCAATCACCCTCTTCATAAAGGCCATCTCCATTGAATTTTCCCTAGATAACGCTATTGTCCATTTAGATCAAGGTAGTAGTCTAGGTGGTGGTGATCAATCTATCTACTTCCAACTATTTTCCCTCTTCTCTCTAAAATTCTAGATATCTAGGATTAGAGTTTCTGTGAAATATTGCTAAAAGTAATTCTACTTGATGTTTTATTTCCTTTTAATAGGAATTACATTAAATAATTGTCAAAAAGTAAAATATTGCATTCTAAAACCCTATTTCTAGGGTTGTCATCATCATTATATTTATGTTTTATGCATGTTTCAGCGATAAAAATTCCATTGCAAACTCTAAGCCTCACATATCTAATTGAGAGTATTGATCCTTTGTTGGTTTATCACTGTAAGGCACTTTCTTCTAGTTGTTATATGACATTGCATGCCATGTCATTGAAAATCTATGAAACCCTAACTTATAACAACTCTCTAATTGGTGTAAGAACAGAGTGGTTTAATTTTGGAAAAGAACATCTTAGCCTTCCTGGCTTTGCCAATTCTCTATCCCAATCATTAGACCTATCCATCACCTTGAACCCTTCTTATTGAATACCTTTTAGGTGATCTATATATAGATAGGCATCTCCTTTTTTTTTAGGTGGAAAAAACTAACAACTTTCATTAATAAAATTCATTATGTAAGACAACGAGCACTAGAAACCAAGACAAACCAAAATAGGCCCGAAACCACCACAAATAAGAAAAAACACAAATCTTGAGCCAAAATTTGACATCACCGAAAGTAGGGCAAAACAACCCCCGCGGATACAAAGGTCATTGTCAAAATGGCCCAAAACTAGTGAACAGACAAAAATTAAAGCCATACCTTGTCAACAAACTGACAAAACTGAGAAATGTGCCTGGACAACGAAGGATGGATCAAAAACCAAACTAATCAGAGGGCAGGGAAAACACCAAATGAATGGACCGCATTGTTGACCAGGACGCTGAAATGAAAGAAGCCTGAAGCCGAAGAAACACCGTGCTTTGAGAGATAGTCAGCGATAGTGTTTTGTTCTCGATAGATATGGGAAAACGAAATACGGGTGAAAGACTCCCTCAGATGCAGATTCTACTGAATCTAGTGGAATAAAGAACGAACATTCATGGAGGAGCCACGGTTAACCCAATCTATGATAGAATGTTCTCGATGGCAAACCAAGAAGTGAACAACAGGACTCGCCAAAGGGCAAGCACCTCTGCCTTGCAACTATGACTAGAGCCCCCCGACCAATAGAAGTGAAAAGCTTTGTGGCAATCGATCACAATGAACGCCCCACAACCACATGTGCCCCTAGTGGATGCACTGTCAAAAAACCAACAGGGGGAGGAGAAGTCTCTCTCCAAGAGAGATGGTACTATGCAATGTGCTCTGGGTTCCCAAGGACCCGCTTCCTGAAAAAGTTCAAGATCTTGAAAACGGTAAAATGTATATTAGGGGGCACATTTTCAAAGATATACCTTTTTCTACAAACCCAGACACCCCATAGAAAGTAAAGCAGGAGAGATCTACCTATTGTCAGATGAGAGCTCCAATCATTTAGCGAGGCTATGATAGAAGTGTTGATTTATGTAGCATCGAATGTGCTCTTGCCTTGAGATTTTGCGGAGAGGCTAAGATACATGCATTCTCCAATACCCAAAAGTCGTTTGGGAAAATTCCACCCAGAGATGGTTTAATTAAAATAATTAAGTTTTTTAAATGGTTCCCTAAGTCCAAACTTAGGAAATCTGGTTAATTAAAGGGTATTAATTTAATCAGGCGTGAATCTTCTAGAAGAGGACAAGGATCAACTACCTATTAATCTTAGCTGTTAATTATGTTTTAATCTTGGCTGTTGGAGCTCCAACGAGAGATTATAAGAAGGAGCTTGATGGGCACTTGGAGAACACATCGAATGAGAGATCAGAGATCGAATTTCTCAAGAGTAGTAGCGTTGAGTTGCTAGAGTGAGATCAAGTAATCTTCTTGCAATGAGGGGTGGGGATAGTAGTACGAAGGAGAGTTTTTCCAGATCCGAAGAGTGCAAGGAAGAGAAGGCATAGATCAGTTCAGAGAGGCAACGTAGTGCCACGTAGAGGCGATGCAGAGCTTCAGAGGGAGTTCGAAATTCAACTAGGAGAGTCGAGATCTAGTGCTAGAAGCCGAGGTGTGAGATCAGAGTGCCAAAAGGGCGAATTTCCAGACAGCAGGAGATCAGAAGAGGAGGTGACATAGAGCCCAGCATGTGTGACGCAAAGCTGCATAGGATTGACGCAAAAGTTGTGCAGAGGTAGCGTGGGACCAACCAGCCTATCCCTGATCAGTGTCGGATCTCTCGAATCAATGTGAGATTTTTCTCACTAACTCTTTGCCAGTTTTTCTTTGTATCGGATAGCCAGTTTGGGCATCCAATGATTTGTACTCAGAAACTACTACATAATAATAAAACCCTCAGCTACTGCACCGGTTTTCTCGAGTTGGGTTTTTCCGGGGACATTGTCCAAAAACAACTGTGTAGATGTGTGTGTGTGTTTATTTCTCTCTTGTGTCGTATTTAGTTTCTGCAGTATTTATTTTGTGTAGGCTGCAGTGTATGTATTTCGATATTTGTTGTAGAAAACTGCAAGTAATTTGTTCAAGTAATTAACAAATAGGAGAAATATCATCAGTTTGCTGCAGTAGGAATCAGGTAACCGATTTTTCACATGGTATCAGAGCATAGATCGTGAGTAGGAGAGCTCAGAGTAGAAAGGAAAAAGGAGGTTCGAAATCCTGCCTTGGCAGCAATTCGAAACCCTAGAGGCAACGTAGTCCTTGGGCCAAGGAGGTCGAAGTTTTGAGTGAGATCGATTTCTCTTAGTGAGTCGACAGAGAAATTTGATTCTCTAGATCAATGTTGCACGAAGTGGGGATGCGGAAGTGTCATTTCCCAAAAATCTAGGAAGCAAAGCTTCTCAGAAGCGTCTACTATATATATATATATATATATATATATATATATATATATATTTATATATAAAAAAAACATGCAAAATACTAAATTAGTTGTAGAAGACATGAAAACATGCATATCTTTACATAAATCAAGATAGATATGGCATCCATTGTACATCAATGATTAATTATTCCAGCATCAACCATCTACAATCTAGGTTCCTCTTCTCTTGTCTAGCCTTTGCCTCTACTTCAATTCGGGATTTTAGTCAACATTGCCTAATTTTGATCAAACAACTTAATCCAAGCCTTATAATATGGTAGAGAAAGCTTAACATGCCTATTCAATGATTTTGACTTGAGTGAAGGGTATATAATTGTTAAGACCATGACAAAGGAGTTCAACAATCAATAACACCAATGGTGGGGTACATATAGGGCTTGGTGCTCTTGATTAAATGCCCATAACATGCCCTCATACATGATATAATCCAATGAAATGCCACAATCCCATTGATCCTGAAAATTGTTAAGTCTGCTGAATTTTGAATGGGATATGAAACTCTATTTTCTCCATATGAAGTCTGATGAGGTTGGAACCATTCTCAAACATCCCGAGTCATTTCATGGTAATGTTAAATATTTAAGTAAAAGTGACATTCTCCTTTATCTTTCATTTAAGAATTTAACATTACCATTAGGGAGCATTTAGAAAGTGTTTAGGGAGCATCAAGGCCCACCTTGGGAGTATTTGGAAAGTGTAGTTCCTCACATAACAGTTAGAAATTTCCAAAAAAAAAAGGCCCCACGGAACCATGTGAACCATCCTTTTTCTCTCAGATCTGCTTGTGAGCCGCGATGGATACACGCTCGAACCTCCACAGATTCGCATCGGATCCTTTCCAGATCCGCGGATTTGGTAGTAGGAACCGTGGATCGGCACCCCACGGATCCAATTTTCTAGGAATCGCCAAAAAAAGGCGGAACCACAAATCCAATTTTTCGATTCGCGATTCCGCCGAAGGATCGGTGGCAGATCCATATGGTGCAACACTACTCTAGATTGAAGCTTTCCAGAGGCAGAAGGGAGCAGCGTAGTTTCCTTGCAAAGAAGATTTTTAGCTGGAACACAGTTATTTTGCAGCAGTTGCTAGCAGAATAGCGTCAGAAGGAGAGAATAGCACATACTGAGGGAATTTCTTCCTTAGAGGACTTCTAGCCAAGAAGTTTGAATTTTCCAAGCAGAGCAGCAGTAGTTGTGTGCGGGATTTCTCTCTCCAGAAGGGAGTGCGAATAGCTAGGAAACAACTACATAGAGGAGAAGAGGGAGTAGTTCGACTTTTTCAAAAGAGATGGCATCAACTAGGTTGAGAGATCAAGATCAATTGGATGGAGCCTCCAACTATGTGATCTGGAAGGCTAGGATCTCTTATCTTCTAGATGAGCATGATCTCAAAACTTATGTCGATAGTGTGGTAGTTGTACCTGTCGATGCAAATCCGCTCAAGAAGAACAAGGCTAAGATGGCGAAGAGGATCATTCTCGAAGGGGTTCGAGATCATGTAGTATCCCATATAGTCGGCAAGGATACTGCCCGACAGATGTAGAAAGCCTTAGTTAGGCTATACGAAGGATCTTTCGAGCAACGGAAGATTTACTTATAGGAGAAGCTAAGATGCACAAGGATGTAGAAAGGGGAGCGTGTAGACCCCTTCCTTATGAGGTTTCAGGATTTTCGGGACTAGCTAGCTTTAGTAGGGTCAACGCCCCAACAGGCGTAATTTAGTAAAGGCCACCATCAATGGCAGTAGCAGCAGTGGGGTGAAACGGGTGAAGGAAGAGGAGGATGTGGCCCTTGCATAAAAGGGGAAACAAGAGCAGCGCAAAAGAAAGGAGGATATTTTGAAGATCAAGTGCTTCAGGTGTGGCAAGTTAGGCCACTACAACACTCAATGCCCTCTCAGAAAGAACTAGAAGGACAAGGAGGAGAATTAGGATCAGCAAGTTACATCCACTGAGATTGACAGATTGTCCTCCAAACTGAAGGAAGAGTTTGCCATGATTGTTGATATGCCTCCACGAGTGAGGTGGGGCGAACTAGAATTGTAGCCCCAGAGAGCTACAGGATGGGAAGGATCCTTGAGGAGTCCACCTCTTGTATCAAGACCTTGCTATGGGAGCCCAAAGTTAGCAGTAGCAGGATGGACTAGTGGCAGTTGGTGCAGTCATGTGCCAGAGTGACAGATGCAGTAGCTAGTAGCAAGCTGAGACTAAGCAACGCAAAGCAGAGTTGGTAGCAGTGCAGTTGGCACAGAGCAGAGTTAGCAACAGCACAGAGACTAACAACAGTTAGGACTCAGGTGACAGAGGCATCATACTGATCACAATTGATTTAGTATTTTGGATGCTTTTCAATCGCAGTTATAGTGGCAGCAGATGGAGAGAGGGTTGCAATGCAGAGGTAGTAGTTGACAATAGTTCAGCATGGTTAGTAGGAGCACAAATGCAGCTCATATCAAAGTTGCACAGTAGTTGGTGGGCAATAAAGCCAGACATTATTAGCATAGCAGGAGATTATTGGTTTGGGGTAGCATCGGATGTGCTCGAAGCCTCAAATTTTGTAGGGAGGCTTGGGCACAGGTATTCTGAAGAACCTAGAAGGTGTTTTGGGAAATTCCACCCAAAAGTGATTTTATTAAAATAATTAATATTTTTAACGAGGACCCTAATTCTAAGCTTAGGAAAATTAAAATATTAATGGGTGTTAATCTAATCAGGGGTGAAACTTCTAGAAAAAGACGGAGATCAAGTCAAAACGATTTAAGCATTTGATTAAGATGTAATTTAGGTCGTTGGTTGTCCAACATGAAGAAATAAGAAGGGGCTTGAGGGTCATTTGGAAAACACAAAGAGAGATCAAGAAATCGATTTTTTGAAGTGAGAAGTTCTCAGGAGGAAAAATCGATTGACGATATCTCTTGCAGCAGAGGGGCAAGGATAGCTTCCGGAGAGAAAGTGATTTTCTTAGCTGGAGAATCATCAGTAGACAGAGAGGCAGATAGTGATCCAATAGCCTTAACGCAGGGCCAGAAGGGCCACGCAGAAGCAGCAGAGAGGGAGAGAGAGAAGGTCGAAAATCAGAGCAAAGAGTCAGTTTAAAAGCGAGGGTGTGAGATAGGGAGGTTGAGAGCAGTGAATCAGGGCTACTGATCGATTCCCCAGTTGGGTGACGTTGTGCCTGAGAGGGTTGAGCTGGGACAGTGTAGAGCTTGCCAAGGGCACCTCATCTAGCAGCAGGAACAGTTGGGACTTTTTCTCAGTTATTGTGTGAGGGAAACTCACAAAGCTGTTGCCAGTGTTTCTCTCTGTAATTGAATAACCCTGTGAGATATTCAGTGATGTATTCAGATATTGCTACTACTTAATAATAATAAACCCTCAAAATTGCTACATCGATTTTCCCGCATTGGGTTTTTCCGGGGACTATTGGCCAAAAATAACGGTGTCGTATGTGTTTCTATTTTCCTTGCTTAGTTTCTATGTTTCAGAGTCATACTTAATTGGTGTAGGCTGCTTCAGTAATTTACTTCAATGTTTCAAGAAGAAATTTGAAATAAGCTTGTAATGTAATTTACAATCTAGGTGAAGTAGATTCAGTTAGTTGCAATAGGATTCCTAAGATTGTTAGATCTAGGAATTTTCACAGAGATGGTGCAGAGACAAAGTGATGCTTCAACAGGTTGCAACTCTAGAGCACATTCCTTACTAAGAGGGAGTGTTGATTTATGTAGCATCAAATGTGCTCTTGCCTCGAGATTTGGCAGAGAAGCTAAGACACATGCATTTTCCAATACCCAGAAATCATTTGGGAAAATTCCACCAAAAGATGGTTTAATTAAAATAATTAACTTTTTTAAATGGTTCCCTAAGTCTAAACTTAGGAAATCTGGTTAATTAAAGGGTATTAATTAAATCAGGTGTGAATCTTCTAGAAGAAGACAAGGATCAACTCTTTGTTAATCTTAGTCATTGATTATGTTTTAATCTTGGCCGTTGGAGCTCCAACAAGAGATTATAAGAAGGAGCTTGATAGGTACTTGGAGAACACATATCGAATGAGAGATCAGAGATAGAATTTCTCAAGAGTAGCAACGTTGAGTTGCTGGAGTGAGATCGAGTGATCTCCTTGTAGTGAGGGGCAGGGATAGTAGTCTGGAGGAGAGTTTTTCCAGATCCGAAGGGTGCAAGGCAGAGAAGGCATAGAGCAATTCAGAGAGGCAATGAAGAGCTTCAAAGGGAGTTCGAAATTCAGCTGGGAGAGTTGAGATCTAGTGCTAGAGGCCGGGGTGTGAGACTAGAGGGCCAGAGGGTCAAATTTCCAAACAGCAGAAGAGGAGTTGACGCAAAGCCCACCAAGTGTGATGCAGAGCTGCATAGGATTGATGCAGAAGCTACGCAACGGCAGCGTGGGGCCAGCCAGCCTGTTCCTGATTAGTGTCGGATCTCCCAAATCGGTGTGAGATTTTTCTCACTAACTCTCTGCTAGTTTTTCTCTGTATCAGATAGCCATTTTGGGCATCCAACGATTTGTACTCATAAACTACAGCATAATAATAAAACCCTCAGTTGTTGCACTGGTTTTCCCGAGTTGGGTTTCTCTGGGGACATTGTCCAAAAACAACTGTTTAGATGTGTGTGTGTTTATTTCTCTCCTATGTTGCATTTAGTTTCCACAATACTTATTTTGTGTATGCTGTAGTGTATGTATTTCAATAATCGTTGTAGAAAACTGCAAGTAATTTGTTCAAGTAATTAACAAATAGGAGAAATATCGTCAGTTTGCTGCAGTAGGAATCAGGTAACCGTTTTTTCACAAGAAAACTATCCACCTCCGAATCTGTATCAAGGACATTTGTGATCCCCTCTCACACAACATTCACGAAAGGGCAGAGAAGAAAGAGGTGTTTAACCTCCTCCAGAGCCAATCCACAAAGAGGACAGAAGCGCAGACGTTGAACACGTCTCTTAATGAGGTTCTCCTAGGTAAGGATGCAATTGTGGGTGACTAACCAGATAAAACATTTAATTTTTAGCAGCACCTCCCACTTCCACATAGAAGCCATCCACCTTGCATAAGGCTCAGCATGAAAACAAGACGTGATGTAAGAATAGGCAACTGTAACAGAGATGTCACCATCAGAACCCAAATCTGCCCTGGCCAGCTTATCAGGTCTGTCTGAAAGGGAGAACCCTGCATTGACCAGTTAAAGACGGAAAATTGACCATCTGTTTGCCAGCTCGTCAGGAATACCCAAAATCTGTGAAGAGGGCCACAAGGGAGAAGACAGAGGATTGCAGCGGCCCATTCCAATGTGTGATAAAGTATAAATCTCCTGCTCATTCAGGCTCGAATGTTGGGAACAAGCAGATTATGCCCTTCAGTCATTCTTTTGATGGCATCCAGGCCAATGAAGACCTTGTCACCTCTGCCCACCTACCAGGAAAGGCTACTGCAAAACCAAGGTCTGACTTTCATGAGGCTTCAACAAATATAGGTTGCATTCTTTTTAACAAGGGCTCCGGAGGATACCCAATCTTCAGATTTGAGCTATGGAGATATTTATTCCGAATGATTGCTTACGAGTGTCCGGATCCAAAGAACACTCTCCATAAACTCTTGATGAGGAAGGCTTGGTTAAATCATTTTGTATCTCTCATGCCCCATCCACCAGTGGAGATCGGCTTGGACAACGATGCTAAAGAGGACAAATGATATCTTTTTTTTCCCACAGGCCCCATTCCAAAGGAAGTTAGAAAAGATAGCATTGACCATGTTAATGACAGCCAATGGGAGATGGCACAAATGCAGCCAATAAAATGAGATTCCCTGTAGGGTGGCTTTGATCATTATCAGACATCCACCAAGGGTGAGCCACTTGTGGTCCCAGCAAGTAATTTTCTTTTGTATTTTGTCAACCAACCACTGCCAATCCCCCAACACATATTTGCTAGGTTTTAATGTAAAACCCAGGTACTTAAAGCCGACAACCAGAGACCTGATCGATACACCAAAAAGTGCCACAAACTGGAGAACCTCCTCCTTGTCTACCCTGATGGAGATGATCTCTGATTTGTCATTGTTCATAGAGAGCCCAGAAGCATTCTTGAATTTGGAGAGGATGTGAATGCCTTGCCATTCAGATAATTTGCACTCACCAGCTCGTGGCAATGTTTTTTGATACCCTGCAGCCATTGATAGTGCCCCTGTCCTTTGCCTGCCTCAAACTTCTAAATGCATCTATGACCATAATGAAGAGGAGGGGAGAAATAGAACACCCTTGGCGCAGATCCCTGGATATCTTTAAAAAACCAGTCGACTGACCATTAATAAATACAGCCATATTCGTTGTTGAAACACATGCCCTAATCCAATTGATGTGATGGCGGTCAAAGCCTGTCTTATGGAGTATCAGTCTGAGAAAATCCCACTCGACACGGTTATAAGCTTTCATAAGATCAATTTTCATCAAACATGCATTCAGGTTACGTGATTTAATAGAGTGGATGCTTTCCTGTATGATTGCCACAGCATCCTGAATGTGCTGATCAGGGAGAAAGCCAAACTGCTTTGGTGTGATATGATCTGAAATGATCCTCTAAATTCTATTTGCGATTAATTTAGAAATCATTTTGTAGATAGTGTTACATAAAGAAATTGGTCTATAGTCAGAGAGATATAGAATTTGCTTTTTTGGGAATCAGGGTGAAAAAGGTAGAGTTAATGGCACCTGCGATGTGAAATCATTTTGTAGACAGTGTTACATAAAGAATTTGGTCTATAGTCGGAGATATAGAATTTGGTTTTTTGGGAATCAGGATGAGAAAGGTAGAGTTAATGGCACCGGAGATGTGACCTGAAATACGAGACTCCTCCGCCATCTCCAGATAGTCTGCGCCCATGATGTCAAAGAAGAACAAGAAAAGTTCCACTGGCCATCCATCTGGACCCGGGCTTTTATCATTCGCCAACTCTTTCAAAGTCGCTTGTAATGCATCCGGAGAGATAGGCCTATCCATCATCTCCAGCCCTCTTTCATTTACCATCTGGTGGAACAAGTTGGCCAAATCTATTTGATCAATAATATTTGTTACTTCTGAAACCCTGTATTGGGACTTGAAATTATTATCGGCCTCATTCTGAATGTCACGTTTTGATGTAAGAATCTTATTGTCCCTTCCTATAATATACCAAATGGAATCTATACTCTTCCGTTTGGAGGCCACCCTATTAAAGAAATGGGTGTTCTTTTCACCATCTCTGATCCAGCACATTCTACTTTTAAGTCTCCTTTCATCTGACTATTTTTTCAGAATATTGTTCATCTTCTCCATAAGATTGAGGATTTCCTTCTTAGAGCTATCGGAAAAGAAACCGGGCATCTCTTGTGGTTCATTTACCACTAAATAGCTAGCAAAAGGCTGCTGAGGTGGTAGTGGTGGCTGATACCTTGTTGCCACGAGGTCTAGATCTGCTTAGTGAGGCTTTGAACTAGGCTCGTTAGATTTTGCAGTAACAGTCCCCAAAGGTCTAGACTGTAGGAAGGAGACTAGACGGGTGATGACCTAGAGGTGAATGGCTAGGAAGTCATCTTTTGCATCTGTTTTAATACAATAAAGAGAGTTGTGTGGAAACTAATTATTCCTGAACAATTGTGTAGTCTTTATCTGAATGTGCAGTAAAACTTTGTAGATTAGAGATCAAAATCAATGAATAGTACATATCTAATATGAATAGTCCTGATGATTATGGAAAATCATGAGCTGGAACTTTTGTATTGATTGGAAATATGCCCCTATGCATGCTAAAAGGAAATCTAATTCTAAGTAGAGGAATAAAAATAAGATAACAATGAATTGAGTCATTTGAATTTATAGATGACATCATCAGAGAACTTGATATAGAAAGAGAACGGGCTTCGTTTTCTTTGTTTCTTATCTGCATGCAATATGCTTAGATATATATGCATGTTATGAATCCTAATTAACAACTAATTGACTAGTGTCAACCCAAGGAGACAATCTAACATGCTAATAATTAAAACTTCGCCTCATCTAGCTTGCAAACAAGCATACAATATATATTTGAGGTCTAACCATACCTCAAGAAATTCTGTGATTTGCAAACAACTTGATGTTTATTTTGCTTTGGTCAAGGTTGCTTTGCATGACTATGTTGACTCCAGATCTGGGTTCTAGGGCTGTCTTTCTTGAACATCCTCGCCAATGCCCACTCATTGTCATGCCATTTTTATGGAGATATCTCTGTTAATATGCTTTGTTATCTTTCTTACTAATATTTTGTATATATTAGTGTTTCTGACGATGTAATTTGGCATGAAAGTACGAAGTTATGACAACTCCCTTGTTTCTCTGCCATTGGTCTCGATTACCATTATGTGTATTATGAACTGGGGTGCACAGTTTTAACTGCATGTCTTTACTTCAGATTCATAAATTATGACAACCTCTCGATCAGTGTATTCATCAGGTATGTGTACATTGTACCATATATAAGTGAACCACTGTATCTATTGTTACCAAGTCGGGTGTCATGCAAGTATCTTAGATTATAAAGGAAGATTTATACATAGCTAAACCTAGGATTTCAGCCTAAAATCAAAGGAAGCTGACATAATTTTATCCTAGCAGGATTTAACCATTGGAAAACATCATACAGATAAACAGATATACAAACTTCTTTAATAACATGCTGTGCAATTAGTGTACAAATGGAAGACCATGCACCTTCATGGCTAAGATTAGCTTCGACTAATTGTACTCAATTTTTTAACTTAGAATGAATTACTATTGCTTGCACTCTGTTATTTGAATTTCTGAGCATAGAGGTAACATACTAAACTTGTTCAAAGCTGATAATTAATGCCCAAAACAGACACCAAAGTGGCTTACCCAAGTTTTTTTATTTGGCATCTTTGGTGGGGACTGATAACCTCCGTTGATCACTCAGCCAAACCAACCTTCCTCGCTCATATGTTGTAGTCTTTAATGCTAATGGAGATGGTGACGTTTGCTAGAGAGAATGAGATTCAGTAATGGCAAGGATATACACATCTATATATCCTTTTCTATCCTTGATTCCTCATTATAAGCCCTGGGTGCATTTATTTATTTATGTATTTGTTACTGTAGTCAGCGTCAGTCCCTCTTTAGATGTGTCATTGAATGTTTGGTTGGTTTGATTTGTCTACACAAAATTTATTTGAATTCTCGTCCTGAACTAATACTGAGTTTCCTAAGGTGGGTTCAACTTCCCTCCGTAACAGGTTTGATAACTTATTTTAGATCTTTGTCTTTTAATGTGCAGGGAAACTTTAGGAATTCTGATCTGTAAAACAGGATGCATTTGAGGTTTAGGAGAACATCAATATTTAGGAGAGAATATGAACATAGTTCACAAAATCAATATCCACTTTAACTGGGACGCTGCCACTAAAAATCTTATTTAAGGATTTCGAGAACTGTAGTATATAAATCTCTTGCATTTAGTTTAAGTGGGAGAGTATCTTGCCTGTCTTCATGCCTTTATTTGTAATGACATAGAAATCTCTTGGTTTTTTGGCTTTTAGTACCAGTAATCATTATGCGAATTACACATAAAGGCAAAAGGATTATAGATGTAGCCTTGTATGCGAAGAAAAATATTGAGAGGCAATACTGATGGTTCATCTGATATGTTTGTGCTATACTGGCGAGTGTTAGAAAACTAAAGTTTATTGGAGAAGTTTGATTAAGGCCAACAGTTATAGGTGGTGTGGGAAAATTACACTTGTTTTCTTAGTTTGATTTTTGTGCATATAGATGGTTCATGTATAAAGGCTAGGAGAAGTCTAACACGAATTTCAACTTGCACAGGTCTTTCTTGATTTCAGAATCCAGGTGCCTGAAGAGAGGAAGAGTTTGCCAGGTCATCTGCACGTGAATTGGAACAATATAGAATCTTGAAAATAAATATGTTCTTGCCCCTGGAAAGGGCCTAAACCACTTCTAACAATGCTATCCTGATGTTTGGGAATATGCCTAGGCTGGTGAAGTGCAAAGGGGTCAAGAGAGTTGAAGGCCGTTTGGGCATTTGTTCTAGATTATGGCAGGGGACAAGTACATGTTTGTTGTGTACTGCTAGAAAAATATATCACCTTTAAAATAAAAGCTGGGTTTATGAAATGAGTCCCTTGTGGCTTGAGATGTTTTGGGCACCGGTACAAAAAAATGCATATCAGCCGTAGGTGAAATACTTTGGCAGTAGTCGGAACAAATTTGATTATTTGTCGAGATGTTTTTGTGGAAAACGATTGGAGGGGTACTTCACGTTGTAATGCGTTTCATTTGAACTTTTATTAGAATATTATTCAAAATTAGGTTGCTTTTAAAACCTTTCTTGCATTTCCTTCTACTTTCTCTATTGTGACTTAATTTTCCTACGGCACTGATTCATATATTTGAATATTAAGTTGGTCCATGTACCTACCAGTCATCAACAAATGTCCTTTCAAGTATTCCCTTGAGCTTTCTCGATTTTGGATATTGACATGAATTTCTGAAGCTATTAATAATTCAACTGTTTTAGCTTGATGTTGAGACGATTATCAGTATCCTATCCAGTTGATCGTTCATGACAGTGGTGGCTGATATGGAGTAATTCTTGTAGAAAATTTCACTGATAAAAATTGAGATTGGTTCAGTTAGCCATGCCAAACTATAGAATGACACCTGTAATGTATTTAATTACCCCAAATAGGCATAGTTGGCCAAAATATAATCTCGGCCACATCTATAATGTGTATAGTTAATGTAAATATACATGGTTATTAAGAGTCACAAGTAACGAATATTCATTATCTTTATGACACTTCACATATTTAAAGTTTAAACTAGTATACTCACATTAAAAATATTAATGTGGTTGATATAGCTGAAGGTTTCATAAATATTAATCAAAAAAACTATTGTAACAAGAAGAATGTTTTGCTAAATAAAATTTCTATGTTTTGCTAAATAAAATTTCTTTATATATAAATAAATATTATAAATAATAATGAGGAGCTTATCATGGAGGAACTTATTAGAATTGGAATAATCGCAAATCCCTAGGAAATTGGTAGGTAGGGATCCAAGTGGCAAGAATCTAATATTTTAAATTTATTAAAAGTAATGGACCATTCTGCTAAATAAATATTTGTATATAAATATAAATGAATGTTATAAATAATAATGATGAACTTATTAGAATTGGAATAATCTCAAATCCCTAAGAAATTGGTGGGCGGGAGCCACCGAATCTTTTTTTTTTTAATTTATTAAAAGTCAATGCAACTTAACAAACTCTTTAATACACTACAGCTGTTGATAAGCATATGTTAAGCATATTCCCTTGAGAATCAATCTAGGCCCTCAATTAAAAAAAGAAAATAAAAAATCAACAAAGCTTCATCCACCTTAAGTTGAAATAAAAAGCCTTTGGCAATACCTTGCACTGAACACTATAAACACCCCTTCTGTTACCGAATTTACATTATTATTTATATTTGATCTCGATACATTATATTTGTGGCTTCATCCACCTTAAGTTGAAATAAAAAGCTTTTGGCAATACCTTGCACTCTCTGAACACTATAAACACCCCTTCTGTTACCAAATTTACATTATTATTTATATTTGATCTCGATACATTATATTTGTGGCTTCTCGTACTTTTAAGATGAATGCTTGATTTGTAACCCATATGGTTTATAACAATTGGTATCACAGTGAATATGCATCTTGTTGGTGTATGGTGGATCTCCCTTTTTATATGACAACAAAACTTCCTTTGTGAAGATGTATGCCTTTGAAATAATTGTTGACTAGAATATTAGTCTCGTTTTACGACAACAAAACTTCCTTTGAGAAGATGTATGCCTTTGAAATAATTATTGAATAGAATATTAATCTCTTTTCACTCCTACATTGTATTGAATGTATCTTTTTAACCTCATTCACCTAATTTTCTGATCATTTGGTTAACATTAATAAAATGATCTTTGTTAATCTCAAAAATTCTGTAACAGTAATAAAATGATCTTTGTTGGTCTCAAGAATTCTATAACAAAATAATACAAAAAATTCATACCAAAATATATTAATTTTTCTAGCTATGCTTGTAACTTCTCTATCAAGAATATCCACTTTATTAATCCAACCACCATTGTACGCATCAACATCTCACCAAACTTCATTATAATGGCAATATATATATTAAAATATCACTGGAAGGTTTAGCCTGGTCACGGGCTTAAGAACTTTAAGCAATGAAGGAAGAACATGTATAGATAAGGGCACGTTCGGATAGGAAATTGCCACTGGAGGTAGGAGCCATCGAAAGAAAAATGTTGCATGTCGTTTACCTCAACTAATAGTTAAGGAATAAAATTTCCATGAACTTTACTTTTATTCAAAGAAATATGTTTGATTTTAAATATAGACACTGTAATTAAAAAAATTAAACCAAGCATTCATGTAAGGTTGGAGGCAGGTCATGGAGGGACAAGTTTGTTAACCGAACTCGTACATCAGTGGCATATTTCAAAACACGCACTTGAGTCCCATGTTTTAAGTAGAAAATATTATAACCTATATTTATATTAAGATTTTAAAACTTTTATATTGATCACAAGAATTCAACCGACTTCATGTTTCATGTGAAAAAACACTATAACCTAAATGTGTATTGAGTTTTTAAAACTCATTAAATTATAATTTTAGGGTAGGGGTTTTAAAGCACATTAAATTATCATTTTAGGGTTAAGGCAGTGATCCATGAAGAATTCAACCAACTACATATTTTAGGTAAAAAAACGTTATAACTTATGTGTATTAAGTTTTTAAAACCCTTATATTAAATGTAAATTTGGGACCAGGTTTGTGATCCATGAAGAATTCAACTATTTGCATGTTTCAGGGAAAAAGCACTAAAACTTATGTGTATTGAGTTTTTAAAATCTTTATATTAAATTATACTTTTAGGGTCAAGGCTGTGATCCACAAAAAAAATCAACCATTGTTAGACTTGCAGAAGTACAAAAATATGTTTGACTTGGCATAGTATTGAGTTTGTTTATATGGTTTCATTGGACCACAACTCCAATAATAATAATAATAATAATAGGTCAAAATATTAAATTATAATTTTATAATAAAACCATAACCGTAGCGATAAATCAGCTCTCTAAACATTGTCACTTCTTGAGCAAACGAATCTATGAATGTATTTTCATGTTCAGAAATATATTTTTCCATATACATAACAAATGTTAATACAAACAGACACAAACATATTATAACCAACATAGATCCATCTTAATTTTGGATCTATTAAGCGTCGAGAAGGATCAAATCCCTCAAGGTGCAAAACTCTTTCTTGAGTGCAAAACTTGAGGAAGGTTTGCACCTCAAGAAATTTGATCCCTCTCGGTGCTTGATAGATTTGGAGTTAAGATAGATCTACATTGATATAATGACATTGGTGTGTAACCCACATCACATTTGAAACCTCCCCCTCTCACGTTTAGAATTTTTAGATGGATGATAGATCCATTGTCGGAAAATGAGGTCATTGGTGACCCTAAAGACTTAACAACATTCGTTGTAAAGACTTTTTGTGGGTTTTGCATAAGTGTCTTATCAATTTGGTGAATCATTAGGGTTGATATAAAACTTTATATGTTAATAATTACATCATATTTGTTAGTTTGAAAAAAGAGTGGTAGAAAAAATAGTGTTTTCTTGGGGGTCTTACTATCCCTTCCACATAACATAAAGTTTGAAATTTTATAATGTTCTATTCTCATTCAAATTAAAAGTACTATTTAATCATCACAAAGTGACCATCTTTTTAAGTGGAGAAGGGAACCATTCAAAAGGTTACAAGGATGGTAGTGAAATCAACCATGTCAAAAATTATGGTAGAATGGTACTCTTAAATATGAAATATAAATTTTAATGGTTAATATAAAAAGAACACAAATTGAGTTAATGAAATTGAAAAGTAGTTGGTGTTGTATCTACCATGATGAAGAGAAATAAATTTCAATAATTTCAATGTACCTAGAAGATTCAACATATTGTTTGTTTTTGTGGTTTAATAGAAAGAGTAAATCATTTTTTATAAATAAGTCAATGTTTATTTCAAAGTTTAGAGGATTCCCAAATACCAAAGAATTCACATCTATACAAGGGATGGTGATCTTAACCAAAGATTTGAAGAAATGGAGAATAACATCATTAATCGTAAATGATGTCAACATATTTGCCTAGCAGAAGAATTCAGCAAGGCTAACAATGTAACCAAAAACCTAACCATTAATATAGAAGATATGTTGATAAGCATTGCATCTTTTGATGCATTTCTCTCGTGATTAAATAGACCTTTTGAGATTTAAGAAAGATGACTATAAGATTCAATTAATTCTTATATTAGAGGAGAAATCAATGTGTAAATAAGAAGCCTCAATTGTAGGAATTATGTAGAGAGGATCTCCATTGTCTTCACTTCATTAGCATGAATAATAAATTATTGTTGCATAATCAACCTAAGAAAATATGAACAAAATATACACAAAATACTAATGGTGGGTTCTATGCTCCAATATTTATCATTAAGCTTCAAAACAACACTTGTGCATTACTAGAGTGTCTCTTAATCTCACTCATTCGTTTTGTATTTTGTTGTCTTCAAGTAAAGAAATGGGTTATCTCTTTATACAAAACTAGCTTTCTAGACGTATCGAGAAAAAATAAAACAAAATATAATAAATTGAGATAACTACTTAAAACATTTATGGGAGCCCACAAGAGCGGGACTAGTGTGGGACATTAATCAATGAATATTCTAAAATATGCCATTAAGGTTTATTATACTTTGTTGTTTTCAAGTAAAAAAATGAACTATTATTTATATAAAACTAAATTTCTAATGCATCCATTATATATATATATATATATATATATATATATATATATATATATATATATATATAGCATCATATCATCAACTACAATAATGTGACATCAAGCTATCATCACATTAGTAACATATCAAGAAACCAAGACATCACAAAGACACACATGTTTTTAGGTGGAAACCCGTACAAGAGAAAACAACCAATCTTCTTCTGCTTTATCTTCAATTATTTACATAGATTCGTAGGCTACAACTTGTTAGAGGCAACTCCCCCTAAGAAATGCAAGTTGCCACTTGCGGTAGGCTACAACTTGATTGAGGCTCCGCCCTTGATGATGAGTAGGATCCAACTTACGCTAGGCTCCAACTTGATTGAAACTCCAACATCGAGAATGAGTAGGGTCCAACCTGATTGAAGCTCCAACGTCAGTGGAGGCAATAACATATATCTTCAACTTCCTTATGTGCCTCTATTTCATGTAATTTTCAAACTAGATCCATTGTCATAATATATCATTGAATCAAAAGTAATGTCACCATTTACAATATGAAATCTTTGTCATTGTATGACCCACATTCACCGTCACAACCTGCAACCATTGCCACTATAATAACCTACCACCATCACCATTGTCATGTTTGACAACCATTGTCATAAATACTACCACAATTCTCATATAAATAATTGTCACTAGCTATCATGTTGTTTCTCATATTCTTCTTCTATCAATTCATCAATAGGACACTCAATCCCCTTCTCAGAACTTGTTTTCATAATAACTCCAAAACCACTTCCACCCTACTCATAGTCTCTTAAAACATACAAAAGGGAAGTTGGTCATCAAATGAGTGCCAAAAGGACATCGCACACCTCTAGTTAGATTCATCTTTTAAGTTCTAATCGCCCAGTTTCTTCCAAAACTCAATTTGGACAAATATAGACCTCAATAGCTCATAAAACCCATATAGAAACTATATAAAAATTAAGGGTTCTACACAAGGCCCTTTTTTGGGTGCACTTCTACAGAATGGACATACTCTGTCATTGGTTCTACAAAGTGCTAGTTGAAAAGAGATAAAGTTGTGAGATAATGGATAATATATTAAAAATAAAAACTACAGACCAAACTTGGTAATTGGTGGAGGTCGAAGCCAAGACCTCAACATTAACCACTCAAGCCACTACCATTTGCGCTATCTGATGCCACTTTTGATGGAATTCAACTAAGCTACTATTGTTGCTGCTACAACACCCTCCAAATTTTTGGTCTTCACCCAAATTTTGGAGCCTACCTTGATCTTGCATACTGTCATCGCAAACATTGAGACTCATTGCATATCTTTTCACTAAGTGTTTTGCCGCCATTTGCAATAAATTCAAAGTGTTGTCCTTTTGAATGTCAAGTGTCGCACAGGATATATAAGCTTGTTTTCATGGCTTCAAGAGGTTATCTTTGTCTACATGAGTTTTTCGTACTATGTAAACATTCATCGCACTCATTTACAAATTTTTAAGCACTATCACACAAGTGTCGTCATGGTCGTCGCAATCTAGCGTATCTTTGGTGTCACACTTGTCGTCGCAAAATTGTTGCACTGAGGGAAGTTTGTTTTTCATGTGTTTTGGATGATCTATGTTATGTCATCAGGTGTTCTAAGTGTGTGATCACAGTGAAGTCCTATCATTGTTCACATCACTTTCATCAATCCCACACTTATCCAAATTTGGAAAACTTATGACCAAGCAACTTAGCCTCATTTGACCCTCTTGAATTGCACATTATGCTGTCTCAGCCTCAAGCTCGAAACCTACCCTTTGGCATTGGGCAATGCGTAGTTCCTGCCTCCCAAGAATGTGCACTGCGTAATCACAATGCTCAAGATTAGCGTCTAACCCCAAAAATTGTGCAATTTCTCTCTCCTTCCCAATTAGTATTGCACATTGCGCAATCACAAGGCTTAAGCCTCATCCTTTAGCCCTGGAACTGCACAACTGCGCAATAATTTTGCCTCCTCTGCCTTCTAGAACTATGCAGTCGGAAAAATCAGTTCTCAAGCCTTCAACCTAACTCCCTGAGCTCCGCAATTGCGCATTGCACAGTCTCAAGGCTCAACCCTGACCCCTCACTTCTTGATCTATGCAATTGCGTAGTCACTGAGCCTCTCCCTCAGCCTTCCACCCAGTTTGGGCTCATTCAATGGACTGTCATGCAGCATGTTAGACTAAGGGTTTATCTCACTGATGTTGTCTTGTCATGAGTGAATTTCAGACACAGGTATGCTATCATACCATGACAGGATGATGATGAAGGAGATGGAGAAGGGGAACATGCAAGAAGACACCTTTGTAGATGAATATGCAAGCGGATCAATAAGAAGAAATCAAAGGGACACTAGTTTGCGACTCTTGCTCAACATATGATATTGTTGAAGGCTACTCATCTCTAAGCCATATGGAGGTGGGCATAAGAGCACTCTCAAGAAGACACATAGCAAGAAGTAGCAAGAATGACTTGACATTGCCATGTCATCATGTAGTCCATGTCATTAGTTTCATGTCATGAGTCACCATGTGCCACATCACTTTTGTGGATTATGTAAATTTATATTCAAAATGTATTGTAAAGTGGAAGTCCAAAGGACATGTACAAAATATGAAGAGTCATGTAAAGTTGAAAAGTCATAGGAAGTCAAACAGTCATGAGGGTAGTCAAAGAGTCACAAGGGAGGTGAAGCATCACCCGATTGGTTATATATACACCCTCATTGTATGAGCAAATAACTTTTCACCTTGGATCCTCCCACAATGCATCAGAGAGACAAGCTAGTTCTTTTGGGGAGCAAATAGTGGCTCCAACGCTCCACTATTGGAGCTAGTGGTGTTCGTTGTATACATGTGTCTGGGGACTTTTACTTAATATATGAAGCTTGATGGTCAGCATGTCCTCATGCATGGATTATGAATGTTTGGAAGACTGTTATGTAAATGTTTATAATTCATGTTTGTTTTCACTTGTACTAAAGTTGTTGAACTATTTCAGTTATTTTAGTGCTTATCATATTGAGAATGTGTCGTAATGGTTGCAATTCTCATTGCATCTTTGTGGACTATTCCATTGGATGTTAGACAGATATCTCTCGTTGGTGTGTTTCTATCAAAGTGGTACTATTACCTCTCTGTTATAGGCTCACCTTCTTTTCTCTCCGCAGTGAAAGAACTTTGACACACCGACAATCGAACACTCACCAATCACACTCGCTTTTTTAAGGCACACGTGTTCCTCTCTCTTGCTGACAGTTAGAGCCAAGGAAAATAGTTAAGAAAAAGGGTACCGGGTCGTATTCTAGATGGGCCTCCTATTGAAAATGGTGTGAGGTGTAATTGGGACCATATATTAGGGAAATTTCTTGAATGTTGGCAAGTCCAACATTGTCAACATTTATGGTGCTAGAAGGAGGGAAGCTAGATTTTTATGGCTAATAACCTCACCCACCCTCATCATACTTCTTTTGGTCAAGGAAACAATATTCCCAACACCTCCCTTGCTTATATGCTTGAATTTGGCGAATCTTCTCAGCCCAATCTTGAACAAAGCTGTGAAATCTCTTACGAGCACATTTGGGCCATTCGACCCAGTCTTGAACAAAGCTGTGAAATCTCTTATTTTCCAAAGAAGAATGCAACCACTCCTACTGGGATAATGGTTTCGACAGTCGAAGATCTGGTTCTCGCCACCCCTAAGGAGCTAGCAAAGACCGCAAAAAGCGCAGAGAAACCAAAGAAGCCACCATATTTTAACAAAGGTGATGCAGAGAATGTTATACTCTCAAATGATACTTTCTGCAAGTTAGTTGGTGAAGAAGAAGAGGAAGAAGATCCATCAGATTCTGGGAGAAGAATAGGAAGATCCATCATATTATGACGAAGACAAGGAGAACATAAACGAAGATATGGTGAGCCAAGATCTGGATGAGGTGACTCATGACCCACTAGCTCTACCGGGTGTTCTACATAAGATGCCGAGGCACCCAGAAAAGTTGTTAAAGAAGCATGAGCCTGACAAAACAATGAAGGTAGAGGACCACTTGGAGAACTTCTACCTGCATTTGCAAATGCTTGAGGTATGTTATGATGATGTTGCATGTAGACTTTTCCCTCATACCTTGGATGGAAGAGAAGTTTTATGGTATCATAATCTCCCTCTGAACTCAATCCAGAACTAGAAAGAGTTTAAGAAGTTGTTTCTTGAAAAAAATTCCGATGACAAAACCCTTGCCATGTTATTGAAAGAGTTGGGTAATCTGAAAATGGAGCAGAAAGAAAAGTTTAAAGAATTCAATTAGAGGTTTAATCATATATTGAACATATTTCCTCCAAATACAAAACCTCATGACTCCTTCACTATTTATTATTATACTTTTTCCTTATCGACAAACATCACACAGTTCATGAAGAAACTATGAAAGCGACACTTGGAGAGAATTATGAAGAAGAAATTGCAACTGAAAAGGACTTGCATGTAATAGGAGTCATCATTGACAATGAATCATCAAAGGACTCCAAAGACACGAGCAAAGGGTCTCAGGCCTCCACAAGCAAGGCCAAGGGAAGGGAAGCTATCGATCTTAAGAGCTTGACCCATACAAACAAGTCTTTGTCCAATGAGTTGGCAGAGTTGAAACAGAGTTCAAGTGAGACCACCGTAAGTAGCAAGCCTCCTAAGTTCAACTTTATGAGAAGGGATACCAACTTTGGAAGTAGCATAAATCAACTAGCTAAGTCTGAACAAAGCTCGAACGTCATGCTAAATGTTGAGAGCATGGGCATGGAACAACATTGTTCATTTCATCAGGAATATCACTCAAAAAATACATTCCTACAATGGAACCACAACATGAATGCTCTAGTTGTGCATTTCATCGACATAGTACTTTAAAATGAGCATACTAAGCCTATGAAAGAAAAGGAAGAAATTGTGATTGTTGGGCATGTAGTAAATACACTCAGTTGTGTATACATAGCTGAAAAGAAAATTTCTGAAAAGTAGCCACTGAGTGAGTACCCGGCTCAAAAGAAGAATGGTCGATATAAATTGAGAAGCCAAGGTCTGCTTTCTGAACCAAAGTTGACAAGGCAGAAACTACAAGAACATTTGTTAAGGAAGATCACACTTCCTATCAACTCAGTGCAAAATGCCTAGAGAAAGTCTGGAGACACTACTACAGCGAAGAGTACTTCTGCAATTGTAAAAGAAAGTCCATTACTCCCGAGGTATCTGATCAAGTTACTCCTCGAGACACTTGAGCGGTCCCCTCTGCGCTTGATTATAATATAGTCGAAGGCATGAATAAATTCGCACTAACATTTCACTCTTCGAACTTACAAGGACTGCGAGCTAGCAGGAACTTCTCATCTATGCTCTTGAACAACCTGCCTCAGGTAACAATGCTTCTTTGCAAAAGGGATTTGGTAATTCTTGTGGTCCCCTGGAATCAGTACCTAATGCATTAACATTAGAAGTTAACACACTATGCCCTCTATTTTTGTTAACGTTTGAAATTTTTAATTACAATGTACACAATTTCTTAGTTGATTCTGGTGCATCGGTGAACGTAATGCTTCTATCTATAGCTAAGAAAATCAATGCAAAATGGGACAAAATAGATGAACATATCGTTCATCTAGAAAATGTTAGTTTTTGTAGCATCAGATATGTTCTAGCCTTGAAATTTTGTGGAAAGGCTAGAATGCATGAGATATCCAAAACCTAGAAATCGTTTCTGGAAATTCCACCTAGGAATGACTTAATTAGATTATTAGTCAGTTTTTAAATATTCCTAAGTCTAAACTTAGGGAATATGACTAATTAATAAAAATTAATTAATTCAAGGTGTGAATGTTATAAAAACTCATACAGATTGACTTCAAGTTAATCCTAGCCATCGATTAAGATCTAATCTTGGTCATTGAAGTCGCAACAAAGGATTATAAGAAGAAGTCGATGGGCATTTGGAGAAGTGACTTGAGCAACAATTCCTTGTGCAGATCAAGTAGCAACAGTCAATTGTCGAAGAGAGAGCTAGTGGATCGAAGCAGTGAGAGAGGGGTAAAGACAATGAACCCGGAGGAGCTATTCCACATCCGGTGAGTGAATTTGTAGAGAGGCAGAAGAGCCACAGAAAGGTTGACGTTGGGGCAGCACAATAGCCTCTGGGGAAAGACGAGTTTCAATGCCAGAAGTTGGACAAAGGTTCCAGAGGCTAGGAGAGACATTTCCCAGATAGCAGTAGACCAAATGGCTTAAGGAGAAGCTGGTTTAAGCTAAGTGCAAAAGGGACTGTGTTAGTGTGACACAGTAGCTGCGCAGAGCCAATTTGGATGACTTACTTGGAGCTGAGGTCAGAGCATGAATTTGCCTGTGGAGTGAGGAATTTTCCTCACTACATTCTTCTTGCCAGCATTTGTTTTTAGGATTTCTGGTCTCAGCATCCATTTGTACTCATTATTTCATTGGTCCTTAAAAATAAAACCCTCAGCTATTGCACTGGTTTTCCGAATTTGGGTTTTTTCAAGGACATTGGTCCAAAAATAACTGTGTAAATTTATGGGTGTGTGCCAGCATTTCTTCTTGTGTTTATTTCATCTGTATTTTATTTGTGTAGGTTGCAGTGTGATTGATTCAGTATTTGTTGTGGCAAAAAGTAAATAAATTGTTAAAAATTAATTTAACAATTAGGAGAATTATTTCCAGTTACTTCAATAGGATTCAGATTTCCAAATTTTCACATGGTATGAGAGTGCAGGTGATCGGATGGAGAGCTCGGTAATGAAGAAAGAGGGACTTTCTCTGTTCCTTTTGGGTAGCAGATTGAAACCCCAGGGCAATGTGGTCACCTTGGCCAAGAGGCCAAATTTCTTGAGGAGATTCAAGTTTTTTGTGTGTGAGGCATAAATATTTGATCTCTCCAGATCAAGGGATTCCAGAGGTAGAGGGAGCAGCCAATATTTTTTGCAGAGCATATCTCTAGTTGGACGTAGTAGTGTTGCATTAGGTTTCTAAAGAAGAGTTAGCATCGAGTGGAAGAAGAGCACACACTAAGGGAAAATTTTCCCCAGGGAACTTCTAGCCTCAAGAAATTCGATTTCCCTTGCAAATCAACAGTCATTGTGTGCAAAGTATCTCACTCTAGAAGCGAGTGTGAATATCTTAGCAGCAACTGAGTAGAAGTGAAAAGGAGATTTTTGACATTTTTTAAGATGGTTGTTGCTGGACTTCATTATCAGGAAAGGTTGGATGGTGCTTCCAACAATGTCATTTGGAAGGCAAGGATTTCCTTCCTTCTGGATGAGTATGGCCTAAATACATTTATAGATGCAGTGGTACTGATCCCCAAAGATGCATATCAGCTGAAGGAGTATAGAAAGAAGATGGCATGGGCGAAGAGGTTGATCCTTGATAGTGTTTAGGATCAAATTGTTTCACATATTTCTGGCAAAGGCACTGCTAGAGAGGTGGGAGACTTTCTCCAAGCTATACAAGGGTGCTTCCAAGCAGTGGAAGATGTACTTAGAGGAGAAGTTCAAGCTCATCTAGATGCAGAAGGGGGAAGGCATAGACCCCTTCCTCACTGGGATTTAGGAGGTCCGAGATCAATTATCACTTACTGGGGCAGTGCCTCAACCCACAGAGATTTTGAGATTGGAACTTAATAGTGTCTCTGAGGAGTAGAATGTCTTTGTCCAAAGCATATTGGGCAAAGAGAAACTAGCAGAGCAGGACAGGATGTGGGATGACTTGGAGTAGGAGGAATTGAGGGGAGCTCTTCTAAAGAGCTCCATCAGTGGCAACAACAACAAATCGAAGCAAGTGAAGGAGGAGGATATTGTGGCCCTCGCATTGAAGGGTCTCAGTCAGGTACATGGGGAGCAATGAAAGAAGAAGAAGGATATGTCAAAGGTCAAGTGCTTCAGATGTGGTGAGCTTGGTCACTACAGTACCCAGTGCCCTCTCAAGAAGAACAAAAAGGAGGAGAAGCAGGACCAATAGGCAACATCAATAGAAATTGATAGGCTATCCTCTAGGTTAGAGGAATACTTCGCAATGTTTGATGACATACCCCCAAGAGTGAAGTGGGGTGACTTGGTGATATAGCCCTGGAGTGCTACAAATGGGAAGGATTCTTGAGGAGGTCCACCTCTTGGATCATTACCTTGCTACGAGGGCCCACAATATTTAGTAGTAGGATGGATCAGTGGCAATTGATGCAGTCAAATAGCCAGAGTTAGAGATTCAGAGTCTAGTTGCAGTCATATGTTGGGTAGCGCAGTGCTGAGTTGGCAGTAGTGCAATTAGCACAATGCAGAGTCAGTAGCAGCGCAGATGCCTCAGTAACAACTGAGATACTAGCGGTAGTCAGAGACTCAAGTTACATAGGCATCATATTTATCAAATTTGATTCAGTATTTAGGATGCTTTTCAGTTGCACATGTTGTAGTTGTAGTAGAAACATATGAAGAGGGAGTTGTAGTGTAGATGTTGTGTTGGTAGCAGTTCCACAGGGTCAGCATCAACACAAATGCAACACATATCAGGCTTAATTCAGTAGTTGATGGGAAGTAGCAGCCATACATCAACAACGTGACAGGAGATAATGCAGAAACAGGGTGCTGCTACAAGATGAGCAGTAGAGAACTATGACACATTCCTCGCTAAGAGGGAGTGTTCGTTTTTGTAGGATCAGATATGTTCTAGCCTTGAAATTTTTTGGAGATGCTAGAATGCATGAGATCTCCAAAACCCAGAAATCGTTTCTAAAAATTCCTGTAGAAATTCTGAATAATTAATCACTTATTCACAGAGATTATCCCAATTATGCACTATTGCAGAATAAATGCACAATACATAACCTCCTCTACGTTGATCATCAATTTAGTAGCATTAAAAACAATGAAACATCAATCGCATGCACACATTAACACAGTATGTAACCCGGGGAAAGCATACAGCTGAAAACCCCACACTATCTGTATATTATAATGATAGATAACATGTAACAATACATAGTACAATACTCCTCACAAGTACTCAGTACTATCTCCACCTGTTACACACAAAACTAGCTCAGATCTGATCAATCACAGCTCAAATCTCCTCCACTGCTTTCCCTGCCTCCACTACGCAATCCTGCATGAGAATAATGATGAATGGCTGATCCAAACTCCTCTTTTTCTTGGCTGAACCACGCAATCCTCATTGGCATTACTTAATCCATTGATTGTGCGAATCTCATGCACAAATATAGTCACAACTGACAGTTGTCTTGCCCTTTCACTCACCTCTAACACCTGTCTCCACTGAACTGTCCATGCACTGAGTTAACTGATGTATTATTTAGTTGCTTTATGAGTTAATAATTAGTGAATTAATTAATAATTAATTCACATCACTCATCACTAGTGTATTCTGCAGTTAGACTAAATACAACTAGTTCAACCAAGTCAAACTGAACACAACTCCATCAACTCCTCAATCAACTCCACCAAACTCAATCACTTGAGTTCTAACTGAAGTCCACCATGCAATAGCTCAAATGACTCATAAGAAAAGTGTATTTCCTTCTGACAGCTGCATGTGCCACATCCGTAGCTCGAACTGAAGTACTCCAAGAGGATAAGATAATGTTTATAGTCCAAATAATATTATGAGCTAATAATATTCGACTGTTCTATTTTTAGCCTGGCAGTCTAAAAATAGAAACCGCCCATATGTCTAAAAATAGAAGTCCATCTATTTTTACCAACATGAGCAAACATACACAAATAGCATCTTGCAACTCATAGACCATGATCCATATGTCTAAAAATAGACATAGTCTAAAAATAGACTTTGTGTCAAAAATAGCCTGCGGGCCCACTTAGTGAAGGCAACTTCTTTTCACTAAGCTCCATCATCTTGTTGCATTTTCAACACTCCCTCTCAACAAGATATGGATTATCTACAACCCTTATCCTGCAACTCTGGAATGTTCTGCATGCAACACATTTGCCCGGTCCACTTGCTCCAACAACACTTGGAACAAAAAACACTCCCAACTGACCACTTTGTTGGGCTAGGAACATACTCTGATGCTGAAGCTCTACCTGCTGCTGACAAGTGCTCACTCTCTGACATCTGCACTACTGCAACATCTCCATGCATCTCGCACCATTGCACACCTCTTTGTGCCACCTAGCACTGTGCAAAACACTTGTGCCTCTCGCATTGTTGTAGCCTGCTAGCTATGCATTGTCCTGGGATTCCCTACATTGTCGCTCTCTCTGCCACTCCATCCACATCTGTCTCTACCCAATCAGTCAGTTCCTGCTACTCCACATCGGGGCTCCCCTAGCAAGGTCTCACCCAAGAGGTTGGGTACCTCAAGGATCCTGCCCCTCCTCCTTGGGACGATCAATCCATATCACCCCACCTCCTACCTGTAGGTATGGCTGCATGTGATCCCTCAGCCCACCTGGCTCGAAGTTTCCCCCTACTAGAGGTCTCTGCATGAGTAGATGTCTCTACTCGATCTCCTCTTAGCTTTCCTTGTTGTGGCTGCTCCACAACCTCCTGAAGCTGCTGCACCAATTGTGGCTCCTCCATAATCGTCCGAGACTTCTTCTGGCTCTGCATGTTGAGAGGTAATATACGCTCCCTCTCAACCACCAAGTCTCCATCAGTTGCCTCGCTACTCAAGGCTTTGAATGCATCTTGAAATTCAAGAGCATACAGGTTCTTGACCCGTGAACCAATCTGCTTCCCCTGTCTAGTGATGATGTGTCTAAGGAAAACCTTTCCCTTACTGAAGACTACATCATAGCCTCCATCTTCCAGCATCGCGATCGACACCAATTTTCTCTCCAGTCCTGGTACATACTTGACATTAGTCAAGGTAAGGCAAGCTCCATGCTCCCTCTGAAAAATAATCGTGCCTACGCCTGAGACACTATACTTCTCATCATTACCCATCGCTATGAGTATCTAGAGATCTTTCTCCTCCAAAGTACTAAATGAACTCTTGTCACCGGTCATGTGGAAAGAAGCTCCACTGTCAAGAAACTAACCACTTCCCACCATGGATGAAACCATGCATGCGAAGAGTGTGAAATCCAACTCGAATTGTGAAGCAAGTGCCTCACCTTCAGATCCTTCCCCGGATCCCTTCTTGGATTTCTTCTTTGGGAAATTAGTAGCATAATGGCCCACCTCATGACAACGAAAGCATCGCACTTTCGATTTGTCAACCTTCTTCCCATCATTGGAAGAACTGGATTTGGAAAGAGAACCCTTCTCCTTCCCCTTATTCACCTTACTCGATAAGGCATAGTTCTCCTCATCATGCATGGATGAAGAACTATCTCTGGTGCTCCGTCTGATCTCCTCTTGCACAAGATCCGACCAAAGTCTCTCCCATCCTGGCAATTTCTCCCGACCATTGACAGAGTCCTGATAGGAATGCCAACTCTTCAGAAGACCAAGGAGAGCCAAGCTCACCAAGTCCTCATCATCGACAGTCACCCCCACACTTCCCAGCTCATCCCGGCACTGGGTGAACTTCGTGAGATACTTGGGCATACTGTCTCCATTCTCACACTTAATGTTTCTGAGTTTATCCTTGAGCGCCAACTTCCTCTGATCGCTCTTTCTTTGGAATAGATCTGTCAACGCTTTCCACATCAAGTATGGAGAAGCCTTTCCATATAGGCTGGATACAATGTAATCCTTCACACCCTCCAACAGAATCCTTCGACACTTTGCTGTCTTCTTTTGCCAAGTCACAACTTCAGTAGCATCAGTAGGTTTTGGGACCTTAGCCTCTATGAAATCCTTCAACCCATTATCATATAACACCGCCTCCATCCTGTCCTTCCATGAAATATAGTTCGAGCTTCCATCAAGAGCATACTCCAATCGAAATTCGTTGAAAGACATTGCCACATTGATACCAAGAAAACACTACTGCAAATTCAAATTCCGCCAGCTCAAAAACTCAACCGCCTCTGATCTAGAATTCGTGAGAACAAAGTATTTCTCGTACAGAGATTGATTGTATGGGCTTTTACCAGATATCTCACCTTCCAAAGGAAGGATGAATCTAGAGGCTACCTGGCCCGATTACAGACTCTGCCTGAAGAAATAAGATGTAAACACTTTCTGAATAGTAGATCTGATGATCAACAACTCCGATACCATGTAGAAATTTTGAATAATTAATCACTTATTCACAGAGATTATCCCGATTATGCACTATTGCGGAATACATGCACAATACATAACCTCCTCTATGTTGATCATCAATTTAGCAGCATTAAAAACAATGAAACATCAATCGCATGCACACATTAAGACAATATGTAACCCAAGGAAAGCATACAACTGAAAACCCCACACTATCTGTATATTATAATGATAGAGAACATGTAACAATACATAGTACAATACTCCTCACAAGTACTCAGTACTATCTCCACCTGTTACACACAAAACTAGCTCAGATCTGATCAATCACAGCTCAAATCTCCTCCACTTCTTTGCCTGCCTCCACTGCACAATCCTGCATTAGAATAATGATGAATGGCTGATCCAAACTCGTTTTTTTCTTGGCTGAACCATGCAATCCTCATTGGCATTACTCAATCCATTGATTGTGCAAATTTCATGCACAACTATAGTCACAACTGACAGCTGTCTTGCCCTTTCACTCACCTCTAACACCTGTCTCCATTGAACTATCCATGCACTGAGTTAACTAATGTATTATTTAGTTGCTTTATGAGTTAATAATTAGTGAATTAATTAATAATTAATTCACATCACTCATCACTAGTGTATTATGCAGTTAAACTAAATACAACTAGTTCAACCAAGTCAAACTGAACACAACTCCATCAACTCCTCAATCAACTCCACCAAACTCAATCACTTGAGTTCTAACTGAAGTCCACCATGCAATAGCTCAACTAACTGATAAGAAAAGCGTATTTCCTTCTGAAAATTGCATGTGCCACATCCGTAGCTCGAATTGAAGTGCTCCAAGAGGATAAGATAATGTTTATAGTTCAAATATTATTATGAGCTAATAATATTCGACTGTTCTATTTTTAGCCTGGCAGTCTAAAAATAGAAGCTGCCCATATGTCTAAAAATAGAAGTCCATCTATTTTTACCAACATGACCAATCATCCACAAATAGCATCCTGCAACTCATAGACCATGATCCATATGTCTAAAAATAGACTTTGCGCCAAAAATAGCCTGCGGGCCCACTTAGTGAAGGCGACTTCTTTTCACTAAGCTCCCTCATCTTATTGCATTTTCAACAATTCCACCTAGAAATGACTTAATTAGATTATTAGTCAGTTTTTAAATATTTCCTAAGTCTAAACTTAGGGAATATGACTAATTAATCAGAATTAATTAAGTCATGGTGTGAATGTTCTAGAAACTCATACGGATTGACTTCAAGTTAATCCTAGCCATCGATTAAGATCTGATCTTGGTCATTGAAGTCTCAACAAAGGATTATAAGAAGTCGATGGGCACTTGGAGAAGTGACTTGAGCAATAGTTCCTTGTGCGGATCGAGTAGCAACAACGAGTTAGAGAGGGACAAATACATTGAAGCCAGAGGAAGAATTCCAGATTTGGTGAGTGAATTTGCAGAGAGGCAGAAGAGCCATAGAGAGGATGACATTGGGGAAGCGAAATAGCCTCTAGAGGCAGTTTTGATTCCGTTAGGGAAAGACGAGTTTCACTGTCAGAAGATGGACAAAGGTTCTGAAGGCTAAGAGAGACATTTTCCCAGACAACAACATACCAAAAGCCTTGAGGAGAATTTGGTTCGAACTGAGTGCAAAAGAGACTCTCTACTCTAACGCAGTACTTGTCAGAGCCAGTTTGGATGGCTCACTTGGAGCTAAAGTCAAAGCATGAATTTTCCTATGGAGTGAGGAATTTTTCCTGACTAGATTCTTCTTGCCATTATTTCTCTATAGGATTTCCATTTTGAGCATCCAGTTGTACTCAGATTATCTCACTTCTTCTTAAAACTAAAACCCTCGGTTTTTGCACCGATTTTCCCAAGTTTGGTTTTTTTGGGAACTTTGGTCCGAAAATAACTGTGTAAATCTATGTGTGTGTGCTAATATTTCTTCCAACGTTTATTTCTTTTGTGGTTTATTTGTGTAGGTTGCAGTGTGATCAAGGAGGATCTTGTCAGTCTAGTTTGTGCAGAGAGTCTAGTGCATCTTCAACTTAGTCAGCTTCATTAGTGTTCTTTAGTTTTTCATGGTCCAGATTGTCATCATGGTGTTTGATGATTAAATGTCATAATGTGATAATTTTCTGTAATGGGTTTTTTAATTATGGTGATGTAAAAGTGTAAGTCTTTAACACTAAAGAAATAACCTAAGCTAAGTCCTAATGCTAAAACACCTAGCTAAAATCCTAAGTGGCTAAGTGTTAAACCTAGAAAGCATAAACCTATGCAAAAGACCCACCTATAAGACCTTAGGCTATAAAAATGTGCAAACAAATGTGTTACACAGTTAATTGCGCAGGGACTTAACCGCAACAGAACTGTTTGCAGATGCATGTGAACAGGTTTGTAGTCAGGTTACGTTGACCACATCAAAACCGCGCAGTTGGAGTGCAGTTTGGATAACCGCATCAGGGAACAGATGTCACATGCTAGCAGTTGACCACAACAGTTGTCGAAACGGTGGGAGTGACCTTCAAGGTGGCCGTAGAGGGTTAGACCACAAGTGGTCACATGCCAATGGGCCAACCTCTTTGTGCTGTCAGCCAGACCGCAAGCGGATTCAACATAACCAAAGTTTTTTTTTGGGTTTTGTTGTTGGTTTTTGTTCTAAATTAATTCAAAGACCGTGTAACAAATGCCTAAGTGTCACAATGTGACAAGACTGAGGCATTCCACACTTAATGAAGCAAATTCATGCTTAAGTTTCGCATCAAGGGCTCGAATGAACCAAAAACACTATAAATTCAACCTTTTGATCATGGAGAAAGGCATTGGAGAGATTTTGAGACTTGTATGCAGATGCTAAGCTAGAGAGGCAGTTGTCGTTTTTAGTGTATCTTGGTTGTCCAGAGGCGGAATTGGGAACTGTGATAGATGTTGGAAAGCTAGTACATAGAGATTTCTGTTGACATATACCATAAGTGCCTGCGTGCACATTTAGTTTGGTGTTTTTTCTGTGTTAAATACCTCTTTCGATCAATCCTAATAAAGTGAACGCCCATCTTGAAAGTAGACTCGGAGACATAGTCCATCAAGGACGAACTTTGTAATCAATGTTTATTGTCTTCTATCTCTATTATGTGCTACAAATTCATGTTTAAATATGATTCTTATGTTCTGGATTAAGTCATTAAATCAGTTGTTTTCCTTCAGTCTTCCACATTAAGCGCTTAAGTTAACAATCAATTCACTGTTGGAAAATATTCAATTCTACTTTAGTTTTGTTTATGATCAATATTAGATCATATAATTTGGTATTAGAGGACATTGCGTTTTGTAGTATTTTTGCCAGTGAATGTTAACCAGGTCAAGGTCGTGACATGGAGAAGGAACACTTGAGAAGTTCGATCCATAAATTGGAAAGCGAAAAGTCGCTCATTGATTGACAATGACAGGAACTGATGTAGGTGAAACTCCTGAAGGGAAGGTCATGGATCAGGAATAGTTTCAATAAATGTTTTTGAGCATGCAACAGATGTTGGGAGAAATCATCGAAGATAAGAAGGCAAGAGATGCAAATTATTCTTCAAAGACATCGAAAAAGGACAATGGAAAAGGCAAGGCTGATAAACCTCCTTCTCCTCCATCATCTCCATCATCATCATCATCTTCTTCTTCTTCCAGTTCTGATTCTGCAACAAAAAAGGAACCTAAGAAATCATGTCTTTTGAAACTTGATGTTAAATTTGAATTACCTATTTATGATGGTGAAATGAATCATGAAAAGCTAGATAATTGGTTTAAGCAATTAGAAGTGTATTGTGGAATTCAGAACATTTCTGATGAGAAAACAAAAATTCAGTTAGCTACACTTAGAATGGGCGGAAAAAATTTAATCTAGTGGGAAAGTAAAACTCAAATAGATGTTAAGCGGAAAGGTAAAGTCATCTCTTCATGGTCTAAGTTTTTAAAAGCTCTCAGAAAACAATTCTATCCTTTGGGATACATGCAGCAAGTTGTTATTAATTGGCAACATTTGAGGCAAGGTAAAGGGAGGAATTTTCAGGAGTTTACTCAGGAGTTCAAGAAGAAAGCTTTGGCGCTTGGTATTCCATTGGATACATGTGAAACTTTATTAAAGTACATTGGTAGTTTACATTCATATTTACAACATACATTATTGATGTGTAATATTGATGACTTTGATGAAGTGTGTGTTCAAGCCATACATATTGAATCAGGGGGCAGACCATTCAAGTTTTCACCAAAAGCATTTAGAAATTTGGAAATCAAGGATTCAAAAGACAGAAGGAGGAAGATAAATTTGAAGGGAAAGAGATCAACGACAACTCAGAAGGAAAGTGAAAGACCTACTTGTACTCACTGCCAGAGGATCAGACATGATGAAGCAAAATGTTGGAAATTTCACCAAGAACTTAGACCAAAGAAGTTCCAGAAGAAGAAAGGTGAAAAGAAGGCTAATGCAACAATCCAAGAAGATTTGGGCTCCGACTCAAGTGATGAAAGGAAAATAACCCTATTGGTTTCAACAGGTAAAACTTCTAACACCGGTTCAAGTTCTAGTACTTCGGTAACTTCTTCAAACATAAATCATCTAAATGAGAATAAAAGAGTTGAATTATTTCATATAAGGATAACCTCTGAGCACAAAAAATAGATACGTTATTTGACAATGGATCACAGGAAAGTTTAATAACTGAATATTTAGTTAAGAAATTGGGTTTGGAAACACAGAATCATCCAAGACCATACCCATTAGGTTGGCTAAACAAAGAGACTCAGATTAATGTCACAAAGTAGTGTCGCTTAAACTTTTCCATCATAGCTAATTACATTGATGAAGTGCTTTTGGATGTGATTCCAGCTGACATATGTGGAGTAGTACTAGGGAGTCCTTATCTCTATGATCATGATGTAATTTTTCATAGGAAAGAGAATAAATATCACCTTAAGAAAGGTGGGATTGAATACGTTGTCAGGGCACATAAACTCAAAACACAATTGGATTTAGTTATTATTAATCAAATGAATTGATTAATAAGTACAAGTAAGAGATATGTACTCATGGCTGTAAACGAACAAAATAAAGATCAACATGATGCTTTTTCAGGTTGTGAATATTAGTTTAAATATAGTTTGGTTAAAGTGGTAGAGTCTTTTCAAAGTCTATTTAAAGAACTAAAACATCTTCCTCCTAAACGGGAAATACAACATGAGATACAATTGATGTCTGATGCCCCTCTTCCTAATGTCAGAATGTATCGCATGTCAGTTATAGAGAATGAAGAAATAAAGAAACAAATCCAAGAGTTGATTGAAAAAGGTTTCATTCGATCCAGTTCATCTCCATGTGGCTCACCCATAATTTTGGTTCCTAAGAAAGACGGGACATGGAGAATGTGTGTCGACTTTAGGGCCTTGAACAAAATCACAATAAAAAAAAGGTATCCTCTTCTCAGGATAGATGATTTACTTGATCAACTAAAAAATGTTGTTTATTTCACTAAGTTGGATTTGCATAGTGGGTATCATCAAATTCGCATTGCAAAAAATGACTTCTGGAAAACTACATTCAAAACTAGGTAGGGGATATTTGAATGGTTAGTAATGCCTTATGCTTTGTGTAATGCTCCATCAACCTTCATGCGGGTTATGAATGATGTATTACGCCCATACATTGATAAATTTGTCATAATCTACTTAGATGATATTCTGATTTTCAGTTCTAGTATGGAAGATCATGTTAGGAATGTCAAATAGGTTTTCGAAGTGTTGCATAGGGAAAAATTGTACCTTAAACTTTCCAAATGTGACTTTGGGAAGACTTCATTGAATTATCTTGGTTACATATTTGGAGGTGGCAACTTGAAAATAGGTCTAGTTAAAATCGATGTGATTGTTAAATGGCCAAGACCACGGAATGTGATTGAAGTTAGGAGTTTTATAGGTGCAGTTCAGTATTGAATAAATTTTATTGCTCAATTTTCTTTGATTGCATCATCGTTACATTCTTTAACAGGTTCTAAAGTTTCCTTTCAGTGGGGAGGGAAACAACAAAAATCTTTTGATACACTTAAGTAGAAAATTGTCACAACACCAATCTTAGCTTTACTAGATCTTCAACATCCATTTGAAATTGAAACAGATGCTAGTGGTGATGCAATGGGTGCAGTCTTACATAAAAAAGGGAAACCTATTTGTTTCCATTCTAAGACTTTTTCTAAGGCAATAATGAATTATTTGACATATGATAAAGAATTGTTTTCCTTGGTTGAAAGTGTAAAGAAATCGAAACACTATTTAATGGGTAAGGAAACAGTGATTCACACAGATCATCAGCCACTTTAGTACCTTCACTCTCAAACTAAGTTGCAACAATCTCATCATTATAGATGGATGGGATTTATTCATCAATTTCACTTAGTAATTAAGTACAAGAAAGGGGTAACAAACAAAGTAGCTGATATGTTGTCTAGACCATCTTTGAATGCTTTAGTGGTGTTGTAGAATAGTTCTTTAAAACATGAAAGTTATATAGAACAATATAGTACAGATGTTGATTTAAAAGATATTTATGAAACACTAACTCATGGTACTCGGGTGGAAGAAGTCAATTTTCATGTTCATGACAGGTTGTTATATCATCTGGGTAAGTTGTGCATACCACAGACAGAAAGGGCGCATGTTATTCGGGAAGCACATTCTTCTCGCATTTCAAGACATTTTGGTGTAAGCAAGATAATGGCAAAAATTCAAAGGTATTGTTACTGGCCTCATATGTATGAAACAGGTGTTAAGTAAATTAAAGGATGTGTAATGTGTTCGACCAGCAAGCGAAGCAATCGAAAGATTGGTTTGTACATGCCACTTCCAGTTCCTTTGCAACCATGGACATCATTTCCATGGATTTTGTTGGAGGAATTCCTATGTGCAGGAGAGGGCATGATTACATGTATGTTGCAGTTGATAGATTTAGTAATATGTGCATTCTTGTTCCATGAAAAAAGAAAGCGAATGCTGAAAAAACTGCACAGATGTTCTTTGAACAAGTATGGGTTCATTTTGGGTTACCTACTTCCATTATTTTTTATCGAGAAACTCGTTTTATAAGATATTTTTGGTCCACTTTGTGGGGACTCATGGACACAAAGCTGAAGAAGAGCGCAAATTTTCATCCACAAATTGATAGACAGACAGAAGTGGTGAATAGGACAGTCATTCATATCCTCCCAGGTTACTGCAGTAAACATCCTAAGTTGTGGGATGAATCTTTACCTTATGTGCAGCCTGATTACAATCAAGCCTTACATTCTTCGACTAATCGATTGCCATTTGAAACATGTTTTGGGTATCTACCAAAGTCACTGATGGATTTCATGTTTAGTGAAGAAGATATAGTGGGTGGAAATGGTGATTCAAATAAAGAAGTTAATTTCATTCAACAAATACAACATATACATGAAGCAGTGCAGGATCAGTTAGAGAAGAGTTAGACCAAATACAAAATGCGCCATGACAAGCATCGAGTCGATCATCAATTTCAGGTCGGTTATCAGATATGGTTGTATATCAGTGAAGACAGGTTGAAAGGTGAAGGTAAGAAACTAAAACCCATTAGGTATGGTCCTTTCAAGATTATGGAAAAGATTGGAAATAATGCATTCCAGTTACATTTACCTCCTTACATGCGTATTTATTCAGTTGTAAATGTGGAAAATCTGAAGTTGTATGAACCTCCAATGATCATGGATCTAGAGGAAGATACACAGATTCCTACTATTGATGATTTGGCACCTGAATATATGAATGAGTTGTAGGAAGATACCATCTTGGACAGGAAGGTTCGATCTTCAAGGCGTGGAACTATTGAATATCTTCGAGTGGGACTCAAGGGCATGAATCTGAGCAAGGTGAGGTGGATTGAGATCGGAAGAGTGAGGGAGTTGTACCCTCACCTGATATCTACTTAAATCAAACTTTTATGGTCCAAAAGCTTTCAAGTGGAGAGGATTGATCCAAGAGGATCTTGTTTGTCTAGTTTGTGCAGAGATTTAAGTTCATCTTCAGCTTTGTCAACTTCGCCAGTGTTCTTCAGTTTTTCATGGTCCATATTGTCGTCATGGTGTTTGATGATTAAATGTCATAATGTGACAATTTGTTGTAATTGGTTTTTTATTTATGGTGATGTAAAAGTGTAAGTCTTTAACACTAAAGACATAACCTAAGCTAAGTCCTAATGCTAAAACACCTAGCTAAAATCCTAAGTGGCTAATTGCTAGACCTAGTAAACATAAACCTATGCAAAAGACCCACCTATTAGACCTTAGGCTATAAAAATGTGCAAACAAATGTGTTACATAGTTAACTACGTGGGGACTTAATCGCAGTGGAACTATTTACAGGCACATGTGAACAGGTTTGTAGTTAGGTTATGTTGATTGCGTTAGAACGGCGCAGTTGGAGTGCAATCTGGGTAACGCGTCGGGGAATAGATGTCACATGCCAAGAGTTGACCGCAACGGTTGCCAGAACCACCATAGTGAATTTCAAGGTGGCCGCAGAGGGTTACACTGCAAGTGGTCACATGCCAACAAGCCAACCTCTCTATGCTATCAGCTAGACCGCAAGAGGATTCGACATAACCAAAGTTATTTTTGGGTTTTGTTGTTGGTTTTTGCTCTAAATTAATTGGAAGACCATGTAACAAATGCCTAAGTGTCACAATGTGACAAGATCGAGACATTCCACACTTAATGAAGCAAATTCATGCCTAAGTTTGGCATCATGTGCTTGAATGAACCAAAAAACTATAAATTGAACAATTGATCAAGGAGAAAGGCATTGGAGAGATTTTAAGACGTGTATGCAGATGTTGAGCTAGAGAGGCAGTTGTCATTTTCAGTGTATCTTGGTCGTCTAGGGGCAGAATTGGGAACCGTGATAGGTGTTGGAAAGATAGGACATAGAGCTTTCTGTTGGCAGAGACCATAAGTGTCTGTGTGCACATTTAGTATGGTTTTTTGTTGTGTAAAATACCTCTTTCGATCAATCCTAATAAAGCGGACACCCATCTTGAAAACAGACCCGGAGACGTAGTCCATTAGGGACGAACTCCGTAATAAATTTTTGTTGTCTTCTATCTTTGTTCTTTGCTGAAAATTCATGTTTAAATATGTTGCTTATGTTCTATATTAAGTCATTAAATCAGATGTTTTCCTTCAGTATTCCACATTAAACGCTTAAGTTAACAATTAATTCACTATTGGCAAATATTCAATTCTACTTCAGTTTTGTTTATGATCAATATCAGATCACAGTGTGATTGATTTAGTACTTTTTGTAGGAAACAATAAATAAATTATTAAAAACTAATTTAGAAATTAAGATAATTATTTCCAGTTGCTGCAATAGGATTCAAGTTTCTGATTTTTCAAGGACATGACCCTTGTCCATGCCATCGACGAACTTAGAAATGTGCTTATTCTCTTATCATCTAATCAACGAGTTCACCAATGTGTAAATATAATAATTATGGGCATTCCAGAAGCATACGGTGTATTTTTGAGCAAAGAGTGGTCCAACAAATTAAAGGGGTATTTTACTACCCATTGGTCACATTTATGGCTTTCGTACAAGGGTAGAAATAACCAAATCTAGGTGAGCTCATAACCTTACATGAAGCATATTGTCACACCCTTCGAAAGGAAGAATGAACCAATTTCTTTTGCAGATCTAATCTTTGGTAATTTCTTCTTGGAGACTAAACCAGGGTGTTACCTTGCTCAACCTTCCCCAATGCCACCAGACACAATGTTGGAACTCCTTCCTAGTCCAACTAGCAGAAATTCCATTTATATAATACATATTAGTAGTAGTAACGTAGGGCACAATTCGTGTACATATGATGTTTGGACTTTGTATTTTTATAGTTCAAAGACATAGGAGGGTTCTGGAGTTGGCTGTGTTTTAGTATACCTGCGACAGTGAAAACACTTGATCTCAATCCACTTGGAATTTGAGTGCACGAATAACACGACAAAATATGAAGCACTCATCCTGGACTTACAAAAGGCCATTGAACTTAATGTTTAGGTTCTCAAAGAAGTAGGTGACTCTGAAATGATTGTATGCCAGGTATGTAATACTATACATAGTGTGTCACCTCATTTGAAAATTTATCAAAAAGAGGTATGGCATTTGATTTCACATTTCCAAGCTTTTAATATCATATATGTTCCTAAAATGTATAACGCAACTGCGGGTGCATTAGAAAATTTTGTTGCTAGGTTGTCACCGTTTAGGGATGGTTTTTCTATTGAAATTATTTACAAACCATCCATCCTTAAAAATATCACTAATTGACACATTTTTAATGATGACCAACAAATATTGCACTTTATGGTGAATGTTGATGTATTTAAAGATGCAACTATCGATGAAGACGAGCACGAAAGAGAGTTGCAAGATGCAACAAGCGCAAATAAAGATAACCCCATTCCAAAAGGCGTGGTATCATTAATAGATATGTATGACTTTCGAAATAACTTTAGAGGGCCATTCAATGCAAAAACCCACAGTTCAACTATGTCAAATGAATAGACAAATCTTGGAACAAAGAAAGATATAAAGTTTGTCAATCTCAGTACTTGTTATACACCACAAGAGCATAAAGCCTTCATATTCTTATTCAAGTAGTACTGAAATGTGTCCGCGTGGACATATGATGGGATCAAAAGTTACGACACATGAATAATCCAACATGTTATCCCGATCAAGGAAGGGGCCAAGCCTTTTTAGCAAAATTTGTGAAAGGTGCATCTGATGCTTCAGTCCTTTATTCAAAAAGAGTTGAGAAAGATATTGGATGATCATATCATATAAAGAGTGCGATATTCAACCTGGGTATCTAATTTTGTCCCAATAATAACTAAGTCTGAGGAAATCCTTTTGTGTGTTGATTTCCAAAATCTTAACCGCACCTCAGACAAAGCCAACTACCATGTGTCGTCTATGGAAAAAATATTGCAGAAAGTATCAAGGTTAGAGATGTTCTCTTTACTTGATTATTATTTAGAATACAAAAATGTTCTGGTTTTAGAATTTGATAGAATAAAAACTACATTCTGAACTAAGTGGGGCACGTTTGCATTTAGAAAAATGCCTTTTGGGCTAGTCAATGTCGGTGCGACATTGCAACGTGCAATGGACATCACATTTTTCAGAATGATCAGAAAAAGCATAGTGGTGTATCTTGATGATGTTATGGTGTTTTCGAAGAAGAGATCCGACCACCTATTCTACTTGAAGAAAATCTTCGAGCGAGGTTGAAAGTAGAGATATCGCTTAATCCCAAGAAGAGAATTTTTGCAGTGTCTAAGGGTAATCTCTTGGGCCACATTATTTTGAAAAGTGGGATTAAGGTAGACTTGGAAAGGGTCAAATCTATTACGTAGATTCCATTCATAGTGAATAAGAAATCTATGTAGTCCTTCCTAAGTAAGATCAAATTTCTTCACAAGTTCATCTCCAATTATGCTTAAACTGCCAAACCCATGCAGGAGATAGTAAGGAAGGATGCGATATACACGTAGGACAAAAGGGAAAAGTACGTGTTTTCCTGTATCAAGCAAGTGATCACAAAAGCACCAACATTGTACAACCCATGTTTCAATAAATGTTTTCTGCTCTACACCTTTGCTTTTGATACTTCTCTTGTCATTGTGCTTACATAGAAAGATGATCAGAACAATGAGCGACCAAAATATTTTATGAGTGCCATCCTACAAGGACTATCTCACCATTAATAAATAGACGTATGTAGTATATATGGTGGTAAAGAACTTCCAACCCTATCTCTTGAAGAATCATTACATTATCTTTCTTCTTCACCCAATAGTCAGATCATTGTTTTTCCAACAAGAGTTGGGTGTGAGAAGAGTGAACTGGATGACTAGTCTGCAAAAGTATGACTTAGAATTCAAACCAGTTCAAACCATCAAGGGCCATGGTATATGTTAGTTAGTATGAAAAGAGGTGGATGCAAAAGAATGTGATCCATCTAGTTGGGAACAATAAATCGAAATGTATAATGTTGAACGAGCCTCCCCCACTTCTATTTCCAACTCTTGGTACACATATGTCTGCCAATATCTCGAGCATGAAACTTTTACCTCTCACTTGTGTGAATATCATAAGAGGGAAGTTATATTAAAAATGTTATCTTACCAGTTGGTGCATGGGGTTCTTTTCAGAAAGCACCATGGCAGAGTATTGTTGAGATGCTTAGAAGCACATGATTAAGAGAAACTATTGTGTGATTTCCACAATGGACCAATCGGGGGACACTTTGTGAGTGACACAAAAATGCACAAGATTATGTGGGCCAGTTTTTATTGGCCCACATAATTCAAATATTCTCATGCACATGCTCGCAAGTGTCTAGTCTGTCATAAATGTGCTGATCGAGGAAAGAAGACAATTTCCCCGTTGTAGCCTATCGTTGTGGAAGAGCCATTTCAAGAATGGGGCCTATATGTTATTGATGAAATTTTGCCACACTCTTCAAAGCAACACCTCTACATTCTTACTACCACAAACTATTTCATGTAGTGGGCAGAAGTAGTGCCACTCAAGCAAGTGAATGATCAAAAAGTCATCAATTTCCTTAAGCAGAATAACATTTCCAGGTTTGGCGTTTCGACTTCACTTGTTTTTTACAATGCAACGTACTTTTCATCATTATTATTATATGATTTTTCCAATGGAATTGTATTGAAACAATTAGACAATTACTATCCAGAGGGAAATGTCATGTTGAATCCACAAATAATAACCTTATCTACATTATCAAGAATATTGTTTTCTTTGAACAAAGGAATTGACACTCTTCTTTTGTAAATGCCTTATGGGTTAATAGAGTCACGCGAAAAACTTCTTTGAATACCTCTCTTTACTTCCTGGTGTATGGAAAAGAGGCCATCCTACCCCCAAACATCTATTTGTCTGCCCTTCAAATTTCACAAGAATCCCAACGAAAGTCGTGCTTATTGGTTCAAAGTAGGATAGACACTCTCTACAAGTTTTAGGAAGAAAGACAGAAAACAAAAAAACAAAAGAAAATTTTTCTCTTCACTAGAGTCATATCAAGAGGTGGTTTGAAAAGAAGTTTGCAGGGAAGAATGAATTCAGTGCAGGAGACCTAGCCTTGAAGTGGGACAAATCCCATAAGGACAAAGTAAAACACACTAAGTTTCAATCCCTATGGATCAGATTGTTTGTTATCCACGAAAATCTTGGACAAGACACATATCATCTTCAATCACTAGACATGAAGATTGACTCTCTTCCTGTTAATGGCCAAGATTTAAAATAATATTTTCAATGATCATCTGGGTTGTGCCCTACCCTATTTACATAGTTCATTTTCTTGTTTGTTTATTTGTTTGGTCTTGTTCTTGTTTCCATTTTTGTAAATAAGTGTCGTGTGTGAACGCATTTTCTGGCTTCTTTGTGTGTGGCTAAGCCGAAAAGAGTCTTGTGACACTACAATGTTTGGCTTACCTTCGATCCTCCTCCTTTGTGTTGGTTATATCTTTTGGTCAATGATGTTTTGACATAAAATATGATCGGAGAGGTTTTTGTCGAACCGTGATACCTCTGCCTATTATAGAAACCTTATGCTCGTACTTAGTTCCTTATGTTTTAATGTTTTCATGATTATTTAATCAATAGAGGAGGAAAAGGGGAAAAAATCAAATGAGAAAACCTTAATCAAATATCTCTATATGCTTCTCTAAAGGAAAAATGTCTTATTCTCTCAATTAGTATGGATCCCTCTTCCACCCATAGAATGAATAAGTGTCTATGCATAATCCCATTTAAATATATAAATAAAGGTGAAATAAGAGAAAGGCTTCCTGCGTAGAGAGGTGAAGAAAGCAACTCCACCGAGGTACTGTCCAAGCTCACTGGAAGCGAAGAAATGTTGTGTTCCTATAATGACTCCACCGGGGTATTGTCCAAGTCCGCTGGTAGCAGAGCAACACCAAAGATGAAAAACTATACTATGAAAATCTAAATCTCACAAACTACACTACCCTTTTCGATTCAAAACATTTAGATATTTTTGAATATTATGTTTGTGTTTAATTGAGAAGGCACAAAGGGGACCATGTTTACTTGTGGGGTAAATGGGGAGGCCAAATTGATCTAAACGATGAATCAATACTCCCGGAAGAACTTAGACCCTCCACAAAAGATTCAACCAAGATAGAGAAATTGGAATTCTACCAGTGTGTCACCAAGTGTTGTCACTATTACAACACCCTCCAAATTTTTGCCCTGCACCCAAATTTGGAAGCCTACCTTGATCTTTCTTATTGTCATCGCAAAAATTGAGACTCATTGCATGCCTTTTCTCTAAGTTTTTTTTATCCCATTTGTGAGAAAATCAAAGTGTCGTCCTTTTGCATGTCAAGTGTTGCACAGTGTATATAAGCTTGTTTTGGTGGTTTCAAGAGGTTATCTTTGTGTAGATGAGTTTTTCTTACTATGTAAACATATTTTGGACTCATTTCCAAAGTTTTAAGTACTGCCACACAAGTGTTGTCATGGTTATCACACTTGTTGTCGCAAAGTTGTTGCACTTGTCGTCGCAAAGTTGGCGCACTGAGGGAATTTTTTTTCATGTGTTATGGATGATATATGTCTTTTTGTCAAGTGTTCTAAGTGTGTGATCAAAGTCAAGCACTATCATTGTTCACATTAACTTCATCGATCCCACACTTAGCCAAATTCAGAAAAATTCTAACCAAGCAACTTAGTTTCATTTGGCCCTCTTGAAATGCACATTGCAGAGTCTCAGCCCTCAAGCTCCAACCCAACCTTTTGGAACTACACAATGCATAGTTCCTTCCTCTTAGGACTGTGAAATGCGCAATCACAGTGCTCAATATCAACCTCTAACCCTAAGAAATACGCAATTTCTCTTTTTTTCCTAATCGGTACTGTGTATTTCACAATCGCAAGGCTCAAGCCTCATCCCTAAGCCCCTAAATTACACAATTGCATAATCATATGGCCTCCTCTACCTTTTGGAACTATGCAGTGGTAAAAATCAGTGCTCAAGCCTTCAACCTGGCTCCTTGAGCTCCCCAACTGTGCAATTTTCTTACTCAGTCCAGCCTAAAATACACATTGTGTAGTCTCAAGGTTCAATCCTGACCCCTGACTTCCTAAGCTACATAATTGTACAATCAATGAGCCTCTCCCTCAGCCTATCACCCGATTTTGTCTTAGTCAATGGACTGTCATGCATCATGTTAGACTATGGGTTTATCAAACTGAGGCCATATTTTCATGAGTGAATTGCAGATGCAGGTACTCTATCATACCATGAAAGGATGATGAAGAAGGATATGGAGAATGGGAACATGCAACAAGACACCTATGTAGCTAAATATGCAAGCGAATCAATCAGAAGAAAGTAAAGGGACACCAGTTTGCGACTGTTGCTCAAGACCTGATATCACTGAGGACTCCTCATATCTAAGCCATATGGAGGTGGACCGAAGAGCATTCTCAAGAAGACACATAGTCAGAAGCAACAAGAATTACTTGACATTGACATATCATCATGTAGTCCATTTCATCAATGCCATGTCATGTCATGCCATGAGTCACCATGTGCCACATCACTTTTTTGGACTACATAAATTCCTATTGAAAATGTATTGTAAAGTGGAAGTCGAAAGGACATGTATATAATATGAAGAACCATGTAAAGCTGAAAAGTCATAAGAAGTCAAATAGTCATGAGGATAGTCAAAGAGTCACAAGGGAGGTGAAGCATCACCCCATCAGTTATATATGCACTCTCATTTTATGAGAAAAGGACTTTTCACCTTGGCTCCTCCTATAAGGCATCAGAGAGACAAGCTAGTTCTTTTGGGGAGAAAGTAGTGGCTCCAACGCTCCACTATTAGAGTTAGTGAAGTTCGTTATATACATGTGTCCGGGGAATTTTACTTAATATATGAAGCCTGATGATCAACACGTTCCTCATGCATGGATTATGAATTTTTGTAAAACAAAATTGTAAATGTTTGTAATTCATGTTTGTTTTTGCCTGTACTAAAGTAGTTGAACTATTTCATTTATTTTAGTGCTTACATATTGAGAATGTGTTGTAATGGTTGCAATGACCATCTTATCTTTGTGGAATATTCTGTTGGATATTATACAGATATCTCTCATTGGTGTGTGTTTCTATTAGAGTGGTACTATTAACTCTCTCCTTGAGGCTCAACTTCTTTTCTCTCTAAAGTAGAATAACTTTGACACGCCTACAACTAAACACTCAACAAGTACACTCACTTTCTTTTCGAAGGCGCACATGTGTTTCTCTCTCTTGCTGATAGCTAGAGCCAAGGAAAATATTTAAGAAAATGGTAACTAGTTCGTATTCCGGATGAGGCTCCTATCCCAAATGATGTGAAGTCTAATTGGGACCATATATTAGGGAGACCCCTTGAATGTTGGTAGGTCGAGCACTATCAACAACTAGATATAACTTATATCGTATGTTATTCACATGACATGGGGATAGTCTCGTGGCTCATATGGTCATAGCCTTTTGTATGTTGCTGTATAATGCAAGATGTCCCCCATGGCCTATTGTGTGTCTCCATTACAACATGGGACAAGTCTATTTCCTACTCACATGAACCTTCAATGTGGTAAGGATCAAACTTATTTCCTATTCGTATGAACCATCAATGCAATGAGGGACAAGCTTGTTGCTTATTAGTATGATCCATAAATTGCAACACAGAATGGGCCCTGTAGTTAATTTGTATGTGCCTCAGTGCACAAGGGCCGGGCCCTACAATTGATTCCTATGTGCCTTAGCGAACAAGTTTTAGGTCCTTTAACCAAATAATGTGTGACCAATCGCCATATAGATCAATGCTTGTCCTTGACCTTGAATCACAAAGTCAATGTAACAATTACATGGGTCATAACAAAAATGAAACCATAACCATCACCAAAACTTCACCTCATAGATACAACACTTCTCATGATCAAATAAAAATAGATTATCAATGAAGATTTCGTTGTTGTGTGTTGTCTTCGATCAATGGTCTTATTTATAGTTGATGTTGTGGCTCGGGGTTTCACGAAGTTGATGTCCCATACAAATTTACAGGAGATTTTAAAATGTTTTTATGTCTAGTCGACACTACCATGTGACCAAAACCAAATATTCCTTTGTGATTGTGTCTTGTCAAATTGTAGTCTTGGACTAGTGCACCCATGTGACCTTATCCTAGTGGTAACTAGGCATTTTCTCGGTGATTTCATCAAGTCATGTGACAACTCATGAGGGGTGCCACGTGTCACCTTGTTTTAGCCTTCTCACCAGTGGTAAAATTCCAAATAAGCTTGCCCCATGGAAAACTATGGCTATGCCATGTGTCATGCCACACTATCATTTTCACCATGTCACACCCTATGGTTGATTGCCATGTGTCCAAGTTGTGTTCATTATGTCATCTGGCTAACCTTATTATGCCACGTGTCACAGCGAGATTGATCCATGTGGTGTAATTCCATTGGGTCATAAACAAATGTTAAGGACTTTTCAACACTTGTCACACATTCATCATTCATTTTATCCATGTTGATCTTGAGTCTTCTAATTAGTAGGAAGGTGCATACCCTTTAGTGTAGTTAACTATCATGCGGGTTTCACTGAGATCCTCCATATACATGGCCAACGAACGGTAGACGCACCCAAAAGGTGTGCATTGTTTAAAACTTTAATACCTTGGCATTTTTCCTATAGTTTGACCCAACTAATGATGATATTGACTGGACATAACTTCTTATCAGGGAGTATTTTTTCAAAGTAGGATATGCCATTAGAAAAGTATCAATGAGCTCTACATAATAATTCATTTGGATATCATAACTACAACAAAAACTCAAATAACTTCAGGTACCTTCAACTTCATTTGATGAGAACATATAAAATATATATCTATCATATTGCCTCATATAGATCATGTTTCTTTCTCATACATCCACTTTGACATCAATGACATCTTGTTGTCATCAATGAAAAAATAGTATGAAACAATGCCCCCCTTAGTCTTTGATGGCAACACCATTAGACATTGATGGTCATTTGATGTCAAACAAATCAAAAACTTCCCCTGTGAAAATGAAATGTTTGCAATCTCTCCCTTTGCAAAATCTCCTTGTTTAAATACTTTCCTGTATCAATTTCATTGTATTAATCTCAATAACCTCTCCCCCTTTGACATCAAAGGAAAATGGTCACAAATATCTGTTGAAAACCGCCATGTTGATGATCTTGCATGCATATCTATCCATAAATTGTTCTTAGATGATACTATGGCCCTAACTGAACCATGTTTCCTTCTTGCTGTTATGTTGTTATTATGATAGAGTCTCTCATGGATATTATGCTTCCACTAGTGCACATAATTGTTAATGTACTCCTTTGATACCATGCTTCTATTGTCACAACATAAAGTCTCCCCATGAGACCATTCTTTCACTTTTTTATTGTTAAAGTCCCCCTCTAATACCATGCTTCTATTGTTGCACTATAAATTCTCCCCCTAAGGTTGTGCTTTCATTGTTGTATTGTTAAAGTATCCCTTTGAGACCATGCTTCTATTATCCATAGTACCTTCCATCACTTCATCTTGAAACATGCCAAATTCACTTATCATTTCTTTACATCTAAGATATCATTAGTAAATTATGCAAGATTCATTTTCCTAGAGGCTTGTAGATTGAACATGCTTGCTACCAACCTTAATTGTCATCATCATGTCATGTTAATCAATACAAGAATGTTAATTTCAGATAACAATGGTATGTTTTATGCTTGCAAGAATTACCTTAATTTCCTTTTATTAGCCCAATGAAAATTCCACTTTAATTTCCAATAGTAATCACATAAACCATTAATTCATATTGATGGTAATTATATATAGAACATAAACTATAAATGCGGAAGATAAGTCAAGACAAGAGAACACCAATATTTTGCTAAAGCCAGTGAAAAAAACCCAAGAGGGGGAAACCCTTAATCAATCCTTCTTATTGCCAACTTTCAAATGTTCAAAAGAGAGAGAATATCCAATAGAGTACAATGATGAAGGTAAAAGTTAATGTGACTTGAATTTTGCAAAGAATCCAAACCAATATCGAACTAATGAAGTCAAAGTCAAATCTGATTATCTTGATGAAAGTATGAAATCCTAAAAATTCAACAACAGCCAATGTACCCTAGCCAGTCCAGTCAATGACGATCAAACAATAGTCAGACGGCCTCCAATTAGCTCAGTCAAAAAAATAAAAAACTCAACCTCTTTAGTAGGTCAAACTTATCCCAAAAAAAAGATCAAAACTCGGTCAGTCAAAGTCAACACCCTGCTGTCAAATTTTACGGTTTGCCTACGGTCAACATTGGTCAACCTGCCTAGAAAACCTCAAAATTTTTTCTAGAATATGAGGCTTTCCCAAACAGAGTCTCTTCCACAAAAATCATAGTCAAACTATCCCTAAAATCCCTCAGTTAATGCTTGTCAAAGTTAGCCACAAAAAATTCAACGCGGAGAAAACAGAGATGCCCTATCAACCCTTTCCAAATGTGAGATGAATTTGTGGCCTCATATGTGTACAAATCAATCAGAAGAGAGAGAATGTTGTGGGTCTGATATATTCCAAATGAGGTGAGCATGAGGCTATATTTATAGTTGTTGGTGTAGGTAAAGATACAAGTCTTTTCATCAAGAGTGTCGACATGAATAGGAGCAGAATTGAGCTGACACGAGAAAGAGGCATTTGTAGGGGGACAAAAATTCAAAATTTTCAAATGAAGAATCATGTCATCAAGTGTGCTTCAAGGGTGAAGAGTGCCATCAAAAGAGGGGCTGCCAAATGAGGGAATTAATCCCTAGTTTCCAACTTTAACACTCCCTCTCAACTAGGGAGTAATTTCATTTTCCAATATTCATCCATCATCATGCCATCCTGAACATAATGTACTATGTTTGCATCTTGTCTCATCTTTGTTGAATATTGATATCAAGAATAATAATAAGGATCGATTGAGAGTGAGTCACAAGTCTACAACTCTCTTTCCACTAACGAAGTTTAGTCCACATGACCAGAGATAGAACCCTAATCAGACTTGATCCTGAGTGATCATGTTGTTGAACATCATGCATCCTAAACACAGGGAGTATGATAGTAGTGCTATGGTCTCTAACCACTTTTCCCAACTAATTGGCCAAATGAGAGGTACTTTCCAAGAATCCCAAGGGTAGGATGTATGTTGGGGCATCCGTAGGGGAAGGTAAACCACTCATCCTACTCATATGCGATAGGAGAAGGTGAACCACTCATCCTATGCATATGTCATCAACCATAGGGTAAGGTGAACAAATCACCTTATGCACAATCATGTTGGGGTATATACTCCACAGGGGAAGGTGACCCACTCACCCTTCTCTCATATAGCTCCAAGAAGTACCCTAGGATCCTCATTAGCTCTCAAAGCTCAATTTCCAACTCAAGTGGGACCCTCATAAGAGGGCATTTCCACAAATCTGAGTCATTCTTTGGAGATTAAGAACTTGGCCTTTGCCAAAGTATTTGTGAGGATTTTGTACTTTGTTCATTAGTCTTGATGTATTGGAGCCTTATTGCTTCTTGTTGTATCATATCCCGGATAACATGGTACTTGATATCAATATGCTTGAATCGGCTGTGGAACACGAGATTATCTGAAAGGTGAATCCCACTTTGGTTATCAAAATAAATGATGGTGGTATCTAGCACATGCTCAAATATCTCATTGAAGATCTTCCTCAACCAAATAGCTTCACAACAAGCCATACTAGCTGCAATATATTCATCATCCGCGGTGCTTAGTGCAACATAAATTTTTTTGTCTCATCCATGAATTGCAACAAATCCCAAAGAAAAACAACATCCATATCTACATTTTCTATCCACCACACTGCCATCTCATTCAACATCAAAATATCCATGTAGCCTCAGATTCCTATTAGTATATCTTAGCCCATAGTTGATAATGCCACGAAGATATCTTATAAGATTCTTTGCAGGAACCCAATGTACATGATGAGGCTCAACCATAAATTGACTCAAAGTATTTACAGTGAAGCATATGTCTGGTCGAGTGTTTACCAAGAACATTAGGCCCCCCACAAGTATATTCAAAATTATTTTCCAATTTGGGACCAATATATATTCCACATAGCTTCTTGAAATTTAGTTCCATTGAAGTAGACACAAATTTGCATTCCACAATACCACATCTTTCTAAGAGATTCACAATGTATTCCATTAAGAAAGGAAAATATCACCTAGATTTTTCCATAACTTAAGGCCTAGGAAGTAATGCATTAGTCCTAGGTCCTTCATCTCAAATTCAAAGGTCAACTCCCTCTTGCATTGATAAATGAGAGGGTTTTCACTAGTCAAAAATAGATCATCGACATACAAGACCAAATTAAATGTCATGTCCTTTTCAACCTTGAAGTATAGGTTTGGATCATCATAGCTCATTGTAAATCCCAGCTTCATAAGATAATTATCAATTATCTAATACCAAGCCCTAGGGGCTTGCTTTAACCCATAAATGGATTTCTTCAACCTATATACATGTGTCCTTCTATCTTGTACTTCAAACCCCTGATGTTGTTCCAAGTAGAGTTCCTCCTTAAGTGAGTCATGCAAGAAAGTAGTCTTGATTCCCATTTGTTTAGGATCCATCCTTTATTAGAAGCAAGATAAATTATGGATAAGATAGTGGTGTATCGAGGAACTGGTGCAAATATTTCATCATAGTCCACTCCTTCCTTTTGAAAGAAACCATGAGCCACGAACATTGTGTTAAAATTAGAACCTAGGGCCAAATTATACTTTGTACAACTCATTTTATGGATATGATGATTACATTGAATTTATTTTTTAGAGAGGACCAAAATCGACCTAAAGATCATCAAATTTAGACAAGGGAAAGCATATTTTTGAATTATAAGCCCACATATGCATATTTGATTAGGTCAGCCCTACAACAAATTGGACACCCTTGAAAGGCTATAAATACAAGTGAACTCCACCTCATTTAGAAATCATCATGGAGCATTATTCTATTCTCTTTCTTGTTTTTGGCTTGCATAGGTTTGAGGCAGATCTGAGAAGGAATGGGTTCGCACGAAGGTGAAATTGTAGGGTTCGAAGCTCACATTTATGTTTTAGGGTTTTAGGCCTTAGTTGTTGGCATGAAACAAAGATATATTGAATTCAGTCACTCACTAGTTGGCTCATCCATGTGATTGAAGCTTATTAGTAGCTCACACAACTCATCCTCCATGCAATGGGAAACTACGGTTCTAGGTTGTAGTCATTGGCTAGACAAAGGATACTTTCAGCTGCAGTCAATGTCTTATAGGCTCAAGGGAGAGACTGGAACCTCTCAGTCGCACGCATGACTCATCCTCCATGTGACTGGGACCTAAAGCTGAAATTTTAGTTGTCCGAACTTTTTTCTCATTGACCGCAGTCTTCGGTAGTTAACCACAGATAGTGACAATTCATTATAAGCTTTTGAATCAGTGTTTTGAGTATGAGCATTGTTGGGTATGTCTCATGGACATTGTTTAGTTTACTTTTTTTGGATAGTTGTATGGATGAAGATATGTTTCATTGTACTATCTTTTGTTGTATCATTCAATGACAACCTAATAAGAAGAAGAATTTGAAATGGTTTTCCCCATAATGTGTTTTTCCCTAGTCTCTGACCAATCCTGGTGTCTCTATGTGTGAATTATTTTCTTCTATTGTTCCTTTATTTTTCTCCACATTGATAATGATGATACTATTCTTTCTACATAGTTAATTTTGTTGCTGAATAATGATGTAAATATGAATAATGTTATGATGCTATGGGGTGAATTTAATGTGTAAATGAAGAAATCCAATTTACAAAGCAAAGAAAAATATAGCCCTAAGAAAAATTAATGCCTTTCTTTATATTTTTCTGCACTTTCATCAGCTCCATGTTTAATTTTGTATATCCATTTTGGATTGACCACGGACTTGTCCTTGAATCTAGGCACCACTTCCCAAACATCATTTTTCATGATTGAATCATACTCCTGAGTCATCCAATCTTTCCATACATGGTTCTTTACAGTTTCTTCGAAAGTGCAAGGTTTAGATTGAATGATAGTACTCATGGTGGCGAAGTACCCTTGATACTTGTTGGGCTTCTTACTTTCCAAAAATGTTCCTCTTAGAGCGACATGATTTTCAACATATTGAAATGTATCTTTTAGCCATAGTGGTATTTTCTTTGATGTAGAGGGATCACAAGGAGGTCGATCAACAAGATCCATCGGGCCATCAACATTAGGAATAGGCTCATCCATTATAGGTTCTTCTTGTTTTTCAGCAACATCATCATCCTTCCTTGAGATGGGGAGATATTTGGCTTTCTCGGGGGCACTGCCTTCATCAAAGGTGAGATCTCTACTTATACTTCTCTTTGACCAGGTACACAAATTCTATATGCCTTTGAATTTTCACTGTATCTGACGAATACAATTTTCTTCCTAGAAGCTTCTGACTTGTTCCTTTTCTCTTTAGTCACATGAAAATGCACAGGACAACCAAAACTTCTAAAATGAGAAACATCAGGTTTCTTACTAGTGAAAAATTCTTCGGGTGTCTTGAAATTGAAAGCTTTATGAGGGCTTCTATTTTAAACATATACAACAGTGTTAATAGCTTCTCCCAACAAGAATTTTGATGTACCTTGATCATGGATCATAGCATGGGTGGATTCCATAATAGTTTGATTCTTTCTTTCAACAACACCATTTTTCTCTAGAGTATATGGAACAGTTGTCTCCCTCTTAATGTATGCCTCTCTACAAAATTCATTAAATTTATTAGATTCATATTCAGTTCCATTATTAGTCCTCAACGTCTTAATCTTCTTTCCTATTTGATTCTCCACCAACGCTTCGAAAGAATGAAACCATTTGAACACTTCATCCTTCCTCTTCAAGAAATAAATCCAAGTTTTTCATGAGAAGTCATCTATACAAATTTCTTAGTATGAATATAATCCTAATGAAGTTATGGGAAAAACACTAGACATGTTAGAATGGATCAATTGAAGAATATCAGTTGTCTTTCTTTCACTATAAGGGAATGGTCCCTTTGTATGTTTCCTAGTTGCACAATCTTGATAGACTCCTTCATGGTTCATATGAAACTCAAGAATTCTTGTGACCATCTTCCTTACCCCAGGTGAGGATTTATAATGTAGGTGGGAGAATCTATGATGCCATAGCTCACATTGAATAGGGGTATCACTTTCCAATTCTCCCAAAGGACTTCCACAAATTTGATAAATACCATCAACCCTAAATTCAAGAGTAAAAGCATCTTTAAAGTTTTTATGGCATACATGTACCTTTCCATCAATGAAAGCTACCTTGAATCCTTTTTCTTCCATCATAGAAATAGACACCAAATTCTTCTTCAAATCGAGCACGTACAAGACTTCTTGAAGATGTATGGTTTGACCATAGTTCAAGTGAAGAGTGATACTTCCTATCTATTTTACGAGGTAAGTGGAATTATCTCCAAGAATAATCTTTAGATTAGCTTTATTCTCAACTAAATTTGAGAGGGCCTCCTTATATTCAATTAAATTCCTTGAGGCTACACTATTAATTAACCAATGATCCCAGGTATCCATAGGAGAGACAATAGATGGAGTAGAAATTAGATAGAACTCATCTTTTTTTTCTACAACATTATTTTAGTCATACTTGGAATTTCTTGTTTTCTTGGGAGGTCGATTATTTCCTTCTTGGGTAGGGAGAGAATTCATTTTTTCTTTATTGTTATACCTATTGTTTATTTGATTGTTATTGCTTTTGTAATTGTTGTTTTTGTTGTCATCCCTTGGATAATTTTTCTTGTGAGGACACTCTCTAGCATAATGGTCGAACTTATTGCAATTTTAGAATCTTCCTTTGCCTTTTCCTTTCAATCCCTTCTTAAATTCTTGACCCTGTCTCCTTGAATTAGATATACCAACAACATTCCTGCTTTTAGGATATGTAAAGAAAGAAGTAGGTTCATTTTAATTGTAGTACTTGTCTCTCTCCATAATCCTTGTTTCTTCTTGAGTGCATCTAGCCAAAAGCTCATCAAAACCAGTTATCATCTCATTATTGAGAATGGTGGTGAAAAATTTATCCCATGGTCTTCGAAGACATTGAAGAGAAATGAGAGTGAGTTCCTTGTCAATAGTAACTTCTCCAATAGATATCAGGTATTTTTTGACTTGAGTTATTCTCATAAAATAAGATTGGATAGACTCCCCCTTATCCATGTTGAATATCCTTCAACTTGTTCTTGAGAAAGAGGATTTGATTTTCATTTTTCACTTTGAACATCCTAACCAACTTGTCATACATTTCCTTAGAAGTTCCCAAATTAGAAATATAGGCAACCAAATTATTTTGAATGGAATCAATTTAATTTTTCCTTATCTTTGACCTCACCTTTTCTATACTTTGTTCTAATAGCAGCATGTGCATTTGAAATATGAAATAGAAACCATGGAGACTAGTCATTGTCAACAAATATCTTGATGATTTATTTTTCTCTTGCTTTGGCTTGTCGTCACCTTATATATGATACCATGTTAATTTTAGATAACAATGGCATGTTCTATAATTGTAACAATTACTTCAATGTCCTTTAGCAGCCCAATGACAATTCCACTTTAATTTCCAATAGAAATCACATAAACCATTAATTCATATTGGCAGTAACTATATATAGAACATAAATAATAAATGTAGAAGACAAGTAAAGACAAGATAACACTAACATTTGGCTAAATCTAGGGAAAAAACCCAGAGGGGGAAACCCTTAATAAATCCTTCTTATTATTGAATATCAAATGTTCAACAAAGAGAGAATATCAAATATAGTACAATGATGGAAGTCAAAGTCAATGTGACTTTAATTTTGTAAAGCATCCAAATCAATATCCGACTAATGAAGTCAAAGTCAAATATGATTAGCTTGATGAAAGTCTACAATCTTGAAAAGTCAACAACAATCAATGTTCCCTAGCGAGTCTAGTCAACGGTGGTCAAACAATAGTAAAATGGCCTTAAATTAGCTTAGTTAGACCAACAAAGAACTCGACCTCTTTAGCAAGTCAAAATCAGCCCAAAATAGAGATCAAAACTCCGTCAACCAAAGTCAACACCCTGTGGTCAAAGTATCAGGTCTACCTATAGTCAACATTGATCAACTTGCCCAGAAAACCTTGGAATTTGTGCCAGAATATGAAGCCTACTCAAACAAAGTCTCTCCCACAAAAATCATAGTCAAATTATCCCTAAAAGCCCTCAGTCAATGTTGGTCAATGTTAGTTGAAAAAAATTCAATGCAAAGAAAACATAGATGCCCAGTTAACCCTTTGCATGTGTGAGATGAATATGTTGCCTCAAATGTGTATGAACCAATTAGAAGAGAGAGAATGTTGTGTGTGTGAGATATGCCAAATGAGGTGAACATGAGGCTATATTTATAGTGGTTGGCATGGGTGAAGAGACATGTCTTTTCATCAAGAGGGTTGACATGAATAGGGGCAGACTTGAGCCGACATGAAAAAGAGGCATTTGTAAGAGGACAAATTTCCAAAATTTCAAATGAAGAATGATGCCATCAAGTGTGGTTCAAGGTCAAAGAGTGCCATAAAAAAGAAGGGATTCCAAATGATGGAATTAATCCCTAGTTTCCAACTTTAATGGGGCTTGCTACCAACCTTGCTTATCATCATCATGTCATCTTAATCAATGTAAGAATCACTGCCCTCATACAATAGTTGTTTCTTCAAATTTTTATTTGACAAATAATGATATTGAAGAATCTTTCTCCAAAGGATTATATTTGAGAAATCAGACATAATTGAGGTCCTCAACCTCTTCTCCATCTATCAACATTTATAGGAATTACTTCTTTGTAGTACCATCTAGAGTTGAGTTTGCAATCTTGTGCTATATGACCTTAATTGTGACATATGTGGAATTCAACATCGGGCTTCAATACCTACAGAAATGGCTAGGGTATTCTCTTGATATAGCCCACATGTCTCCACCTAGGTATCTGATCATATCCTCTATACATTACCACACCATAGGTTTTGCAATTATGTTCTTTGTGTCCAAATCTTGTGCATGAGAAACAATAACCAAGGAACTTATTTTTATACTTTGGCATAGAAGGAGATCTCGGACTTATGAAGTTATTTCTTGGAGGAGCCATGTTTCCTTGTTGTTAAACACGTGTATGATTATTTCTAGTGGATGCCTTGTGATGAGCCATTATCATTTGTTGATCTTCTATGTCTGCTTCATTATTTATTGTGGATGCTTTGTGATGAGTTGTATTAATTGACTGCCCTATATTATTTCTACTTATGGATCATTTTTCTTCATTTTGGTTCCTTGATGTTGGGCACGGGATCCCCCAAGGATAGTTTTGGGGCTAAAAGCCCATATTTTGAGAAATTTTTTTAATCCAAGTGTAAATACTCCGCATTTTGTGGTTGCAGAGTGCATAAATGTTAAAGAGTCACAGGGTTGTTTGCCCTTATTTTGAAATGTAATGTTGGCTGTAAAAGATCCACCCATGGTCCGCGAACCATGTGAATTGTATAAATAGAGTGAAGCTCTAAGTAGTTTAAAAAAGGAGAGACATCGAACATGTAAGAAAGTCATAACTTAGGGCAGGAAGTCTAAGTCTTGGGTCGTAGCATAGGTAGAGGCTCTACACCTGAGTGTGCAGAGGCCTAGAGTATAAGTCCGTAGCTGAGTGCGCGGACCCTTGCAGCTGAGTGCACAGGGCGAGTTGTGTCTATAATTATCCAGAATTATCAATAAAGAGAAGTATTCTACAATTCTTGTGTCTTTACTTCCTGTTTATGCATCTTGTTACATTGGGTATGAAATTCACTTATAATGCTTATATGATGCGCGAATATATGTAAATGTGTTGGTTAAAGTGAACACAAGTAAGAACATCTGTTTACGCGAAGCTATCTAAGATTGGTTAATAAAATAAGTGAAACACTTAGGATAATTAAGGAATCTACGTGACTCGCTGCCATAGCAGTGCAAAAGTACCTAAGACCATGATTAGGGATGCACGAAGGTTGATCGTATCCTTTCGCGAAGGTATTAAAGGTCGAAACAGAGGGTTTATCCTACAAGCCCAAGAGCGAGATCACCTGTGTGAAGGCATGGATAGGAGAGATCAATGACATCACAACCATCTCAAGGGTGCGGACACTTGGTTCCAGCATCCCCCCATACTGCTTCGGGTGAGACTTCAATCCCCGCTCCGTGGCCTGATGCCTAAAGGGCTAGTAGTGTAGGGATTTGTTTGGCTAATTAACGTTGAACCTGGGTCAGGACCCCTCAAGCTAAAAAATGGTTCTGTAGCTGGGACCAGAATCTGCATAAGAGATGTATGATGTCATATCACCGGAATTCAACTAAGAAAGAAATTGAAGGTTGGTTGGATAGAAGGATCCACGAGTTCGTGGGGAAAGAAAATAGAAATTTGTGACTAACAAAAGAATAGTGGTTAGACAGGTACCTGTATACTGAGATCCACAAAATATTTTTTTCCTCCTTTCCAGTTGAACTATACAAGTGGATCGCGAAGCTAGCAGAGAGACAAGGGAGGGGGAAACTAGACGGTCCTATTGTGTGGACCCCAGAGTTAGTGCGAAGGTTGGAAGCATTGGAGGATAAGATCGCACGCGTTGTCGATCATTGGCTCGATCGCATCATAGGAGGATTTGTTACTGAATTCACGGTCGACACCTCAGTCAGCTATAGCAAGGCAGAGCGACACTTTTTCAATGTACCATGAGGTAAGTACGTAAAATCTTTGAATACTTGGATTAAAATGTTGTTGTGCGAAAAAAGGGTTATGCAACTACCTTGATGTTCAGGACTATGAAAAGTGGAAAATTTTACGGAAAGGAAGGAAATAAGGTTCAAGAGTACAGCCCCTTGATTTCACCTCCACAAAGGGATGAAGAAGTGATAACAAAGGTCTCTCCACGAAGCGCTATTCAGTTAATAAGACAAGGATTCCCGCAAATACCACCTCCGCCCACTCCACCTCCGACTTCACTGCCATCACCTTCAACTTCACACGTACCACCTCCACCTCCACTGTGGTTCAGTATGGAAAATACAGTGAAGTTTCCTTTGTTCAAAGGCTTGGGAAATGAGGACCAGGACCAATTCTAGTTCGTGGTGAGGGCTATATGGGAAGCTCAAGGTGTTACTGATGATCACATAAATAAGGCGACACTGGTTAGTACTCTGCAAGATCGTGCACTCACCTGGTATATTAAGTACTCTAACGATAACCCAAATGCTGGAGTAGCAGACATCCAGACATCACTAAATAAGGAATTTAGCAGGCCTAAATCTAAGGCGCAATCGATCGTGGGATTCAAAGAGATCGCAATGCGACCAGGTGAGATATCTGGGAATTGAATCAAAGATTGAAGTGTCAAATCTGCGAAGCCAATATGAATTTGATAGATGGACAACATCGCGAGTGGTTTGTGGCTTCGCTACTACCCCACTTAAGGTGCGCGCTGTCGCAGTAGAAGATAACAACTCAAGCCGAGGCCTTGGAGATTGCCATGAGACTACATGAGACTCCAATGCAAGATCCTAATTTGGGAGTTCAGCAAATCCACGCATAGCTACAGAATCTATGCCTAGAGATGCAAAGTTCTGAAGCAGGATAAGACGGTTTGACCAACATAAGGAGGTATGGTGCTTGAAATGCAAGAGTTAGGGTCATGACAAAGACCATTACCTGGTCTTTGCAAATTACCTTGCAGGGGGAGAATTGATTCCTTTAAGGCCAAAAACTCAATCAAGACCTAGCGTGGGGCCTGCATTATGGTGCGCTATCTGTTAGGGAGCTGGAAAAAATGCCACGTATAACTGTCACTTGCTACAAAAGTATGTACAAAAACCGCAACAGCTGTTTTGCAACTTTTGTAGGTCGGTAGGACGTGATGAGTGTACTTGTAGGAGCTATGAATTGATGATGGATAGAACTCCCACCTACAGGGTTTAGGTCGAAATGCAACCCCTTGACTAGAATGTAGGGATGGCACGGACAAGATTTCAGGGGCGTGGATGAGGCCGAGGCAAAGGAGGACCTGGAAGAGTTCGAGGACAGTTGATTTTCTACAATTTCGAAGGACCAGGACACTATGCTCTCGATTACACTAATCCAACGCGTCCATCGTGCAAGTATTACACGCTGTTTGATCATGAAATAGAAGATTGTCCTACAATGATAGCTAGGATACGTGACAAAGGATCACTATTGCCTTCGCTGACTTAAAACCTATAGATGATGAGGTTTGAGCCACACGAGGAACATCCGAACATAAATATAGTGCTCTAGAGTGGAATTGCAGTGGGAGATGACAAGGGGAAATAGCCATATGACAGTACCTGGGTTCGCAAAGCCCCAGAAAAAGAGGTTTAGTTCAATTTGGAATGTGCTCCTGAAGCATTCATGGAAGCTAAGAAGAGCTTCGCTGAGGTCTCCACTTCAGGAAGTAAGGATAAGCCTGAGCCGGAGAGGGACCCCTCTATGCTCACAACTTTCCTGGAAACCTATATGAAGTTACTGCGTGACAGTAAGGCTGTGAAAGGGTTACAAGAACTCATCAATAGATGTGCTGGGACCGCGCCAAGTGAACGTGCGTAGTTCGAAAGATCGATAAGCATATGAAAAGGATGGGGCGTGAAATGAGACTCACCGCGCAGATCGGAGAATACAAAATGGATCAAGTCATCTGGATTTAGGGTCAGATGTGAATTTTCTACCGAAAGAGACATGGGAGCGAATTGGGAGACCTACGTTGTAATGGTCTCCAATTCAGCTAAGGATGGCGAATTAGTAGAAAAAAATCCCCATGGGACAGCTGCAGGGGGTGACCATGGATATTGAAGGAGCGAGCACACTGGAATATTTTGAAGTAATAAAGATTATGGATGAAAACAATACCTACCCTGCGCTCCTGGGAATTGACTGGGCTACTGATATGGATGTGGTAATCAATTTAAAGAAGTGAAAGATGATCTTTGAGAAGAAGTCACTGCGCGTAATAATACCCCTCGATCCTGTGAAGGGATCGCTCTATACAGAACCAGTTTGCGATTATGAGAGTGATGATGATCTGTACTACATCTATAAGATAACAACGCAAGACCAAGACTAGGTGAATCCCACCATGGATGGACAAATTACATGGGATCGCGAGAGTTCCTACACTTTAGATTCTGACGAAGAAATAGAACACTGGCAGAATCAGTTACACAAAGTAACTACGCTGAATTGCAACATGATGACCCAGTCGCTGCACTATGTATCGTCAAAGGTAAGAAATCTGCCTACTTATGATGGACTAAATGAGCTAGATAACTTTTTGGATGCATTTGAAAGAGAGGTGCCAGAAAAGCAGTGATTCCAGGCCTTGGACTGGGCACTATGGACTATGCCCGCAAGATGTTGGGGTATGCACAAAGGAAGCTTTGATGATTGGCGCGACTGTAGGAGAATGATGAGAACACAATTTGGGAAGCCTAAGATGCAACTGGAAAACAAGTATGATGGGCAGAATGATCCGCGTGCGCATCTGGCCAAATGGACGCAGGTTTATGGAGAAAATCCCCAACCTGAGTGGGTGCACTTGTTCTTTCATACCCTGGATCTTATCCCAATGAATTGGTATATAGAAACAGACCTCCACCATGGGATAGGTGACTGGGATATCCTACGTGAAGGATTCATGATGACATTCATTTTTGAGGATGGGTTTGACAGTATTGATGAAGCGCTATAAGAGGTAAAATCAGCCATTTTTAGGATATTGTGGGATCCTTCAGACCTAGTCCAGCCAGAATGGGCTACTCAACTAAGTCACACGCTCAAATGTTATAATGTAACTGCTAGAGATGAGGATGAGGATCCGCGGAAGATTAACGTTCTAGAAACAGGAGGCCACCACGAGGTTCAAGGACCATAGATTGAGAACCCTGATATAATCGCGCCGGTGAAAACACGACAAGTGAACATTGGTATGGAGGCACAACCCAAATTCATGAAGATTGGAGACTACTAGGACGACGCGACAGTGGATAAGGTCGCTGAATTACTCAGTGAATACTAGGATTTATTCCCGACCAACTTTACAGATCTAAAAGGAATAATTGGAGATCTAGGAGTGATGAAGATCATGTTAAATCCCGATGCAAAGCCAGTTAAGAAGAGGTGTTACTGCCTCAATCCAAAATACAAGGAAAAGGTCTGCTTAGAGCTAGACAAGATGCTAGTGGCAGGCATCATTGAGCCTGTGGAAGAATCCGATTGGGTAAGCCCAATGGTGGTGCAAAAGAAAAAGTAGACAGATGAGATAAGGATATGCGTGGATCTTAGAAAACTAAATATGCGTGTGTGCATGATCCTTTCCTGACTTCATTCACAAATGAAGTGTTGGACAATGTAGGTGGCCAAGAAGCATATTCCTTCACTGATGGGTTCTCTGGGTACCACCAAATCAAAATCATGCCATAGGATAGGAGCAAGACAGCCTTTGCAACTAAATGGGGTTGTTTTCAATACACCGTAATGCTGTTTGGATTGAAGAATGCGCCTGCTATCTTTTCACGTGTGGTTGTTGCCGCATTCAAGGAATTTATTCATAAGTTCTTGGAGGTATATTTTGATGACTCAACTATCTTTAGGCTGGTTAAGCACCATGTAGCGAGCTTGCGCTTAATTCTAGATACCTGTTGAAGATACCCGATCGCGCTCAGCCTCAAGAAGCGTCTGTTTTGCGTTCCTTTTGGGAACCTATCGGGGCATGTGGTTTGCAGACAAGAACTAATGGTAGACCCCGCGAAGATCGCAGTGATACTGAACTTGGAAGCGCCGAGGAGTGTGAAACAGTTGCGCACTACTCTGGGACATACAGGATATTATAGAAAGTTTATCAAAGGCTACGCCCAGATCACCACGCCGATGGAAAATTTTTTGAAGAAGGATGTCATGTTCTGCTAGAATGATGAATGTAAGAAAATCTTGGATATATTAAAAGACAAGATGGTTACCGTGCCGATTCTAATCTTCCTAGACTAGAAGAAAGAATTTCATGTACATGTCAACGTGTCATGTATAGCACTAGGGGCAGTACTAACAAAGGATGGAGGTGAAGGCTTGGACCATCCTATCATGTTCCCAAGCCACAGATTATCCAAGGCAGAGAAGAACTATTCTACCACTGAACGTGAGGGGCTAGATATGGTGTATGCGCTCCAGAAGTACCGACACTACTTGCTAGGAGGCCATTTTAAGATGTATACGGATCACTCTGCACTGAAGTACCTGGTCAATAAGCCTATGTTGGGATGGGGGGCGTGAATCTGCATATGGCTTTTATTGTTCCAAGAGTACGATTTTGAATTTTTTGTGAAACCTGGACGATTGAACATGGGACATGACCAACTGTCGCGCATCGAAATAGGGGAGGAACCCACTAATTTGGAGGAAGGATTACCTAATGCGTAGCTCTTTGTTGTGGGTGTCGCGGATGAATTTTTTTAGGATATAATACACTTCCTAACAACAATAACCACACCAGAAGGCTACTCTATCCAACAAAAGAAGGAATTAGTGGTTCGCGTGGCAGATTTCTTTGTCATTTATGGGCATCTATACAAAATGGGGATTGATGAGATATTGCGAAGATATGTACTGGAGTATGAGAGAAGAAGCATCCTCTTGAATGCTCATGGGGGTGCCGCGGGAGGACATTATGCAGGGAGAGAAACCGCACAGAAGATTCTACGCACAGGGTTGTGGTGGCCAACCCTTCATTAAGATTCAAAAGTCTATTGTAGGGCATGTGATGTATGTTAGCAAATAGGGAGGCCATCGCAGAGGTATGAAATGCCTTTGAATCCACAAATGGCATTGCAACCTTTCAAGAAGTGGGCAATAGATTTTGTAGGACCCATTCAGCCACAAGGGAAGACAGGCATGAGGTATATCATCACCATGATGGAGTATTTGACATTATGGGTGGAGGCGCAGCCTGTGAAGGATTTCACAGGCGCAACAATTGCGAAATTCCTATTTGAGCATGTATTGATGTGATTTGGATGTCCAAAGATTTTGATGAGTGATCGGGGTATGCACTTTTTGAATGAAATGATTAGTGTGCTGACGGAATAATTTCAGATATATAACCAGAAAAGCACTCCTTATCACCCACAGGCTAATGGGACAGTGGAGGCATTTAACAAAGTGCTTGAAAACGCGTTGACCAATATTTACAATGCTCAACAAAGTGATTGGGACCTACGCATACCTACAATACTATGGGCTTATTGGATGACATGGAAAAAGTTAACGGGACAGACACCCTTTAGGTTGGTATACGGTGTTGAAGCGGTGATACCCATGGAGTACATTGTACCTAGTCTGCACATAGTGGTGCTCACAGGTATGATAGATCGCAGAGTCTTGGAAGAGAGGCCTGCTTAGTTGGATGAACTTGAAGAAGAGATATTTTTGGCCGAATTTCACTAGCAAGTCCAAAAGTAGTGTGAAAAGGCATGGCATGACCGACATATTAGACTGTGCACCTTTAAGGTGAAGGGCTTGGTGTTGTTGAATGATAGTAAGTTTGATAAATTTCTAGGGAAATTCTCAATGCATTGGCTGGGGCCCTATGTTATTAAGGAGATTACCGACGGTGGCACAATCCAGTTGGTTAAGTTGAATGGGGATCCCTTCCCAGGAAAGGTGAATGGCAGTTGATTGAAGCCATACACAGGTGTCCCGACCATTTGACTAAAGGAAAGAAGCATAGTCTTAGTGCTCCAGGCAGCTGAAAGAAGGCATGGGACTATAAACTACATTGCCCGGGTTGGGAATCTGCATGATTTTATGACTGCACGAAGCAGGGAAGTGTCATAAGGTCCGCGACAACGTGGAGGCAGTTGCGCTACTCATGGAAATAGTGCACAGGTCCACCAGAAAGTGACCGTTAAAGTCACTATTCACGATTTGATGATCGGATTGAGGCCAAATGGAGCAAGTGACAAGAATGTAAGGTGAAATTTATGGGTTAGATTCTTGAAAATATACCTCCAATCTAGCATTAATGGGCCAAATGTGGGGAAAACAGTCATATTTGAATTCAAAAGGCCTTATAAATCACAAGTCGTTGTCCAGCGAAAAACACTTGGCATTTTGAAAATTCAGTTGTTGTGCTATCAGATGTGTATGGACCTTGCGAATTTTGAGGCTTTGAGAACAAGTTCAGTGTTTGAGAGATTTTCAAAGGAGACATGGGACCTCATGACTAGAATTATGTCGACACCCGAGGAAGCCGTGCACGAAATTGTGGTAGTAGAAGCCCCAGAAAGTGCCGGAGTGATAGTTTAAGCCCCTAAATCACCCAGGACACTGAGAATGAAGAAGGATAAATAGATCATGATCCCGGTGCGTGTCTCACCAAGGAACCCATAGAGGACCAAGCTCACTTTGCTGGAAAAGGGGAAGGCCATTAATCTGGAGGCCGACGAGAAAGAATCTAAAGAAATCCTGCTGGATGAGGACGTGGAAATGGAAGTTGAAACCCAGAGTGCGGACCCTATTACAAGGTTACCAAAATATGTTCCATCGTGCAAGGGCAAAGCCAAGGTACCCAAGGACATAGACTAAAGCAAGAGCTCCCTGTAGACTTCGTTGCTCCTGGATGACATTGTTTTTGAGGGGCCGCGCTTAGGGCAGGTTCCTGTACTAAAATTCAAATATTGGGACCTCGCAGATCACGAGAAGTTCCTGCATTTAGTGACTGAGCTGTTAATGCGCCAAAGGATTGATACGATTACTAGGATGATAGAACTAGAGTCACAGAGATGTCTCAAGGGTGTCTAGAAAGTCAGGCTACTCAACCTTCTCTGGATACCACAGTACCACCACACCCCAGTAATCGTCTTCGTCATCAGGCAGCTGCTCTGCTTGGTGCATGATGGGTGTTTGTGGCTGGAGGAGCCCATTCCCATCACAGACCACTTGATTCATCACATCACAGAGCTGCCTTACTCAGGGGAGAATCCAGCCCATATATTAGAAGGAAAAGGTGGTGAGTTGGCCCTCATGAAGGCTATGAAGACGAAATTCAAGTTGGAGAAGAAGAAGCGGGGATATTCCATCTCCAGCATTAAAAACCTTATAGTGAAGGTAGCGACAAAAATATTAGTAGGGAAGGTGATGCAAAAGTGTTGTGTAGATGAGGTGTTTGCACCTGTGATTGCATTAGCAGCCTAATGCGTTGAGGGAGTCCAGTTCAACTGGGCGAGTTATATGTACGACGAGTTCCTTGTGAACTGTCGTGAGGCACTGGAGAAGGGCAAGACGTTCCACTATGCTTGGCTCTTGCTCTCGATTGTGTTGGTGGCATGGGAGTTGCCTGAGGATAGACAATTCCGTTCGATCATGTTGGACCTTCCAGAAGTAGCGAAGTACGCTTCATTGTGGGCGACCAAGGATGCACATCGCATAAAAGAAAGCAAGATATTTTGGGTCTTGATGGAGATGAGTATCCGAATGGGGATCAATCGCAAGCTACAGTTGTCACCCACAGTCTACGCCAGTTTGCAAAGCTTTGCAGAGTTCAAAGTGGACTTCCACCATGTCTTTATCAAGGCGCGAAAAGAACCTATGAAGAAATGGCATAACTTACCATATCTGGTGACTGGTGATGTTATTTTTACAATCCTCGAGTCTTGGCCGCCAGAGTGTTGTGCTGCAACAGCCTCCACGATGGAAATGGACAAGTCTGCCACATAGGGTAAGAAGGAAGAAAAAAAATCAGAATGGTGCAGTTGGCTAAGAAGTGCAGAAAAAGGAAGTGGAGACTAAGGCATAGGCAACGCGCGATGTTGCGAAACTAGTAGAACAACAGAAAACTAGAGGAGAAGAGCATGAAGGATAGAAGTCACCTTAACCCGGGACTGAAGCAGAAACAAGAGAGCCAACAGAACAAGGTGGTGCGGACCCACAGACAATGTCCACCCAACTCAAGCGTCAATACCCCCAAGAAAAGACACTGTTGTGGAATAAAACTAAGGCTTCAAAGACAACCTTTGACCCAATCACCCTCACTGAGGGGGATTTGCATGACATTGGAGAAATGGTGAAGGATGTCACTGCAGAGGCCTTCCAACAGTTCAAAGAGCAGCAAAAACTAGTATTAGGGGCTCTCTAGGAAGAGCTACATGAGTTGTAGGCTCGCACAGTGTCCACCAGCCTTGCGATCGGCACTTCAACTGCCGTGGAGATGTTGTGTACAAAGGTGACCAACATGATAGTGCTACTAAATGGGGCAATTACTATAAAGAATGTGGCTGACAGGCCTAATATCAGCAGTCTAAAAGGGGTGGGATTGAATATGGTCACACTCCCTCGAGAGATGCTCCACCTCTTGTAGGATGGAGTCATCGTGGAACTTTGGGCCCGGGAGAGTTGCGATCTGTAGGTGATGAGCTAGTAGCACATCAACATCGAGTAGTTAGGACTGCAATGTAATGAGGCAGTGGAGCAGAACAAGAAAATCATGGAGGTGGTGGAGGAGGCCTGCCGAATGGTCCCAGAGTTGGACATTCAGGTGGAAGAACCAGTTTAGGCGTGTGTCTACAAGTTAGCCACAGGGGTGCACGACGCTCGAGTAGAAATGGCCAAGATTCAGCTGGAGCTGCATCTGCAGATCGCAAAATTGCAGTTGAGGGCTTAGCATTCAACCCCACCGGAAGTCAGGGAAAAACATGCCACCACTGTTGCAACATCAATAGTGGCAGTCGACAGTACAGTAGCAAACTCCACGCAGCTTTTTGAATAGTGATTCAAGGTCCTAACAATCCTGAAGGAGGACCTGAATGTGGAGTTCCTGGAGACAGAGGCGCGCGAGCTACAAAAAATGTATGACGAGGACAAAGGGACCACGTAGACGGTTTCCCTTACATAGAGGCTCACACGGATGCAGGAGGAAAAGGAACTTAAGGAACAGGTGGATGTCGCTCGGCACAAAAGAGCGGTCTTAAAATCACGCCTACAACCATGGATAGACGAGGCATATACGATCACAACCTCCATTGAAGGAAAGCTTGTGACATTATAGGCAACACAATAGCAGATTCAGGGTGGCAGTTTAGCAGCAGTCACTGAGCAAAGAATGGAAGAAGTCCAGTAGGTGGTCTCTCAGTGCGCTGTCGAGGTTGCGACCATCCAAACGGAGCTGGGAGGTCTTCACGCTAAGATCTCCATGCCTGTAGAGTGACTCGAGGGTGAGTCACGACGTTTGTGTTGGGGGCTTGTTGGGCGCGGGATCCCCCAAGGATAGTTTTGGGGCTAAAAGCCCATATTTTGAGAAAATTTTGTAATTCAAGTGTAAAGACTCCGCATTTTATGGTTGCGGAGCGCATATATGTTAAAGAGTCACAAGGTTGTCTGCTCTAAGTAGTTTAAAAAAGGATAGACATCAAACATGTAAGAAAGTCATAGCTTAAGGCAGGAAGTCTAAGTCTTGGGTCGTAGCGTAGGTAGAGGCTCTACAGCTGAGTGTGCAAAGGCTTAGAGTAGAAGTCCATAGCTGAGTGTGTGGACCACTGCAGCTAAGTGCACAAGGTGGGTTGAGTCTATAATTATCCAGAATTATCAATAAAGAGAAGTATTCTACAATTCGTGTGTCTTTACTTCCTGTTTATGCATCATGTTACATTGGGTATGAAATTCACTTATAATTCTTATATGATGTGCGAATATATGTAAATGTGTTGGTTAAAGTGAACGTAAGCAAGAACATCTATTTACACGAAGCTAACTAAGATTGGTTAATAAGATAAGTGAAAAATTTAGGATGATTAAGGAATCTGCGTGACTCACTACCATAACAACGCGAAAGCACCTAAGCCCATAATTAGGGCTATGCGAAGGTTGATCGTATACTTTCGCGAAGGTATTAAAGGTTGGAACAGAGGGTTTGTCCTACAAGCCCCAGAGCGAGTTCACCTACACAAAGGTAGGGATAGAGAGATCAACGACATCACAACCATCTCAAGGGTGCAGAAACTTGGTTCCAACATCCCCCCATATTGCTTCAGGTGAGACTTCAGTCCGTGCTCTGTGGGTTGATGCTGAAAGGGCCAGTAGTGTAGGGATTTGTTTGGCTAATTAACGTTGAACCTAGGTCAGGCCCGATGCCAAAAGGGCCAATAGTGTAGGGATTTGTTTGGTTAGTTAATGTTGAACCTGGGTCAGGCCCACTCAAGCCAACACTTGAATTCTACCATTTCATGGAATTGTTTTGAGTTTCATTAAAATGAACATGCTTGACCTGATGCACCACTTGCTTTGGAACATCAAGAAGTTGTTGTTGGATTCTATGAATGTTTCATCAATATTCTTGGGATTATGTTCATTTGATGAGCTTGGGGGACTAGTGTTCTTGGATGCCTCATAATTTTGATATCCAAGACCGGTCTTAAAAAGCGAGGATCTCTACATGCTAAGAATAAGATCTAGGTATTCGTTCCCTTTGTTTAACTTAAAATTAAGATAATCTAATTATTCTCTCTAGAGGATAACGTCCTCTTCTATTTCTTCACATACTTTTTCTTTCTCATTTAGTTTTTTAGATAGAAATTCCTTTACCATTTTTTCTTCTTCTAATTCAACTTTGAGAGCAAGAATGATGTCTTCATTTAGAATTTTGTCTTGAAGCTACTGCATCAATTGGATTTATTTATTTCTAAGGGTCCTTATTTCCTTCAATACAATTTTAATTTCTCCCTCATAATCAACTTCTACTTAGGTCTCTTTGCTCTAACAAATGAATAATATTATACCTTGTTCTTCATCAGTCACACTTTCATTTCTTTCACTATCACTTTTTTCTTTTGAGTTAAAAATACTTTTCTTATTGGCTTGCTTCTTCTTTTGATTCTTAGGTTTGAATATTGACTCATCATAACTATCATTCATCTTACCATACCGACATTTAGATTCATAATGACCTATCCTTCCACATTCAAAACATTTGAGAGGAATCTTACCTTTGAACTTGTCAATTCCCCTCTTCAACTTTCATAAAAAAATGGCTTATTCTTCATCGAAGTTAGAGTCTTCTTGATGTTTTTTGCTTTTCTCTTCTTTTGTTGCATTGAAAGCTTCTTCTTTGACTCCTTATTTGTCTTCCTTGATTCTTAGTTGATATTCTGAGAGGATTCCATGAATTTTATCCATGAACATATTATCTATTTTTGTTAATTCCTCAAGAGCTGAGACTTGAATCTTGATGGAAGTGATCTCAAAACCTTTCGATCAACATAGCTATTTGAGGCTTCTTCATCAAGACTGACAATGGATTTGACTATATTTTCTACTCAAATAAAATATGATGCAATGTCCTCAACTTCTTCCATCATCAATTTTTCAAATTGTATCTCTAAGAGCTTAAAACCTAACTTATTTAAATTTTGAATCCCCTTCATGATAATTTTGGAGCTTATTCCATACCTCTTGATTTGATTTGTTCTACATTATTTTGATGAATAATGACTCTACCAAACCACTTAAAATAGGATGTTTAACTTGTGCGTTATCTGCATAGACTTCCTTGTTTGTTGCATCTGTTGGAATATCATTAGGAACTTTATATTTGGTTCCCGCAATTTCCAAAAAAAATAATCCCAAAGAGATGAGATATGTTTCCATTAAGCTTATCTTCCAAAATGCATAATTGGTTCCATCAAACATTGGCGGTTTCCACACTGCTTTGGTAATTTCCGTATCTCCTTGATTTTATGCCTTCAATAGTTAGTTGTTTTGAAGGTAACATGCTTATATACCACTTGTTGGCCCAAAGGTCATACTGAGAGGGAGGGGTGGGGGGTGGGGGTGAATCAATGTGAGATCAAATTTAATATTTCACAACTTTCCATAATCAAACAACCATATAGAAATTAATCATAAGCATCATATCATTAACTACAATAATGCAACATCAAGATACCATCACATCAGTAACATATCAAGAAACCATCACACACAAAGAAACATAAATTTTTAGGTGGAAAGTCATATGGGAGAAAAACACCATTATTCTTCTTCTTTCTCTTCAATTCTTTACAAAAATTTGTAGGCCACAACCCAATAGAAGCAACTACTCCCAAGAAATGCAAGCTACCACTTACAGTAGGCTACTACTTGATTAAAGCATCAAACTCAAAATAATGTAAGCATCCACTCATTGTTGGCTACAACCTAATTCCAAACCCAATGATTAAGGCTTTAACCTTGAGAATGAGTAGGATTCAACCTGCTCTAGGCTCAAAATTGATTGAGGCTCCAACCCATTTTAGCTTTTGTAGCATGGGATAGGTTTTCTAGTATCAACTTTGATCATAGAGGCTAAGGAACACAAGTTCTCCAGAACCCAGAAAATTTTTCAAGAGAAAACACCTAGAGATCACTCAATTATGTTAATTAATCAATAATTAAATATTTCCTAAGTATAACTTAAGAAAAGTGATTAATTAACAAAAATTAATTGAGAAAGGTGAGATTCTTCTAGAAACTCACATGGATTGACTCAAAGATGATCCTAGCCATTGATGGGGATATAATAATGGTTGTTGTTTCACCGACGACAGATTATAAGAGGAGGTTGATGGGGTTGGGGAAGAACACTAGGAGAGCGAAGTTCCTTGGAATATTGAGCTACCTGATTGCAGTGATACAACAAGGAGAGAATTTCAAGACAGAAGGGATGCAGAGGCTGTGAGGAAGTAGTAGAAGTGATTCTGGTGGCAGTTTCCAGTTCCGTAGAGGAAACAACAAGAGGTAGAGTTATTCCACAGTCAGGTTGTAGAGGGATTGTGCAAGCAACTTTAGTGAGTAGTTTGATTAACAAAGGAGGAGGTCAATTGATGTTCCATAGGCTGGGATAATTTTTCAAAGGGAAATGGAGTCACTTCTAGCAGTAGCAACACACATGATAGCTTGATCAGAGGCAGTTTCAGGCCACAGATGTGAGGATCTGCACAAGCACTGCATAGAGGCCCTATGCAAGGGTTTGGAGGGTCACTTTTTCTAAGGTAGGTTGTGCTAGGATTTCTCATGGAGAAGGGAAAATTACCTCAATATTTTTCCAGATTATATTGTTGAGGATTGCCAAGTTTGGCATCAAGATTGTACTCAAATTTTCATTGTTGCATAATAATAATAAAATCCTCATCTGTTGCACTATTTTTACCATGTAAGGTTTTTCTAGGGACTTTTATCCAAAAATAACTATGTCAAATTTATTTTGTGTGCTATATATTTCTCAGTCCCAACATTTTATTTTCCGCAAAATTTTTATTTGTGAAAAATTGTAGTGTAATTTATTCATTGTTTGTCGTAGAAAATAAAATGCATAATTAATTAGTTAGAACAATAAAATTCCAATTACTGAAATTCAAGAAATTTTTCACATGGTATTAGAGTGATTTTTAAGATAGATTAGAATTTTGGAACCAAAGGAGAAATTTTGTAGCTTTAGAGGGAGTCTTTGAGAAATTTTTTTTGGTCTGAGTAGACGGCCAACTAGGCAGTGTTAATTGTTGGGGAGAGTTTGATTTTTAGGTGGAAAAAAAGGTTTAAATATCCCAAAGGCAGTTCCAACATGGAATGGTGTTGTTGGGAAGCAATTTCGGTGAGGATATCAGTACTTTTGTTGAGAAGATATAGGCGAAATTGGCTCGCATCAGTGTTTGCAGTAGAAGAATCAACGTCGGGTGGAAGAGAAATAGCACATGGAGGGATTTTTTATCATAGAGTTTCCAAATTCAAAATTCTGGAGGAAATTTTTGATTTACAATTGTAGGTGGCAGTAGCAACTAGCAGAACTGCGCATTCTAGGAGGGAGAGTGAGTAGCATGGAAATTAACCAAGCATCAAAGGAGGAGATTCCTATCTATTTTCCCCTATTATTAGTTTTGCAGAAATGGCCTCAGTATGACTTTGAGATCAGCATAGGCTAGATGGAGCCTCAAATTACTGTATCTAGAAATCCATAATTTATTTCCTACTAGATGAGAATGGTCTGAAGACGTATGCAGATAGAGGTGTATTTGTACTAACATACCCACAAAAACTAGAGAACTACAATAAGGAGATGGTCAAGGAAATGAAGTTGATGCTTGATGACATTTGGGATCATATAGTCTCACACTTAGCAGCCAAGAATATGGCCAAAGAAATGTGATATTTGATTGCTATGCTTTTCTAGAATCCTTCCAAGAACAGGAATATGCTCTTGAAGGAGAAGTTAAGGCTCACCGGGATGAACAAGGGTGAAGGAATTACTCCTTATCTCACTAGGATTTAGGATGTCTGAGACAAGCTTGTTGTAGTTAGAGAAGCACCTCAAGAGAGTGAGTTAGTGTGTACAAATATTAATGGTTTCAACTTGGAGTGGGCCACTTTCGTTCAAGGCATCACTAGACAAGACAAACTACCAAGTTGGGATTGTGGGCATATTTTACATGGGAGGAGATGAGGCTTGCTCTAGTGAATAGAAATAGAAGTGGCAACAATAGCAAAGGAATGAAGTGCATGAAGGAAGAGTTGAACATAGCCCTTACATCAAAGGGGAAGGCAAAAGAAGGTCCCAGGTTGGAGGATGAATTCACACTATATGTGTAGAAATTCTCACTGTAGATCAACATATTATGTAATATAATAAAGCAAAATAAAAGATCTACTTCTACAAGAAACTTTACAGAAGCTTAATTGAATATGAGAAAGATCAATAAGAACACATATAATTGAGAATGAGAAAGCAATCACACATGAACATAGAAGAATACTCTGGGGAAAGCCTCAGCCTAAAACCTCGATCTCTATAATATCATACAAGTGGAAATATTTTCGGATTACACAAAGCCTTAGCTCAGAAGCTATCTAGCTCTCAGTAAAATCCCTTTGCTGCTCATAGTCAGTCAAAGGATTCTCACAAACATTCTCCTCTGCCCTCCAAGCCTCCTATTTCCTTGCACAATTTTTCCTGGGGTCCAGGTCTTCCACTTGTGTGAATTCCCACCTCACATTGCTCACTTGGCTTAGTAGTAACCGCACAATCCTGAAGGGGATAATTCCTTCTACATGGATGAGTTTCTTATATAGGAAAAATCCTCCAACTGATAGTAACTATCCCTTCCTCTGATCTCAACTAGATCTCTCACTGAACTGACATGCATGAGTTATTTATGAGAGAATATTCAGTTATCTAAAGTGCAATAGTTACATGCATGCATGCATTAACTAACTGAACTCACAATTAATTCCAAAAACTGTTTGAACTAATCTAAATAGACTTAACTCAGTTAACTGAGCTAACTAATTACATCTCAAAGTACAACTCATCCTAATCTCCTTTAATCAAGGGATAACTTCCTCAATCAATGGAAAAACTGTTGCATGTCTTCACATAGACTTCATGTTTGATTTTCTACAACTAATTAACTCAAGATGAATTAATTAATTATTTTACAAATAGTTGCTAAGATCAAATTCGAATTTTACTTCTCAATTTTAGTTCAGGGACTAATTAAAATTGGAATCTATCTCGAAATGCTATTTATAGCAATTCTAATTTTAGCACTTCCATTTTTCATTCCTTGTTGCTATATTCAACACTGGTACCTGAACTGCTATTTATAGCAATGCTATTTTTAGCATTTCTTGTTGCCATTTTCAACACTCCCTCTCAACAAGAAAGGCATTCAACTCGAACCCGATCCTAAACCTTTGGAATGTTCTTCATGCAACACTTCTTCCAAGTGTTGTTAATCCAGCAACTCTAGAAACAAAAAAAAAAACTCCCAACTAACCTTCCTGTTGGGCTAGAAACATCCTCTGATGCTGAAGCTCCATCTACCGCTGACAAGTGCTCCCTCTCTAACCTCTGAGCTGCTGCAACACTCCATGCATCTCGCACAATTGCACACCTCTCTGTGTCATCCTGCATTGGTGCAACACTCCTGTGCCTCTCACATTGTTGGAGCTTGCTAGCTCTGCATAGTCTTGGGACTCCTCCACTGTAGGTCTCTTTGCCACTCCATCCACATTTGTCTCTACCCACTCAGCCAGTCTCACTACTCCTTGTTGGGGCTCCTATAGCAAGGTATAATCAAGGAGGTTGGGTACCTCAATGATTCTGCCCCTATTCCAGCCTTCTTAGGGTTGTCATTCCACATCGCTCCACCTTCGACCTGGAGGTATGGATGCATGTGATCCCTCTACCCACTTGGCTCGAAATTTCCCACTACTGGAGGTCTCTGCATGAGTCGATATCTCTACTCGATCTCCTCTCATATTCTTTAGTTGTGGTTGCTCCACAACCTCCTGAAGCTGCTTCACCAATTGTGGCTCCTCCACAATTGTCTGAGACTTCTTCTGGCGCTACATGTTGAGAGGTAATGTACTCTCCCTCTCAGCCACCAAGTCTCCAATAGTTGCCTTGCTCCTCAAGGCTTTGCATGCATCTTGAACCTCAAGAGCATACAGATTCTTGACTCGTGAACCGATCTGCTTCACCTGTCTCGTGGTGATGTGTCTAGGGAAAACCTTTCCCTTACTAAAGACTACATCATAGCCTTTGCCCTCCAGCATCGAGATCGATACCAAGTTTTTCTTCAGTCCTGGCACATACTTCACATCTGTCAAGGTAATGTGAGCTCCATGCTCCCATTGAAAAACAACCGTGCCTACACCTAAGACACTATACTTTTCCTCATTACCCATCGCTATGAGTATCTGGAGATATTTCTCCTCCAAGGTACTGAACAAATTCTTATCGCCGGTCATGTGGAATGAAGCTCCACTGTCATGAAACCAACCAAATACGACCATGGATGAAACCATGCATGCGAAGAGGCTGAAATCCAACTCGAACTATGAGGTCAATGCCTCACCTACTGATCCTTCCAAGGATCCCTTCTTGGATTTCTTCTGTGGACAATTTGTTACATAATGGCCCACCTCATGATAATGAAAGCATCATACTTTTGATTTGTCAAACTTCTTCCTACCATGGGAAGAACTCAATTTGGGATGAGAATCCTTCTCGTTCCCTTTCTTCACCTTAATCACTAAGGAACAATTTTCTTCATCCTCCATGGATGAAGAACCATCTCTGGTGCTTCTTCTTATCTCCTACTGCATTAGATCTGACCAAAGTTGTTCCCAATCTGGCAGTTTCTATTATCCATTTACCGAGTCTTGGTAGCTATGCCAGCTCTTAGAAAGACTAAGGAGAGAAAGACTCACCATGTCATCATCGGATGTTGTGATCCCTACACTTCCATGCTCATCCCTGCAGGTGGTGAGGTTGTTCAGCTATGTAGAGATCATGTCACCCTTTTCACACTTGATTTTCCAAAGATTGTCTTTCAGCGCCAACTTCCTCTGATCGTTGTTGTTCTGATATAGATCTTTCAATGTTTTCCACATCGAAAATGGTGTCTCCTTCCCATGGAGACTCAAGACTATGTGGTCTCGAACTCCCTCCAGAAGGATTCTCCTTGCTCTAGCCACGCATTTCTTCCATTTTTCCAATTTTGTAGCATTATTCTCTGCTAGCTTGAGGACTTCTTGATTAATGAAGTGCTTTATACCATTATCCTCTAATATTGCTTCCATTCGATCCTTCTAGGCTATATAATTCGAGCTGCCATCAAGGGTATACTCGAGTCTTAAACCATTGACCGCCATTGGTGAAATTGAGATGTGATAAGAACTCAATTTCTCTATTCAGGAACCAAAAACTTTGAACTTCTCCCTTCTTGTATACTATTCTCTCCTTTGATCACCTTTGCTCTGATACCATGTAGAAATTATCACTGTAGGTCAACAGATTATGCAATATACTAAAGCAAAATACAAGATCTACTTCCACAACAAACTTTTCGGAAGCTTTCGAATATGAGCAAGATCAATAAGAACACATATAACTAAGAATGAGAAAGAAATCACACATGAACACAGAAGAATATTCTGGGGAAAGCCTTAGCCTAAAATCCCAATCTTTGTAATATCATACAAGTGGAAATATGTATGGATTACACAAAGCCTTAGCTCAGAAGCTATCCAGCTCTCAATACAATCCCTCTGCTGCTCATAGATAGTCAAAGGCTTCTCACAAACCTTCTCGTTTGCCCTCCAAGCCTCATATTTCCTTGCACGGTTTTTCCTAGTGTCTAGTGATTCCACTTGTGTTAATTCCCACCTCACACTGCTCACTTGGCTCAGTAGTAATTGCACAATCCTGAAGGACATAATTCCTTCTACATGGATGAGTTTCCTATATAGGAAATATCCTCCAACTGATAGTACACTACCCCTTCCTTTGATCTCAACTGGGTCTCTGACTAAACTAACATGCATGAGTTATTTATGAGGGAATATTCAGTTATCTGAAGTGCAACAGTTGCATGCATGCATTAACTAACTGAACTCACAATTAATTCCACAAACTGTTGGAACTAGTCTCACTAGACTTAACTCAGTTAACTAAGCTAACTAATTACAACTCTAAGTACAACTCATCCTGATCTCCTTTAATCAAGGGATAACTTCCTCAACCAATGGAAAAACTGTTGCATGTATTCACATAGACTTCATGTTTGATTTTCTACAACTAATTAACTCAAGATGAATTAATTAATTATTTTACAAACAACTGCTAAGATCAAATTCAAATTTTACTTCTCAATTTTAGTTCAGGGACTAACTAAAATTGGAATCTATCTTGAAATTCTATTTATAGCAATGTTATTTTTCACACTTCCATTTTTCATTCCTTGTTGCTATATTCAACACTGGTACCCGAACTACTATTTATAGCAATGCTATTTTTAGCATTTCTATTTTTATCATTTCTTGTTTCCATTTTCAACACTCCCTCTCAACAGGAAAGGAATTGAACTCGAACCTGATCCTGAACCTTTCGAATGTTCTGCATGCAACACTTCTTCCAAGTGTTGTTACTCCAACAACTCTAGAAACAAAAAAAACTCCCAACTGACCTTCATGTTTGGCTAGAAACATCCTCTGATGTTGAAGCTCCATCTGTCACTGACAAGTGCTCCCGCTCTGACCTCTGAGCTGCTGCAACACTCCATGCATCTCACATCGTTGCACACCTCTCTGTGCGATCTTGCACTATTGCAAGACTCCTATGCCTCTCACATTGCTGCAGCTTGCTAGCTCTGCATAGTCTTGGGACTCCTGCATTGTAGCTCTCTCTACCACTCCATCCACATCTATCTCTACCCACTTAGCCAGCCTGATACTCCTCGTCGGGGCTCCCGTAGCAAGGTCTAATCAAGGAGGTTGGCTACCTCAATGATCTTGCCCCTATTCCAGCCTTCTTAGGGCTGTCACTCCACATCGCCCCACCTCCGACCTGGAGGTATGGATGCATGTGATCCCTTTGCCCACTTGGCTCGAAATTTCCCCCTACTGGAGGTCTTTGCATGAGTCGATGTCTCTACTCAATCTCCTCTCGGCTTCTCTAGTTATGGTTGCTCCACAACCTCATGAAGATGCTTCACTAATTGTGGCTCCTCCACAATTGTCTGAGACTTCTTTTGGTGTTGCATGTTAAGAGGTAATGTACTCTCCCTCTCAACCACCAAGTCTCCAATGGTTTCCTTTCTCCTCAATGCTTTGCATGCATCTTGAACCTCAAGAGCATACAGGTTCTTGACTCGTGAACCGATCTGCTTCACCTATCTCGTGGTAATGTGTCTAAGGAAAACCTTTCCCTTACTGAAGACTACATCATAGCCTTTTTCTTCCAGCATCGCGACTGATACCAAGTTTTTCTTCAGTCCTATCACATACTTCACATCTGTCAAGGTAATGCGAGCTCCATGCTCCCTCTCAAAAAAAACTATGCCTATACCTGAGACACTATATTTTTCCTCATTACCCATTGCTATGAGTATCTGGAGATATTTCTCCTCCAAGGTACTATACAAACTCTTATCGTCGGTCATGTGGAATGAAGCTCCACTATCAAGAAACCAACCACATCCCAACATGGATGAAACCATGCACACGAAGAGGGTGAAATCCAACTCGAAGTGTGAGGCTAGTGCCTCACCTTCTGATCCTTCCAAGGTTCCCTTCTTGGATTTCTTCTGTGGATAATTTGTTGCATAATGGCCCACCTCATGACAATGAAAGCATCACACTTTTGATTTGTCAAACTTCTTCCCACCATGGGAAGAACTTGGGATGAGAATCCTTCTCCTTCCCTTTCTTCACCTTACTGGCTAAGGCACAATTTTCTTCATCCTCCTTGGATGAAGAACCATCTTTGGTGCTTCTTCTTGTCTCCTCCTACATTAGATCCAACCAAATTCATTCTCAATTTGGTAGTTTCTCTCTTCCATTTACCGAGTCTTGGTAGCTCTGCCAGCTTTTAGGAAGACCAAGGAGAGCAAGACTCACCATGTCATCATCGGCTATTGTGATCCCTACACTTCCAAGCTCATCCCTATATGTGGTGAGCTTGTTCAGATATGTAGAGATTGTGTCGCCCTTTTCACACTTGATTTTCCGAAGCTTGTCTTTCAGCGCCAGCTTCATCTAATCATTGCTGTTATGATATCAATATTCAATGTTTTCCACATCGAAAATGGTGTCTCCTTCCCATGAAGACTCGAGACTATGTGGTATCAAACTCCTTCCAAAAGGATTCTCCTTGCTCTAGCCACACATTTCTTCAATTCTACCAATTCTGTAGCATTAGCCATTGTTGTCTTGGGGACTTCTTGATCAATGAAGTCCTTTATATCGTTATCCTATAATACTACTTCCATGTGATCCTTCCAGGCTATATAATTCGAGCTGCCATTAAGGGCATACTCGAGTCTTAAACTGTTGAACACCATTGGTGAAATTGAGATGTGATAAGAACTCGATTTCTATATTCACTAACCACAAACTTTGAACTTCTCCCTTCTTGTATATTGTTCTCTCCTTTGATCACCTTTGCTCTGACACCATGTAGAAATTCTCACTGTAGATCAATATATTATGCAATATACTAAAGAAAAATACAAGATCTACTTTTACAACAAACTTTGTGGAAGCTTAATTGAATATGAGCAAGATCAATAAGAACACATATAACTGAGAATGAGAAAGCAATCACACATGAACACAGAAGAATACTCTGGGGAAAGCCTCAGCCTAGAACCCCGATCTTTGTAATATCATACAAGTGGAAATATGTTCGGATTACACAAAGCCTTAGCTCAGAATCTATCCAACTCTCAGTACAATCCCTCTGCTACTCATAGACAGTCAAAGGCTTCTCACAAACCTTCTCCTCTACCCTCCAAGCCTCCTATTTCATTGCGCAGTTTTTCCTCGGGTCTAGTGCTTCCACTTGTGTGAATTCCCACCTCACACTACTCATTTGGCTCAGTAGTAACTGCGCAATCCCGAAGGAGATAATTCTTTCTACATGGATGAGTTTCCTATATAGGAAAAATCCTCCAACTGATAGTACAATGTCCCTTCCTTTGATCTCAACTGGGTCTCTAACTGAACTGACATGCATGAATTATTTATGAGAGAATATTCAGTTATCTAAAGTGCAACAGTTACATGCATGCATGCATTAACTAACTGAACTCATAATTAATTCCACAAACTGTTGGAACTAATCTAACTGGACTTAACTTAGTTAACTGAGCTAACTAATTACAACTCAAAGTACAACTCATCCTAATCTCCTTTAATCAAGGGATAACTTCCTCAATCAATGGAGAAACTGTTGCATGTCTTCACATAGACTTCATGTTTGATTTTCTACAAATAATTAACTCAAGATGAATTAATTAATTATTTTACAAATAGTTGCTAAGATCAAATTCGAATTTTACTTCTCAATTTTAGTTCAGGGACTAACTAAAATTTGATTCTATCCTGAAATTCTATCTATAGCAATGCTATTTTTAACACCTCCATTTTTCATTCCTTGTTAATATGTTCAGCACTGGTACCTGAACTGCTATTTATAGCAATGCTATTTTTAGAATTTCTTGTTTCCATTTTCAACAATATGAAATTATACCTCCAAGAGAGAGGTGGGGAGACATTGAGATTTAGTTCCTCAGAGTTGGAGAGAGTTTGGGGAGGGTCCAAAGAAGACTACATTGGACAAGTGTTTCTTCTTGGATCGTCACCTTTGCTATAGGGTCCCACAATATTTAGCAACAAATGGATCAATGTTCAGGATGGCGTAGTCAGATCTTGAGGGACAATTGCAAGCCTAGTTGTAGTCAAATGCTAAGGGGTGCAAAGTAGTTGCAGTGTAGAAATTTACTCAATGAACAGTGCAAAGTCTAGTTGCAATCATATATTTAGAAGACAGTTGTAGATCCAGTCCAGGGACACAAATGATTCAAAGGATTTGGTTCTCAATTGTATTAATTGTAGCAACAAAAAAAACACGAGATCAGTTTCAACACAGAGAATAGTTGGTAGTAGTAAAAGTTGTATGGTGCGGAGTCAACATCAATACAAATGTAGGATTGATTCAACACACAATGGAAAATGGATCAGAGTTATGTAGTAGTTGGTGGGAAGTGGAAAATTGTCACAGTTTTTAGACATTAGCAACGTGTATAGGGGATGTTATGGAGATAGAGTGAGCAAACAACTTCTTTGCTAAGAGGGAGTGTTAGTTTTTGTAGCATTGGACAAGTTTTCTTGTCTTGACTTTTCTCAGGGAGGCTAAGGAACACAAGATCTCCAAACCCAGAAACAATTTAAGGCCAAAACACCTAGAGATGGATCAATAAAGTTAATTAATCAGTGATTAAATATTTTCTAATTTAGGAAAAGTGATTAATTAACAAAAATTAATTGAGAAAGGTGATATTGTAATATTCCTAATTAGCCATGGCTAATTGGAATATTCGATTTTGCTCAATTTTTGCCTTCTATAGTTATTTATAAATAAAAAAGGTGAGGAAGGGGGACATAACTCACTTTAAGAATAAAAGTCACTTCCTAGTAGCACAACGTTGTGACTCAAAGGGGAGCCAAGGGGGCCAAAGGGGGATGCAGAGATGGAGCCCACACTTGGAGGGACTGCGCAGAAGGGAAGAAACACATGGCAAGAGGGGAATTACATTGGAGGAGGTGAGCCTTGGGATTGAGAGAGGCAAAGGCTATAAAGGAGAGAGAATCCCCCTCATTTTGATCATTCGATTATGAGAATTTGTGATAGTCATTTCAACTTAGAGCACGCTGGTTGTTTAGTTAGTCTGCAACACTATTTAGTGCATTGAGTGTCTCCGTTCGGAGATCTCACCCTTAGCCCCGGGGGACTTCGAGTTCCTGCTCGGGCAAGGTATTTCCATTGGCATTTCAGTAGTAGTTTCATCAGCATTTCAGCAGCTGTTTCATCAATGCTTTGGAGGACTGCGCAACACTAAGAGCGGTGACGCAGTTCTTTCTGGCAGGAGTTATGGGTTGAGGGTTTGCAGTAGGATTTGTGTTGAGAGATAGAGTAGGGGACTAGCCCTTGGATATTGGAGAGCTTTGGCAGATGTTTCAAGCATATTTCTGGAGGGTTTCATTCAGTGGCAGCGCAGAGCATTGAGGGACTGCGCAGAACCCCAAGGGGGTGATTTTTAGGGGTTGACCATTTCAAAAAAGCTTTCTGGGTTTTTTTTGGGTTTCTTGAGTAGAGCCCAATTCCAGAATTTGAGCATTTTCTGAGGAGGGGAGAAGCCCAAAATCCTCATTTGATTTCTAGTAGCAGCAGTAACATGTCAGTTCTCCACAAGCTTGGATGCAGTTCAGAGAGGGGCCATTCCTTTGCTATTCTGAGTGTATTTCTTCACTTGCCTTGTGCAAGTCGAGGTGCCATCCTTCTCATCACCTCCTGTACTCATCCTATTACTCAGTATAATAAAATGGCTTAGCATTTCTCTCTACATTTCTTGAGTATTTGCTTATGGTTATATTATTATATGTTACACCATTGTTATTTTTATCTCTTTTAGCATTCTCGGCTATTATACCACTTGTCTGTTTTCTCCTATACTCTTAGATAGAGTCTAGAAAGGGTCAGGTAGCCTCTGGATGTCGTCCTCTTTTCAAAGGCGACATATCTGGTAAATGCCCTCCCAGTCTATCGTTGGTTGGAGTTTGCTTGTGTTTGAGGAATATTCCTGATAAGGGATATTACAGTGGTATCAGAGCATAGATCTGGCTCAGCCTGTGGAGACTGCAATCTATGACACCGGGGAAAAAACCCTACATCTGTTACAGAGGTCAGGGATACAAAGACACTGGGCATAGGTTGGAGAACACTTACGGAGAGGGAGATTGTGTTCCGGTGGTGGACGCAGAACAGGAAGAGCTGGTGGTGGATGCAGAACAGGAGGAGCTGGTGGTGGACGCAGAACAGAAGGAGCCTGTGGTGGACGCAGAGTAGGAGGATTCGATGGCAGATGATGACGGGAAGAGATTTGCGGATATTCTCCTCAAATCATTGTAGTATCTGTCGAGGCAGATTGAGGTGATGGGGCAGAGATTCACGGCAGTAGAGGCCAGACAGCATGAGAGCCCACGGGTTTTCCAGGTTGGTGAGGGATCAGACGCATCCCACCATTTTCCAGAGTAGTGTGATACTACGCAGCAGGTGACCTCACATGCCCCTACACGTTCTACCATGCCCACCTTCTTAGGAGCTGACATGGAGGCTGTAGCCTAGCAGGAGGCAGAGCTCGGACATATGGGCGATTACTTTGCAGAGTACCAGGCCTATGGGCAGGAGTTCAGGGAAGCCCTCTCATTCAAAGATTTTGTTCAGCTCCAACGGGATAGTAGACCCTGTGACCATCATAGAGGGTACCAACATTACCATGATGGTGACACCCACCGTGCAGCGAGTAGATTCCACTTGCCGATGTTTGATGGTTCATCAAACAGTTTGGCAAAGTCTCGGGTGGAGAAGTTGGATATTTATTTCTGGCTTAACCAGATGTCGAAGACAGAGGCCATCAAGGTGGCAACATTGCATTTGGATGGTGAGGCCCAAGATTGGTGGTTTCATGGGATGGTTACACTCAGGCACTCCACAGTGACGACATATGCTGAGTTTACTAGGAGATTGATGGAGCGATTTGGTCAGAGGGATCCAGAGCAACATTTTGTTGAGTTGACGAGGCTCAAACAGACAGGAAGCCCAGAGACCTACATTGCAGATTTATTGAGGGTCTCCCTGATGGTGCTAGACCTATCCACGGCATGGAGAGTCTATATGTATGTTGAGGGGTTAGCAGAGCCACTTCGGGGTTTAGTCCAATCCATTAGACCAGCCACACTCCAGGATGCTATCAACAGGACTCGGGACTTACAGGATGTCTTACCCAGGACCCGGACACCTTATCCCCAGAGACAAAATTTTCAGTCTAAGGGGAAGGATGTGAGGATTCCACCTCCAAAGGGGAATCTAGGACGAGTAAAGCTTGACGACGATGCCAGGAAGGAGCTGAAGAAGAAGCGGTTGTGCTTCACCTGTCAGGGGCCGTGGGCACTAGGACATAGATGTGCTACTGGCAAAGCACACTTTATTGAGGTCTTCTCCAAGAGCAGTGGAGAAGAGGATGATGAGGATGATGTGGAGGCAGGAGATAGCCATGCTGTACAGGGACCTTTGCCACCTCGACTGCCAGCAGCAGTTGGAGCATCTTTTGCACCTACTGGAGGGGCCCTTGCAGCATTGCAAGGAGTTCCCAAGTATCTGACGCTATGCGTATGGGGGACAATACGTGGCCAATGAGTGTCAGTTTTGGTTGATAGTGGGGAAACCCACAACTTCATCGATGCACATATGGTTTAGCGGAGAGGTATACAGACAGAGAGCTTCGATGGGTTTTTAGTCTTGGTCCCAAGAGATCAGACCATGATGTGTGCTCGTTATGTTCCAGAGATTTCAGTGACGATGGGCACCTACACATTGACTGACCACTTTTTCATGGTCGATATTCCGGACACCAACTTGATATTGGGTGTTTAATGGCTTATCACTCTAGGGAAGGTCATGATGGATTGGAAGACCCTAGAGATGGAGTGGGATGATGAGAAGACAGGGAGGCATGAGAAGGTACGGGGACAACACACATATCCGCCTCAAACTGTTTCAGCTCATCGGATGGAGGCAATCTTTCGGAAGGGAGACATAGAGTGGGAAGTGGAGCTACATGCATCAGAGGCAGGGACTATAGGGCAAACGGTACATCCAGAGATACAGTCCATCCTTGACCGGTATGCCATAGTGTTTGGGGAGATTCCACCAGGACAACCACCAGATCAGGGGTTTGAGCACACCATCGAGCTTGAGCAGGGCATACAGGCAGTGATTACCACCCCTTATAGGCATCCCAAGGCCTATTGGGATGAGATTGAGTAGGCTATCCAGGAGTTGCTGGCTCTTGGGCACATTCAACTGAGCACGAGTCCTTTTGCTTCTTCCGTGGTGTTGGTGAAGAAGAAGGACGGTACATTGAGGATGTGCATTGACTACAGGGCCCTGAACAAGAAGACCCTGAAGAACAGGTACCCCATACCCAGGATCAATGAGTTGATCGACGAGTTAAGAGGAGCACGGTTCTTCTCAAAGATTTATTTGAGATCTGGGTACCATCAGATTCGCGTGAGGGATCAGGACATTCCCAAGACCGTCTTCAGGTGTCACTATGGGCACTTTGAGTCCTTGGTGATGCCCTTTGGGCTAACCAACGCCCTCACTACATTTTAGTCCTGCATGAATCACATATTCTGCAGTCACTTGAGGAAGTTTGTGTTGGTATTCTTTGATGATATTCTCATTTACAGCAGGACTTGGGAGGAGCATCTCTAGCACATTGAGACAATATTGCGTATCTTGCAGGAGTAGCAGTTCTATGCCAAACTCTCCAACTGTGAGTTTGGGTTGACGGAGATGTGGTATTTGGGACAGATCATAGGGGTGGACAAAGTGAGAGTCCACGAGGAAAAGATCAGGGCCATCAGAGAATGGCCGGAGCCGAGAAACGTGACAGAACTTTGGGGATTCATTGGCATTTGTACTTACTACCAGAAGTTCATCAAGAGTTTCTCCCAGCTTGCTACATCCCTGACAGATTTGACGAGGAAAGGGGCTTTCAGTTGGTCGGATATAGCACAACGAGCCTTTGACAGGCTCAAGGAGGTTATGAGCAACTGCCCAGTGCTTGCATTGCCAGATTTCATGCAGCCATTCGTTTTGGAGCGTGACGCATCGGGAGAGGGGATCAACGCAGTATTGATGCAAGGGGTCACCCTATAGCCTATGAGAGCTGGAAGCTCCTTCCGCACGAGAGGTTGTATTCGATATACGACAAGGAGATGCTGGCAATCATGCATGCATTGGCCAAGTTCCGGCAGTATTTGGAAGGTAACAGGTTCAGGGTGACGACTGATCACAACAGCCTCAGCTTCTTTTTGGAGCAGAAGCAGCTACAGGAGAGGCAGCAAAAGTGGATCAGTAAGATCCAAGCATATGACTTTGACACTGAGTATGTCAAGGGTAAGAACAATGTGGTCGCAGATGCCCTTTCACATAGACTAGCCATGTTGTCTCTTATGAGCTTGGATACAGACTGGAGGGCTCGAATATTAGTAGAGTACTCCAAGGACAGGTTTGCATGTGAGGTTCTGGATGGGCAGGTGGCAAATGATAGGTACAGGGTGATCGATCAGATCATCTACTTCAGGGACGGGATCTTCTTGACTGAGGGGTCTCAGCTCGAGAAGAAGATACTACAAGCATCAGATGATTCACCATTGGTAGGCCATAAGGGGTTTACCAAAACCTACAGGTCCATTAGAGAGAGGTTCTCATGGAAGGGCCTCAAGGAGGACATACTCCAGCATATCCGAGAGTGCGATGTTTGCCAGAGGAACAAGGGAGAAATGAGCCATCCCGCGGGATTATTTTAGCCTCTTCCCATTCCGGAGGGGAAGTGGGAGAGTATTTCGATAGACTTCATCACAGGGTTGCCCATGGTACAGGGCAAGGATTGTATCTTTGTCTTCGTTGATCGACTGACGAAGTACGCACATTTTTTTGCCATACCCACACACTATATAGAAGCATAGGTAGCCGAGCTGTTCTTCAGGGAGATCTTCAGGCTCCATGGTCTTCCTAAGATCATCGTTAGTGATAGGGACAGACGTTTCATGGGCAGATTTTGGCAGGAGATTTTTCGGTTGGTGGGGACGGAGTTGACACCGAGTACCAGTTATCACCCACAGACGGATGGGCAGATAGAGATAGTTAACAAGTGGCTGGAGGGCTACTTGTGTAACTATGTCAGTGGGCAGTAGCGAGCATGGCTGAAGTGGCTGCATCTGGGGGAGTACTGCTACAACACTTCACATCACATGTCCATTGGTATGTCACCATTCTATGCCTTATATGGGTATCATCCTTTATCTTTTGCTGACGTGATGTTTGGTGATAGCAAGGCTCCTAGAGCCAAGATTTGGATCCAAGAGAGTTAGGATATCCTCCGAGCTCTCAAGGATAACATGGATATAGCGCAGAACCAGCAGAAGCTGTATGCCCACAGGGGTCAGGTGGAGAGGCAATTTGAGGTTGGGGACATGGTCTACCTATGAATACAGCCATATTGATAGTCGTCACTGAAGCAGAAGGGGGCTGAGAAGCTCAAGCCCCACTTTTATGGGCCATACAGGATTGGACAGGTTTCGTATGAGTTGGAGATGCCCCAAGGTAGCAAGATTCATAACGTTTTTCATGTATCATGCCTAAAGAAGGCAATAGGGTAGCAGGTGACAGTGACATATGAGCTATCACCCATGGATGATGAGGGGCATTTGGTGTTGCAGCCAAAGGCTATCATTGATACCAGGGAGAGGCAGCTGCAGAGCAAGACGGTCTAGGAATTCTTGGTGAGGTGGAAGAATTTTCCGGATGAGGATGCCACTTGGGAGAGTGAGAAAATATTGCAACATTCATCGCTTCAGTTGCTTGAGGACAAGCAACATTTTGCCGGGGGAGACTGTAATATACCTAATTAGCCATGGCTAATTGGAATATTCGATTTTGCTCAAATTTTGCCTTCTGTAGTTATTTATAAATAAAAAATGTGAGGAAGGGGGACATAAATCACTTTAAGAATAAAAGTCACTTCCTAGTAGCACAAAATTGTGACTTAAAGGGGAGCCAAGGGGGCCAAAGGGGGACGCAGAGATGGAGCCCACACAGACACTTGGAGGGACTGCGCAGAAGGGAAGAAACATGTGGCAAGAGGGGAATTATGTTGGAGGATATGACCCTTGGGATTGAGAGAGGTAAAGGCTATAAAGGAGAGAGAAGCCCCTCATTTTGATCATTCGATTATGAGCATTTGTGATAGTCATTTCGACTTAGAGCACGCTGGCTGTTTAGCTAGTCTGCAGCACGGTTTAGTGCATTGAATGTCTCCGTTCGGAGATCTCACCCTTAGCCCCGGGGGACTTCGAGTGCCTGCTCAGGCAAGGTATTTCCATTGGCATTTTATCAGTGGTTTCATTAGCATTTCATCAGTCGTTTCATCAGCGTTTTGGAGGACTGCGCGGCACTAAGAGGGGTGACGCAGTTCTTTCTGGTAGGAGTTCTAGGTTGAGGGTTTGCAGTAGGATTTGTGTTGAGAGATAGAGCAGGGGACCAGCCCTTGAATATTGGAGGGCTTTGGCAGAGGTTTCAGGTAGATTTCTGGAGGGTTTCATTCAGTGGCAGCGTAGAGCATTGAGGGACTACGCAAAACCCCAAGGGGATGATTTTCGCGTTCAGCCATTTCGGAAAAGCTTTTTGGGTTTTTTTGGGTTTCTTGAGTAGAGTCCGATTCTAGAGTTTCAACATTTTCTGAGGAAGGGAGCAGCCCCAACTCCTCATTTGATTTCTAGTAGCAGCAGCAGCAGCACGACAGTTCTCCAACAACTTGGACGTAGTTCAGAGAGGGGCCATTCCTTTGCTATTCTGAGTGTATTTCTTCACTTGCCTTGTGCAAGTCGAGGTGCCACCCCTTTGATCACCTCCTGTACTCATCCTATTACTCAGTATAATAAAATGGCTTAGCATTTCTCTCTGCATTTCTTGAGTATCTGCTAATGGTTATATTATTATATGTTGCACCATTGTTATTTTTATCTCTTTGAGCATTCTTGGCTATTATACCACTTGTGTGTTTTCTCCTATACTCTTAGACAGAGTCTGGAAAGGGCCAGGTAGCCTCCAGATCTCGTCCTCTTTTTAGAGGGGACATATCTGGTAAATGCCCTTCCAGTCCATCTCTGGTTGGAGTTTGCTTGTGTTTGAGGAATATTCCTGATAAGGGATATTATAGATATTTATCTAGAAACTCACATGGATCGAATCAGAGATGATCTTAGCCATTGATGGGGATCTAATCATTGTTTTTGGTTCACCAACAAGAGATTATAAGAGGAGATTGATGGGGTTGAGGAGGAATACTAGAAGAGCAAAGTTCCTTGGCAGATTGAGTTACCCAATTGCATTGATTCATCGGGGAGATAAGTTTGATCTAGAAGGAATGCAGAGGCTAAGAGGGATAAGCATAAGTTATTTTTGAGGAAGTTTCCAGTTTCAGAGAGGCAACAAAAGGAGACAGAGTTATTCCACAGTGAGGTTGCGCAAGGACTACACAGACAACTCTAGTGAGAAGTTCAATTTAGCTGAGGAGGAGGTTAATTCATGTTCTAGAGGTTGGGATAATTTTCCAAAGGGCCAAAGAGTTACATCCAGCAAGAACAACAGGCAGGATAGCTTGATCAAAGGAAATTTTGTGCCACACATATGAGGGTCTACACAAGGGTTTGGACAACCAGTTTTTTTAGCAAGTTGTGCTGGGATTGCTCATGGAGAAGGGAAAAAATCCCTCGATAACTTTTCTCAGATTATCTTATTGAGGATTGCCAAGTTTTGCATCCATATTGTACTCATATTTTCACTACTACATAATAATAATAAAACCCTTATCTGCTGTACTGGTTTTTCCACATTGGGTTTTTCCTAGGATGTTTATCCAAAAATAACTATGTCAAATTTATTATATATGTGCTCTATATTTCTCAGTTCCAACATTTTATTTTCCGCAACATTTTTATTTGTGAATAATTGTAGTGTGATTTATTTGTTTTTTGCCGCAACAAATAAATTTCATAATTAATTAGTTAGAAGAATAGATTTCTAGTTGTTGAAATTCAAGGAACTTTTCACAACCTGCTCTAGGTTGAAACATGATTGAGGATCCAACCTTAGTGGAGGAAGCAACCTCCTTCTTCAAATTCATTATGGACCTCTATTTCATATCATTTTCAAACTAGATCCATTGCCATCATATATCACTAGATCAAAAGTAATATCATCATCTACAATATGCAATCTATGTCATTATATGGGTTGTGTTCATTGTCACAACCTACAATGACTGCCACTATAATAACCTTCCACCATTACCAATGTCATTTCCTACAATCACTGTCATAAATAATACCACATATTTCATATAAATAACTATCACTAACTATCATGTTGCTGCCCATATTTTGCTTCTATCAATTCATCAATGAGAACCTCAATCCCATTCTTGGAACTTGTTTTCATAATACATCCAAAACCACGATAAACCTGCTCATAGTCTCTTAAAACATGCAAAAGGTATTTTGGTCATCAAATAAGTGCCAAAAGGACATCACACACCTATCGTTAGATTCATCTACAAGTCCTGATAGCCCAACTTCTTTTGGATTTCAATTCAGATAAATATAGACCTCAATAGCTATAAAAACCATATACAAACTACATAAAAATTAAAGGGTTTATAAAAGACCCTTTTCTAGGTACACTTCTATAGAACAAACATACGTTGTCACTGGTTCTACAAAATTCTAGTCGAAAAAAGGTAAACACATGATAGAATGGCATATATATTAAAAATAAAAACTATAGGCCAAACCTGGTAACTAGCGAAGCTCAAACCCAAGACCTCAACATTATCAAATCATACCACTACAGATTGCATTATGTAATTCCACTTGCAATGGAATTCCATTGAGGTACACATAACTTGAAATTCATGTGATGTGGGGTTGGTCCTGTGGCTCATATGGTCATTTCCTTCTGTATGTGCTTGTATAATATGAGATGCCCTACCTCGCCTATTGTGTGTCTCTAATTCAATGAGGGACAAGCTCATTTCCTACTCACATGAACCTTTAGTGAGAAAAGGGCCAAGCATGTTGCCTATTCATATGGACCATTTGCACGATGAGGGAAAAACATGTTTCTTTTTGGTATGAATTGTCAATTGCAACATGAAATGAGCCTTGTAGCAAATTTTTATGTGCCTCAATTCACAAGGGTAAGGCCTTGCATCTGATTTGTATGTGCATCAGTCCGCAAGTGTCAGGCCCTATAACCAAATCATGTGTGACCAATCCCCATACAAATCAACATCGCTCCTCAACATTGAATCACAGATTTAACAAAAGAATTACACGGGCCATAACAAAAACGAAACCATAACCATAACCAAATATTCATCTCTGAGATAAGACACTTCTCATGATTAGATTAGAATAGATTATCAATGAAGATTTCATTGTTGTGTACTTCCTTTGATCAAATTAATTGAGTTTGTGATCTGATGTTTTCTGGAGCCAGCGTCCCATACAAATTTACTAGAGTTTTCAAATTGTTTTTATGGCTAGTCGACACTACCATATGAGAAAAACCAATTCTTCCTTTGTGATTATGTCTTGTTGGTTCGTAGTCTTGGGCTAGTCCACCCATGTGACCTTCCCAATGTGACCTTGTTATGGGGTTACTTGGCATTTTCTTGATGATGTCATCATGATGTCATTGATCCACATTGCAGCTCATGGGGGGTGCCACGTGTCACCCTGTTTTAACCTTTTCAATAGTCATAATATGCCAAATAATATTTCCATGTGGCAGCCTCCTGTTATGCCACATATCATGCCACGTTGTCATTGTTTCCATGTCACACCCTATGGTTGATTTCCATGTGTCCGGGTCACATTAGTTATGTCATCATATATAGCCAACTTTACTATGCCAAGTTTCATAGAGGTATTGATCCACATGGTGCAATTCTATTTGGTAATTATAGATGTTAATGATCATGCAATTCTTGTCTACATCCACCATTCAATTTATCCATGTTGATCTTGATTTTTCTGACTAACAAGAAGATGCATACTCTTTAGCATAGTTAATGGTCGTGTAGGTTTCATTGAGATCTGTTTTTGCCTTGGAGAATGAACGATATATGACGTGAAAGGTGCACACTATTTAACACTTAAATACTTTGGGTTATTTCCTATAGTTTGACCCTTCAAATTGACCCTTTAACTAATGTTGACTTTTAATTGGCCATAACTTATCATCTAGGAGGATTTTTTCAAGAAAGAGATACCGTTAGAAAAGTATCAATAAGCTCTACGCAATCATGTATTTTATAAAATCATTTGGATATAATAACTACATCAAAAATTCAAAAAGAAATCAAGTACCTTCAACTTCACTTGATGAGAACTTGTAAGAGATATTTTTGTCATGTTTCTTCTTACAGAGTTTTTTTGCTTTCTCATAAATCCCCCTTGACATCGATGCCATCTTGTTGTCATCAATGACAACACTATATGCAACATATATCATATAATTTGTCACTAGGGAATATCATGCATCTTGACATCTGCCCATATTGATTAGGTAACTATACAAAATATATCCAAAATAAGTGGAATGCAACATAAATTCACATTATCACTTAATTTGAAATTCTATCATCCCAAACATAAATCTTAACCTCTTGAACTTTTATTTTGTCAAAAATTTGATTGAGAGATTTTTGTTCGTTATTTAATTTATTCACATTGGATCATTATATTGTTTTTCATCCCTCTCGATTTTTTCAAAGTGGAAAAAGTGGAAGAATCATCTCATAGGACAATTTTTACTCGCAGGACCCAATTTGGCAAAATACAGTCTAAAACCTCATGGGAACATTTTGAGGCATAAAATGAAGTTTTTTTAGGGTAAAACTCTATTTCTTTAGTGCTACACCTTTTCATGATATTCTACACACAAAGGCATTTTCAATGGTACAAGAATTGCATCAATTAAATTCTGTATGCAAAAGTTATGCCACTCAGAAGTTGCCTTCCTATTTTCACCACCATAATTCGAGAGAATGCCATGTAAGCCCCCATTATTCATGGAAAATGGTCTAGCCACATGATTATGATGTAGCAGGCTCTAGAAGATTCTATATTTTTAGTTTGGTGAAGAGTTGAGCTAATCAACCTAACCAATAGTAAGTTATCAAGATGTGGTATAACCGGGCCACTAAGAGGAAAAGGGATTCCATTATTTTGAGTGGATTTATTCCATAGCTGAGAAAAAATAGCCAAGAGGGATACGAGATAGAGCACATAGAGAGGAATTGTGCATTGTAGCATCCCATGGGCCATATTCCATACTTATTTGTACTCACAATCATATTTTCATTCAGAAAAAGGGAGTGGAGCGATCTCACCTTTTAGTGGGGTTTTTTTTCCAAATGGGTTTCTTAGAGCATATCTTGTGTTAAATATTCGTTCGAGATTTTATTTTTTCGTTCAAGATTCTCTACATAATTATCTTTCTCATGCATGCACTATTAATAGTAAATCTACAAATCCAAAAATCTAATAAAACTGTAATAGTGTAGAATTTTAGATTTTAAATATAATATTATCAAATCTACTGCGATGATCTATCTAGTGGAATTTCCATGACACTTTATATATCATTACTTATATAGAACTTCAATTTAATAATTACATTTTGTAGAAGATAACATAGGTTGTCACTCCCAAATATTATGCATATTAACATCTCTCCATATTGATTAGATAATAACACAAAGTACATCCAAAAGAAGTGGAAGGTGGCATCAAATTACATTATCACTTAATGTGAACTTGTTGATCCCAAGCATAGATCTTTAACTTCTCAAACATTTTTCTTGTAAAAAGTTTGGTTAAGAGGTTTTTTTGTTCATTCTTGATTTATATAAAAATTCAATTTATAGTGACATCATGTAGAGGATCCTTGAGGTAGTGAACATTATTCTTTACTAATTGTATTGCACTTTCGTTATTTATAATTTTTGTAGTGTTTCTTTGGGCAAAATCAAGCTCATATTGTTGTTTTTAACGCTATACAGTTAATTGATGCAAATAGTTTCTTAATAAAACAAAAAGGATGCAATTACACACACACATAAACACATAACATAGGGATTTTATCTTGGAAACCCAAACAAGGAAAACTAGAAATATTTTTCAGTATATTCTATTTTTACAATGTTACAATACAATATGTATATCTTCCTAATTCATTAACCTTGTATTATAATAAAATCATAGTTCCTTAATTTGAATTACATTACCATGGACTTCAAAACCGTGTGCCATGAAACTGCCAAAAGTGTAAACCATATTAAGACAAAACCGCTCAATAAAAAAAAATATTGATAAAACCTATTTATGATTTTTCACTCGACAACCCCCCTCAGGGATCTACATGGGACCCTTGAGGCCTCCATATAATGGATATCATCCCCTAGCTAGGGTGTGACCCTTGTGACTGCCCCATTGCCATGGAAAATTTTAGGGGCGAATGTTCGCCTTTAGGCGAAATTAAGGGGTTTAAATTTTTAGTGGGCGAATATTTTGTATCATAGTACATTTTTACAAATCGCCTCAAATAGCACACCTTATTTTAAGGGAGAGGGTAAAAAAGGTAAATTTAGCCCTTGAAATTAGGAGTTACAACCTTCAATTTGCCCTAATTTTCAAGAATAGGTTTTATTTAAGTGAATCCTATGGGCCAAATACCATATTTATAAAAGAGGTATGATAAATTAATAAAAATATAAATAAATGGGAGGTATGGTAAATAAATAAAACATTTTTTATATTTACTCCATAAGTCACCTTATATACATGCAAGGGTGTAAACAAATAAAAATATAAATAAAGTGGAGGTATGGTAAATAAATAAAACCTCTTTTTATATTTAGTCCATAATCCTCTTTCTATTTATGAAGGCTAAAAAAAGAGGTTCTATTTAAGTGAATCCTATGGGCCAAATACCATATTTGTAAAAGAGGTATGGTAAATTAATAAAAATATAAATAAATGAGAGGTATGGTAAACAAATAAAACATTTTTTTATATTTACTCCATAAGTCACCTTATATTTACGAACACTAAAAAAATGCATTATATTTAGGTGAAACCTATTGTCAAAATACTATGGGCCAAATACCATGGGCTAGATTATTATTAATACCATGCAAAAAAACATTATTAACCTTAATATTAGTACTAATAAAAATAAAAATGGCACATGGTATTGACCCATGGTATTCACGTGGAATGTAGCCTATTTAAAAGGGGAATATATCCATCTTTACTCTAGATCTACTAAGCCCCGAGAGGGATCAAATATCGTGATATGAAAACTAGCATATAGTGAAAAAATATTTGATCCCTCTCAGGGCTTGGTGGATCAAGAGTAAAAATGGATATTGTAATTTAATGTATGTTAAACATTTTAACTTGGTTAAAATAAAAAATAAAATAAAAATCAATTATTAATTTTAATAATTTTTATAAATTACTAATAGTAATTTTTAAGCTCCGAGTTTATGATAACCCATGGTATTGACCCATGGTAATACCATGGTATTCATGTGAGCATAGACTATTTAAAGGGGAAATTCTATCATCTTAGATCCATCTTAATTCTGTGTCTACCAATTGCTCAGAGGGATAAATAGATTTCATCTCCCTAAGAGTGGTAGATGTGGAGTTAAGATGGATATAGGTTGGTTTTTATGATAATGAAGATATTAAATAGACTTAGGAAATTATATTGTAAAAACATCTTAAGGTGAATGGCTAAAGCTACATTTAGTCACTTCACAAAATTTAGTAAAAAATACCAATATCTCCATAAATATTGGTTTTTAACTTTTTTTCTGATTTAACAAAAAAATTCAAAACAATGAAACCTTATCACTCTTTCCACATCACCCTTGCAGAAGATTTCTCACCATTTTTCAAACATTCTCAATATGATATCTTCATGAAAAAGTTTAGGTACTGATGTTGGATTAGTTGTTTGAAAAATAAGTTGGTTTGTACAACCTTTCATCTTCTGTGCTATTCTTAGTTTGTCCTAATGATCTGTAGGGGTTGGAGCCACTGCACCATATTTTCCTAAAAGGTGGAGATATTAATCTACATGTTACAACGCTGTTAAAAAATGCGAGACCTATGAGGGTAGTGAATTATGCTAATAAGAAATTTAGATTGGGAGAGACGTAATTAAATTTTATTATTTAATTGAAGATTTCCAATTAAAATAATAATAAATCTACATTTATATATTCATATATTGATTGGAAGGATTCTCACAATGGTCACTTCTTTCAATTAGATCCCCTTCAAGCCTTTTGGATACCTAATACTTTCTTATATAATATAGTTTGGGCTTGCTACTTGTTGGCGTGTTGGGGTAAACAAACTTGATGTGTTTTTTTTTTATCTCACAGTTGGAGTCTATGGAGTAAGAAAGAAATTTGATAACTTGAAAAAAGTGGTAGCTTGACAAAAGTTGTAGAGAAAAGATTAATCTCTCATACCTTGACAGAACTCGTTGTCAATATCAACACCTACAAGAACTTTGTTGTGGAATATTATCAAAACTAATAGAAGGATACGAAAGAGTGTATTGTAAGAACCTTGACAAACACGGCCACTGAAACTTGGAACATTGTTTGTAGGAAGAGAAAATTTTGTTTCTTTTTTCCAAACATGTATGTTAGTATATTACAATTTAATGAATATGTTTTCTTATTATCATATATGGTTTCATACTTTAGCAAAACATTCGCCAAGACTTCACAATGTTTTATTATTCAGTAAAAGATTTGCCAAGATCTTACAAGATTTTATAATTTAGTGAAAGATTCTCCATCACTGTACAAGATAATATAATCTGGTGAGAGATTCACCAAAAAAAATTATATATACATATTACATTATTGATAAAATCGCCTCCCATTTTTCCTATGTATCATGGGGATTAGCCCATTTATTATACATATAAATTTAGAGTGGTTCTTAAAATTTTCCCTACCTGCACCCAACACAACGAATCATGCTCAGGTCTAATTGTACAAATAATATAACACATACCCAACACATATAAGACAATCCTTTTTCATAATATTTATTTTCTATTTTTCATTTCTCTACATTCAATCTCACATGAAGATAATAAAGAAACACGTTGCCTCTTATTTGACATATTAATTGCATTAGTACCATGTTGAAACATACAATATGTTTAGAATTTTATCATTAAGATAACCATACCCATATTAATTTCTATGTTTAAAAAGTAATTTTTTCCACCATAATTAAATATCTAGCGGCCAAACTATTCCTAGTCATATGTTAAGTCTAAAATGACTCAAAATACCAATTTCGAACAAGTTGTATAATGCAGTAGTAGCAAATTTTATGAAAAAGAAATCCATGGATAAATTCAAACCATATTGAATTTATCCAATACATGAACAACAACCTCATTTAAAATTTTCGAAATACATGAACAACGTGTTTAAGTTGAGATAGAAAAACACTATCATGAATTGAAAACGTTTTACTCCAAGAAAATAATATATACTAAAATCAATGATGTGTGTGGGGGCATGGGAGAAGGTGAGTTGGTGTTCATTGTTTTTATAGTGTAATCATTATTATTTGTAATCACAAATCATCCACATAAATTATCAAAAACAAATTTCCATATTCTTTTCTCTTTATATAAAGTTTTAAATTTGATTTACATGTTTTGAAATCAACGTTAAAAAATACTCATTGATTTTATCATTCCAAAGTATCGGTGCTTCTTTCAAATAGTGTCAAAGTTTTCCTCAATTCACAAACAAGCAAAGGAATTCTTTCTCTTGAAAATAGCTATTGAATAATGAATTTTTAGCATGCATGTGATGTTATAAAATAAGAATGGCATGAAAATGATTTTTATGGTGCCCATTTTTGCAATTGGAAATAATATTCCTTTATTGTCCATACCTTATTTTGTAGAAATAATTAGCAATTGACCTTATTCTATCTATCATTTTGTATATCTCAAATATAAATAATTTTATACATTTATTTGGAACAAATCGTTTGTTAACCTCTTGGAAGTGGAACCAACTCCTAGGTTTTTTTTTTCATCAATACATTTACTCTTTTTTCATAACATTTTTTATTTTTTATTTAGCTTTAACTTCTTGATAATTCAGTAGTTCTTTTGTAACCATTATCTTATCCACATGAACATATTTCTTTTGACCTCTAGCACATAAGGATCATTAGCATAAACATGATAAATGTTTTTTGCAACACAATTGAATACATTTGTATTGCTACAGGCTTACTTAGTAGTGGCATTAGGAGTATCAAAACTTGAAGAGAAAACATTCATAACTATGCTATTAGAAGAGGAAATTTCAACCAAATCAATGCTACAATTAGTTAATGTGAAACTGTTATTACAATTATCATCATCCATGCCAATATCATCATTAGAAGCACTTAAATAATCATCAAATGCATAACCAACCAACTCATGTGAGGAAGTATTTGTACAAGTGTAAGAATTAGAAGGATAAGAGGCATCATCCAACTTCACATCCATGCATACAGACACTTCATTGATCTATGGATCATACAAATTATAGGAATCACACTTCCCATTGATTTTAACAAAAATGCAATTATTTCTTTTAGGTTTAAGCTTGGATGTTGTCAAATGACATATATGTGTGCAACAAAAATTACCCAATCCCTTAGAAACAAATAATTATAGAATTTCTATAGCTCCATTTTTTGTGGAGTAACATCCACTATACTATTAGAATTCCTATTCAAAATATATGAAGCACATTCAATTTCTCTATCCTGAAATTTAATTCAAGCCCATTGAATGCAACATGCATCTAACAATTCGCCACAAAGCTCTATTAGTGTTTTAGCTATCTTATTCTAATATGGTGTATATGTAACATTTCTTTGAAGCCTTATCTCATGTTTATGGTGTTTCTCAACTCTGTTGCCACTCCTTGAACATTTTATCCTCATCCCATTTTCATTTTTATACAAGTCTTTGAACATCCCAAACCCTTCACTCTTATGTTTTAAGGAAATTTTCCCATGTCTTTCTTATGCAATCATTAATTAAGGCGACAAGTAATTTGGTCCTTTGATTATATGATTTTTTAAGGTCGTAAATGTCATTATGGACTAGTTGCAATGGTATTCTACTCTCTATGGCTTGTCCTTTTCTAGTCTCATTGTGGTGTTTTCATAGAAACATTCTTCACAAACTTTTAGGCATTGAAACACTAGGAAAAACCAACACCATATTTAACCCAATCATGAAGTTGTAGCTTTCATAATTCATGTGTCCCAACCTTGCATGCCATAATCTACTATTATCATAAGATCAAGCCATAAAAACATATTATGTGGTAGGATTGAATTGGAAATATCCTAGCAACTTATATACTCCTACATCATGGTCAAGTTTCTATGAAGAAAATATCTTATAGTGATATCAGATATCTTTAATGATAAAGTGGTTGGAGAAAAATTCATGTTTATAAACACTTTGTGAATATATATAAGCATAAAGTAGGTTTCTTTCCACTTTATTCACATGCAAGACATTATCAATGACTCAATAATTAACTTTTGTTTTGAATGTGTCGTGCACTTGAAGAATCACACCATTTCTAGTGGTAATTTTCTATTTTTATTTTGGTTCTCATTATATGATTCAAATAATGTTTGTTTTATGTTGTGAAGTCTAATTTCCTCAATGTATTGGTCAAACTCAATGCCTTTTTTTCCAATGAAATCCTTATCAGAGGATCCTTGAGAATTTTTTCATTTGACATATGGTATCTATGTGTACATTGTCATCATTTATTATGGTTATTGACCAAGTAAGAACATCAATTGAGGCACACAAAAGAGGCAACCAATCTAGGGAATCAACCACAAAACATATTAAATCTCTCAACCGCTCAAGCTAGCTGATTGGACGATGGCATTCAATGCATATAATCAACAACCATAGCTTTATAATCAACATAATCGCTCTTAATAATATCATCATTGATGTATTAATCTTTGACATGTTTCTCATTTATTTTTATAGACAACAATATAATTATTGGAATTAATTGAAGCATCCTCATTAATGAGTGAAAACGAAAAGGGGAGAAAGGATTGTAATGCCCCTCTCTAGTAGACGCATGATAGAAATTATTTTTATTTTGAGACAATAATATGGTATAACATATTCTTTGAGAACATCAGATTTGATGATTTAGCTATCGTAATTTCATGTGATGAAGACCTATGATGTACTTATTTATATCTCAATTGATATGCTTATGGTTATGTCATATGAAATTATGGGTGACTTCAATGATTTGCTTTCATGTTATATATGTGTTGAATATTTTGTGATCAGATGTTACTAATAGTTTGAGTGTGGCAAGAGATCACTTGGGCACACGTGCATGTGATAAGTCAATAATTTTTGTTTGGATCATTTGATTAATATTTATGTTAGAATTTAATTTGCGAATATTATATAATTCTATGATTTTTTATGGCATGTTAGTGTTTTGTAGGCATAGGTCAGGTTCTTGGCCAAATGACTCACATGGATGATGGGGTCGTATGAAGAAAATTGGAATTTCATGGGAGGGGTGGGACAATGTCCTTGCTTCCACTCTCTAGCATGTCCATCGTGACTTAGGTTGGATTGTGTCAGAATGCCATCTACTTTAAGTTCACGATGTCGTCAGGGTGGATTGAAGATCTGGTCACTCCTGGGGTTTTACTAAGGGGCATGTATCAAAGAAGAATCTTTGATCCTCAGAACCATTAGTCTCATGACATAGGATGACCTAGTATAGTGACCTCCATCGTCATGATCATGTTCCCCTCTTTTACTCATAGATGTTTGAATTGGAATCAATAGGTGTTACACATTTACAACAAGAAAATTAAGTGTGCTTAAAATTAAAAATGACTAATTTAAAAAGAGGAAAATAATAAATTCATGAGATAATGCCTCACGTGGATGATGCATAAATCAAAATATCTAACCATGATTTAATTGAGGAAAAATAGGGAGTAATTGGAGACAAGAATTTGATACCAACATGTGGACTCTAGTTGATTAAACATCTAAGCACCAAAATAGGGAGCTTAATTTGGTATCAAAGGACAACTAAGAGAATAAATATGGAACATATGTGGGTAAGGGAAATTGGCCCTTTTAAAAGAAAAATAAGAAAAAAAACAATTTCATAAGATCCCTGATAAATTTTAGACACTCGGATGGGTGAACAATAAAGAAATTTGAATTAAAGAAAATGCTTATTTGACATGCATATCCAAGTGGAACTACCAAAATGTTTATAAAGAAAGAAAACGCTATGATAAACACACTTTTGACACCCTATTTTTTGAACAGATGTCTTAATGCTATTTTTCTTTTGAGTGACAAATAGTGTTTTTTGTGAGTGAAATTTTATTGAGCGGGTACCTCCTGAGTTGAGAGCTCACCTTCACTCTTCTAGTGTACCCATCTCCTATATAGCCTCATTATAGCTTGGGGGTTTGCGAGGAAGAAAATTACCTAGGAAAAAGGCTATAAGGTCAACAAATGAGTCAATAAAGTTGGCTCACACTGTGGAAATTCTTTAAGATCATAAGGACCACATCAAGGAACACAAAGATTTGAAAGTCAACATTTCAAGGTTCCATTTTTAAGTGAATGGTACATATATCTAAACTTGAATATTCAAAACTTTGTAAATTATAAGAAAATGTATATTACTATGTAATTTAATAGTGGTGTGATTTGCAATAACTCTTTAATAGAAATTTGTAAATTATAGATGATTTGGGGAATATTGAATGAATTGACTGATGGGATGTATTCCTTAAATTTAAATTAATGCATTATGGAATCATTGTGTTATCCATTACGAATGCATTATGGAATCAATTTGATATATGTAACTTCATACCAAATGTGTACTTATGAGTATGTCAATTTCCCACATATGTACTAATGTATAAACATGTTGTTATATAATGGTGAATTGAATTATTTTAAAAATAAACAATTTATATGCAGTAATACATCCACTTAATTTGTATTAACAATCTCCATTGATGAAGGTGGGTGGAATTATAAATTTAATCTTAGCCTTTAACTATTTTTTATAGGTTTAATCATGTAAAAATGAAGACAGATAAGGGATGCAATTTATATTGAACATGTGTTGTCATTCATGTCAAAGGACACGAAAGTGAAATTATAACTTTAATCCTATCCTTTAACTAATTTTTATAGATTTACTCATGTAAACATGAAGACGAATAAGCAATGCAATTTATGTTGCACATGTATTGTCATTGATGTCAAAGGACATGGATAAAATTGGGGGTTCCACATCTGTTTGGTTTATTTCTCTCTACAAATTATCTTGTTGAGGTAGGTGTTTTTATAGAACAAATATTAATCATGGACATTTTATTCCTTTTCTACTATGAACCAATTCATGTTTGCACTACTAATAGATTGAAAATTTTACTTCTTATCTTCAAGAACATAATATATGGTTAAGTGACATTGAAAATATTTTTGTGAGATAAGAAGCTCAAAAATATGCATAGCATGTCAAATATTAAGCTGCTTTGGTTCTCATTGAATCATTGTATCTTGAAAGTCTTCTTTACATGGTCTAAAATAATGTTCATTTCAGCTAGGACTCTCATGCAGTTTTAGTGGAGGAATTCAAGATTAAGGTGCAAGTAGGGCGATGAATGTGTTAGACTTTAGCGAGAAAGAATGGTAGGTCTTAGGAAGGGTAGAGGCATGGATTTAGTAAGGATAGGTACTACTATTTTTTGGCTCCCACTCATGTTTGATTCATCACCCATGCTTGAACGATCTTTGTTTCCAGATTATTCATCCCAATCATCTATTGTGGCTATAGGAATTGAACCCTAATGCCTTTTGTCTTACTTCAACCCAAAATATTCAGTCCTCTTAGCTTTGTTATGCCTTATTCCTCGAAGTGTAATTCACAAATTCATATTTAGCCTGATCGAATAACATATGGCGTACACTTCCTCTCATATTTACAATTCAATATCAATTCTTAATTTAATTGGAAGATCTTGAATCTGGTTTAAATGGGCTATTTTTATTTCCCTTTTCTGCATGCTCCAAAAACCATAAAAACAAACTACTTTATTAGAGATTGATCATTTAGTTGAAGTGGAACACCTAATATTATTCTAGAAATTCTACGAAGTGAGGGTTTTTCAAGATTTCGATGCACAGGGTCAATTTTTTGGATACAAGAGTGTGTTGAAAACATTAATGGTTGATTTTTTGTTGTAATATCAGAAGCTCCCATAAATCAAAACTATTGGAGACAATAGATGCTTGAACTGCATTTAAATTTGAGAATAAATGTGTCTACTTTTCATCGATGGCCTGAGAGGAACCAAAGTTTATGGTGTTTTTTTTGTGTGAAATCCATTTTTTTTTCAATCCTTTTAAAAAGCACCAGATGAAAACAGAGATGCGTTACTCTTAAGCAATGAATCAAGCTAGAAGAATTTGTAAGATATTTTGACCTTAAATATGGTGCATCATGGTTTTTTAAGCATACTTTTCCCTACAAGCTTCCTTCTTAACGACAAGTTGATGTTGCACCTAGTAGTCCAGTTGAATACATAATTATAGTGAGGAAATTGGAAGCTTTGGTGCTATTGTCTGAGGCCATTGATAGTGTGCACTTGAATTCTGAGGTGTGGCAAGGCCATGTTCATATTGAATTTAGAGAAATAAGCACATCCTTTATTTGTGTTGACTAAAATAATTTTGATTTCTTCTATTTCCCCTTCCTGAGATGAAGAGTGTTTCCATCAAATAAATATCCATATTTTGTTACATATAAAAATAATTAGAAATGTGAATTAGAAAACCCTCTCATTTTGATGCTTAAAAATATATATATGTATCTTAAGTAGTCATACAAATGATAGAGCTTGTTAATTTTTCTTAGGATTTTATTTTTCTTTGCTTTAGATAATTGCAATTCATTATTTACACATTGAATTCACCTCACAACATCATAACATTATTCAACAACATATGCAATTATATAGAAAGAAAAATATCACCATGAATGCAGTGGAACATAAAGAAACAACAGAATAAAAGCATTCACACATAGAAACACCAGGATTGGTCGAAGAGAAGGGAAAAACCCCACAAGGGGGAATACCCTTTCAAATTCTTCTTCTTATTAGATTGTAATTAAATGTTTTAGCAAAGAAAGAGTACAATAATCCAATTCTTCATCCACAATACTATCCAGCAAAATCAAATAAACAATATCCCAATGATGAACCCAACAATAATACTAATCAAAGATAACTTTCCCAACCTGTAGTCAACTATCATCATCTGTCGTAATTTGCAACCAACTACGGTTAACTGTCAAAATCAAACCCTAGGTTCCAACCACATGGAGAGAGAGATGTGCATATAGTTGAAACGCTCCAACCACATGTATAAGCTTATGTTCCTACGATTGAAACTGAAAATATCCTATGGAAACCCTGCAACAACAAATCTAAACCCTAGATCACATGTATGAGCTTCAGATCCTGCAATTTTGGACTTGTATGAACCATTCTCCATGAACCACTTCAGACTTGTGCGAGCCAAACCAAAGAAAGAAGAATGATTGATGATCTCCAAATGAGGGTTACTTGACTTGTATTTATAGGCTTCCAAGGGTGTCTAAATTCTTCTTAGGTCTGACCTGTCCTTTTGTGCACATGTGGGTTTCCAAATTAAAATTATTTTTTCCTTAACCAAATTAAATACTTCCAAGGAATATAAGGGACCTTCGATGAAGAGGAAGATTGTTTAAAGGAGGGAATTTGTCCTTGAGCTTCCAATATTATAACTCCCTCTCATATAGGGAGACATGACCAACTGCAACAATTGTCTCATCACAAGTATATCATCGTCATCAAATGTCGTATTTGTTCCTCTCTGCTCATATCTTCTCATCCTTTCTTATCTAAACTTGTCTCTATATCTTTGCTTATATGTTGAACACTCTTGAATCTAAAAGAAGAATAATTTGACATCGGAGGGGAGCCAAAACTACCACCCTCTATCCATTGTGGAGCCACTACTACTGCCCGAAATCATTGCCAATGGGGAGCCACTGCTACCACCCAAAATCATTGGCAACAGGGAGCCGAACAATACTACATGGGAAACATCAAAGAGCTTATCATCAGGGACCCCTGCTCAACCTAGAACCACATTGGGGAACACATCTCAACTTGGAATCCAATGACAATGAGGAAGGTCTTATGGGACACTCTCACCTCATGTCTATGACAGTGGGGAAGGTACTATGGGACACTATCTCCCAAATGCATCTCATAGGGGAGCATACGTCTTCCACCCTATGTCAAGAAATAGGTGAGATACCACTTACCAAGAAAGGATCGCAACCATCCCATTTTGCAAACAATAGGTGAGATACCACTTGCTATATAAGGTAAGGATCACAACCATCTTATTTCTTGTTGATCTTCCCAACAATGACCCTCAATAGTCAAGTGGTAGAACACCTACATCATAATCCAACTTGGGTGTGTAGGTTTTAACCCCGTACAAAAATTACCTGCATACGAATTCTAAAACATAGAAAATAAACAATGCGAGAGCATAACACATAAAACACATATACACAAAGATTTCCCCTGGATCCCAAAATCGGGACTACCAGCTTGATTTTTCATTATGTTCCTTTCAATGTTATAATACATATTTATACATGCCGAAGCATCCAATACCATGGACCAAAAACCATCGCGTCCAAAAAAACATGTGCGAAAATCATGCACAAAACCATAGGTGGGTCTGCCCAACCTAACATAGGGTCCAAAACCAAAATTTTCTGAGACGCTGCCCTGGACCCCATAAAGTGGGGTTACAGGTACACCTCAAACCCCCTGTGACCCCCCACTGCTACGCAACCGGCGCAACAAAAGGGGGGCTCTGCCCCCCTCTAACCCCCTGGTTAACTATGCGGGCTAGTTGTGGAAAGAATATAACACAACCCAACATTCTCCCACTTGTTGTTTTCTTTCCACAGGGGGCCACGAGAGAGATTAGTCATTTTTCCAGCCTTGAAATGCCCATTGTCTCTCTACACCAAGTGAACTTCTCAGAGCTCACAGATTTTGTCAATGCATCTAAGTATTCTTCATAGTGTCCACCTTTACCAGCAACACCTTTTTATCTTCTATCATATCCCTCACAAAGTGATACTGAACATCAATGTGCTTTGTCTTTGAATGATATGCAGGGTTCTTTGTCAAGAAAATTGCACTTTGGCTTTCATAGTCTATCGTTATGGCTCCCTGTACTAACCCCATACTTGAACACAATCTCTGCAACCAAACTACTTCCTTGCTTGCATGAGTGGTTGCCATGTATTCTACCTCTGTAGTTGATAGTGCCACTACAGATTGTTTCTTACTCATCCAACTGACTGCACCTCCAAATAGGTTAAACACATAACCACTTGTAGATCTTCTCTAATCCAAATCTCCATCCCAGTCTGCATCAACAAAGCCACGAATATCCAACATTCTGTTTAATCCTGATCTTCCTTGATAGCACAAACCATAATCACTAGTGCCATGCAAATACTTGAAAACCTGCTTCACTGTTGTCCAGTGCTCCTTCCTTGGTTTTGACATAAACCTACTCAATACTCCCATTGCATGTGCAATGTTTGGTCTAGTACAAACCATTGCATACATCAAGATATCGACTGCACTTGCATATGGAACACGGGACATGTCCTCTTCCTCTTCTGGTGTCTTGGGACACTATTCAGCAGATAACCTCACACCTACAGGAATAGGAACCTTCACCGATTTACTATCCTGCATATTAAACCTTTGCAGTATTATCTCGACATACTTCCTTTGGTTTAACCAGAGCTTCCTCTTTGCCTGATCTCTTTTAATTTCCATGCCCAAAATATAGTTTGCAGCGCCAATATCTTTCATGTCGAATTTGGAGGACAATTGGGTCTTCAAATCCTAGATAATTTCTTTGTCATTTCCAACCAGCAAAATATCATCCACATACAAGACCAGATAAATAACATGGTCACCAATTAATTTAAAATACAAACAGTGATCTGCTTTTCTTCTAGTGAAGCCAAGTCCCCGTATAAATGTATCAAATTTCTGATACCACATCCTTGGTGACTGTTTTAACCCATACAGAGACTTCTTTAACTTGCATACCAGTTCTTTCTTACCCTTCACCGCAAAGCCTTCAGGTTGCTTCATGTATATTTCCTCTTCCAGATCCCTGTGAAGAAATGCTATCTTCACATCCATCTGTTCTACCTCAAAATCAAAAGCAACAACAATAGATAAAAGTAATCTAATAGAAGTTACCTTGGCAACAGGAGAAAAAATATCACCAAAATCAATTCCCGACACTTGGGAATAACCTTTTGCTACCAACTGAGCTTTGTATTTCTCCACCTTTCCTTCTGCATTTGTCTTCTTCTTGAACACCCATTTGCTGCCAATGGGTTTCCTTCCAGCTAGCAACTCCACCAGATCCCAAGCCTCATTTTTGTGCAAAGATGCCATTTCATCAACCATGGCCTCTTTCCAGAGTTTTCCATCCTCTGAATCTATTGCTTCCTTCACAGTTCTGGGATCATTGTCAGTAATAGATAAAGAAAAATTTAAACAAAAAGCAGATGGACTATACCTTTCTGGCTGCCTTCTTTCTTGAACTGATCTTTTCACACCCAGAGTTTGTGGCTTTTCATCTTCTGATTCCTCCTTTGCTATATAGTTCTTCCTCCTTAAGCTCAAACTCTATCTTCTCAGGTTCCTTTGGTTGGACTTCATGTCTGATAACATCTTTTACCTCTCTAAACACCACATCTCGGCTGTACACAACCTTCCATGTGACTGGGTTCCAAATCTTATAACCCTTTAAACCATCCTTATACCCAATAAAGATGCACTTTTCAGATTTACTATCCAACTTGGTTTGTTTCTCCTTTGGAACATGTACATATGCATCACATCCAAATACCCTCAGATGTGAAAGAGAGGGTTTCTTATCATCTTATGGATTCTTATCCTCCAACGCTGATGAAGGTGACCTGTTGACCAAGTAACATGCATTTTCCACCACCTCTGCCCAGAATTCCTGTCCTAACCCAACACCACTGAGCATACTTCTTTCCCTTTCCATCAACGTCTTCTTCATTCTTTCTGCAACTCCATTTTGCTGAGGTGTATATGGAGTAGTCTTCTGTCGTGCTATACCACACTTCTTACAGAATTCTTCAAATTCCCTGCTGCAAAACTCTCCACCATTATTTGTACTTAGCACCTTTATCTTCTTCTATGTCTGATTTTCCACGAGAGCCTTAAATTCTTTAAACCTCTCAAAGGCTTAATATTTCTTCTTAAAGAAATATATCCATGTATTCCTTGAGAAGTCATCTATAAATGATACATAGTACACAGGCTTACCCAGTGATGGAACCTTCACAGGTCCAAACACATCACTATGCACAAGTTCTAATATCTGTTTCACCCTCTTACTACCAGAGGGGAAACTCACCCGATTCTGCTTCCCATATACACAATTTTCACAGAAATCAAAATCCAGAGAGCTATTACTCATACCTTCTACCATACCTTTACCATGAAGTATTTGAAGGCACTTCTCTCCAATATGTCCAAGCCTTTGATGCCACAACATGGTCTTCTCTCCAGAGACCACTATATTTTTTGCTCCACTTTCAGGAACCATAGAACTGTTGCACCCATCAATAACAGTGCTACCTTGCAGCTTTTACAGAGTTCCAATTTGAACTCCCCGCATCAATACCAGTGCTCCCCAAACCATTTTGTAGGTATCCTTCTTGAACACTGTTTTGACACCTACATCATCTAGCTTGCTTACAAAAATCAGATTTCTGGCCAATGCAGGAATATGAAGAACACCTGGAAGTGTTCTAACCCTTCCACCTTGCAACTTCAACTTTACTTCTCCGTGACCAATGATTCTAGCATTCCTATCATCCCCTAAGAAGACATCACCACCATCGTATTTCTCATACTTGCAGAACCACTCTCTATGGGGAGTGAAGTGAAAGGATGCACCCGAGTCAATCAACCATGCCTCATGATCTACATGTGTACTTGAAGAAGCCAAGTACACATCCCCACCTTCATCTGAGGTGGTTTTCGCCTCTGCAGAAGGAGCATCAGCAGATCCCTTTCCTTTATCAGGAGCTTTAGATTTACAGTCCCTTTTGTAGTGCCCTTCCTTTCTGCATTTCCAGCACACCACCTTTACAGGTTTTCCTCGAGATTTAGATCTTCCACTCGATGACTTATTTTTGTTTCTATTCTAGGACCGTCCTTGTACAGACAAGGCATCACCATTGTGGCTCTCCATATTTTTCTGTCTCATCTCCTCCGTCAGCAAGGATGAGACTATTTCATCAAACTGTAAGGCAGTTGCATTGCTACTCATTGCAATAACCAGACTATCCCACGGATTTGGTAGAGAACACAACAAACTGATGCACTTATCTTCATTTGAAATTTTAATATTAACAAATGCTAACTGACTTACCACAGTATTAAATGCATTCAGATGCTCTGTCACCGAGTCTCCATCTTTCATCCTCAGGTTATATATATTTTTCCGCAGGAACAATTTATTCACCAAAGACTTAGATTGGTACAAAGTCCCTAACTTGTCCCACAAAGCCTTCGTTAGAGCTTCCCCTAATACGTTCAGCAATACTGAATCTGAGACACACAACCGTATTGTGCTCTTTGACTTCTGATCCAACTTCTTCCATTCTTCATCGGACACTCCTGATGGTTTAGTACCCGAATCTATCGTGATCTACAGATCTTTATCCACCAACAGATTCTCCATCTTGAGTTTCCACAACTCAAAACTCTGACCATTAATCGGGACAACCGGGACTACTAGCTTGATTTTTCATTATGTTCCTTTCAATGTTATAATACATATTTATACATGCCAAAGCATCCAATACCATGGACCGAAAACCAGAGTGTCCAAAAAACATGTGCGAAAATCATGCACAAAACGATAGGTGGGTCTGTCCAACCTAACATAGGGTCCAAAACCAAAAATTTTTGGGCCGCTGCCTCAGACCCCATAAAGTTGGGTTACGGGTACACCTCAAACCCCCTGTGACCCCCCCCCCCCCCGCTACACAATTGGTGCAACGAAGGGAGGCTCCGCCCCCCCTCTAACCCCCCGGTTAACTATGTGGGCTAGTCGTGGAAAGAATATAACACAACCCAATAGGGTGAGATACCCGACTTACCAAAGGTAAGGATCACACACCTGTAAGTTCTCTCAAGCCACTGGCCATACTGGGAGTGACAATCCCAACAAGCCCGACTTGTGGCTATGATGCCAACTGGGGTATACTCTTCATAGAACAAGATAGGGGAGCTACGTCTTCCAGCCTACGGGTGACAGATAGGGGTGATACCATATTGTCTAGAAATACTTCAACCCCAGGAGCCCTACATCTTAATTCCTCACCCTGGGAGCTCAGACAGGGAGGAAGAGCTAGCTCAGTGTCCTCGATCAGCTCTACCCTCTGAAGATCAGAAACATATCAATGTGCTCATATTTTATACTTGCTCAAAAAATTCACTGAAAATTTCAATCATAATGCCTCATACATTACCAAGGGAAACATTCCTCTAATTTCCTATTCATGCATGACATTACATAAAATATTATGTTAGAATAAATACATGTCACAAAATGATACCTTATTCATCCTCCCTTTCATAGAGGCAACAACCTAAGCTTGTCTGATACAAAAACACTATCGCAACACAAGGGGATATCTCAGTCCCAACAATATGTAGGATTTTCTGTTAAGAAACCAGCTCACAAAAAGATAGAAAAGAGAGATCCATGCCTTAGAATTCAGCCTCTTCGAGGGGGCAACCTCCTTTACATTACATAAATGAACAATTCTTGGATGATAAAAATGACAAAACCTCCTTTCTATATATAGGAGTCTAAGGAGTCACAATATAATCCAGCCGACCTAACAATAATAATATAAAGCCACAAAAATAACAATAGAGGGATTCTATGGGGCACATAAATAACAATATGGGGGTAATAGGGGCACAACAATATAAATAGGGGGTATAACTACAATAGTAATGGGGTAATCACTAGTATTATAGGGACCCAACATGCCCCTCTCCTTCAAAAAAAGCGTTGTCCTCAACGCTTCAACAGTTTTGGATACTTCTGCATAAAATTCTCATCCTCCCATGTGGAATCTTCAGCGGATAAGTTCTTCCACTTGATAAGATACTCTGAAATTGATCGATTTCGTAGCTGTCGAGTTCTTGTTTCTGTGATTGCTTCCGGTTCCAATATAATTTTTCCTTCCTCGTCAAGTTCTAGCAATATTGTTTGAATTGGGAGCTTGTCACCTATAACCTTCTTTAAACATGAAACATGGAAAACTGGGTGCAATCGAGAAGCTGCAGGAAGCTCCAATTTGTATGCCATAGTACCAATCTTTTCCAACACCTTGTACGGACCATAATACTTTGGTGATAATTTATTATCCTTCTTAGCTTGCTTTAGGGACATTTGCTTATATGGTTGTAGCCGTAGGAATACCCAATCACCTACATCAAAACTTCTTTCACTGCGATGTTGATCTGCCTGTTGTTTCATTCTATTTTGTGCCAACACGAGGTTATCCTTTAAGAGTTGGAGGACTTGTTGTTGATGTTCGATGTGATGTTCCACTGCCTTAACCTTAGAAATTTCTCTTAAATATGATGTGATGGATGGTGGTTGATACCCATAAAGTGCCATAAATGGGGTCATTTTTGTTGCTGTATGGAAGGAAGTGTTATACCACCATTCAGCCAGAGGCAACCATTTGACCCATTGTGTCTGTTTATCAGATACAAAGCAACGAAGATATCCTTCCAAACATTTGTTTACTATCTCAGTTTTCCCATCAGATTGAGGATGATAAGATGAGCTATGAGCTAACTGAGTACCAAGACAAGAAAATAATTCTGTCCAAAAATTTCCAGTGAAAATGGGATCTCTGTCACTTACAATAATCTTTGGGTTTCCATGTAGCTTTTGAACTGTTTCCATAAATGCAGTAGAAACTGTACTGGCTTTAAATGGATGTGATAATGCACAAAAGTGTGCATACTTGGTAAGTCTGTCAACTACCACCATGATGACACTCTTTCCCTCAGACTTGGGTAAACCTGTGATAAAATCCATTGAAACCTCCTCCCAACGTTGGCTTGGAATGGATAAAGGTTGTAATAGACCTGGTGTCTTAATTGTTTCAACTTTATTTTGCTGGCAAACCAAACATTCCGCCACAAACTTTTGAATATCTGATTTAAGGCCATCCCAAAAAAATTCCTTCTTAACCCTGTGGTAAGTTTTTAAAAATCCTGAGTGCCCTCCTAAGGGAGAAGTGTGCAATTCCATAAGAATCTTTTGTTTTAGCTGGGAATTCTTACAGAGGTATAAGCGATCTTTGTACCATAACGAATCATTTTTCCAGCTAAATGTATCAGAAGTACTGGAATCTTGTTGTAGCTTTTGAATAAGTGCCCACACTTCTTTGTCGTTCTTCCATTCCTCCCTTGCTTTGTTTATCCAATCTGGTTGGATAATAGAAATGGCACACAACAATGCTTCCACATCCTCATCCTTTCTTGAGAGTGCATCTGCCACCACATTTTGCTTCCCTTTTTTGTAGATGATTTCAAAGTCATAACCCAACATCTTTGTGACCCACTTTTGTTGCTCTTCAGAGGATAATCTTTGTTCTAAAAAGTATTTAAGGCTATCATGATCCGTTTTTACCTTGAAGTGTCTTCCCATTAGGTAGGGTCGCCATTTCTTAAGTGCATGGAGTATTGCCAACATTTCCTTCTCATAAATAGCTTTGCTTAAAAACTTTCCCTTGATTGGACGACTTTCAAAAGCAATGGGTCTTTCATCTTGCATTAGAACAGCACCAATTCCATTTCCTGAAGCATCACATTCCACAATAAAGGTTTTTGTGAAGTCCGGCGTAGCTAAGACCGGTGCTTGGCACATTGCCTCTTTAAGATTTTCAAAGGCCTTTGTTGCTTCCGAAGTCCATGAAAATGAATCTTTCTTCAATAATGTTGTTAGAGGTGCTGCTATTCTCCCATAATTCTTAACAAACTTGCGATAATACCCTGTCAACCCAAGAAATCCTCGCAGATGCTTTATGGATGTGGGGATTTTCCATTCCTTAATGGCTTTAATTTTGCTAGGGTCTACCTTAACTCCTTCATGAGATACAATATGACCCAAATATTCCACCTCCTGGACTCCAAAGAAACATTTGGATCTTTTTGCATATAATTGTTTCTCCTCCAATAGTTGTAACACCTTGTCAACATGTTCAACATGATCCTTCCAAGACTTGCTGTAGATTAGTATATCATCAAAAAATACTAACACAAATTTTCTAAGGAATGGTTTGAAAATTGAATTCATCAAACCTTGAAATGTTGAAGGTGCATTGGTAAGGCCAAAAGGCATGACCAAAAATTCATAATGACCCTCATGAGTTCTAAATGCCGTTTTCGGAATGTCTTCAATCTTCATTCTAATTTGATGATATCCTGAACGAAGATCCAACTTGGTGAAGTAAATTGATCCATGCAATTCATCCAGTAATTCATCAATAACAGGAATGGGGAACTTATCTTTAATAGTGAGCTTGTTGAGCTCCCTATAATCTGGACACATGCGCCATGATCCATCCTTCTTGTGCACCAATACTACTGGAGCTGAGAAAGAACTTTGACTCGGTTGAATTATACCAGCCTCTAGCATTTCTGCAACCATACGTTCAATTTCACTTTTTTGGACATATGGATATCTGTACGGCCTGATGTTTGGAGGAACACTTCCTGGAATCAGATGAATAGCATGATCATGATCACGCATAGGTGGGAGACCTTTGGGAGTCTCAAATACCTTGGAATGATTGTCCAGGACTTTTTGGAGATCTGGAGAAATAGATGATTCCAATGTGGAAACATCTAGCGAACATAATTGTGCAATTACACCTCTTTGCTCCTTTTTTAGAAGCTTTTTCATGCCATTAGAGCTGATTATCTTTCCTGGTTTCCCTGCAATACCCCTTAATTCAACTTCCTTTCCTTCCACAGAAAATTTCATGAAAAGTTCTTGAAAATTAAAAGCTATTGTACCCAAGGATTGTAGCCATTGGACTCCTAGTACAACATCAGCACCTCCCATTGGAATGGAAAGCATTGGGCTAGTCAATACATATTCTCCCATGGATAGCTTGATATTATGGCACTTTCCAGAACAATTTATTGTTCCTCCATTTGCAATCATCACTTGACACTCTGGTGCTGGATATAGGAAGCAATTCAATTCTTTTGCTACCCTACAATGAATAAAATTGTGGGTGCTTCCTGAATCAATCAACACTATTACCTTTTTCTTCTTGATTTGTCCTTCTATCTTGATGGTTTGAGGAGTGGTAATTCCCGCCAATGCATTACAAGATATGGTCGGATTTATTTGTTCTTCATCTAGGCTTTTTTCCTGGAATATATCCTCTTCTTTTGACCTTTCTTGCTCCTTTTCTTCTTCCTCTTCACAATCTATGTAGAATAATTTCTTCTCAGCACACTTATGACCTTTTGTGTATTTGCTATCACAATTGTAACAAAGCCCTTTTGCTCTTTTTTCTTCCAATTGTTGTGGTGTCAACCTTGTAGGTTGTGGAAGACTATGGGCAACAACACTTCCGTCTTTATAGTTGTGAATGGTATGCTTCCTACTTGCCATAATTTTGCTTTCCATTTTTCTTGCTAACCTGAATGCCTTCTCTAATGAATCAGGTTCCCAAAGGCACACATCATGTTGGATATTATCCTTTAAAGACCCTATGAACACATCAATCCTATGCTCCTCTGGAATATCTTTTACCCTTATGTTCAATTTTTGGAACTCCTCAATGTGCTCCATTATTGAACCCTTTTGTTTGAGACTTATCAATTGGCTAAAAAAAGTGTTGCTTTTTGTATCCTCATAATGTGCTATCAATTCTTCCGTAAAAATTGCCCAAGTGATAAATTGTTTACGAGAACAAAGCCATTGATACCATACAAACTGATTTGGTTCCAAATATAAAGTTGCCATACATACCTTTTGTGTGTTTTGCACATTATTGAGATCGAAGAATTGCTCCATCTGTAATATCCATGTGGCGGGATCCTTGCCATCAAACTTCCTCATATCGATTTTTGGAACATGGTGAGTCTTCGATCCAACATTAGAGTCTATGGAATCATGATTAACATTTCTTTTGTTCTCATCATGAGTTTCCTTTACTACCTTTTCACCATTAGTGACTCTTTCTTGTAGCAACTTCTTCAATTCTTCCATGTCTGTCTTCAAATCTATCTTCAAATTTTCCATCGAATCCTCCATCTTAGCTTCCATGCCCTTTATCTTAGATTCCACGCAATTTACCTTAGCTTCTGTTAGCTTTTGTGAGCGTGACATTTGTTGCACTTGTTCTTGTAATTTTGATATATCATGTAGCATTTCTTCCTCTTCTTCATGAGTCATGCTAGAGCTTTCATGTTCCTTACTAGGTGTTTGCATTTTCTTTCCTCGGGGCATCAGTTACCGATAATAATGCTTTACTATGCCCTTTGAATTCCGTTAAACCAAGCTTACATAAAAATTAAAAAAAAACTACACACCTTTTTTCACTTTATAGAAGCCTGATATTGAATCTGATGTATCTCTGTAATTTCGGATCATCCAATTCTGAAATTGCTACCTGTAGTAGCCTTCTGCGTCCTCTTTCCAATGCCACAAGTCTGAGCCAAATTGGATTCTCCAAGGAAGAGTTATGTGAAATCTCCCACAGTGACTTGCTTTTAGACTGGTTCAGTAGAGCGAACATGTACGACATGCCACGAGTCCCTGTTTCAACCTTTGAATCTGTAACACACATACAAGAAACTACATTCCGTCCTCTTTCTGTACCTTCTTACGAAATTTCAATCCGATCCCTAGAGAGAAAGTTATGACGATTTTCCCCAGGTCACCTGTTTTTAATGTAATTCAGGAGTCTGCAAAAGGACCAACTTCCTCAGATCATATCTCCGCAAATATCGTGCGAAACGCTATGAAATTTGGACCCAAGGTTCAGCGTGATTTCTTCTCAAATGGGTTTTTTTTTGCGACTTCTGAAACGTCACAGAAAAAAAGTTATAGCGAAAATGCCACGATGAACTGTTTGGAGCAGCGAAACCCTAGAATCCAAAGCTCTGATACCAAATGTTATGAAACCAGCTCACAAAAAGATAGAAAAGAGAGATCCACGCCTTAGAATTTAGCCTCTTCGAGGGGGAAACCTCTTTTACATTACATAAATGAACAATTCTTGGATGATACAAATGACAAAACCTCCTTTCTATATATAGGAGTCTAAGGAGTCACAATATAATCCAGCCGACCTAACAATAATAATATAAAGCCACAAAAATAACAATAGAGGGATTCTATGGGGCACAGAAATAACAATATGGGGGTAATAGGGGCACAACAATATAAATAGGGGGTATAACTACAATAGTAATGGGGTAATCACTAGTATTATAGGGACCCAACATTTTCTGCCAATGATATCACACCTTTTATTGTCACAATATATCATTGTCATATCCAGAACCTACTCAAACAACAACTCTCCATAGAGATTCCTCAACCAAACTTCCCCACAGCTAGACATTCTAGTAACCATGTACTCAACCTCGGTTGTTCTTAAAGCTACAAAATTCTATTTTCTTCTCATCAATATGTCATGGCATATCCCAAGATAAAGCAACACCCAAATGTGCTCTTTTTGTCAATAATGCTTCCTAGTCTAATCAACATTATTGTATCTATGCAGTCATAAATCTTATGAAGTATATATCATATCAATATTGATAATCCCATGCAGATATCTCAAAATGTGCTTGGTGGAAACCCAATGTGTATGAAGAATCTTAATCATGAATTGAGATATTTGTTCTCTGTAAAACATATGTCTAGATAGCTGTTACAAGGAACATCAATGCTTCAATTAGTTGCCTATTTCTAAGATAGGTTCAACCATATCTTTGCATAACTTCTAGAAATTCCATTGGGGTGTCCAAGGATTTGTATTCCATCATGCCAATAAATTTATGACAACTTTTATTTTTCCAAACTTCTAATCCTAGAAAGTAATTCATTATGCAAAGATTCTTCATCACCAACTTTAGAGGCCAAATCCGTCTTACTTTGATCATTAGAGGCTCATTACATGTCAATAATAGATCATCCACATATAAAACCAAAATCAAAGGCATAACTTGGACCGTTTTTGAAGGAGAGGTTCGTATCGACACATCTTCTATGCTTCACTAGGTAATTGTCAATACAGACATGCCAGGCTTAGGAAGCTTACTTCAAACCATACAATGCTTTCTACAAACATAATATTGAACAAACCAATATAATCAACCTCAAACAAATTAATACTATGTAATCAACTCAACTAAGTCTTCTTATCAAGCCTTAAATTCCAAACCAAAGCTAATGTCAAATCCATAAAATTTTCTTCCAAAACTCTTCGAACTATGTGCCAAGGACACCCAATTACCATGTTACAACCTTATTTGTTGTCATGTCAACGAATTGTTATTTATCTAGCAATATCCATCCAAATTTTATCAAGCCAACCTTATGTTCATAATATGAATCATTTATGTCCCTAGATGTGAATGCATACACTAAGGATAAGTCAGATAAGTATTATCCATTCATTGTGAGATCATTGCATACTTAATCAAAACTGTTTACACTTCAACCAATGTGCCAAGTGCCAATGATGCCAATATAGAATCAATACTGAATACTAATATTAATCACTGAGAGTCAATATGCCCATATTGTCTTGCCACATCAAGGAAAATCATAATTGCAAAATATGATCAAAACCCTAACTTGTTATCATTGTGAATCCAATCAATCCATAAGACAAAACATATCTACGAACTATCAAGCTTTATGAGAAAATTCCAATACTACTAATCTATATTAAGTTAAGTCAATAGGCCAAATGTTGTCAAACCCTTGCAATTGTTACCAAATACTATCATATGCTAACTCAAATGATCAAGTCAAGGAAAAAAACATACTGATATGCATATTTTAGTTCCCTACAAACACAATATTAGCCAAAAAATTCACATCCTTTATAATAGGTAAAACATTATGTAGACCTCAAAAAATTCCTTGCACATAAAACTCTTCACCATCTACTCCATGTCTATGGTTTTATCATACTCTTGGTGCACTCTTGGTTTTTGTGCAAAAGGTTTTAGTTTTTGAATCAAACTAGCTCAACTGCAGCCATAGGCCTTCTTCTATGCAGTTGGGAGGCTTATAACCACACCCTTAATTATTTCTCCTAATGGTTGGGGCTTGGACAAAGAGAAACCTTCTCTACTCAAATCATAACTCGCCAAAAATTATTCAACAACATCAAATGGTTATTCATGTCGAGAATCCTTCCTTCAACAGTTAAGTGTCTTGTATTCATTTTCTATAAATAATAGGTGTTGGGATCTTATGGAGAGTTTCTCCCTTTGAATGGGAAGCCACTTCAATCAAAATTTATCAAGACATCAACTAGTCTATCATAATATTGTCTTGCATCAACAGAACTGTTAGATCATGTTATAGACATTTTTGTGCCTTACAGCATGAAGCATGAAATGTCCATAATCTAAGGGATCCAAAGTCCCTAAACATGTTGTTCCTGCCCCTAGAGGAACAAGGCCAGCAAACCACAGCACTCAACTAACCTGAAAACACTCAAAAACAAGGCAATTCTGGATCATGTCAACTGCTCCACTGAGCATCTGCGCTGAATGTCAACTGCTCCACTGTCTACCTGCGTTGAATGTCAACTGCAAAGAAGGCTACCTGCACTGGGCGAGTTTGGACATGTGGCAGAGTCATGACACTTGGATCAGGGAATTCGACCGGTGATGAGTAAGAGGTTCCAAATCTCCAAGTGGAAGCAAGAACCTCCAAGTGGACTTAAGAACTGAAGTGGGAGAGGACACTAGTCAGCTTCATGCCAGCCTCAAGCTGACTCATCCTTTCTCCAAAAATCCTATATATAGATCTCTCTCATGAGGTCTAGGGGGGCTGGAATCTTGTGAATGTAAAGAATTGCTGTTGGTTTGAGTTTAGAACTATTGGGTGATTTGCTTTGAAGGAGGTGAAGAGGAGATTTCTTTCTGCTGGGAAGGTGATGCTGGATTGGGCCTCTTATGGTTGTATCACTTCCTGAACCTTACTTCTTCCATTAATAAAGCATTTGAGGTTCTTCTATATACATGTGTCTCAATGATGTATTGTTATACTTGTGTATTTGATTTATTCTAATCCTTGAATCAATTATGAATGTATGCTTCTTGTAGTTTCCCTCTCTTGCCATTTTGCAGGATCTTGGTGTAGCTGGGCCAGTGAAAGAGCAAGGAGCTGGGGGCAAGCAGCAAGGAGAGAAGATTGGATCAACCATTAGCGAAAGACATCGGTTAGTGGATCTCTTTCTCCCCTCTTTTACATCTCATAAAGAAGTAATCTTAGATAGCTTTGCTTTGATTGTTGCTACGGAACTATCACCCTTAGAGTGGGATAGGGTCATTCCGTATTGGATACTTTTCCCAACAACAAATTGGCGACTCCACTGGGGATTGTATCTTGTTGGTTGTTTGTGTTTTTTCTATTCATTTCCTAAACACAGGGAGTACCGAATCGAACTGCATTTGGATCTTTCAAATGCAAAGTAGAGGGCAGCTACTCTAGCTCAGTTTCTGGGCATGTTTATGATTTGAAGAGCTGATCCACAAGGACTCTGAACAGCTCTTAGTGATAGCTTTTCATCCTCCTTTGAATCATCCTTTAGTGTGTACTAGATTGATAGCTTTGATTTGGCCAAAAACTATTAATTTTTGAGCAATCTGTAACCCGGAAACCAAGAGAAACGAGAGTTTCTCTCTTCATTGCAGGCACTGTGAAGGCAGTCTGCATTTCATCGCAGGTCCCAAAGGGGCTACCTGCGCTGAATGTCAAACTGACAGTGTTCTACCTGCGTTGAACCAGTTAGGCCTTGTGCAACTGGGGTTCTCTGCTTTCTGTTGCCCTGTTTTCATCCCTGTTTTTGCAGCCTGTTATCAGTCAATGTACCTATCTGAAACCACCTTTCTTTGCCACTATTCCGCCTCGGTTGTATAAAGAAACTGTATTTGTTCTTTGTGTATTTCTTACATCATTTACAGTTTCCCATAACGAAAGTGAACTAGTCTTGCTGTGGCCTCTTAGATCTAGACCTGTGTTAAGTGTCGTTCTGATCTTAAGAGTTAGTTTGTTTGCTGTTCATAGCTGATTGAGCTTTTGATTTCGTCATATGGTTTGAATTTATGTATTTTTAGTGTTGAAACAAGTAAATCTTAAGGTGTCTTTTGATTTTGGACAAAAGCTTGAAATTGAATTCAAAGTTATACAACAACTTTCTTTTTGTAGTACATCAACATTAAGAAAGAGAAAATAAATACCTGCATTGTGCATGTGCATTTTGACAGCTTGCATGTTGATTTAGGAAAAAGTGCATTAGTGTGTGCTCTATGATCTGTGTGAAAAGATGATGTCTTTCTTTTCCCTCAGTAGTTAAGATTTTCATAAGTTGAAAAGATTGAAAAAGCTTGCTTCTCATCTTTAGACTGCATTTAGGAGTTGTACCATACATCTCGTGGTGATCCATAAAGGCAAACTGCTAAACAAGATCAACCTAAAATAAATAGAATTTATATAACAACGCTTTGAAACATAACGCAAACACATAGAGGTCTAAGCTAGAGACGTGTTCCGGCGTCGTTAAATGTGATATCTTAGCGTTGAGTGGTTGGGTGATTCCTCCACGGTGAAGCGATAAGTATCAATACGGACTTGTGCTCCCACGTACCATCGCGTATATATTGGGAGACCCCTATAGGATCAAAGCCTTTATCCATAGGAAGCCGTGTCGGCCACCCTACTGATTGCAATGCAGTGAACACAGCATTCACAAAGATCGACCACCCGTACCGTAAAACGTATTCTGTGGTTTTGCAAAAAGTTTGGCACACCCTCTGCCTAGAACTCCAGAGTAGTTTCTTTTGGCCTTTTTCAAACTCTATAACTGAAAAAGTCCATCCGAGCATTTGTCACTTCGGGCTCGTTAAAACATCGAAGGAGACTAGAGTCATCTTTAGCTTTTTCTCGACTCTTTAAAAGTGAAAAAGCAAGTTGTGTCTAAGCGACGATAAAATTTATTTTAAACGGGATAATCATCACCATTCCCTCGTTGATCTTCGAAGTTAGTCTTTTGGCATCGTAAGTTCTTGTAGAATCGCTAAGAAATCTTTTGGATAGACTAGATATGTCTGAACAACCGTCGACATCTAGGACTGTGTCGTCTGACACAGCAGCAGCAGAGCCTTCTGCTACTACTCCAACGATGTTCGCTGGTATACCATCTGTCCCGGCAAATTGTCAACAACAAGCCGGAGTCCAATCAGGGACGACGACATGGTTAGTTCCTATTTCTTCATCCGGATTATCATCTGGTATTTCTTATGTTGAAACTCAACAAATTGATCCAATGTGTCTTCAAAGGCCAATTTACCCTTTAAGTACTGGATTTCCACCATATGGAGGGCAGTATGCTCTTTCATTGTTCCCTCCCAGAGAACAACCATATGGGAGTTTACAACAAAGTTCAGGTCAAACTGGAATTACATCCAGCGGTTGGGTACCAATACTGCCTCAACAACCAGGGGTTGTATATTCAATGCAACCAGTACACCCTGTGTCGAATATTCCCACCACACCTGCTATGGTGAATGCGTCGCAAGTACAAGCGCTACCTGTTGTATGTCAACCCCAGGTTTCTCAGGTTACGATACAACAGCCTCTTGTCTCAGCGACTCAATCACAATCTCAGGGTAGTGCCTCCTTATCTGGAGCGACTCAGGCTCAAACGAGTACTATGACCCCTCATCTTGGTCAATCATCTAGTATTGGTCAACAGCAAATGGTCCAACAACCAGAGCTGGTTCAATCTCAACAACCGCCATTCTAGCAATCATATCAAGGACTTGAGCAACAAGTCTTTGTAAGTAATGGGCAACCATGCTATAATGGTTATGCCCATCAACCTTGCCAGCATTATGCTGGTTTGCAAAGACCCATTGCTCAGGCGATCCCATCTTATCCTAGGTATGCTTCGCCGAACCTGTATCAGCAGTTGCCCTTTGTAGCAACTCTAGAATTACCAGATCTAAACCGGCTGACGAATGATCCAATTGCTTATGCCCCTTGGTGGCTAGCAATTCCGCATAAACTTCCGTCAGATATTCCTAAATTTAATGGAAATCCGGGTGAAGATCCGTCGAATCATGTGATGACATTCCATCTATGGTGTTCATCAAACACCCTGAATGATGATTCGATAAGACTTCGCCTCTTTCAGAGGACGTTAACGGGTCCAGCGGCAAAATGGTACATTGAATTGCCTAGAGCTTCGTTCGACAACTTCAGTACCTTAGCCACAACCTTTTTAACCCATTTTCAATTACCGATAAGGTATGAAACAAGAACAGAACTCCTTACCAACTTCAAACAGACGACCGCCACCCACATATCTGATCATATACATGAGTGGCGACGTCGTCGTAGGATGGTAAAAACGTACGTTCCTGACCAGCTATTAGCTGAATGGTTTATCAAGTCATTACTTCCTGCCATCACAGAAGATGTGGTAAAGGGGGGAGTCGTAACGGAAGAGCAGGTTATCGCTCGTGCGCAATATCTGGACTTGGTCTATACTCAGTCCGACACGCTCTACGACAAAATACCTGACGCCCCTAGACCGGAATTCTCAATTCCTCCTCCTCCTAAATCAAACGATGACTCTCACGCCGACGATGGCGTGATTGGCAAGCACAAAATTTCTAGTCAAAATGCAAATGAGGAACTTCTTGCCTCGGAAGTAAATGCCATGTCGACCGACAAGGGCAAACAACTGAAGCAACCAGGGGGCAAGAAGAAAAAGAAGGGGAGAAAAAGGAAACCCCCTGCAGGGTGTCATATATGCGATGAGGATCATTGGATGAAAGATTGTCCACATATAGCTGAAGTTAAGAAACTCTTTAAGAGTTCAAAAACACCAGCAGTATTGACTGATCCGTTTCCCAGCCCGGAAACCAAACTGGTTGCTAATCAAAATACTTCCCGATCCCAAGTGCTTATGTTGTCTACCTCAAAGCAGCAGAATGATGCTTTAACAAGGAATAAAGATTACGGGAATCCACAGGTGTCGAATAACAAGGCTAATGAACAACCTAGTAGTTCGACGACAACTTTGACCAAAGTTGTGCCACCCATCATTCCTGAACAAATGATAAAGTCGCCAAAGGGAGTAGTACACAAATCGACATTTAATCCTCGTGCAAAAGTAGCACAGAATTATAACATAGTAGAGGACCTGGCCCAATCGCCGTCCGCTATGTCGACAATTGAGGTACCGCAAAATTGCCTCTCCCAAGAGCAAGCTTTATTATCAGCAATAGGTGGGATTGGCCCAATGGATTCCAATCTTGTGGCCTTTGATCATAAAGGATATGACCCCAGTTACCAGCTCAACTAGCTTTCCTTATTCAAGTGAAAGCCCTCAACAAAACTGTTCATCGAACAATTATTGATGAGGGGGCATCTACATGTCTTATGTCGATGAGTTGCTGGAAAAATTTAGGCTCACCACCCTTGTCGAAATCGTCAACGATGTTAAAAGCATTTGATGGGCGATCATACACTCCATACGGGATTTTAAGTAACTTGCAAGTTGAACTGGGGGGCAAAACAGTAGAAGTTGATGTTGAAGTAATCGACGGAAACCTCGATTACAACATCCTACTGGGAAGGCCCTGGATATATGCCATGGCCACAGTTGTGTCGACCTACTTCAGGAAAATTGCATTTCCCTTTCAAGGAAGAATTACAGTCGTCGACCAACAAACTTTACTCCCCGACAGTTCACAAGTTACGGGAAGCATTCCAATGATCCATGGAAGCGATCATTCGCTTCAAAATATTGGGGTAGGCCTCCTAAAAGACCCTGCCTTAATGGGTACTTTCGCCCTACCGCCTCCAAGTAATCTGGCGGGAGTGGCCACGGTGGAAACCTACAAAATGAAATCTTCTGTATCTAATGGATTCGGAAGATTCCTAAATATTTTGTCGGCATGGATCATCGCCCTAATAGAAATATTGTAAATACAGTGGGCTCCGAGGATGGTTCTCACCACGTGTCAACCTCGTTAAAAAATGAAACAAGGACTCTTGAGGATGGTTCTTTTATTGTGTCAACCTCATTAAAAAATGAAACAAATCTCCTTTCACAAAGGTAAACCTTCATTCCAACCACCGAGTTGAATGCAATGAAGCTTGGGGGGCATGCACCTCGATTTGTGTTATGATGCTGGGGGCATGCAAACTTATCATCGAGCAGTTTTACCGCGTAATTTATGCTCATTAAAAAATAGAAAAGTGAAGATTCGAGCAGTTTTAGCATAAAGTTCATGCTCGTTAAAAAATAAACGCAAGATCCGAGCAGTTTTAACGCGGTCTTCATGCTCGTTAAAAAATAAATATAAGCAGTGAGCAATGTTTCCTCCAGAGTTTAAGCTCATTTTTAAATAAAAAATGAACCTATCCCGGTAAATAACCACTGTGATCGTAAATTTTATCAGCCATAAAAAGCCTTGGTCGTGTTTGCACCTGCCACCTCCACTTTCATTTGGCTGATCGTTCACCTCCATATGATTGTTTACCCATTTTGAGGAACAGCTGCGAAGAGTGATTTCACCTAGCCATCCTTGTGACACTGCCGTGATTGGAAAATTCCAACCTGTACCTGGAATCAGTTGCTATCCCTATTTATCACTCGTTCCTCAAAAGACGAGTCTTCTTTAAGCTCTTTTCAACTGACTCGTAAAATATGAAAAGATTGCCGAGTTTTGGCCTTCCAGCTCGTTAAAGGACCGGAAGAGCTATCCCTCCTCTAGATTTTAATCTTTTTGGACCTGAGGGATTATTGCACAAAAAGATCGAGCGCTTGTTTTGTTCGGCTCGTTAAAGATATCGAAATCTCATCCCTTTTGTATTGTTTTATACTTTTTCGGACTTAAGGGATTAGATGACGAAAAAGGAATTTTGGAGTTGACTTTATGTACCTTTTCAGACTCTCTAAAAATGAAAAGGACCGAGTTTTCCTTGTCGTTAGACTCGTTAAAATGATTAAATAGCGACAAACTTGTCTTTAGACGAGAACGAGTTTCCCTATCGCTAGGCTCGTTAAAACATAGCGATGGGCTTGCCCGAAGGGCAGGTTATAGAACAAGCATATGTTATCCTCCTCAAGCTTGACAAAAATAAAGAGGTACTGGTCAGAAATGACTGGGGAAAAATTGGGAGAACCTCAAAGTTGTAATGGTAGCAAGTCGCTCTTGAACATGACACTTTTCCTCCGTACCACATCGGGTTGGGTTGTTTCATTCACCGGTCTCATCACCATGGTCTCGCCAAACCATCCACATTTGGAGTAATGCTACCGATCCATCGCATCAGTGTCGTTATATGTTCAAGAGATGTTGTTCAGAAAGAGTCAACCGTGTCCCATCCACTACCATACATCATCTTTCATCCTTTCATGACCGCCACCCTGAATCATATTTCACAGATCGTTTTCACCTTCATCACAATCATTAGCTCCATTCCGTGTCACTGATGTGGGATTCATTAAGGCCCTCCTTTGACGGATCGCTTCTTGTCGACTTCAGCTCATTATCCAAGAAGTTGATCTAGGAACACCCCCCTCAGTACTTTGAAGCTTGCATGCCTCAATGGCAAGTTTCTCACTTCCGGCGACAGGTATACTTCAATGACCTTCGACCGAAAGATTCTGTGTGGTGTTTGACGCCAAGTCCTTTATTCACACCACGTGGATTGTACTGCCATACCTTGAGGGTCATCATCATTATCGGTGATTCCTCTCGCACTTGTTAACACTTTACATCATTGACTGGTAATCAAGCGATGTCTTTCCATGTTCGACTCCAAGAAATTCTCACATGGATCGACTTGTACTTAGAGTGAAGATCGGACGAATTTGAAGACCCCGGATCTAGTTTCATCCATCCGGGCTGCGATATATATTTAGGAAATAAAGGCATTGACATGTGCAGCAAATGATCATCCTACTCAAAGGATGATAATTTCAGCAGAGAATTATCAGTCTACCATCAGACGATTGTCTGTTCTATGTACAGAAAAATGTATTTATAAAGCTGAGCATGGGAATGCCCACCTCAGCTAGATCATGAAAGCAGTATGAAAAATAATGTATTGTATTGTATCTTATTACAGGTCACCTCTCAGCGATTGAATGAACTTTGGATCCTCCTGATAAAGCATTTCACCCGATAAATGACCTCATACTTTAGGGGGAAACTGTTATAGACATTTTTGTGCCTTACAGCATGAAGCATGAAATGTCCATAATCTAAGGGATCCAAAGTCCCTAAACATGTTGTTCCTGCCCCTAGAGGAACAAGGCCAGCAAACCACAGCACTCAACAAAAGTTCTCCACCTGAAAACACTCAAAAACAAGGCAATTCTGGATCATGTCAACTGCTCCATTGAGCATCTGCGCTGAATGTCAACTGCTCCACTGTCTACCTGCGTTGAATGTCAACTGCAAAGAAGGCTACCTGCGCTGGGCGAGTTTGGACATGTGGCAGAGTCATGACACTTGGATCAGGGAATTCGACTGGTGATGAGTAAGAGGTTCCAAATCTCCAAGTGGAAGCAAGAACCTCCAAGTGGACTTAAGAACTGAAGTGGGAGAGGACACTAGTCAGCTTCATGCCAGCCTCAAGCTGACTCATCCTTTCTCCAAAACTCCTATATATAGATCTCTCTCATGAGGTCTAGGGGGGCTGGAATCTTGTGAATGTAAAGAATTGCTGTTGGTTTGAGTTTAGAACTATTGGGTGATTTTCTTTGAAGGAGGTGAAGAGGAGATTTCTTTCTGCTGGGAAGGTGATGCTGGATTGGGCCTCTTATGGTTGTATCACTTCCTGAACCTTACTTCTTCCATTAATAAAGCATTTGAGGTTCTTCTATATACATGTGTCTCAATGATGTATTGTTATACTTGTGTATTTGATTTATTCTAATCCTTGAATCAATTATGAATGTATGCTTCTTGTAGTTTCCCTCTCTTGCCATTTTGCAGGATCTTGGTGTAGCTGGGCCAGTGAAAGAGCAAGGAGCTGGGGGCAAGCAGCAAGGAGAGAAGATTGGATCAACCATTAGCGAAAGACATCGGTTAGTGGATCTCTTTCTCCCCTCTTTTACATCTCATAAAGAAGTAATCTTAGATAGCTTTGCTTTGATTCTTGCTAAGGAACTATCACCCTTAGAGTGGGATAGGGTCATTCCGTATTGGATACTTTTCCCAACAACAGATCATGAAATCAAACTATATCAAATTCTTAGACATATATGAATCATAGTCATAACATAGTAGCACCAACTAATTCATCATCACATATTAACATGACATGAAACTTTCATCAAGATTTAGTATCATATAATTAGGGAAGCTAACAAGTGTATCATCATACTTCAAGGATCATAATCACTTATTTATCACATCAAGGCATCCATTCATATTTTCTAAGCTTATCAGAAACTAAATAAGGTCAACAAGAAGATCCTGAGTATCCATCTTATTGTTACACTTTCATTATCAAGGTTACCATGCTTATCACAAGCATTAACAATAGTATCAAATCACAATATATCAAAATCAATGCATATGGGAAATTCTTCATGTCCAAAATGTACGATACTTTCCAAATGTCAAGCACACTAATATATCACATGCATGAGTCATTTATGAAGGTGATATTCCGATCATACCTTAGGGCTTAACTTTCCTTCTTATCTTGCAATTGAAATAATACACCATACATATCTTGTAGAATTCAGATACCTATGCAACTTGTAGCTCTTATTTTTCACTAGTAGTTATAGCACTTGCATATTTTAATTTTTGGATGCTACTTTGCAACCTTTTCATCACGTACCACCAACTATTTTCTACTTGCATTAGATTTTTTTCTTGCACCTTAGATGATCCTGAGGAAGGATTTTCTAATCACATATCACCTAGAGGTTAGAAGTATTCACATACTCAAATATTCATGAAGAAATTATAAGCAGAATAATAAATCTAATCAAGAAATGACATAAATCTAAATAGTACTTATCTTTCAATGAAAAGTGATCATCTCCCTCTTGAACCAACCTTCAAGATTCATTACTCTCCATTTTCCATATAACAATGTTTCCTTCAATATATCCAATTGTCTTCATCAACAACCAAGGCCTAATTGTGACTAGCCCTTCTAGGGGTATACTAAATCTGTCACATGCGCTAGAAGAAAAACTCAAGGCTTTATCATACTCCAGGGTTTTTTCCAAACCCTAACCTCAAGATAACCATTAAACCCTAATAACCAAATTGCATATGGTTTCCTTGAAATCGTAGTATTATTTTAGGTCTCCTCCATCTTCTCTTTCTCCATCTATGGTGTCTTCACAGGGGTGATCTTTAATGACTTTTCTTCAGCTCACCTCTGATACCATATTGTTAATTTTTCTTAGGGCTACATTTTTCTTTGCTTTAGATAATTGAAATTCATTATTTACACATTGAATTCACCCCACAACATCGTGACAACATCATAACATTATTCAACAACATATGCAATTATATAGAAAGAACAATATCATCATCAATGCAACAGAAGATAAAGGAAAAATAGAAGGAAATCATTCAATAGAGACACCAGGATTGATTGGAGAGTAGGGAAAAACCGCACATGGGGGAAAACCCTTTCAAATTCTTCTTCTTATTAGATTTTCATTGAATGTTTCAACAAAGAGAGAGTACAATAATCCAATTCTTTATCCACAAGGCTATCCAACAAAATCAACCAAACAATATCCAAAAGATGAACCCAACAATAATACTAATCAAAGATAACTTTCCTAGCATGTGGTCAATTGTCATCAATTGTCAAAATATGTGGCCAACTATAAAAATCAAACCCTAGGTTCCAATCGCATGAAGAGAGATATGTGCATGCAGTTGGAATACTCCAAATGCATGCATAGGCTTGTGTGTCTATGGTTGCAACTGAAAATATCATGTGGCAACCCTGCGACTGCAAATCAAAACCCTAGATCACACATGTGAGATTCAGGCCCTGCAATTTCAGACCTGTGCAAACCAATTGTTAAAATATGCAAATGTAGTCAAATTCTAGTTTGGAAATCTAATTTTATTGATATGATGATTTCATTGAATTCCTCTTTTTGAGAGATCAAAATTGACCTAAATATCACTCAAAACAGATAAGGGAAAGTGTATTTATGAAGAAAATCCCACATGTGCATATTTGATAAGGTCGGCCCTAAAGCAAACTAGACAGCCTTGGAATGATAGAAATACAAGTGAACTCTACCTCATTTGGACATCATCATGAGACACTCTTCTCTCTTGGTTTTTGGCTCGCACTGGTCAGAGGCTCGTCCATGGAGGAAAAGGTTCACTCAAAGATTTAAATTGCAGGGTATGAAGCTCGCATTTTGTTTTAGGGTTTTGGGTCTCAGTCACAGGCAGAAGATAGAGAGATCTTGACTATAGTACCTCACTACCAGGCTCATTCGTGCAACCAAATCATCCCAGTCACATGCATAGCTAGTCTTTTGTGTGACCAACATCTAGGGTTTCAAAATCTCAGTTGCAAATTGTAGTCGCTCACTTGTAGGCTCTAGAGAGCGACTAGAAGATTCCCAGTCACACACATGACTCCTCCTCCATGCAATCATGACCTAAATGATGTAATTTCAGTTGTTTGAATATTTCTCTCAAGGAACGCATTGTTTAGAAGTTGACCATAGAAAGTGACAGTTCATTACAGGCTTAAGAATTAGGATTTTGAGTATAAGCATTGTTGGGTTCATTTCATAGATATTGTAGTTTTTTTTGTTGGATAGTTGCATAGATGAAGACATGGATCATTGTACTATTTTTTTTTTAATCATTCAATGACAATCTAATAAGAAGAAGAATTTGAAATGGTTTTCCCTGTAGTGGGTTTTGCCCTAGTCTCCGACCAATCCTCGTGTCTCTATGTGTGAATGTTTTTTTTCTATTGTTACTTTATGTTCCACTACATTGATGATGATGATATTGTTCTTTCTATATAATTTCATTTGTTGCTGAATAATGATGTAAATCTAAATAATGTTATGATGTTATGGGGTGAATGTAATGTGTTAATGAAGAAATGCGATTATCAAAGCAAAGAAAAATGTAGCCCTAAGAAAAATTAACATGGCAGCAGACTCGGGTTAAAGAAAATTCATGGAGATCACCCCTATGATGACACCATTTATGGATGCAAGAGAGTATGGACGAGACCTAAAATAATTCTAGGGTTTGAAGAAAACCTTAGGTAATTTATGTATTAGGGTTTGGTAGAAACCCTAGTTTATGGCAAAATATTTGAGATATGAAATCTAGAAACCCTAGCATGGTCAATTTGAAGATGCTCAAGCACTTGTGATAGATTTGATGAAGTCCTAGATGGGAGAGTCTCTAGTAGGCCTGGTTTTTGATAAAGTTGGTTGAAATAGTGAAGGAAATATTTCCATATGGACAATAGATAGTGATGTCTCTTGAAGGTTCTTTTAAGAGGGAGATAATCAACTCTCAGTGAAGGTAAGTACTTTCTAATTTATGCTTTTGATCGTTACTTATACTTCATTTCTGTATATTTTAGTATTTGGATGCTTATAACCCCCTTATGAGTTGTGATAAGTGGATCCTTCTCGAGGATCATGGCTAGTGCAGGAAGAGAAGAACTAGCCAACAAGGCAATTGATGAAAATGTGACAAAGTGCTACATGTTTCCTATGTAAAATAAGAAGGTGCACAAGTATTTGAATACTTCAATGTATGAATCATATATTGTTTCAATGTTATGTTTTATTGGATGGCAAGGTAAGCCCTCGGGTATGCATATGAAATTGATTTGAATTCATGGTACCTATGATGAAATGATGCACTTGGCAGTGAACAAGTATCTTACCTTTTAGACATGATGAACTTATTGATTCTATGAAGCTACTTAATATTGATCTTTGATATAGTGGTATACTTGATGTTCAACTAACATCTATCATTTTGAATATCTTGATCCCATAAAGAAGGTTATCATCTTGATTCTAGTAGATGGTAACTTGATACTGTGGATATTGTTTGTGAAAAGAATGGTAGTCATGATGATAGAAGTATAACAATGAGATTGATACTCATGATCTTTTATGTTTTGATGTGTTTAGTAATTATGGCATATGGTAAAATTGACTACCATGACTTGATGGATTGAATTACGTGACAAAGAAGTAATGTTGTGATCATGATTATTGAAATATACTCTTATTAGCTATTTGACATTAACAACTTGATGAAATATTGATGTCATGATGAAGTATTTGATGATAACATGATATAACCATGATGAATATGTGATATAGTTTGAATTTATGATCTAACAGATCTGTTGATGCATGATAGTATTATAGATAGGTTGACGACTTGGATAAAGATGCCTGAAGTGGATTCCCATTCAAAGGGAGAATCTCTTCATAATATCCTTATTCCTATTACCATTGGAATTATATGTATATTCTTTAATGTTGAAATAATATTTATGGACATGAATAGACAAATATCTAACATTGTTGATCTGCAGCAAAGTTCTAATCTAAGAAGAGAGAGTTTTCCCTAACTCTAAGCCTCAGTTCCACGGAAGCAAGACTACAGGTGTGACTGTAGCCTCTCAACCACACATAAGTAAGGTCAAGGGTGTGACTATAGTCTCCAAACCACAAAAAAGAATGCCTATGAATGTGGTTATGCTTGCAAGATACAAAATTGAAGTTTTGTGCATGAAATCAGATGTTTATCTGAAGGATGTTAGTCCTATAGACATGGAGAAGACAACAAAAATTTCTATGAGTGGGGAAGTTTGTATGTTTGACTTACTATAATGTGAATACGTTGACTAAACTTTTGTTTGCAGGAAATCAGGATATGCATATAAATATGTCATTATGATTTAACCATTGAAGTTTTTGTTGCAAGAGTTTGACTAGATTTGGTTGATTGATAAAGATGAGCAGTGTTTGCAGTTTTGACATGATAATGAATTAGAAATTTGACTTGATGATTGAGATATGTTTTGGACTATAGATCTCACTATGATAGAAAATTTGGGATTTGACGATTGTTATTTTCCTTGATAACAATGTTATATGGGCATAGTGAGTTTCAGTGACTAATATTGGTATTCGATAATGGTTTTGTATTTCCTTCCTTGTTATTAGCACAATGGTTGAAGTATTGAAATTTGTGATTCAGTGTGAAGTAATCTCACAATAAATGTATGGAACTTGTTCTTAGTATATGCATTTGCATCTAGTGACTTATATTATGATCATGAGAATGACTTGATAAAGTTTGGTTTGATATTTTTTCGTAAATGATAATTTATTGATAGATGAAGTCACAACTTGATGTGAGCTCTACCTGTCATCTATTCTAAAGGATCTGATACTGCGATATTGATTATTTTGATATTAGTTCTGATCCGACATCTAAACTTTGATAAGATGAATTAGTTTATTTGATTGTCCAATATTGATTTATATAAGACTGAACATATTGGTTTGGTAAAGTGTTATGTTTGTAGAGAGCATTGTATGAAGCAAAATCATCTATATTGATGTGTCTGCATTGAAATTTATCTGGTGAAGCTAGGATGATGATTTTATCCAAACCTCTACTTCAGAAGTGTTCCAAGGTATGATTTTGATTTTGGTTTTGGTTTTATATGTTGATGGTCTACTATTGATAGGTAGTGAGCCTTCGATGATCTAAGTAAGAGCTAGATGGATTTTGAAGCTCGAAATAATGAATCATGGAATGATGAATCGATTTTTGAAGTTGGGAAAAGAAAATCTATATTGCGAAGCTATTTGATGGAAAGTGAAAATGCAAATCCTTGGACACTCTGATTGAATTTCAAGAAGTTGTGAAGAGATACTGTTGAACTCAACTTGGAAACCGATAGTTGATTGAAGCATTGATGTTATGATTGAACACCCATCCATATACATATATGTTGTACATAGTACCTTAGTTAATTCATGATTTAGCACCTTCATACAAATAGAGTTTCCATCGAGAACCCTTCGAGATATTTGCATGGGTTAATCTATTTTTGTTCTGAGACATTCTTCCTGTGATGTGACTACTTAGATGTACTGATGATGATTGGGATAATTATTGACGAGATGAGCACATCTAAGTGTTTCCTTAGTATGATATCTACCATGATGTTTTCAATTAGATGTCCATAGCTTTAAGCATGACCGAGGTTGAGTACAATGTTGCTAGCATGGCCAGCTATGAGGCAAGATGAAGAAGCTTTTTGGAGAGATGTTTGAGAGAGTTATGGATATGACATGGATACATTGTGATGACAAAGAATGGGATCTAATTGGCATAGAATCCCATATATAGATGGGACTTAAATACCTTCATATATTGATATTTTTTTGATGTACGATACAATATTAGGCTTGTGGTTGGCACCTCCTTGAGAAGGAGGATGACTATGGTATCCTTTTTAAGATATGTATATTTTGTTTTAATATGATATTTAATTTGATGTCCTGTATGAATAGGAGACTACTGCTATTGAGATATGATGATTACTAGGTATGAGCATAATGATATGTTTCTGATTTGTAGAGATCAAGACTGATTGATAACAATCAGCCAACTCTTCCCCCTCGTCCGAGCTCCCAAGGTGAGGAATTGAGATGGAGGGCTCTTGGGTTTGAGGGATATATGGAAAATAGGGTCGTAGATGTTGATCCCTTATCTATCACGCATAGGGTTGGAGATGTTTCTCCCCTATCTTGGTCTTTGTAGAGTATACTGTAGTTGGCATCATACCCACAAGCTAGGCTTGTTGGGATTATCACTCCCTGTATGGCCAATGGGCTAAGAGTGTACTTGAGGTTGTACAACCCAAGATGATTATGATGCAGAGGTTGTACCACATGACTATTGATGGTCACTGTTGGGAAGATCGGTAGGAAATATGATGGGTTTAGTAGTAACTTCCATATATCACTTATTGCTCAATATGGGGTCATAGATGTTTAGCTCCCCCATGAGATTTTGGGTTGAGATGTGCTCCCCGATTTGGTTCTAGGTTGAGATGTGCTACCTGATGATATTCTCTCTAATGATGATGCAGGTCATAGATTTATCTCCTCGCTAATGTTTCCTGGTTCATAGCATTGGGCTCCCCACTAACAAGAGATTTCATGTGGTAGCAGTGGTTCCCTAATGGATAGAGGGTGGTATATTGAGCTCCCATATGATGTCAAATTCTTCTTCTTTTAGATTCAAGAATGTTCAACATATGAATATGGAAAATTAAGAGATAAACAAGAATACGCAAAATAAGAATCGAGATGAACAATGACGATACGTGATGACGAGATGATAGGATACACGTGACATGATGCAGGTGGAATCATCCCTAGTTGAGAGGGAGTGTTAAAATATGATACTGCAGTCAAATTCCACTTTGGATATATCATTTGATGGAGATGATGATTAAATTGAATTCATCTTTTCAAGAGGACCAAAATTGACCTAAAGATCACTCAAAATGTGTTGAAAATGCAACAATAAATTGCTAATTTAATTTTTCCTTGATTAAATTAGGAGAAATTTCAATTTCAATTTCAATGGAATACTTGGAGGTAGTTAACTAAGTTGACATGGTTATTGTCACTCAGTTAACTCAATAAATTCTATTTGGAGACACTTGAGTTCATTTCTACATGATTGATTGTTAATTTGTAGCAATCTATTTCAGTTAATTTGAGTTTTTGTCGGTGTAACTAGTTCTTATTGTTAGTAGAACTAGTGGAGGTTCAGTCAAGGGTGTGTAACTTTTTTCACACTGATTAATCATCCAGTTAACTGATCAATCAACCTAAATAACTCATGAATGCAGAGAATTTGAGTTACACAGTTGATATTGGAGTTCAACGGCATTGTACTATTAGTTGTAAACTATTCCAAGTTGTACAGGTGGTGCATGTAGTCAGAGAATTGACCTAAAGGATTTCACAATCCAATGTAGGAAAATTATTATTAAATAGGGGCCTAGTTCCTCAAAGAACAATGAAAAGAATTAGGATCTTGGAGGGCTTGAAAATTGCTAATTATTGGCCAAGGTTGGTCAGTCAAGCAGAGGATAGAAGATACAAGTGCAGGTTGAGCTCAAGCTGGAGCATAGCATATTGTATTCATCCATATTCTTTGATTAATTCAATACCGATAATAAGGGGTTTTGAGAAGTTGCTCTCCCCTAGATAAATATCATGTATGTGTGTTAAATCATGAAGCATGTTAATGATTTGTGTTCTCAGTCGTGAATTTTCTTTCGAAGATGAGTAGAGTAGCTTCTAGTCGTGATTTAGTAAATTTTATGAGCAATTTAGAATCTACACATTAATTTATACATGGTATCACAGTAAGTTTCACAATAGAGAAGATATTTAAAACTTGTTATTGTAGGAGGATTGAACTTGTAGGATCATTTCTTCAGAGCTAGAAGGATGGCTTTCTAAGGATTAAGACTCAAGTATGCCCTTGAGGGAAGCTCAAATCATGTTGCTTGGAAGGACTACATGGAGGAAGTGCTGGAATATAATGGATTGAAGGGATTCATTGATAATGAGATCTAGAAACTAAAAATAGCCGATGCTCAGAATCTAGCAGATTGGGAGAAGTGTGTAGCTAGAGCCAATAGGATCATCCCAGAGGGTGTGAGAGACCACATAGTCTTGAGACTACATGTAAAATAGACTCCCTTTTCTATGTGGAAGACTCCCGATGATCTATTTGGTAATAGCAATGAAGCCAAGAAACTTGACCAAATGAACAAATTAAGGACTGGAGACAGAGGGTATGATGTAGTCTTCAGAGATGGGAAGGCCTACCTCAAAAATCATGCTTCATGTCAAATCAAGAAATTTTGTGTAAGGATCAAGAGCCTCTACACATTAGATGAAGATGCATGCACATACTTGAGGAGAAAGGAATGGATTAGAGATGTTGTGGTTGAGAGGGAGCATGATTTAGCTCTCAAGAGGAATCCTTAGCTAGTTGGAAGTTGGGATGACCAAAAGGATGACAATGAAGAGGACCAATCAAAGACCTCCTGTAGGATGATATTTCAAGCCAAGTGGGCAGAGAGAGCACATGTAGCTATACCTCTAGGAGCGAGGTGGAGCGATGTAGACCCTTAGTCCAAGAATGTAGAAATCTAGGCAGGGTCCATTGAGGTGTGTTTGTCTCATGGATCATTACCCTTGCTACAGGGGCCCACAGTATTCAGTAGTAGGAGGATCAGTGTCAGTTAGATATTGAGGAGTGCAAAGGAGTGTTGAAAACAAATAAACAGGCTTAGTAGCAGAGTCAGTAGCAACACATTTTTCCTAGTAGACAGTTGCAAGCACAATTGATTCAATTTGTGTTTTATTTTTTGGATGCTTCTCAGTTGCAGATTTTGCAGTAGCAACAACAATAGAGAGAATTTTTGCATGAAGTGCATTCCAAAGGTTCTAGATCAGGGTAGATTATAATCCCTTTCTTGATGAGAGCGAGTGTTGAAAATGAAACAAGAAATTCCTAATTTAATTTTGCCTTGATTAAATTAGGACAAATTTGAATTTCAATTTCAGTGGAATACTTGTAGGTACTTAACTGAGGTGATATGGTTTTTTTCACTCAGTTAACTCAGTAAATTCGAGTTGGAGACACTTGAGTTCAGCTCTACATGATTTAGTTCTACTTTGTAGTAATCTATTTCAGTTAATTTGAGTTATTGTCAGTGTAACTAATTCTCACTGTTAGTAGAACTAGTGGAGGTTCAGTCAAGGGTGTGTAACTTTTTTTCAAACAGAGTAATCATCCCGTTAAATGATCAATCAACCTAAATTAACTCAGGCATGAAGAGAATTCAAGTTACCCAATTGATATTGGAGTTCAATGGAAATGTACTATCAATTGTAAACTATTCCAAGTTGTACAGGTGGTGCATGCAGTAAGAGAAACTACCTAAAGGAATTGTACAATCCAATGGAGAAAATTTCCTATTAAATAGGGGCCTAATTCCTCAAGGAACCACGCAAGGAATTAGGAGATTGGAGGGCTTAAAAATTGGCTAGGTATTGGCCAAGTTCAGTCAGTCAGGTAGAGGATAGAAGATACAGGTGCAGGTTGAGCTCAAGCTGGAGAAGATCATATTGCATTCATCTAGATTCTTTGATTAATGCAATATAGATAGTAAGTGGTTTTGAGCAGTTTCTTTCCCCTGGTTAAATCTTTGTGTACGTGTGTTCAATATTGATGCATTTTAATGATTTGTGTTCTTGACCGTGAATTTTCTTCCGCAGATGATTAAATTAGCTTATAGCCTTGTGATTTAGTAAATTTCATGAGTAGTTTAGAATGTACACATTAATTTCTACAAAACAGATAAGGGAAAGTGTATTTATGAAGAAAACCTAACATGTGCATATTTGATAAGGAAGGCCCTAAAAAAAAGTGGACACCCTTGAAAGGATATAAATATAATTGACCTCTACCTCATTTGGACATCATCATGAGACACTTTTCTATCTTGGTTTTTGGCTTGCACTAGTCTAAGACTTGCATGGGGAGGAACAAGTTTGCTTGAAGATGAAAATTGCAGGGTTTGAAGCTCACATTTTTGTTTTAGGGTTTTGGGCCTCAATCGTAGGTACAAGATAAAGAGATATTGACTACACTCACTTTCCACCAGGCTCATCCATGCAACCAAAGCATCTCATTCGCATACACAACTAGTCCTCCATGTGATCAACATCTAGGGTTTCATAATCTTAGTTGTAGACTACAGTCACTCACTTGTAGGCTCCATAGAGAGACTAAAAGCTTCCCAGTCGCACAAAAGACTTCTCCTTCATGCGAATGGGATCTAAATTGTGGAATTTCAGTTGTCCAAAGATTTCTCTTAGTGACCACAATGTTTAAAAGTTGACCACAGATAATGATAGTTCATTACAGGCTTCAGAATCAAGATTTTAAGTATAAGCATTGTTGGGTTCATTTCATGGACATTGTAATTATTTTTGCTAGATAGTTGAATAGATGAAGATATGGATTATTGTAATCTCTTTTTCTGAATCATTCAATGAAAATCTAATAAGAAGAAGAATTTGAAAGGGTTTTCCCCATAGTCGTTTTTTCCCTGGTCTCTGACCAATCCTGGTGTCTCTATGTGTGAATGATTTTCTTTTGTTGTTCCTTTATGTTATGCTAAATTGATGATGATGATGATATTTTTATTTTTATATAGTTGCATATGCTATTGAATAATGATGTAAATCTAAATAATGTTATGATGGTATGGGGTGAATGTAATGCGCTAATGAAGAAATTCAATTATCAAATCAAAGAACAATATAATCCTAAGAAAAATTAACACCAATATATGTGAACCACTTCAGACTTGTGTGAGCCAAACAAAAGAAAGAAGAATGGTTGATGATCTCTAAATGAGGGTCACTTGACTTGTATTTGTAGGCTTGCAAGGGTGTCCATATTCTTCTTAGGATCGATATGTCCTTTTGTGCACATGTGGGTTTCCAAATTAAAATTATGATTTTCTTAACCAAATTAAAATCTTCAAAGGCTAGAAGGGGTCTTCCTTGAAGAGGAATATTTTCCAAGGGAGGGAATTTGTCCTTGAGCTACCTGTTAGTGTCGGTCTTGAAGCCCTCCATCAGCGATCAAAGCTCTTTGCATTTGCATAGGTAGGTGTCTCATCAGTGTCAAGTTTTGCATCCCGTTAGGCATGCCATAACCCTGACGGAGGAGCTGGTCTATTTATACCCCTCTTGGCTTTGCTGGATCAGGTCATATCAGTCATTAAGCTCTTTCAAGCTTGTCTTGTTTTGTCTTGAGGTCAAAGTCCTAGGTCTAGGGTTTTGGTCATTTATCTCTGCAAGGTCATGTCTCTGAAAGTCCATGAGTGCTCAGCAAGCCAGAGGGAGGAATTGTAAACATGTTTCTTCGATATTTTTATCTTGTACAGTGAATTTTCACCTTGGATTTAAAAACTCTGTTTTTAAAGCCAAGGTCATTTTTTTCAAATTTTTTTGTAAAAAGTGATGAAATTTAAAAAGATTGCAGCGGACATCATGAAAACCCTGGTCCCCTTAACGAGATCCCTCAGATGATCTACCTGCAAAAAGAATCAAGAAAAAGCACTAAAAGAGTCGATTTCAGGGCAAAAGGAAGCCAAAAAGTCAGTTTTATAAAGTGTCAAAGATAAACTTTAGAAAGTGGGTTTGAGCATTAAATTTTTTCAAATGGAGTTTATAAAAGTTCAATTTCCCTCCTATTAGTCTCATTGTGCATCCAAAGTATGGTTGAGAGAGAGTGAGCAAACATCAAGAGCATTGGGCGAAAATTGGTCAAGGTTCGAGCTCAAGACAGGCGTGCGACCCGTCAGGTGCGCGCGACCCGTCAGAGGCCATCCAGCAGTTCAGTTTTTGAACGGGCGCGACCCGTTGGGAGGGGCGCGCGACCCGTCAACCTGTTCTCTGCAATCTCCTTTCAAATTTGCTCAATCTTCCTCCAAGTCATCGAATTTGTTCAAGGTAGGCTCTCTACACATCATTTTGGTGGTTGGTTATGAATGTAAGCCCTCATGCTTGTGTTTTAACCTCAAATCATGCAACTGAAAAGACACTATATGGCTGCATTGTTAATGTTTAAATGTGCTAGGGTTTGTGTTGTTTCAAGGTATTTCCCTTGGTAAATTGTTTCCCTCCTTCCCTTTTTACTCATATTTGCATTCATATCTATTTTTCCATACTATTTTATAAATAAAATGCAAACCCTACCCCTCTCCCAAAGCATCAAAAAACTCAAACCCTAATCTTGCTGCACCATATGCATGTGTAAACACAAGAATTTGTTGGTGAATATGTAAAGAGTTTTGTAAATATGTTTCCCTATCTTTCCCTGTTAATGCATGTATTCATATTCCCATATGTTCACTGTTTATACATGTATTCCTATATGCAGTGATTTTGTAAATGATTCCCTATATCCTTGTTATGTACATGTATGCCTATATATATGCAAATATTTGTTTGCAATGTATTCCCTAAATTCCCTGTTATTCATATATTCCCAATTCCTTGTGCAAGAGGTCCCTCCCCTAACATTTCCCTCATGTCATTGTCCCCTTGAAACAACATAGAGTTCAGCACTTTTACAAGCAGAAACAGCAGTACATTTTGTCCACTCTGCTCCTCAAACATGTCAGAAACCGAAACATATGAGCAGAGTGATGACCAAGCATCAGTGTCAGAGGTTGAGGTACAGAGGAGGCCACATAGAGGTGGAAAAGGTGGCCATCACAGGAGAGAGGAGCCTACTTCTTTGGCAGGTCTACAAGCTTGTCCTTTGGCAGTTTCTTGCTTTCAGTACATGTCCTGTTATGAGTTTTGTGAGAGGATCTCTCATATTCAACATCACCGAGAGTTGGCCCGCCTCTTTGTCTTGCACTTGCATGAGGGACATGTTAACCTTGCTGGGGTGGATTTCATTTTGACACCTGAGATCATTGCACAGGCTACAGGGATTCCAAATGTCGGGGAAATTTGGAATAAGCGTAAGGTATTGGATACAGTTCACTTTGAGCCTTTTGTTCGGCCACCATTCATGAGACATTTGGCCGGTGTGTTTCCTTTCAGGTTCCTCCGGAGTCAGTATGCCCCCATGTTGAGACTCATTATGCTTTATTTCACCTGCGAGGGCAGATTTTCCCAGGTATACTCATATCACATTCGCCTCTTGATGCACTTCACTCAAGTGCGGATGATGAACATCCCGATCTTCTTTTATCAGAACATTGAGAGGATGGTCTCCATCATGCAGAGGAAGAGCCCGACCCAGCAGTACAGGAGCCTATGTCATTATGGTTTGATTCAGCTCGTAGTCTTGCATCAGTTGGCTCAACAGGGCATCTCATGGGAGGAGTTCATTTCCCGTGAGTTTTTCACAGCACCACCCCAGCCACATCCTGAGGTCATTCAGGAGGAGGGAGGACCATCTCAGCACCCTGATATTCCGGTCACTTGACATGTTAGTTCCTCACCTCAGCTAACTTATCAGAGAGGCCAGAGGGCCTTGTTTGCAGCAGCTCGATGAGTACTATCTCCACAGTAGGTGGAAGGGGTCTCGCCTTCATCATCGGCTCAGCGAGTGTTATCTCCACATCAGGTGGAAGGGGCCTCGCTTTCTTCACCAGCACAGGTACCAGAGAGGGGAAAACAGCCCATGATTGATGAGGGTCCATCAGGAGTTCCCGATATTGAGTTTGTTGACCTTGAGGCCAGTTCTCCTAGCCAAGAGGCAAAGGAGATCATTCAACATCTCAGAGCTGAAAATGATGCCTTGCAGAGGAGATTAGAGGGGGCACAATGGACCATCACCTACCTTGAGCAGCGCAACAAACAGTTGGAAGATGAGCAGGCACTTGATGAGTTATGGAGGATTCGTAGTGACCGAGTCTTGAACCGAAGAAGACCCGATGATCCATTGCCCGCTGACTGAGAGTCCATGCTCATCCAAGAGAACGCACACTTGGAGAGGCTGTTGGCTAAGGCCAACCAAGAGAAGAAATTGCTGAGGAACATGAAAAACCATTACTGGGCAAGAATGCATGTGTGCAAGGCCAAGATGAAAATGTTTCAAAGGCGGTTGTCCGAGGCCCTTAAATGGAAAAAGAGGACCAATCCACTCTGTATCTTGGCTGAGCCTTCCCTCAAAGATCAAGGCACTAATTAGCCCAGCCACAGCACAAAACCCAAAAAAAATTGAGAATTTTGGGTGAATTTTGACATTTTCAGGCAATTTGCAGGTTTTTCCCATTAACGGGTCTCACCCCGCGCGCGACCCTTCATCATGGCAACTCCTTTTGGTGAAAACTCAACATTTCTAGATTTTTCATGCAAAGTTACATATGCCCATGGATGGACTTGAGATTTTGTGCAGTTTTGGTCCCCCAAAAGGTCAAAAAACTACCAAAAAATGACTTTCTGTCCCTTTTTTGAGTTGCAGAAACCAGTCTTGGGAGAATTAAGTTTTGATAGGGAAAATGACATCCAAATTCAAAAATTATAGTTGGGTTGGAAAGTAGACTCACAGACCTTTCCAACAAGCCCACTTTTGCTCAATTTGGACACCTGAAAGTGCCTCAAACATCGCTCCAAAGGCGTGCGACCCGTCAGGCAGGGGCGCGCAACCCGTCACGCAGTTTTTGCTAGATTGCATTGTACAGCCTAGAAAACGCAGTTTTGACCCATTTTGACTTTTTGGGGTGGAAGATTATTATCTTTGATATAATTATTGTAACTCTAAGACACTTTTACTCTTGTTTAACACTTCTAGAAGATTCATTCATGTAAAGGGTAAATATTTAATGAATGGATTGGTTTCCTAGCTTATAGAGGCAAGTTGTTTTGACTGCCTAGATTGTAGTGCTTAGTTTAGAAGTGGTTGAAACAGCTCCTAGGATAGTGAGCTCGATCCATGGAGGCAAGGAAAGAGGTTAGATCATCTATATTATGTACTTTCTTGCTCATTTTCATGGTTGGACTCTTGAGGGAGAAGCTATCATTGTATTATTTCACTTGTATCTCTGCAATTTTTTGCTAAGGAAGACCAGGGTTTTGCAGTCCTTTTTGGGATTCTTGTGGTTTAATGTATTGATGGAGTGCTTCTTAATGTTCTTGTAAGTGTGTTATGTGATTCATCTCCTTTCTTTCCTTCTGAATATTAAACAAATGAAGTGTTAAAGTAAGAATTCATGCTTGCCATGCTCTGCTTTTAAATTTGTTTAATTTCTATGTTTTCTACTGTTTAAGGAGAATTCAAAGTATTATTTGCTCTCCTTAGCTCCTCACCGGTCTTTTCCATCCACTCACCTCAATCAAAGGCATCAATACGGTCTCCTACCTCGCCCCAAAGAACCCCCTGCAGAAACTGTGTCAAATCCCCGCACCCAAAATTGCAATTCCTCAATTTGCCACCAAAAACCCAAAAAACCCCAAATCAACCTTTTTAAATCAGTTTACTAGCCTAATATCAGTGTTACCTTGTTGGTCATCTCATCCCATTGAAGATCTGCCGAGATTGACCGGAGAGAGCCTTCTCCTGCCCCGTAGGGCTAGCTACGAGGCTAAATGGTTTGATGTTGCCTTGAGGTTTACCTTTCTCAGCCTGAGGTGAAATTTCAAGCGCTAACATACTGGCGACCATACTGGGGAGAACAAATTGTTTGTGGGTTGATGTGTTTGTTTCATAAGTCTTAGACGGAGCCTGAAGTTACGCTAGGTAGCCTTCGAAAACGCTCTTGTTTTACATCAGCGTTAGTAGATAAACGCTGCTTCAGTCCATCTCCGTGAGCTTGTGAATATGACCACTTCATTTTCATTTTACCCCAGTACATGCATCAAGTTCAGATCTGATTGTTTATGGTGGACAACGATCAGACACTTGAAAGGCTCAAATCATTCACCTGGCGATTCCTTTCACTGAAGAATCCAGCAATCAATGCTTCATGGTGACTTCACTGCAGAGAGATCAGTAGCTTTGAGCTTTTCAAGATGGATCAGATCACAAGAAGATATGCTCCCTTGAGCCGAGATCACATCCCTGGTTTTCCAAATAAAATTCCGAAGGTAGATTGGTCAAGGAATTTTCCTACATTTAATGATGATGGTAAGAAGGATGCTGCTCTACATCTGGTTAGATTTCATATGCATATTCGCAAGTTGAAGGTGGATTTTTTTGAAGATTGGTTGATGAAGATATTCCTGGCCACTCTGGAAGGTAAAGCCCAATCATGGTATGAAAGTTTGCCGCCTGCTTGTATTTACTGTTTAAAGGATTTTCATGCTATGTTCATTGAAAGATATCAAGCATCTTATCCATCATTAAATTTGGTTCAAGACTGTTGCCAGCATGCATATAGTTTTATTGAAAGCCTTGAGAAGTTTTATGAAGATGATAATTTTATGGATGTTGAGATCATGGAGGCTCTGTATGAGAATCCATTTCAGCAACATGAAGAGAACCTAGTGGATACCCATCAAGATGATCAGGACATTTTGCAGCAGAATCAAGATCAGCAAGCTGAAGATGGTCATATGGCTGAAAATGATGAAAGGGAGAATGACATTTCAGATCTGCCCACAGAAGACAGCAGCATGCAAGTAAGTCCAGTGCTGATTGTAGATTGTAATAATGCCCAGTCAGCTACTTCAGAACTAGATTCAAATTATGATGACCAGGCATATCTTGTGTTGAAGCCCATCAAAGAGAGTTCTGCTATTGAGATCATAGACAGAGTTTTGAATTCAGATGTTCATGAACAACAGGGTGAGATCTTTGTGCAAGTAAGTGATGAATCTCCTTTCAATAGCTCAATAATAAATGATAGTTTGAGTGCCCTATCGTATGAAGATAATTACTGTTCAAGCAGAAGAAAAAAAAAGGCATTGTCTGAAGAGGAGATAGCTCAGCTTTTGAAAGGTCTTGTTACAGCCCAAGCTACAGCAGATTTGCAATGCACACATAGTCAGGAAAGTGTTGGGAAAACTTCTTCCTCTGTTGAAAAAGATGATTGTCTTGTAGATCAGCAAATAGATAATGTTTTCCTTCACAAAGATGACAATCCGGCTGTCATATCATTTGAAGATGACCCACCATATTGTCAAACTACAGAAGATCAGAGCATACTGGATTACCTTTCAGATTCTTCATATGTTTCATGTGTTGAAGCGTTTTTCCAAAAAGAGATCTGCTCATCCATTTGTTCGGAATTTTTTGAAGCCCATGAGCATACTTTTATCGAAGCACATGATGAAGGCAGATCAGAAGTTGAGGCAAAGGATACCTTGTTCTTTCAGCAGGAGGTGGCAGTGGCAAATCTTCATGTTTTTCACGATCCTCTAGCAAGTTTGTTGCAGCCAGCAGTGATAGTGTTTATTGCAGTGTTCAGTGATGAAGGAGATCATGGTCAACTATGTTTTTGGATGCCCAGTGATAGGTTTGTACTGTTGACCAGAAGATCTGATCGGGAGAATCAGTCAAGAAGGCATCTGCTTGATTGGTTGCATTGGCATTTTGATATAGTTTGATGTATATTGTCTTGTAAAAAACACAGGTGGTTGTCATCATGATTTCAAATCTTGATGGACTGCTGCCCTTCAATAAGCTTTGTAAGTTCTTGTTTTAGTTTAGTCAATCTGTTTTCTACATAAAGTGAGTCAGTTAGTGTCAAAGTTAGTCTAAGATTTCAGTCAATTGTCCAAGTCAAATAAAGTTGTCAAAATTTGGTCACATGTGTAAAAGTTGACTCCATTGCCCAATGTTAAAAAGCACTGGTCTGCTCTCCCAGAGGTCTAAGGTTCTTGTTACCTCCAAGGAGCTACCATCCCCATTGGAGCTAATGTTAGTGTCGGTCTTGAAGCCCTCCATCAGCGATCAAAGCTCTTTGCATTTGCATAGGTAGGTGTCTCATCAGTGTCAAGTTTTGCATCCCGTTAGGCATGCCATAACCCTGATGGAGGAGCTGGTCTATTTATACCCCTCTTGGCTTTGCTGGATCAGGTCATATCAGTCATTAAGCTCTTTCAAGCTTGTCTTGTTTTGTCTTGAGGTCAAAGTCCTAGGTCTAGGGTTTTGGTCATCTATCTCTGCAAGGTCATGTCTCTGAAAGCCCATGAGTGCTCAGCAAGCCAGAGGGAGGAATTGTAAACACGTTTCTTCGATATTTTTATCTTGTACAGTGAATTTTCACCTTGGATTTAAAAACTCTGTTTTTAAAGCCAAGGTCATTTTTTTCAAAATTTTTGTAAAAAGTGATGAAATTTCAAAAGACTGCAGCGGACATCATGAAAACCCTGGTCCCCTTGCCGAGATCCCTCAGATGATCTACCTGCAAAAAGAATCAAGAAAAAGCACTAAAAGAGTCGATTTCAGGGAAAAAGGAAGCCAAAAAGTCAGTTTTATAAAGTGTCAAAGTTTAACTTTAGAAAGTGGGTTTGAGCATTAAATTTTTTCAAATGGAGTTTATAAAAGTTCAATTTCCCTCCTATTAGTCTCATTGTGCATCCAAAGCATGGTTGAGAGAGAGTGAGCAAACATCAAGAGCATTGGGCTAAAATTGGTCAAAGTTCGAGCTCAAGACAGGCGCGCGACCCGTCAGGCCAGGCGCGCGACCCGTCAGAGGCCATCCAGCAGTTCAGTTTTGAACGGGCGCGACCCGTTGGGAGGGGCGCACGACCCGTCAACCTGTTCTCTGCAATCTCCTTTCAAATTTGCTCAATCTTCCTCCAAGTCATCGAATTTGTTCAAGGTAGGCTCTCTACACATCATTTTGGTGGTTGGTTATGAATGTAAGCCCTCATGCTTGTGTTTTAACCTCAAATCATGCAACTGAAAAGACACTATATGGCTGCATTGTTAATGTTTAAATGTGCTAGGGTTTGTGTTGTTTCAAGGTATTTCCCTTGGTAAATTGTTTCCCTCCTTCCCTTTTCACTCATATTTGCATTCATATCTATTTTCCCATACTATTTTATAAATAAAATGCAAACCCTACCCCTCTCCCAAAGCATCAAAAAACTCAAACCCTAATCTTGCTGCACCATATGCATGTGTAAACACAAGAATTTGTTGGTGAATATGTAAAGAGTTTTGTAAATATGTTTCCCTATCTTTCCCTGTTAATGCATGTATTCATATTCCCATATGTTCACTGTTTATACATGTATTCCTATATGCAGTGATTTTGTAAATGATTCCCTATATCCTTGTTATGTACATGTATGCCTGTATATATGCAAATATTTGTTTGCAATGTATTCCCTAAATTCCCTGTTATTCATATATTCCCAATTCCTTGTGCAAGAGGTCCCTCCCCTAACATTTCCCTCATGTCATTGTCCCCTTGAAACAGCATAGAGTTCAACACTTTTACAAGCAGAAACAGCAGTACATTTTGTCCACTCTGCTCCTCAAACATGTCAGAAACCGAAACATATGAGCAGAGTGATGACCAAGCATCAGTGTCAGAGGTTGAGGTACGGAGGAGGACACATAGAGGTGGAAAAGGTGGCCATCACAGGAGAGAGGAGCCTACTTCTTTGGCAGGTCTACAAGCTTGTCCTTTGGCAGTTTCTTGCTTTCAGTACATGTCCTGTTATGAGTTTTGTGAGAGGATCTCTCGGATTCAACATCACCGAGAGTTGGCCCGCCTCTTTGTCTTGCACTTGCATGAGGGACATGTTAACCTTGCTGGGGTGGATTTCATTTTGACACCCGAGATCATTGCACAGGCTACAGGGATTCCAAATGTCGGGGAAATTTGGAATAAGCGTAAGGTATTTGATACAGTTCACTTTGAGCCTTTTGTCCGGCCACCATTCATGAGACATTTGGCCGGTGTGTTTCCTTTCAGGTTCCTCCGGAGTCAGTATGCCCCCATGTTGAGACTCATTATGCTTTATTTCACCTGTGAGGGCATATTTTCCCAGGTATACTCATATCACATTCGCCTCTTGATGCACTTCACTCGAGTGCGGATGATGAACATCCCGATCTTCTTTTATCAGAACATTGAGAGGATGGTCTCCGTCATGCAGAGGAAGAGCTCGGCCCAGCAGTACAGGAGCCTATGTCATTATGGTTTGATTCAGCTCGTAGTCTTGCATCAGTTGGCTCAGCAGGGCATCTCATGGGAGGAGTTCATTTCCCGTGAGTTTTTCACAGCACCACCCCAGCCACATCCTGAGGTCATTCAGGAGGAGGGAGGACCATCTCAGCAGCCTGATATTCCGGTCACTCGACATGTTAGTTCCTCACCTCAGCTAACTTATCAGAGAGGCCAGAGGGCCTTGTTTGCAGCAGCTCGATGAGTACTATCTCCACAGCAGGTGGAAGGGGTCTCGCCTTCATCATCGGCTCAGCGAGTGTTATCTCCACATCAGGTGGAAGGGGCCTCGCTTTCTTCACCAGCACAGGTACCAGAGAGGGGCAAACATCCCATGATTGATGAGGGTCCATCAGGAGTTCCCGATATTGAGTTTGTTGACCTTGAGGCCAGTTCTCCTAGCCAAGAGGCAAAGGAGATCATTCAGCATCTCAGAGCTGAAAATGATGCCTTGCAGAGGAGATTAGAGGGGGCACAATGGACCATCACCTACCTTGAGCAGCGCAACAAACAGTTGGAAGATGAGCAGGCACTTGATGAGTTATGGAGGATTCGTAGTGACCGAGTCTTGAACCGAAGAAGACCCGGTGATCCATTGCCCGCTGACCGAGAGTCCATGCTCATCCAGGAGAACGCACACTTGGAGAGGCTGTTGGCTAAGGCCAACCAAGAGAAGAAATTGCTGAGGAACATGAAAAACCATTACTGGGCAAGAATGCATGTGTGCAAGGCCAAGATGAAAATGTTTCAAAGGCGGTTGTCCGAGGCCCTTAAACGGAAAAAGAGGACCAATCCACTCCGTATCTTGGCTGAGCCTTCCCTCAAAGATCAAGGCACTAATTAGCCCAGCCACAACACAAAACCCAAAAAAATTTGAGAATTTTGGGTGAATTTTGACATTTTCAGGCAATTTGCAGGTTTTTCCCATTAATGGGTCTCACCCCGCGCGCGACCCTTCATCATGGCAACTCCTTTTGGCGAAAACTCAACATTTCTAGATTTTTCATGCAAAGTTACATATGCCCATGGATGGACTTGAGATTTTGTGCAGTTTTGGTCCCCCAAAAGGTCAAAAAACTACCAAAAAATGACTTTCTGGCCCTTTTTTGAGTTGCAGAAACCAGTCTTGGGAGAATTAAGTTTTGACAGGGCAAATGACCTCCAAATTCAAAAATTCCAGTTGGGTTGGAAAGTAGACTCACAGAACTTTCCAACAAGCCCACGTTTTCTCAATTTGGACACCTGAAAGTGCCTCAAACATCGCTCCAAAGGCGTGCGACCCGTCAGGCAGGGGCGCGCGACCCGTCAGGCAGTTTTTGGCAGATTGCATTGTACAGCCCAGAAAACGCAGTTTTGACCCAGTTTGACTTTTTGGGGTGGAATATGATTATATTTGATGTAATTATTGTAACTCTAAGACACTTTTACTCTTTTTTAACACTTCTAGAAGATTCATTCATGTAAAGGGTAAATATTTAATGAATGGATTGGTTTCCTAGCTTATAGAGGCAAGTTGTTTTGACTGCCTAGATTGTAGTGCTTAGTTTAGAACTGGTTGAAACAGCTCCTAGGATAGTGAGATCGACCCATGGAGGCAGGGAAAGAGGTTAGATCATCTATATTATGTACTTTCTTTCTCATTTTCATGGTTGGACTCTTGAGGGAGAAGCTATCATTGTATTATTTCACTTGTATCTCTGCAATTTTTGGCTAAGGAAGACCAGGGTTTTGCAGTCCTTTTTGGGATTCTTGTGGTTTCATGTATTGATGGAGTGCTTCTTAATGTTCTTGTAAGTGTGTTATGTGATTCATCTCCTTTCTTTCCTTCTGCATATTAAACAAATGAAGTGTTAAAGTAAGAATTCATGCTTGCCATGCTCTGCTTTTAAATTTGTTTAATTTCTATGTTTTCTACTGTTTAAGGAGAATTCAAAGTATTATTTGCTCTCCTTAGCTCCTCACCGGTCTTTTCCATCCACTCATCTCAATCAAAGGCATCAATACGGTCTCCTACCTCGCCCCAAAGAACCCCCTGCAGAAACTGTGTCAAATCCCCGCACCCAAAATTGCAATTCCTCAATTTGCCACCAAAAACCCAAAAAACCCCAAATCAACCTTTTTAAATCAGTTTACTAGCCTAATATCAGTGTTACCTTGTTGGTCATCTCATCCCATTGAAGATCTGCCGAGATTGACCAGAGAGAGCCTTCTCCTGCCCCGTAGGGCTAGCTACGAGGCTAAATGGTTTGATGTTGCCTTGAGGTTTACCTTTCTCAGCCTGAGGTGAAATTTCAAGCGCTAACATACTGGCGACCATACTGGGGAGAACAAATTGTTTGTGGGTTGATGTGTTTGTTTCATAAGTCTTAGACGGAGCCTGAAGTTACGCCAGGTAGCCTTCGAAAACGCTCTTGTTTTACATCAGCGTTAGTAGATAAACGCTGCTTCAATCCATCTCCGTGAGCTTGTGAATACGACCACTTCATTTTCATTTTACCCCAGTACATGCATCAAGTTCAGATCTGATTGTTTATGGTGGACAACGATCAGACACTTGAAAGTCTCAAATCATTCACCTGGCAATTCCTTTCACTGAAGAATCCAGCAATCAATGCTTCATGGTGACTTCACTGCAGAGAGATCAGTAGCTTTGAGCTTTTCAAGATGGATCAGATCGCAAGAAGATATGCTCCCTTGAGCCGAGATCACATCCCTGGTTTTCCAAATAAAATTCCGAAGGTAGATTGGTCAAGGAATTTGCCTACATTTAATGATGATGGTAAGAAGGATGCTGCTCTACATCTGGTTAGATTTCATATGCATATTCACAAGTTGAAGGTGGATTTTCCTGAAGATTGCTTGATGAAGATATTCCTGGCCACTCTGGAAGGTAAAGCCCAATCATGGTATGAAAGTTTGTCGCCTGCTTGTATTTATTGTTTAAAGGATTTTCATGCTATGTTCATTGAAAGATATCAAGCATCTTATCCATCATTAAATTTGGTTCAAGACTGTTGCCAGCATGCATATAGTTTTATTGAAAGCCTTGAGAAGTTTTATGAAGATGATAATTTTATGGATGTTGAGATCATGGAGGCTCTGTATGAGAATCCATTTTAGCAACATGAAGAGAACCTAGTGGATACCCATCAAGATGATCAGGACATTTTGCAGCAGAATCAAGATCAGCAAGCTGAAGATGGTCATATGGCTGAAAATGATGAAAGGGAGAATGACATTTCAGATCTGCCCACAGAAGACAGCAGCATGCAAGTAAGTCCAGTGCTGATTGTAGATTGTAATAATGCCCAGTCAGCTACTTCAGAACTAGATTCAAATTATGATGACCAGGCATATCTTGTGCTGAAGCCCATCAAAGAGAGTTCTACTGTTGAGATCATAGACAGAGTTTTGAATTCAGATGTTCATGAACAGCAGGGTGAGATCTTTGTGCAAGTAAGTGATGAATCTCCTTTCAATAGCTCAGTAATAAATGATAGTTTGAGTGCCCTATCGTATGAAGATAATTACTGTTCAAGCAGAAGAAAACAAAAGGCATTGTCTGAAGAGGAGATAGATCAGCTTTTGAAAGGTCTTGTTACAGCCCAAGCTATAGCAGATTTGCAATGCACACATAGTCAGGAAAGTGTTGGGAAAACTTCTTCCTCTGTTGAAAAAGATGACTGTCTTGTAGATCAGCAAATAGATAATGTTTTCCTTCACAAAGATGATAATCTGGCTGTCATATCATTTGAAGATGACCCACCATATTGTCAAACTACAGAAGATCAGAGCATACAGGATTACCTTTCAGATTCTTCATATGTTTCATGTGTTGAAGCATTTTTCCAAAAAGAGATCTGCTCATCCATTTGTTCAGAATTTTTTGAAGCCCATGAGCATACTTTTATCGAAGCACATGATGAAGGTAGATCAGAAGTTGAGGCAAAGGATACCTTGTTCTTTCAGCAGGAGGTGGCAGTGGCAAATCTTCATGTTTTTCACGATCCTCTAGCAAGTTTGTTGCAGCCAGCAGTGATAGTGTTTATTGCAGTGTTCAGTGATGAAGGAGATCATGGTCAACTATGTTTTTGGATGCCCAGTGATAGGTTTGTACTGTTGACTAGAAGATCTGATCGGGAGAATCAGTCAAGAAGGCATCTGCTTGATTGGTTGCATTGGCATTTTGATATAGTTTGATGTATATTGTCTTGTAAGAAACACAAGTGGTTGTCATCATGATTTCAAATCTTGATGGACTGCTGCCCTTCAATAAGCTTTGTAAGTTCTTGTTTTAGTTTAGTCAGTCTGTTTTCTGCATAAAGTGAGTCAGTTAGTGTCAAAGTTAGTCTAAGATTTCAGTCAATTGTCCAAGTCAAATAAAGTTGTCAAAATTTGGTCACATGTGTAAAAGTTGACTCCATTGCCCAATGTTAAAAAGCACTGGTCTGCTCTCCCAGAGGTCTAAGGTTCTTGGTACCTCCAAGGAGCTACCATCCCCATTGGAGCCAATGTTAGTGTCCGTCTTGAAGCCCTCCATCAGCGATCAAAGCTCTTTGCATTTGCATAGGTAGGTGTCTCATCAGTGTCAAGTTTTGCATCCCGTTAGGCATGCCATAACCCTGATGGAGGAGCTGGTCTATTTATACCCCTCTTGGCTTTGCTGGATTAGGTCATATCAGTCATTAAGCTCTTTCAAGCTTGTCTTGTTTTGTCTTGAGGTCAAAGTCCTAGGTCTAGGGTTTTGGTCATTTATCTCTGCAAGGTCATGTCTCTGAAAGTGCATGAGTGCTCAGCAAGCCAGAGGGAGGAATTGTAAACATGTTTCTTTGATATTTTTATCTTGTACAGTGAATTTTCACCTTGGATTTAAAAACTCTGTTTTTAAAGCCAAGGTCATTTTTTTCAAAATTTTTGTAAAAAGTGATGAATTTCAAAAGACTGCAGCGGACATCATGAAAACCTTGGTCCCCTTTCCGAGATCCCTCAGATGATCTACCTACAAAAAGAATCAAGAAAAAGCACTAAAAGAGTCGATTTCAGGGCAAAAGGAAGCCAAAAAGTCAGTTTTATAAAGTGTCAAAGATAAACTTTAGAAAGTGGGTTTGAGCATTAAATTTTTTCAAATGGAGTTTATAAAAGTTCAATTTCCCTCCTATTAGTCTCATTGTGCATCCAAAGCATGGTTGAGAGAGAGTGAGCAAACATCAAGAGCATTGGGCGAAAATTGGTCAAGGTTCGAGCTCAAGACAGGCGCGCGACCCGTCAGGCCAGGCGCGCGACCCGTCAGAGGCCATCCAGCAGTTCAGTTTTTGAACGGGCGCGACCTGTCAAGCGCGCGCAAACCGTTGGGAGGGGCGCACGACCCGTCAACCTGTTCTCTGCAATCTCCTTTCAAATTTGCTCAATCTTCCTCCAAGTCATCGAATTTGTTCAAGGTAGGCTCTCTACACATCATTTTGGTGGTTGGTTATGAATGTAAGCCCTCATGCTTGTGTTTTAACCTCAAATCATGCAAGTGAAAAGACACTATATGGCTGCATTGTTAATGTTTAAATGTGCTAGGGTTTGTGTTGTTTCAAGGTATTTCCCTTGGTAAATTGTTTCCCTCCTTCCCTTTTTACTCATATTTGCATTCATATCTATTTTCCCATACTATTTTATAAATAAAATGCAAACCCTACCCCTCTCCCAAAGCATCAAAAAACTCAAACCCTAATCTTGCTGCACCATATGCATGTGTAAACACAAGAATTTGTTGGTGAATATGTAAAGAGTTTTGTAAATATGTTTCCCTATCTTTCCCTGTTAATGCATGTATTCATATTCCCATATGTTCACTGTTTATACATGTATTCCTATATGCAGTGATTTTGTAAATGATTCCCTATATCCTTGTTATGTACATGTATGCCTGTATATATGCAAATATTTGTTTCCAATGTATTCCCTAAATTCCCTGTTATTCATATATTCCCAATTCCTTGTGCAAGAGGTCCCTCCCCTAACATTTCCCTCATGTCATTGTCCCCTTGAAACAGCATAGAGTTCCGCACTTTTACAAGCAGAAACAGCAGTACATTTTGTCCACTCTGCTCCTTAAACATGTCAGAAACCGAAACATATGAGCAGAGTGATGACCAAGCATCAGTGTCAGAGGTTGAGGTACAGAGGAGGCCACATAGAGGTGGAAAAGGTGGCCATCACAGGAGAGAGGAGCCTACTTCTTTGGCAGGTCTACAAGCTTGTCCTTTGGCAGTTTCTTGCTTTCAGTACATGTCCTGTTATGAGTTTTGTGAGAGGATCTCTCGGATTCAACATCACCGAGAGTTGGCCCGCCTCTTTGTCTTGCACTTGCATGAGGGACATGTTAACCTTGCTGGGGTGGATTTCATTTTGACACCCGAGATCATTGCACAGGCTACAGGGATTCCAAATGTCGGGGAAATTTGGAATAAGCGTAAGGTATTGGATACAGTTCACTTTGAGCCTTTTGTCCGGCCACCATTCATGAGACATTTGGCTGGTGTGTTTCCTTTCAGGTTCCTCCGGAGTCAGTATGCCCCCATGTTGAGACTCATTATGCTTTATTTCACCTGTGAGGGCAGATTTTCCCAGGTATACTCATATCACATTCGCCTCTTGATGCACTTCACTCGAGTGCGGATGATGAACATCCCGATCTTCTTTTATCAGAACATTGAGAGGATGGTCTCCGTCATGCAGAGGAAGAGCCCGGCCCAGCAGTACAGGAGCCTATGTCATTATGGTTTGATTCAGCTCGTAGTCTTGCATCAGTTGGCTCAGCAAGGCATCTCATGGGAGGAGTTCATTTCCCGTGAGTTTTTCACAGCACCACCCCAGCCACATCCTGAGGTCATTCAGGAGGAGGGAGGACCATCTCAGCAGCCTGATATTCCAGTCACTCGACATGTTAGTTCCTCACCTCAGCTCACTTATCAAAGAGGCCAGAGGACCTTGTTTGCAGCAGCTCGGCGAGTACTATCTCCACAGCAGGTGGAAGGGGTCTCGCCTTCATCATCGGCTCAGCGAGTGTTATCTCCACATCAGGTGGAAGGGGCCTCGCTTTCTTCACCAACACAGGTACCAGAGAGGGGCAAACAACCCATGATTGATGAGGGTCCATCAGGAGTTCCCGATATTGAGTTTGTTGACCTTGAGGCCAGTTCTCTTAGCCAATAGGCAAAGGCTATCATTCAGCATCTCAGAGCTGAAAATGATGCCTTGCAGAGGAGATTAGAGGGGGCACAATGGACCATCACCTACCTTGAGCAGCGCAACAAACAGTTGGAAGATGAGCAGGCACTTGATGAGTTATGGAGGATTCGTAGTGACCGAGTCTTGAACCGAAGAAGACCCGGTGATCCATTGCCCGCTGACCGAGAGTCCATGCTCATCCAGGAGAACGCACACTTGGAGAGGCTGTTGGCTAAGGCCAACCAAGAGAAGAAATTGCTGAGGAACATGAAAAACCATTACTGGGCAAGAATGCATGTGTGCAAGGCCAAGATGAAAATGTTTCAAAGTCGGTTGTCCGAGGCACTTAAACGGAAAAAGAGGACCAATCCACTCCGTATCTTGGCTAAGGCTTCCCTCAAAGATCAAGGCACTAATTAGCCCAGCCATAGCACAAAACCCAAAATTTTTTGAGAATTTTGGGTGAATTTTGACATTTTCAGGCAATTTGCAGGTTTTTCCCATTAACGGGTCTCACCCCGCGCGCGACCCTTCATCATGGCAACTCCTTTTGGTGAAAAATCAGCATTTCTAGATTTTTCATGCAAAGTTACATATGCCCATGGATGGACTTGAGATTTTGTGCAGTTTTGGTCCCCCAAAAGGTCAAAAAACTACCAAAAAATGACTTTCTGGCCCTTTTTTGAGTTGCAGAAACCAGTCTTGGGAGAATTACGTTTTGACAGCGCAAATGACCTCCAAATTCAAAAATTCTAGTTGGGTTGAAAATTAGACTCACCAACCTTTCCAACAAGCCCACTTTTGCTCAATTTGGACACCTACAAGTGCCTCAAACATCGCTCCAAAGGCGCGCGACCCGTCAGGCAGGGGCGCGCGACCCGTCAGGCAGTTTTTGCCAGATTGCATTGTACAGCCCAGAAAACGCTGTTTTGACCCAGTTTGACTTTTTGGGGTGGAAGATGATTATCTTTGATGTAATTATTGTAACTCTAAGACACTTTTACTCTTGTTTAACACTTCTAGAAGATTCATTCATGTAAAGGGTAAATATTTAATGAATGGATTGGTTTCCTAGCTTATAGAGGCAAGTTGTTTTGACTGCCTAGATTGTAGTGCTTAGTTTAGAAGTGGTTGAAACAGCTCCTAGGATAGTGAGCTCGACCCATGGAGGCAAGGAAAGAGGTTAGATCATCTATATTATGTACTTTCTTGCTCATTTTCATGGTTGGACTCTTGAGGGAGAAGCCATCATTGTATTATTTCACTTGTATCTCTGCAATTTTTGGCTAAGGAAGACCAGGGTTTTGCAGTCCTTTTTGGGATTCTTGTGGTTTCATGTATTGATGGAGTGCTTCTTAATGTTCTTGTAAGTGTTTTATGTGATTCATCTCCTTTCTTTCCTTCTGAATATTAAACAAATGAATTGTTAAAGTAAGAATTCATGCTTGCCATGCTCTGCTTTTAAATTTGTTTAATTTCTATGTTTTCTACTGTTTAAGGAGAATTCAAAGTATTATTTGCTCTCCTTAGCTCCTCACCGGTCTTTTCCATCCACTCACCTCAATCAAAGGCATCAATACGGTCTCCTACCTCGCCCCAAAGAACCCCCTGCAGAAACTGTGTCAAATCCCCGCACCCAAAATTGCAATTCCTCAATTTGCCACCAAAAACCCAAAAAACCCCAAATCAACCTTTTTAAATCAGTTTTCTAGCCTAATATCAGTGTTACCTTGTTGGTCATCTCATCCCATTGAAGATCTTCCGTGATTGACCGGAGAGAGCCTTCTCCTGCCCCGTAGGGCTAGCTACGAGGCTAAATGGTTTGATGTTGCCTTGAGGTTTACCTTTCTCAGCCTGAGGTGAAATTTCAAGCGCTAACACTACCAAAATTAACAAAGCTAGTAATGGAGAGGAAAAAGTCCCTTTTAATAGTTGTAGACGATGTAAAAAGTGAAGTATTTGCAAATTTTGATTTTAAACAAGCTTCTTGTTAGGCTGAATATTTGTGCTACTAAGGTCCCCAGTTTTGAGGATCTCCAATGACCCCCAACCTTATTACAATATTGAATAGCTAGCTAAGAAGGGAAGTTATTTTATTGAGCTTCCATATGTTATAAATGGAGTGGATGTATCCTTTAGTGGTATCCTAAGCTACGTAGAAGTTGCAATGGTAGAAAAGATCAAGACCAATGAATGCACACTTGCAAACTTGTGTTTCTCCCTACATGAGACTGCTTTCACAATGCTAGTTAAAATTATAGAAAGGGTCATGGCACAGTGTGATAAGAAATATGTTCTTATTGTTGGTGGTGTTGGATGTAATGAGAGGCTTCAAGAAATGATGAGGATAATGTGTCATTATAGATGTAACCTCGAGAATATCATTTTCCCTTGCAAGTACTTTGATCACTTCTCACGTTATTTTGATCCCTTCACCTACTCCGTAGTGTTTAATACCAGTGAATGGTCTTGATGGGCATTTGGAGCTAGGAATTCATTCTACAATTTTAAGAAATTTTATTGTACTCTCATATAATGTGCTTGCGAACAACATAAGGTTCATATCAAAATGCTAAAATAAGAAGAAGAAGCTAAAAGAACATAGTTTTGATTTAAATACTGACATATTTTGACATACTCAGGACACAATACCACGGGCCAATACGATGGGTCAATTTAAAACATGAGTTCCAAACCATTGTAAAATGTGGACAAGAGAAAAAAATAAAAATAAATACATGGTCAAACAATTAGACAAAATTAGACAATTAGTGTGAATGATGCAAGGAGAAATGGAATAAAGAGTGATGTTTGTAGAGCTGAACAAATTGTTGTAGCATGACAAAGAGTTGTAGCTAAAAAAATATATGTAAGGGGTTGAAATGAGATAATTTTAAATATATGAAGAAAAATAAAAGTGATTGAAGATGACTTGATTTGATCAACAAAAAAATTAACTACAAATTAGAAGTCTGAAAGAGGATTAGAGTCTCCCACAAGGGGTTTCTGTAAAATTTTGAAATGGGATTGGTGTCTCATACATCTTGGTGCTTGGAATGTTTGTAATAGTAAGTTGGTGATTACATCCATTAATAGAGAAAAAGCAATTTCCTGGTTTTTTCCTGGATGGGTTTCCATGTAAAATTTTGAGTATTGTGTTAAAACTTGATGTTGTATGGTATTTATATGCTTAAGATTGTGTATCTGGTTTAATTGATTGAGAATGTATGTGTTAAATAAGGCAATGATTGAAGAATATCTATCCCCCACTCCCCTTCCCCCTGCTCTCATAGTATTCAACAATTGGTATCAGAGCAAGTTCCTCCAGAGACATTCTAACATTTGGAAGGAATACATTACAAGAAATTGGCCAACCAAGATGGTTCCTTCTAAAACAAACCTCATATATTCAATGGAAGAAATTTTACTTTCTAGAAAATCAGAATTAGGACCTTCTTGATGTCTCTTACTGTGGAATTTTGGACAATTATGATGGGTAGTTATAAAACTCAAACAACTCCAACTAATGAAGCTTATAAGATTTTTTTTTAGAATAATTCAAAAGCTATGAATGTTATCCTATGTTTTCTTGCAGAACTAAATTTCATTAAAGTTATGCATTACAACTTAGACAAAGGTATGTGGGACAAACTTATAAGTAGTTATGAAGGAGATGGTAGGATAAAGCGTGCAAAGCTTCAAACTGAGATAATGTAATTTGAAAGTATAAGGATGAATATGGATGAGAATATAGCCAATTTTTTCCTTAGAGTAAATGAGATTATGAATACTATTAAAGGACTTAGTGAAAATATTGATGAAACTATAGTGGGACAAAAGGTGTTGAGATTTGTCCCCTCTAACTTGATGCAAAGGTTTTTCCATAAAATAATTACGAGAACTAGATAAACTAACTATGGATGGGCTTCATGGGATTTTGGTTGCATATGAAACGAGGACGAAGAAATAACAACTAGAACTAAAGGAAGAAGTCTTCAAATCCTCAAATAAATCAAAAGAACATTGAGATCATAATATCTCTAGACATGATTTTGGTGAAGAGGAAGCCCAAGATAGAATTCGAAAAATATAAAGGTAAGAGTTAGCATTTAAATGCTTCAATTGTGGTATAATAGGACATTTTGCCTCTAAATGTCCATATAAAGATAAAATTAATGAGTAAAAAGGAAAAAAAGAGAAAAATAATTCCAAGAGGAATAATAAGTAAAATATCTTAGAAACAAAAACTTGTATTCCAAAGAAGATAGTAGCTCATCAGAAGATGATGAATATTGTAAATTTGATGCAAGTCAAGATGAAAAGCTTCTCATTGCTCTTGAGAATTAGAATTCTGATCAAGAAAGGGCTGATTTGGAAGATGAAGAGTGTGAGGCAAAGGTAGATATGGAAGAATAAATCCTATGTGTTTTAAATGAAAATGCATAGACTAATAAGGAAGAACCAAAAACAGAAGGAACAACTACAAGCCTATGAGGAGAAGGATCATGAGGAAACAATTATTTTTAAAACATATCTAGCAAAGGCCAAAAGAATAGAAGACATTTTTGTAAATCAATTAAAGGAAAAAGAAAAGAACTGTGAAATATTAAAAGAAACAATTGTTTATGTAAGAAAATATCTAGAGAAAACCAAGTCTTGAATGAATCTAAAAGGGGTATGAAACCTTATATAACATCCTCAATAGTAAGTTATCACTAGAAATCAAGACAAAAATTTGTTACAAAGAAATTCATGAAGCTATTAAAGGAGCACAAAGATCTAACACATTAATAATAGTTGAACCCAAGAGCCATGCTAATGTTCTCAAATGACCAAGCAACTGGTCTTACAAAGTGAGGAATGAAGCCAAAAACTAGTAGAAACAAAATTAAATATGCCTCACAAATAACAATGGAGCAAGTAAGTAGTAGAAGATTGAACCTCCTTAAGCCAACAAAGAAATCAAGTATTGAAGATCAATCCTTTCAATAGGGTTATTCACCCAAAGTTACCCAAATGTATTTCATAGCTACTAACTTTCACGTCATAGCTTTGGTGATAAGGTCGTAAAATGCAGAGCTTATTGATATATCAAAAATATAAATGTTAGATCTGATCGCTTCTTAATTCTTACTTCTACTCAATGCAATTACACTATAATTATACATTTAATTCATGAATCTAAGCTGGTAAGAGTGTAAGGTGAAATATATGCTAGGAATTAGTTTCTAACTTAATATATTAAAAGTGACTTGAAAATAAGGTTATAATCTAGGAAAGCATTGGTAAACTATCTAACTCAGTATATTCCTAGTTATAAAAGATTTATAGATCCTCATAACCATGTAGATAATTGGATTTAAGATATCTGTGGTTTGTACTTTTCGAATCATTGACCGGAGAATCCACAGTATGAGTATTTTTGTACCAACGTTTCAAATCCCAAATGGGATCCATCATCAGGGTTTGAGAATGATGATAAAAGAAGAGCAGAATGGATAGAATAAATACTTAAGAGGACAAAATTTTTAAGGAACAGCACATGGTCGGCTTGAATCTGAAATTATTTTAATTTTATTCTTATTTTTAATTTATTTTTATTTTTAATAAATTACCTTATTTTATTGAAATTTTTTATAAAATTTTTTAATTTTAATAATTAGGTTTATAACCTATAGATTAAAAAGGAAAATGAACTGATACTAAAATTTTTCGATAATAGATTGAACTAAAATATATTAATTTCTATATAAATTAATTTAATATATTAAATTAATTCATATTAATAATTATAAATAATAAATATTTATAATTTATCAATATAATAATTAATATATTAATTAATAGTTATATAGAAATTATTATATTAAAGTAGTAAAAAAAAAAAAAAGTTGATTATTAGGTTAAAGGAGCTATTTTAATAAAATGAAGGGATAATAAATTAATTATTATAGAAATACTAGGGAATATATCAATTTCTATATATAAATTAAATTAATATATGAACCAAATTATATTAACAATTATAAATAATTGATATTTATAATTAATTAATATAATAATTAATATATTAATTAATCTTTATGTAGAAATTAATATATTAAAGTATTTTTATGCTAATAATTCTAATTATGATATAGATAAAAAGTACTGACCAATAATAATAGGATAGGAGAGGGAGGGAAAACTTACCTGCTTGAAGGCTTACCTGGGGATGGGTTGACGCTTTTTGATTTCCCTGATCAGGGGAAGCCAGCTCCCGCTAATCTCCATACCACTGTCTCTGTTCAGATTACAAGGATGCTTAATAATTTCAAGTGCTTCTCTGATCTTTCGTCTCTGTTGCTGCTCTTCTCTTGCGATAATTTCAGATTCAAATAAAATTAAAATAATTTCAGATTCAAGCCGACCATGTGTTGTTCCTTAAAAATTTTGTCCTCTTAAGTATTTATTCTATCCATTCTGCTCTTCTTTTATCATCATTCTCAAAGCCTGATGATGGATCCCATTTGCGATTTGAAACATTGGTACAAAAATACATGTAGATAATTGTCATGAAATGATAATAAACCATTAAAACATATAATTTATAAATGTATTGTTGAGTTTTGTGATTGAAAATAACAATTTCTAGTCAATATGAAAATTCGTATGATTAGCCTACACTTTGTTGACACCCAAGAAAATTAAAGATGAAAATGGAATTCAAACTTCGAGAAATTAAACATACCAAATTGTAAGAAAATGAAATTGAAATCAGACACTTAAATAATCTACAATTGATGAGAACTAAAAGCATTAAATTAAACATAAAATGAAACTAATTGTTGTTGGGTTGTGTTATATTCTTTCCACGACTAGCCCACGTAGTTAACCGGGGGGTTAGGAGGGGGTCAGAGCCCCCCCTTCGTTGCACCAATTGCGTAGCGGGGGGAGTCACAAGGGGTTTGAGGGGTGCAGGTAACCCACTCTATGGGGTCCGGGGTAGCACCCCATAAAATTTTGGTTTTGGACCCTATGTTAGGTTGGGCGGACCTACCTATGGTTTTGTGCATGATTTTCGTACATGGTTTTGGACGCAATATTTTTTTGGTGCATGGTATTGGATGCTTCGGTATGTATAAATATGTATTGTAAAATTGAAAGGAATATAATGAAAAATCAAGCTGGTAGTCCCGGTTTTCGGATCCAGGGGAAAATATTTATATATATATATATATGTGTGTGTGTGTGTGTGTGTGTGTGTGTTTATGTGTTATGCTCTAGAATTTGTATGCAGGTAATTTCTGTACGGGGTTAAAACCTACATTTGGTATCAGAGCTGTTTTTTGGATTCAAGGGGATGCCTTCGTTGCTGAGGGGTTTCGCTCAAGCCTGTGGTAGACCCTGTTCAGTGGGAGATCTGCGAGATCAATTCTGGTGGTGAAAGAAGATGGTGAGCAATGGAAAGATAGAGATTGAGAAATTTAATGGTTAGAGTTTTGAGTTGTGGAAACTCAAGATGGAGGATCTGTTGGTGGATAAAGATCAGTGGATCGCGATAGATCCAGGTACTAAACCAACTGGAGTGTCCGATGAAGAATGGAAGAAGTTGGATCGGAAGGCAAATAGCACAATACAATTGTGTCTCAGATTCAGTATTGATGAATGTATCAAGGGAAGCTACGACGAAGGCTTTGTGGGACAAGTTAGGGACTTTGTACCAATCTAAGTCTCTGGTGAATAAACTATTCCTACGGAAAACATTGTATAACTTGAGGATGAAAGATGGAGACTCAGTGACAGAGCATCTGAACACGTTTAATATTGTGGTAAGTCAGTTATCATCTGTTGATATTAAAATTTCATATGGAGATAAGTGTGTCAGTTTGTTGCGTTCTCTACCAGATTCCTGGGATAGTCTGGTTATTGCAATAGGTAGCAATGCAACTGTCTTGCAGTTTGATGAAATAGTCTCATCCTTGCTGACGAAGGACATGAGACGGAAAAATATGGAGACCCAGAATGGTGATGCCTTGTATGTACGAGGACAGTCCCAGAATAGAAACAAAAATCTAAATCTAGTGGGAGATCTAAATCTCCAGGAAAACCTGTAAAGGTGGTGTGCTGGAAATGCGGGAAGGAAGGGCACTACAAAAGGGACTGTAAATCTAAAGCTCCTGATAAAGGAAAGGGATCTGATGATGCTCCTTCTACAGAGGCAAAAACCACCTCAAATGAAGGTGGGGATGTGTACTTGGCTTCTTCAAGTACACATGTAGCTCATGAGGCATGGTTGATTGACTCAGGTGCATCCTTTCACTTCACTCCCCATAGAGAGTGGTTTTGTGAGTATGAGAAATATGATGGTGTTGATGTCTTCTTGGGGGATGACAGGAAGGCTAGAATTATTGGTCGCGGAAAAGTAAAGTTGAAGTTGCAAGGTGAAATGGTTAGAACACTTTCGGGTGTTCTGCATATTCCTGCATTAGCCAAAAATCTGATTTATGTAAGCAAGATGGATGATGCAGGTGTAAAAATAGTGTTTGAGAAGGATACCTACAAGATGGTTCGGGGAGCATTGGTATTGATGTGGGGAGTTTGGATTGGAAATTTGTACAAGCTGCAAGGTAGCATTGTTGTTGATGTGTGCAATAGTTCTGTGGTTCCTGAAAGTGGAGCGGAAAATCTAGTGATCTTTAGAGAGAAGACCATGTTGTGGCTTTAAAGGCTTGGGCATATTGTAGAAAAGGGCCTTCGAATACTTCATGGTAAAGGTATGGTAGAAGGTATAAGTAAAAGCTCTCTAGATTTTGATTTCTATGAAAATTGTGTATATGGGAAGCAGAATCGAGTGAGTTTCCCCTCTGGTGGTAAGAGGGAGAAACAGATATTATATCTTGTGCACAGTGATGTGTTTGGACCTGTGAAGGTTCCATCACTGGGTAACTCTATGTACTGTGTATCATTTATAGATGACTTCTCAGGGAATACATGGATATATTTCCTTAAGAAGAAATCTGAAGTCTTTGATAGGATTAAAGAATTTAAGGCTTTGGTGGAAAACCAGACAGAGAAGAAGATAAAGGTGTCAAGGACAAATAATGGTGGAGAGTTTTGTAGTAAGGAATTTGAAGAATTCTATAATAAGTGTGGTATAGCACGGCAGAAGACTACTCCATATACACCTCAGCAAAATGGAGTTGTAGAAAGAATGAACAAGACGTTGATGGAAAGGGTAAGAAGCATGCTCAATGGTGCCGAGTTAGGACAGGAATTCTGGGCAGAGGCGGTGGAGACAGCATGTTACTTGGTCAATAGATCACCTTCATCAATGTTGGAGGATAAGACTCCACAAGAGGTATGGACTAGTAAGAAACCCTCTCATTCACATCTCAGGGTATTTGGATGTGATGCGTATGTACATGTTCCAAAGGAGAAACGAACCAAGTTGGATAGTAAATCTGAAAAGTGCATCTTTATTGGGTATAAGGATGGTTTAAAGGGTTATAAGCTTTGGAACCCAGTAACAAGGAAGGTTGTGTACATCCGATATGTGGTGTTCAGAGAGGTGAAAGATGCTATTAAACATGAAGTCCAACCAAAGGAACTTGAGAAGATAGATTTTTAGCTAAAGGAGGAAGAATCAGACTCTACAGTAGAGGAGGAATCAGAAGGTGAAGAGCTACAAGCTCCGGGTGTGAGAAGATCAGTTTGAGAAAGAAGGTAGCCGAAAAGGTATAGTCCATCTGCTTTTTGTTCAAAATTTTCTTTATCAATTACTGATGAAGATCCTAGAACTGTGAAGGGAGCAGTAGATTCAGAGGATGGAAAACTCTGGAAAGAGGGCATGGTTGATGAAATGGAATCTTTGCACAAAAATGAGGCTTGGGATCTGGTGGAGTTGCCGGCTAGAAGGAAACCCATTGGCAGCAAATGGGTGTTCAAGAAGAAGACAAATGTAGAAGAAAAGGTGGAGAAATGCAAAGCTCGGTTGGTAGCAAAAGGTTATTCCCAAGTGTCAGGAATTGATTTTGGTGATATTTTTTCTCTTATTGCCAAGGTAGCTTCTATTAGATTACTTTTATATGTTGTTGTTACTTTTGATTTTGAGGTAGAACAAATGGATGTGAAGACATCATTTCTTCATGGGGATTTGGAAGAGGAGATCTACATGAAGCAACCTGAAGGCTTTGTGGTGAAGGGTAAGAAAGAATTTCTATGCAAGTTAAAGAAGTCTCTGTATGGGTTAAAACAATCACCAAGGATGTGGTATTAGAAATTTGATACATTTATACGGGGACTTGGCTTCACCAGAAGCAAAACAGATCACTGTGTGTATTTTAAATTAATTGGTGATCGTGTTATTTATCTGGTCTTGTATGTGGATGATATATTGCTTGTTGGAAATGAAAAAGAAATTATCCAGGATTTGAAGACCCAATTGTCCTCCAAATTCGACATGAAAGATCTTGGTGCTGCAAACTATATTTTGGGCATGGAAATTAAAAGAGATCAGGCAAAGAGGAAGATCTGGTTAAACCAGAGGAAGTATGTAGAGACAATATTGCAAATATTTAATATGCAGGAGAGTAAACAATTGAAGGTTCCTATTCCTTTAGGTGTAAAGTTATTTGTTGAACAGTGTCCCAAGACACAAGAAGAGGAAGAGGATATGTCCCATGTTCCGTATGCAAGTGCAATCGGAAGCCTGATGTATACGATGGTCTGTACTAGACCAGACATTGCACATGTAGTGGGAGTATTGAGCAGGTTTATGTCCAAACCAGGGAAGGAGAATTGGACAATAGTGAAATGCCTCTCCAACTTTATGCTATAACAACTTTCCATAGTTATATTAGGAAATTTCCATAGCCGCAACAACAACGTATTATAAGCAAGTTAGGAAAAGATAAAATCCATTCTAAGTAACTCTAAAATCATGGAAATCAACCATATTAATACTCATATATCTTCTGAAGTTAGTAAGAGGTGGGATTGAAAAAATATATGGCAATGAAGGTAATAATTAATGAGGAATAAAGGAAAACTTATGGAATATTAGGTTAAATTTCCTTTAAAATCATGTCAAAATAGGGTTCAACATCTCCCCCACACTAGATATGTTGCATGTCCTCATGCAAACCAAATAGGTGGCTAATATTAAATTTAACTAATCCATGTATCCTCCTTTGTTTGGATTTGAGTATTTTGATGAGTTTCTTATTATACATAGCTAATAAGTTAGCTTTATTATATCATTTATTGGACAACTTGAGCAGTTGTATGTTCTGAGATGAAAATTTTGTATTTTCCTTGTATAGCTAAAAAGCACTATCCTCTTAAGACATAATGTATAATAAAGATAATGAAAAGTTTCCAACTCTATTTTAGTAATTTAAAATCATATGACTCCACTTGATGGATTGATCATCTTTTGCATGTAGGATGTTTGAATCATAAGGAAAGAAGGAAATATTATTGTGCAAGAAGGATATAGGAAAGTTTATGAAGTTCATAGTGTAATGGATAATGGTGGATAAACAATGGGGTATGAAAAGCAAGGAAGTGGACATGTGAAGGAATGAAAAAATTCAAAAGTTTTATGTGCATGAAATCTACGTTAGATGAATATATAGAAAGAGAGATTGCTTACTTGAATTTACTTATTTGTATGATGCTTTGAGAGACAAGCACTGAACTTTGCTTCTATGATATGGAATAGAATCTATTGGAAAGTAATTGAAGAGGACTCATACTACAAAGCTTGGTAATTTTGGTACTGGTTAGTCATGTTTTCTAGGGAAATATGAAAATTATAAAACCAATGCTGCAAATGATGACCTATTGATGGATAGCTGAAATAATTTTGTTGTTGATAGACATCCTTGTAACCATGTTTTGTAGTAGAATTGTTTTTTCAAAATTTCTAAAATTAAATATTTGTTTATCATGAAACTTGGTGAAGTTTTCACCATCATATTTATACATATTCTCACCAAAAATCATAGCCAATGGATGCACGAATCTCCATAAAAAATAAAAAATGGATGCAGGTGACAACAACCAATTTCTTGAAAAATATACACTACAATTTATTGAAATATTTTGTATTTATTTACCCAACCATGATGCATTTACCTTCCAAGTTTTGGTACTAACAGTTGCATGACTTGCAAGATATGGTTGAATCAATTTCTGCCCTATTTCATCTTTCACAGTATCCAATATTACATAAAAATATATACAATGAACTCATTTTAAAGCCAAATTGAGTTCTTAAAAAGGGAGGCACTATATTTTTTCCTATTGTACCATAACATGCCTTCATAAGTTCATTTTTTTTGAAGAAAAGAGGTTGTTGTGGAAAATTATTAATTTCTAGTTTTATTTGTGCATAGTGTTAAGAAGTAAAAATCAACCTTAAAAACCTATGAAAATACCCTTTAAATTTTCACTTTTTTGGAATTTATTCCACACTTACTCAAATAATCATATTCTAAGAAAAACCCATGTGCCATAATTTTTTCTATCTTAGCCTCATTTTCTTGCAATCTCTGTGCCAAAATTGTCTCTAGAACATGTTGCTATAACTATCAAATAGGTTGCTAGAAAATTACTCCATAGTTGTTTTTTGATTCTATAGCTAAGTTGTAGGTCCATATAGATGCAAGCATGATACAACAAAAGCACGAGTTGGAGGACGAGGAAAATGGTGATCTCAAGCTTCTCCACCTGTTGTAGTTACTGAAACTATGTTTTTGACTTCTGCTTTAACCACTTTCCTTCAACACCCAAATCAAATTTATTGTAGTCTAACAGGTGGAAAAGCATGTCGGATTCATGAAAAACATCCTCAAACCATTAAATTTGAATTAAGAGTTGTGTGCCTATACAAACCAATGAGTGTTACTTTCCTCAAGTTTACCTTTGTATGGTGCTCATAATGGTATTGTATGTTGAAGCATGATCCATGGAACATGATGTATGTTGATTCAGGTTTGAAGATAGATTAAAAACAATTGAAAATCTAAAAATAAACAAGGTTAATATTGATTGTGAGTTCCGATCCAAATCTGTTAATTGATGGCAAAGAAAATGAATGAAGAGGGTTGTCAACAAACTAAATTATATCACACTACTCTTTGAAATTGAATGGTAAACTTTATTGGAACAATATACAAACATGCATCCATAGGAAACTTTAAAACAATATAATAAACTATTTCAACCTGTTGTTAATTTCATAAATCATATAGCCTTCACATGTAACCCTGAGTGGTACAATTCAATCTATGTGAATGGACTAGTTTAAGTCAAACATAGAAAAAATTCATTGGATTACTGACCATTCATAAAAATCATTAACCAATGTGAGACAACTCACCAATAATTGAAATGGGTGTCAAGGTAAAAAAGTGCATCTTGATAGGTACGAATAAATTTATAGAAGTAAGTCACTTGCAAGATATGAAAATCAAGAGACATTGTTGCATTCCCATTGTTGTCAGTGAGGAGGTTTGTCATAATGTATGCAAGCTCCAAGGCACTCAAAAGAATATTTGATCTTCATCCTGGATAAGGTATTGAAGTCACTGGGACAAAAATTGTTGCAAGGTGGGCCTTGAGGAATCTCACATCAGCTAACTTGAGCATAAAACCAAAAATATTTTGAAGAACTATAATAAAATATTAGAATCAATCATGAGCTTGCAAAATTTATTATGAATCATGCTCACCATGAAACTTGTTTTTCAAGAAATACTTATTTTTAGTTACACATGTTACCTAGTTTTCACTACTACACTTATTTTTTCTTTATTTTATCTTAGTCTACTTAAAATAGAAATATATTTCAAGTATAGGAATACTTCCAATGAAACCATGTGCATAACAGGATGAAAAATAAACTCATATTCAGTTTTGAAAGATGTTCTTTGATATACACCAGAACATGAGAGAGGAACCAAATTTCAATATAGTTGTGATGTGTTTGGTTCACTTTCTCATCTAGATCATTATGTTTGTCCTTGTTTCTTATGCTATGCATATCTTCTACTATTTGTTGATTAGTCTCTTTAATGCATAAAGGGTCTAATGATAGGCATAGTAGACATTTTCCAATCTTAGGTTTTCATGTTTTCTCTCCAACAGATGCATTCCATGATTCTTTCGTATCCTTTACATCTTCTTATAGATGTTGTTCATGCACATTTTTCCTTTATATTGCTTCTTGGTGTGCATGTATTCTCATGATGGCAGTCAAGATTCACTCCTCCTAAGATGCAGATATGTTTCCAGTTGTTGGTAGGATTTGAGAGAATTATTGGAGTAACATTCTTCTTTTCCAAACAAATGCTTGAATATACTTGAATTCTTTTTTCTGGTTGACAATCCCTATCTAGCACATGGATTAGTAAATGGGGGGTTCTTACAACACCTTAAAAACAATTGAATTTTAATCTGGTGAAACAAATGAAATGAAATCAATTTCAAAATTAAAACAAACTACACTTTTAACTCCTCATGCTACTAAGACCTTTCTATCACCAAGTTATTTGATGACACATGTTAGTATATAAATTAAGAAAACACACTTGCATGAAAGGAACAATCAAGGCTATGGAGAAGCCTCACTGTGCCCATTCCAAGGTTCTTACCTCTTGTCTTATCGTTTCTCCTCCCCCAAGTTGTGTATTTTAAAGGAAACCTAAATTAAAAACTAAATACTATGTACACTTCCTTATAAATGACATTGAAAATGTTGGTAAATTCAATTGCACTAGAATTTTGTTACAGTTAATTCATCAATCCAGGTTAGTAAGCTTGTGAAGTGTAAGGCATAGTATATGCTAGGACTTAATTTTTAACTTTATCCATTAAAAGTGACTTCAAAAGAAGGTTCTAAGATATGAAAAAATTGGTAAGCTATCTAGCTCAATACAATCATGGTTCTAAAACATTTATAGGTCCTCATAATAATGTAGAGAATTTTAATGAAAAAATTACAAGCTCACTAAAACTTATAACTTATAAGTGTACTGCCAAGTTTAGTGATTGCAAATAACAATTGTTGTTCAATCGAAAGATCTGTATGATTATCCTATAGTGTATTGACACATAAACAAATTAAAGTTAAGAATGGAATTCAAACTGTAAGGAATTAAACACACCAAATTATAAGAAAATGAAATTGAAAGCACACACTTAAATAAGCTATAATTAACAAGAACTAGAATAATTAAATTAAGCATAAAATAAACTAAATGTAACTAACAAAAATAAGAGAAGAAGAGTGATGCATCCATTGCACAAGGGGCCCTACTGGCTTGGTGAAGCACTGTTAAAGAGTCTACAGAACTAAAGTTAACTCAGAGCAGATGCATTGGTATAGAGCAGATTGTTGTTTGGTATTAATCACAGGAGAAAATATAAATATTCTACACTTGATTCATATGCATAACACTTAGCCTCTCCTCTTCCTTACTATAGATCTAGATTCTCCAAATTACTAATATTTTCTCATATTTATACATATAACACATTTTTCACAAAAGGAAATACTTTACAACAAGATAAAAGCAGTCACTAAATAAGTGAATCTACAACCAACTTATATTAGGTGTAGGATAATGGAGATCATGTGAATATATTATGAAGATTATGTGGAGATCATATACAAACCATGTGGAGATCATAAGAAGGTAAAAAGGAATAAAAAATCCTAAATCACATGTGCCTAAATTCATACACAAGGTTTGTTGGTCAAACAGGGGAGTACATATTTCAGAGAATAATTTGAAAAAATCTATTTTGGAACATCATCCAAACATTCCTTAGTTTTCACTTTTTGAGGATTTTTCCCCTGTGTCACCTAAAAAATCATATTCTACATAAAATCCATGTTTTATATTTTCTTGATACATCTTTATCGAATTTTGAATAATGTGGAAAAACTACCTCTCCAACTATATACTACGACAACTTTCCATACCTATATCAACAAATTTACATAGAAACAATAGTAACATTTTAGAAGCGAGTTAGGAAATGACAAAAACCATTCCAAGTAACCATAAAATCATGTAAATCAACCATATTAATTCTCATATATCTTATGAAGTTTGTATGAGGTAGGAATGAACAAATATATGGTAATGAAGGTAGTAATGAATGAGGAACAAAGGGAAACTTATGAATATTAGGTAAAATGTCATTTAAATAATGTCAAAATAGGGCCCCAACTCCTAGATATAGAAATTGCTATGTTAATAATGATGGAAAGAACAATGCATTTTCTTCTCTTTTGGATGAAATTGAGTGTTAATTATGCAATAACTTTGGGCATAAGGAAAATGAGTGTAGAAGAAAGATGATAAGTTCTTAGAAGAAAGACAAGAAAAAAGAATTCACTAAGGTTCGGAAAAAGAACCCTACGAATGTAAAAGATCAAGGATTTTATCTCTATGTTCAAAATCAAGGAAACCATTGGCATGTTGATAGTGGTTATTTAAATCACATGACACAAGACAAGAAAGTTTTTAAATCTAAATGGAGATAGAGGAGGTAGTGTTACTTTTGGGGAAATGAACCATCAAGAATAATGGGAAAAGGGATAGTTGTTTTGGATAATGGAAATACCAAAGGTCAGAATGTACTATATGTTGATGGTCTTAAACATAATTTATTAAGTGTTAGCCAAATGTTTGAACAACTATATGATGTCATATTTCATTCAAATGGTTGTGAAGTAAAGAAGGAAAACTCAGGTAAAGCAATTATGAAGGAAATTAGAACCTCGAGCATTATATATGTACTAAATGGAGGCAAAGAGTGTTGTTACAAGGAAAAAATGGATGAGAGATGGTAAGGGAACAAGAGACTAGGTCATCTTAGCTTTGATCATCTTGTCAAGTTAGGAAAAAAGGATGTTGTGTGAGACATACCCAAGATCTCAAATCCATAGAATACTATTTTCAAGGCATGCCAATTTAGAAAAAAAACACAAGTTCATTTCAAGGAAAAGGAGCATTCAACAACAAGACATTTAAAAATTATGAATACAAATCTTTGTGGGCCCACAAGAAATCAATATCCATGAGGTGAGAGATACTCCAGGCTCATAATTGATGATTATACTAGAATGACATGGGTTGTTTTGTTAAAAGATAAATCTAAATCCTTAGATAATTTCAATACCTTAAAATCATAGATTGAGAATGAAATGGAATTGAATATTAAGTGCTTAAGATCAAATAAAGGAGGATAATTCATGTCCATTGAATTCAATGTTTTTTGTGAGAGACATGGGATTAAGAGAAAATTTTCAATTAAAAATACCCCTCAACATAATGGTGGTTGAGAGACTAAACAAGATTATTCAATAAATGGGAAGAGCAATGTTTAATGAGACAAAAGTGGCAAATACTTTTTGGGGAGAATTCATACGAACTATGGTATGGAATACCATATTCAATAAAACACTTCAAGGTATTTGGAAGCAAATTCTACATCAAAAGAAATGAAGACAACATAGGAAAAGTTTATTTCGGAGAAGGTGAAAGAATTATACTTGACTACTCCTCCAGGAGCAAAGGAAAAAAATGCTACAAAGTAATAATTTACAAGATCTTTGAAAGCATTGATGTGATAATCAATGAGTCATATCTACAAAAAAGAAGATAGGAACAATATGGAAAATTAGATGAATCAATCAGTTATAATCCCCAAGAGGAAGATCTAGAAGAACAAGAAGACCAAGAGGATGTTAAAATTATGAAATTGCGGTAAAATTCCACTTTGGAAAGCTCACATGATTGAGACATTGATTGCATTGAATTCCTCTTTTTTAGAGGACCAAAATCGACCTAAAGATCACCTCGTTTGGATAAGTAGAAGTTGGTTTTTGAATTTATGAATACACTCATGTATATTGGCTCACGTCGGCCCTATGCATATGTACAATTAGACAGGTCGACCTCAACATCAAGTGGACGCTCATGGAAGACTATAAATTAGAGAGACCTCAAGCTCATTTCGACACATTGATCAAGCCATATTCTCTTACCTTCTATTGTCTTAGTTCACACAAGTCTGATGGAGAAAGTTCGTACAAGGGTCCGAATCTACAGGGTTGAAGCTCACACGGATCTAGGGTTTTTGTTTCTCAATTGTTAGCTTGTAAATAAGAATTATTGGCCTCGGACGCACACACATAATGGACAAGGGTGCATCTGGGAAGCCTCATACGCTCACGCAACAACCTTAAGTGAGCATTTAGGGTTTGAGGTAGATATGAGGGTATTTGTCCCCAATTGCACGCATACAGTTCACCAGCGAGCATCCATGATCCAGGTCTGGGTGTGACAAAGGACCCTTCCAAGACCTTTTACTTTCATGATGTGTTAAATTTCATTTTTAAAAGAACATAAGTGAATACATCTGCATGTTGTAAAGAAGAGGAACATGTCAATCATCAACGCATGAAAACATAAGCCATTGATAACGGAGTTCGTCCAGGAGGGACTAAGTCTTCGGGCCCCAGTGTCAAGATAGTGTAGGCTGCTTCATTAAGTGTTGTCAATAATGATGATGTACATAGAGGGGATGTTGCAACCATACAAGGAAAATGCCCTCACGCAGGAGTGGCCCCAAGAGATGTTCCACTACAGGAACTCTAAGTCAAAAGGACTCCTATCAGTATGACACAAACTCATGCATGATGAGCATCTCGCCAACATGGCATAAAAGGGCTCTTAAAGCAAACATGCATGGTGACACATGAGTATGCCATCAACATACAACAAAGGGATCTCAAAACAAAATATGACAAATCCTAACAATAAGTACATCACAGAGATGATTCCGCATCACATCAAGCAAGAATCATGAAAATGAATAAGAAATAGGATCCCACATCAAGCATCAACAAGGACCTGTGCAACACAATGCATAATGAAGAAGTACATGAACACAACATATACCTCACAACCAAGGGCCATCTGAAGAAGTAGATGTCAAACAGCCGAAGTTGTTCGTGCCATCGATCTCATGGCATCGAATCACATGGAAATGGTTGCTCGCACATGAATGTTGACACCTGCATTCGACTTAGAAAATTGTATGAAGAATAGAATGAGAGAATGAGAAATCTAAATGCACCATCAAATTTGCGGTGTCGAATAGTGCAAAATCGACTGTCCAATTTCTGAATTCTGAAAAATTGAGAATCTGGGGCTCAAGGAATCTTTTAGATTCCCCCTCGATTCCTCAAAGATTCTACTCCATAGGTGGACTGGAAATATGCAACCCAAAAGGTGGTTCTAACCTCGCCATTGCAACCCCTACAAAAAACCATGAAAAATGACTGTAAACTTGACTATATTCCGACATGGAGAAAAATTACCTCCTCGGGAAAATTTCAAGGATCATGGTTCCGCTCCCTATTTTTGTAGCAATCATGGTTCCACCTGCATACTGAAAAATGGCCGAAAAATGTAGAACTTTCATGGAGACATGGACAATGCCATTGAATTCGTGGCATCGAAAAGTGCTGAAACCATATAAAATTTGTCAAAATTTGACAAAGTGAAAATTCACCCCTCCTGCAAAATATTGCCTCGAACTGTGTGCCAAGATTCTACCTCCTCTGTCTTGAAATTCGTGCCTGCTTCTGGTTCCTCCTCCATCCACGTCGCATTGATGAAATGAGGGTTATATGTAAAATTTCCGGCGGACGTAACCACATAGGTTGGTTGGCACAGTGGTAAAATGAGGCATTAGTTGAGAATGGGTTGGGTGGTCAAACCCCGCCCCTCCTATTTTTACCACATTATAGTTTTGTTTTTTAAATGAATTGAATTATGAATGGGGGGTCGGGTCCACATTGGGTGGCTCGCCCCCATAACCCCGTATCCATTTGGAGGCACATTAAGTGGTTTGGTTACGTATTAATGGGGAGTGTTTGGTTTTGGGGCCACCTGCTTGGGGGCCAACCATGTGGGTCGGGCAGGTTCGACCCCCGTCGGTCCCGTATTATGTGTTGTATGTATTTTGGGGTGTGGGTCGGGAACACTGGAGGTGGCCCGTGCCCACCCCATAATAGTGTACATAAATTTGGTTTGGGCAATGACAGTTGGAGGCCCGAGCCCGTAAAAATATATTTTTATGGTGTAAGGTTGTGCGAGGGCTGATAGGGGTGATGGTCCGTCCGCCAAATTTTTTTTTATTTTTGTTATGTGGGGATTTTGGGGGTGGCGGGGGTGGTGGCCTGCCACCATAATATTTTTTTATTTAAAAATAAGGTATTTTTTTCAATTCTTTAGCAAAATTAACGAGGCCACAATTTCAACTGATTTCGGGAGCTAGGTTTCATGCCTCAAGGTCAGTCAAATTGTAGGACACTTAAACCTAGGCCACAACCCAACTTTGACCAAAACTTTGACTGGCTCATTCTCCCTCATATGAGCTCAGATTTACGAACCATTCACACCACCACGATCAGTACGAAGAGATCTATGCTTTGGTCCTAGGTCGACATCATTCTAAACAATTTGATTTTCGAGTGTTCATAAGCCCTCTTTGTCCTGTGTGTCTCTGGAGCCACCTGGATCAATCCAGGATTGCCATAGGCACTCACATAACTCCTCCTCCATGCATCCAAGACTAAAATATGAAACTTTGGTACTTTGAATATTCTGCTTAGTGATAACAGTGTTCAGTAGTAGGCTATAGACAATGACAATACATTACAGTCCTCAAAATCAGGGTTTTGAATACAAGGATGTTTAGGTTCATTTCATGGATGTTCTAGTTCTTGTCAAGATATGGATCATTTTACTCGCTTTTGCTGAATCATTTGATGACAATCTATAAGAAGAAGAATTTGCAAGATCTCCCCATAGTGGGTTTTTCCCTAGTCTCTGACCAATCCCAGTGTCTCTATGAGTCCATGCTTTTCTTCTATTGTTCCTTTATGTTCCGTTGCATTGATGATGATGATATTATTCTTTCTACATAGTTGCATATGCTAATGAATAGTGATGTAAACATGAATAATTTTATGATGTTAAGGGGTGAACTTAATGTGTTAATGAATAAATGCAATTATCAAAGTAAAGCACAATTTATTCCTAATAAAATTTAACATTGTATCAAACTTGGGCTGAAGAAAAGCCATGGAGATCACCTCGATGATGACACCATTGATGAAAGCAAGAAGAGGATGGTGGATACCTAAAAGAATTATAGGGTTTGAAGAAAACCTTAGGCACCTTGATTATTAGGGTTTTATGAGGCTAGGTTTTTTATATAAACCCTGGTTTATGGAATCGATATGAGATATGAAACCTAGCATGGTCAATGTGAATATGCTCAAGAACTTATGAAATATTTGATGAATCCCTAGATGGGATAGTCCCAGGAGGCTTGGTTGGTTAATTGAAGGCAACATTGGTATGTGGAAAATGGACATTGATGGCTCTTTAAGGATGGAGAGGATCACCTCTCATTGAAGATAAGTATTTCTTGACCTATGATGCTTCCTACTTTTATTTAGACTTGTATGATTCCTACATGGGTATTTAAGCATATAGATATTTCTAACCTCCGTGATGATATGTCATAAGTGGATCCTTCTTGATGATCATTTGAAATGCAGGAAAGATGACTAGAGATGGAAAAGGTAAAGAGGCACTCTTTGAAAAGGTGACAAAGTGCTACAAGCTGCCTATGTATAATGAGAAGGTGCACAGGTATTTGAATACCACAAGCTATGAAGGGAATGCTACATTGAATGGATAGGTCAGCCCTAAGGTATGATGAGAATGCCTATGACTCATGAACATTATTTGGATTTATGTTTCCTATGATGAAATGGTACACCTGGTATTGAAATTTTGATCTTCTTTAAATGGGGATATTTGATCCTTATGGTATACTCGATGTTTGGCCAACATCTATATATTGGATATGTTGATCTCATAAAGAAGGCTAGCACCCTGAGATGATACTCTTGATACTTATCATGCATAAGTCATGATGGATTTCACATATAAGGATAGTTCATTGACCCTTTATAATGCTTGTGATGAACATGATGAAAATATGGGAAAAAGAGTTGAAGCTCTTTTTGTTTTGATAAAGTTCTATTGAATGACCTTACTTGATCATATTGATAATGATAAGCATGGTAACCTTGATGATATAGGTATAAATATGAGGTTTATATTCTATATCTTTTTACTAACTACGGTCATGGCTTGATGTGATGAGTAACTATGGCATATTGTAAAATTTATTGTCCAAACTTGATGGATTGACTTGATATTGTTACATCTGTCTGATACCCTAATCACTCGACTCTCATAACCTGATGAAGGATTGATGTCATGATGTTGATGACCATGATGGATATATGTTTGATTTTATGATTTAATAGATTTGTTGTTGCATGAATCTAGTATAGACAGGTTGATGACATGAAATAAGAAGAATGAAGTGGATTCCCATTCAGAGGGAAAATATCTCCTCAAGATTCTTTCTCATATTACCATTTTCATTATATGTATATTTTGTTTTATTGAAGTATGATTTATGGCAAAGGTTTGAACTAAGGTAAGATATTTTTATCCCACTCAAAGCCTCAATCGCACAGAAGAAAGGCTATAGGTGTGACTATATCCTCCTAGTTACATGGATGTAATCTCAAGGGTGAGAGCAAGGTTCTAAAGATAACTTCTGGGTTGGTCTTGCCAAAATCGCTCGCATATCATCTTGAAGAGTGTGATTGTGGGTCCTAGTTGCACAGAGGAAGGCCTATGAGTGTGACTCTACCTGCAGATCACATAAAAATGAAGTTTTGTGCATGAAGTAAGATGTTCACCTGGAGGATGCTAGTTCTACAGATGTGTACCAGATAACAGAAGGATATGAGAGTAGGGAAGTTTGAATGTTTACTATAATATGAATATGTAGAATGAACTTGTGTTTGCAGGTGGATGAAATACAGATATGTAATTGTTTTGGAAGTTTGTATTACAATATTTTGACATGATTTGGTTGATTGATATAGATGAGCAGTGTTGAGAGTTCTAACATGACTTATATTGGTATTTGATAATGGTTTTGTATTGGCCTTCTCATTCTTAGAAAATTGGTTGAAGTATTGACATTTGTATGATATATCCTTCGTATATTAATTTGCTTGTAGTAACATAAATGACTTGTATTATGATCATGAGAATGACTTAATGAAGTTTGATATTGTGTGATAATAGATGAAGTCAAGACTTGATATGAGCTCTATGTGTCACCTGGTATCACAACTTGAAAGTGTGATATTGATGATTTTGATATTAATTATGATCTACATTGGTTTATGAAAAGCTAAGAAATTTGGTTTGGTAAAGTGTTATGTTTGCATAGAGAATTGCATGAAGCAAGCTCCTCGATCCAGATATGTACGCATTCACTGTTATCTAGTGAAGCTAGGATGATGTGTTGATCCAAACCTCTAGTTCAGAAATGTCCCAAGGTATGACTTTGGTTTTGGTTTTATATACTGATGGTATAATCTTGACAGGTGATGAGCCTATGACGATCTAAGTAAGAGGGAGATGGATTCTAAAGCTCGAAATAATAAATAATGGAATGATGAATGCATTTCTGAAATTGGGAAAAGATAATCTATATTGCAAATCTATTGAAGAAGTATTGGAAAGAGGAAATGCAAATCCTTGGACACTCTCATTAAATTGGAAACTAACAATTGATTGAATAATTTTGAACATCCATCTGTGTATATACATGATATGCATAGAACTTGAGTCGGTTCATGATTGAGCCACTTCATACACATTGAGTTTCTGCCAAGAATCCTTTGAGATATTTGCATGATATGATCTATTCTTGGTCCGAGATATTATTCCTATGATATATGATTGTATGGATATGATGATGCTGATTGGGATCATTATTCATGAGATGAGAACATATGAGTTCTACCTGAGAGGTCTGTAGCATGACCGTGGTTGAGTACAATGTTGGTAACATGACTAGCTATGGAGCGGGATGAAGAAGCGTTTGAAGAGATGTTTGAAAAAGTTTTGAATATGACATGGATATATTGCGATGACTAGAGAGGCAGAGAATCCCATATGTATTGTTTGGACTGAGATATTTTCATATATTGAGAAAGTGCAGTTGTACGATAAAAGCCTTGGCTTGTGTTTGACACCTCCTTGAGAGGGAGGATGATTATTGTATCCCTTTTTTATTTATATGATTATTTATGTTCTAACATGATATTTGATTTGATTTCCTATATGAACAGGAGACAACTTCCACAAATACATGATGATTACCTTATACAAGTACAATGATATGAGTATGATGGGAGCTTCGTTGACCAAGGACACTGAGACAAGATCTTCCTCCCCTGTATGAGCTCCCAGGGTATGGAATTTAGATAGAGGGATCATGGGGTTGAGGGAACTCTAGAAAATAGGATATCACCCCCATATATTACCCATAGGGTTGGAGTAGTAGCTCACCCTATCTTAGTCTTTGCAGAGTATACCCCAGTTGGCATCATACTCACGAGTTGGGCTTGTTGGGATTATCCCTCCTCATCTGGCCAACAACTGACGAGGCTTGGAGGTGTGAGATCCTTACCTTTGGAAAGTCGAGTATCTCGTCCAAGCTAATATTATGATGAAGGTGTTATACCACATGACTATTGAGGGTAATTGTTGGGAAGATTGGTAGGAAATAGGATGGGTTGAGTAGTAACTCCCCTATATCACCTATTTATTGATACGGGGTCATAGTGGTAGCTCCCCCATTTCTGGGTTGAGTAGTAGCTCCTCGATGTGGTTCTAGGTTGATATATTCTCCTTGATGATATGCTCTTTAATGATGATACGAGTAGTAGCTCACTCACTAATATTCTGGGTAGTAGCCCATTGACTGATATTCTAGGTAGTAGCCTGTTGACAGGTATCCTGGGTAGTAGCCCATTGAAAGATATTTTGGGTAGTATACCATTAACATATATTCCAGGTAGTAGCCCATTGATAGATATTCCGAGTATTAGCCCGTCGATAGATATTTTTGGTAGTAGTCCACTGATGGATATTCTGGGTTGTAGCCCGATGAATAAAGGGTGGTATATTAAGCTCCCCTCTAGTGACAAATTCTTCTTCTTTTAGATTTGAGAATATTAAGCATATAAGCAAGAATAAGCAAGAGATGTGCATTGATGACTCGATATGGTGTTATAGACATTTTTGTGCCTAACAGCATGAAGCATGAAATGTCAATAATCTGAGGGATCCAAAGTCCCTAAACATGTTGTTCTTACCCTTAGAGGAACAAGGTCAGCAAACCACAGCACTGAAAATCAGTTCTCCACCTGAAAACACTCAAAAACAAGCTATTTCTGGATCATGTCAGCTGCTCCACTGAGCATCTGCGCTGAATGTCAACTGCTCCACTCTGTACCTGCGCTGAATGTCAAATCTAATGAAGGCTACCTGCGCTGGGCGAGATTGGCCAAGTGGCACAGTCATTCTGCAAGGTGTCAATTGCCCAGGAAGTTTCCAAACTGACACTTGGGTCAAGGAATTCGCCTTGTGATGAGTAAGAGGGTCTTGATCTCCAAGTGGAAGCAAGAATCTCCAAGTGGACTCAAGAACTGAAGATTAACTAAAGTGGGAGAGGACACTAGTCAGCTTCATGTCAGTCTCAAGCTGACTCATCCTTTCTCCAAATCTCCTATATATAGAGCTCTCTCATGAGGTCTAAGGAGGCTGGAATTTTGTGCAAGTAAGGAAGTGCTGTTGGTTTGTGTATAGAACTATTGGGTGATTGCTTTGAAGGAGGTGAAGAGGAGATTTCTTTCTGCTGGGAGGTGTTGCAGGATTGGGCCTATTATGGTTGTAACACTCTCAGAACTTTACTTCTTCCATTAATAAAGTATCTGAGGTTCTTCTATATGCATGTGTCTCTATGATGAATTGATGCTTGTATATTTGATTTATTCTAATCCTTGAATCAGTTATGGATGTATGCTTCTTGTAGTTTCCTTTCTTTGTGCTTTTACAGGATCTTTGTGTAGCTGGGCCGGTGAAAGAGCAAGGAGCTAGGAGCAAGCAGCAAGAGGGAAGATTGGATCAACCATTAGCGGAAGATAACGGTTAATGGATCCCTTTTCTCTTCTCTCTCTCATCTCATAAAGAAGTAATCTTAAATAGCTTTGTATTCAGTTGTTGCTGAGGTACTATCACCCTTAGAGTGGGATAGGGTCATTCCGTATTGGATACTTTTCCCAACAACAAATTGGCGACTCCGCTGGGGATCGTATCTTGTTGGTTGTTTGTGTTTTTTGCTATTCATTTCATAAACAAAGGGAGTACCGAATCGAACTGTGTTTGAATCATTCAAATACAAAGTAGAGGGCAGCTACTCTAGCTCAGTTTCTGGGCAATTTTATGATTTGAAGAGCTGATCCACAAGGACTCTAATAAGCTCTTAGTGATAGCTTTTCATCCTCCTTGTCATCCCTTAGTGTGTCCTTGACTGATAGCTTCTGATTTGAGCAAAAACTGTGAATTTTTGAGCAATCTGTGACCCGGAAACCACCAGAAACGAAAGTTTCGTTCTTCAGTGCAGGCTGTACAAAGGCTGTTTGCATTTCAGCGCAGTTCCCGAAGGGGCTACCTGTGCTGAAGGTCAAACAGGCAGTGTTCCACCTGCGCTGGACCAGTCCTGCCTTGTGCTGCTGGGGTTTCCTGCTGGTTCTTGCCTTGTTTTCACTCTTGTTTTTGCTGTTTGTTACCAGTCAGTGGGCCTATCTGAAACCAACTTTCCTTGTCACTATTCCGCCTCAGTTGTATAAAGAAACTGTGTTTGTTCTTTGTGTATTTCTTATGCATTTACAGTTTCCCATAACGAAAGTGAACTAGTCTTGCTGTGACCTCTTAGATCTAGACCTGTGATAAAGTGTCGTTTTGATCTTAAGAGTTAGTTCATTTGCTGTTCATAGTTGATTGAGCTTTTGCTTTCGTCATTTGGTTTGAGTTTATATATTTCTAGTGTCGAAACAAGTAAATCTCAAGGTGTCTTTTGATTTTGGACAAGCTTGTTTGCTTTCACTTGAAATTGAATTCAAAATTATACAACAGCTTTCTTTTTGCATTTCACCAACATTAAGAAAGAGAAAAGAAATACTTGCATTGTGCATATGCATTATGACAGCTTGCATGTCGATTTAGGAAAAAGTGCATTAGTGTGTGCTCTATGATCTGTGTGAAAAGGTGTTATCTTTCTTTTCCCTCAGTAGTTAAGGTTTTCAAAGTTGAAAGATTGAAAAGTTTGCTTATCATCTTAGACTGCATTTAGGAGTGTTACTATACATCTCGTGGTGATCCATAAAGGCAAACTGCTAAACAAGATCAACCTTAAAATAAATTGAATTTACATAACAACGCATTGAAACATAACGCAAACATCTAGAGGTCTAAGCTAGAGACGTGTTCCGGCGTCGTTAAACGTGATATCTTAGCGTTGAGTGGTTGGGTGATTCCTCCACGGTGAAGCGATAAGTATCAATACGGACTTGCGCTCCCACGTACCGTCGCGTATATATTGGGAGACCCCTATAGGAATAAAGCCTTTATCCAATAGGAAACCGTGTCGGCCGCCCTACTGATCGCAATGCAGTGAACACAGCATTCACGAAGATCGACCACTCGTACCGTAAAACATATTCTGTGGTTTTGCGAAAAGTTTGGCACACCCTCTGCCTAGAACTCCAGAGCAGTTTCTTTTGGCCTTTTTCAAACTCTATAACTGAAAAAGTCCATCCGAGCATTTGTCACTTCGGGCTCGTTAAAACATCGAAGGAGACTAGAGTCATCTTTAGCTTTTTCTCGACTCTTAAAAAGTGAAAAAGCAAGTTGTGTCTAAGCGTCGTTATAAAATTTATTTTAAACGGAACATAATCACCTCCTATTCCCGCGTTGATCTTAAGTCGAGAACATGGAACGCCCCAACCAAGGAACTCCACATGATGGAAATCCTAGTCCATTCTCCTCTTGGGGAGAAGTCGGTGCGCCCCACATGGCCACATTGTCGCTTCCAGGACTGACAATTGGCCTGCCTATTTGGCTTTTCTCAACTAATGTAGTTCAGACCACCATGGTTCCTGAACAGTCGAGTCAACAGTTAGATCAGTCTAGAGCTTCCCACCAGCCTTCTACTTCTTATAACTCTTCCTCTAATCCTCCATCTTCGCAAGGTGGGGCTGGCAAAAGCCAAGCTCCCATGGAGAAGAAGGAAAGGAAGAAGAAAGAGAAGAAGAAGAAGGAGCCTAAGGCAACTGGGGGCAAGCAAAAGACATCTGACAAAAACCCACACACAGCACAGACCCGGGCCTAAATCGCCATGTGTCATATGTAAAGGAGACCACTTCCATAGAGAATGTCCCTGTATTCCCCGGATACTAAGGGACTGGTCACCTCATTTGCACAATTCGGGAGCATCAACCTCTGATAGCCATGTTGATTGCTTACCGTCAACCAGCGAAAGTGAAGGTTCAAGACGAAGAGGGGGAGCAAGATCCCCCTGCAAACTGTGTGAAGGCGGTCACGCCATCCACCGTTGTCCCTTCTTAGACGAAGCGAAGAGAGTTTTGGAAGATCGCCCGGTTTCACCGGTAATACTTCCTCCTGGATACAAAAAACTCGTGCCAAGTCCTTTGTTGGTTGAAAATGCAGCTGGCCCGCTCAAGTGGTCAGCTGAAGCGTCAGTCATTGAAAATGAACCTACTGAATCCAGACCAGACGAAAGTCTAAAGGTCGATACGGCAGTTGACCCGGTTTTTCCTTCAGAGGTTTCATCCTCAAATGACACCGTCACTGAAGATTCATCTTCAAGTGACACCCTCACTGAAGAGAAAAAGGATGACACCATCCAGATTCTTTTCATCAACACAGATTCTGATGAGCATCAGGGGAATGCGCCCATTCCTTTATCGCAGGAAGGAACATCGTCAGGATCGTATCCGGCCGTGTATTCGGTCCCACCACCAAGCAACCTGGTTGTGTCCTTTGATTGGAACCAACTAGGCAGACCCCGGTTACCAGCCAGTATACCATTCAGAATCATAGTCCAAATCTACAGAATGGTAATGGCTGGAACTATCATTGATGAAGGGGCATCTGTGAGTATCCTTTCCTCTATTGCTTGGAAAGCACTGGGTTCCCCGGAGCTTTTGCCTGAGATAAGAAATCTCTCGGGTTTTGATAAAGGAACCAGTCGACCGTTAGGGATCCTCCCCAATGTGCCTGTTACATTGAAAGGGAAGACCGTTCAAATGAACGTGATGGTCGTTCAAGGACCCTTGGATTATAACCTACTCCTTGGACGAGACTGTATATATTGCATGGGAGCTATAGTCTCCTCACTCTTTAGAGTAATGTGTTTTCCACACGAAGGAAGAATGGTCAAGCTCGTAGACCAACTTTCATTTCCGGGATCACGCATCGCAAATAGTCAAATACCAACCCTCAATGGTCTTTTCACCCGAGAAATGTCTCCACCCCCAGTCCTCCTTCCCGATGAATGCGAGTGATTCGGAAAGATGGGACTGGAACCCAGGGGGCATGCATCCTGGTCTGCTTCGGGCAGAGGAAACCTTGGGTATAAAGTAGAATTTCCGCGGAAGAATATGACTAGTCCGTACCCCATCCGAAAGAAGGAAGAGGGGTTGTTCTGGAACAGGATTCTTTTGTCAAAGTTATGTGTTTGATGATTTTAGTCATTCACCTTTGTCTAAACAGGTAGGCTACCAAAGAAAGAGATTCTTTTGCGGCAGCAAATTGTAACCATCTTTGGGTAAAAGGCAAGCCTCACCCATTAAAACTAATGTTTTAGAGGATAAGTAGGGGCAGCCTCCAAAGAAAGAGATTCCTTTGCTGCAACAAATAGTAACCATCGTTGAGTAACCTAATGATAGACATCGCCAGAAAAAGAGTTTCATTTGCGGCAGCAAATAAAACCATTTTTTGGATAACCTGAAAGAGGCAAGCCTCACCCATCAAAACAAATGTTTTGAAGGATAAGTAGGGGCAGCCTTGAAATTGTACCTTATACCTGGGGGCATGCAAACCTTTTGGAGTGTAAGCAAAGAGCGGTCATTGATCGTTTCCTAACTTACATAAAGAAAGGATGTGGGGCAAAGGTCAAAATTTGCCAAAGAGCATAGCTTATGTGAGGTGCAAGCTCTATAAAAATTGGAATCTTGCAGGAGACATTTCTTATCTTATGACTGGTATATCGAGCAGTTTTAGCATAAAGTTCATGCTCGTTAAAAAATAAATAAAAGCAGTGAGCAATGTTTCCTCCAGAGTTTAAGCTCATTTTTATCTAAAAAAAGAACCTATCCCGGTAAATAACCTTTGTGATCGTAATTTTATCAGCCATAAAAAGCCTTGGTCGTGTTTGCACCCGCCACCTCCATCGTCATTTGGCCGATCGTTCACCTCCATATGATTGTTTACCCATTTTGAGGAACAGCTGCGAAGAGTGATTTCACCTAGCCATCCTTGTGACACTACCGTGATTGGAAAATTCCAACCTGTACCTGGAATCAGTTGCTATCCCTGTTTATCACTCGTTCCTCAAAAGACGAGTCTTCTTTGAGCTCTTTTCATCTGACTCGTAAAATATGAAAAGTTTGCCGAGTTTTGGCCTTCCAGCTCGTTAAAAGGACCGGAAGAGCTATCCCTCCTCTAGATTTTAATCTTTTTGGACCTGAGGGATTATTGCACAAAAAGGTCGAGCGCTTGTTTTATTCGGCTCGTTAAAGTAATCGAAAACTCATCCCTTCTGTATTGTTTTATACTTTTTCGGACTTAAGGGATTAGATGACGAAAAAGGAATTTTGGAGTTAGCTTTCTGTACCTTTTCAGACTCTCTAAAAATGAAAAGGACCGAGTTTTCTTTGTCGTTAGACTCGTTAAAATGATTAAATAGCGACAAACTTGTCTTTAGACGAGAGCGAGTTTCCCTATCGCTAGGCTCGTTAAAACATAGCGATGGGCTTGCCCGAAGGGCAGGTTATAGAACAAGCATATGTTATCCTCCTCAAGCTTGACAAAAATAAAGAGGTACTGGTCAGAAATGACTGGGGAAAAATTGGGAGAACCTCAAAGCTTTAATGGTAGCAAGTCGCTCTTGAACATGACACTTTGTCCTCCGTATCACATCGGGTTGGGTTGTTTCATTCACCGGTCTCATCACCATGGTCCTCGCCAAACCATCCACATTTGGGGTAATGCTACCGATCCATCACATCAGTGTCGTTATATGTTCAAGAGATGTTGTTCAGAAAGAGTCAACCGTGTCCCATCCACTGCCATACATTATCCTTCATCCACCCATGATCGCCACCCTGAATCATATTTCACAGATTGTTTTCACCTCCACTAAAATCGTTAACTCTGTTCCGTGTCACTGATGTGGGATTCATTAAGGCCCTCCTTTGACGGATCGCTTCTTGTCGACTTCAGCTCATTATCCGAGAAGTTGATCTAGGAACAACCCCCCCAGTACTTTGAAGCTTGCATGCCTCAATGGCAAGTTTCTCACTTCCGGCGACAGGTATACATCAATGACCTTCGACCAGAAGATTTTGCGTGGTGTTCGACGCCAAGTCCTTTATTCACACCACGTGAATTGTACTGCAGTACCTTGAGGGTCATTATCATTATTGGTGATTCCTCTCGCGCTTGTTAACGGTTTACATTATTGACCGGTAATCAAGCGATGTCTTTCCATGTTCGACTTCAGCGCAATTCTCACATGGATCGACTTGTACTTAGAGTGAAGATCGAACGAGTTTGAAGACCCCGGATCTAGTTTCATCCATCCGGGCTGCGATATATATATTCAGGATATAAAGACATTTGTTATGTACATCATTGCAGCAGATGATCATCCTACTCAAAGGATGATAATTTCAGCAGAGAATTATCAGTCTACCATCAGACGATCGTCTGTTCTATGTACCAAAATGAATTTATAAAGTTGAGCATGGGAATGCCCGCCTCAGCTAGATCATGAAAGCAGAATGAAAAATAATGTATTGTATTGTATTTTGTTACAGGGCACCTCTCAGCGATTGAATGAACTTCGGATCCTCCTGATAAAGCATTTCACCCGATAAACGACCTCATACTTTAGGGGGCAACTGTTATAGACATTTTTGTGCCTAACAGCATGAAGCATGAAATGTCAATAATCTGAGGGATCCAAAGTCCCTAAACATGTTGTTCTTACCCTTAGAGGAACAAGGTCAGCAAACCACAGCACTGAAAATCAGTTCTCCACCTGAAAAGACTCAAAAACAAGCTATTTCTGGATCATGTCAGCTGCTCCACTGAGCATCTGCGCTGAATGTCAACTGCTCCACTCTGTACCTGTGCTGAATGTCAAATCTAATGAAGGCTACCTGCGCTGGGCGAGATTGGCCAAGTGGCACAGTCATTCTGCAAGGTTTCAATTGCCCAGGAAGTTTCCAAACTGACACTTGGGTCAAGGAATTCGCCTTGTGATGAGTAAGAGGGTCTTGATCTCCAAGTGGAAGCAAGAATCTCCAAGTGGACTCAAGAACTGAAGATTAACTAAAGTGGGAGAGGACACTAGTCAGCTTCATGTCAGTCTCAAGCTGACTCATCCTTTCTCCAAATCTCCTATATATAGAGCTCTCTCATGAGGTCTAAGGAGGCTGGAATTTTGTGCAAGTAAGGAAGTGCTGTTGGTTTGTGTATAGAACTATTGGGTGATTGCTTTGAAGGAGGTGAAGAGGAGATTTCTTTCTGCTGGGAGGTGTTGCAGGATTGGGCCTATTATGGTTGTAACACTCTCAGAACTTTACTTCTTCCATTAATAAAGTATCTGAGGTTCTTCTATATGCATGTGTCTCTATGATGAATTGATGCTTGTATATTTGATTTATTCTAATCCTTGAATCAGTTATGGATGTATGCTTCTTGTAGTTTCCTTTCTTTGTGCTTTTACAGGATCTTTGTGTAGCTGGGCCGGTGAAAGAGCAAGGAGCTAGGAGCAAGCAGCAAGAGGGAAGATTGGATCAACCATTAGCGGAAGATAACGGTTAGTGGATCCCTTTTCTCTTCTCTCTCTCATCTCATAAAGAAGTAATCTTAAATAGCTTTGTATTCAGTTGTTGCTGAGGTACTATCACCCTTAGAGTGGGATAGGGTCATTCCGTATTGGATACTTTTCCCAACAACAAATTGGCGACTCCGCTGGGGATCGTATCTTGTTGGTTGTTTGTGTTTTTTGCTATTCATTTCATAAACAAAGGGAGTACCGAATCGAACTGTGTTTGAATCATTCAAATACAAAGTAGAGGGCAACTACTCTAGCTCAGTTTCTGGGCAATTTTATGATTTGAAGAGCTGATCCACAAGGACTCTAATAAGATCTTAGTGATAGCTTTTCATCCTCCTTGTCATCCCTTAGTGTGTCCTTGACTGATAGCTTCTGATTTGAGCAAAAACTGTGAATTTTTGAGCAATCTGTAACCCGGAAACCACCAGAAACGAAAGTTTCGTTCTTCAGTGCAGGCTGTACAAAGGCTGTTTGCATTTCAGCGCAGTTCTCGAAGGGGCTACCTGCACTGAAGGTCAAACAGGCAGTGTTCCACCTGCGCTGGACCAGTCCTGCCTTGTGTTGCTGGGGTTTCCTGCTGGTTCTTGCCTTTTTTTCACTCTTGTTTTTGCTGTTTGTTACCAGTCAGTGGGCCTATCTGAAACCAACTTTCCTTGTCACTATTCCACCTCAGTTGTATAAAGAAACTGTGTTTGTTCTTTGTGTATTTCTTATGCATTTACAGTTTCCCATAACGAAAGTGAACTAGTCTTGCTGTGACCTCTTAGATCTAGACCTGTGATAAAGTGTCGTTTTGATCTTAAGAGTTAGTTCATTTGCTGTTCATAGCTGATTGAGCTTTTGCTTTCGTCATTTGGTTTGAGTTTATATATTTCTAGTGTCGAAACAAGTAAATCTCAAGGTGTCTTTTGATTTTGGACAAGCTTGTTTGCTTTCACTTGAAATTGAATTCAAAATTGTACAACAGCTTTCTTTTTGCATTTCACCAACATTAAGAAAGAGAAAAGAAATACTTGCATTGTGCATATGCATTATGACAGCTTGCATGTCGATTTAGGAAAAAGTGCATTAGTGTGTGCTCTATGATCTGTGTGAAAAGGTGTTATCTTTATTTTCCCTCAGTAGTTAAGGTTTTCAAAGTTGAAAGATTGAAAAGTTTGCTTATCATCTTAGACTGCATTTAGGAGTGTTACTATACATCTCGTGGTGATCCATAAAGGCAAACTGCTAAACAAGATCAACCTTAAAATAAATTGAATTTACATAACAACGCATTGAAACATAACGCAAACATCTAGAGGTCTAAGCTAGAGACGTGTTCCGGCGTCGTTAAACGTGATATCTTAGCGTTGAGTGGTTGGGTGATTCCTCCACGGTGAAGCGATAAGTATCAATACGGACTTGCGCTCCCACATACCGTCGCGTATATATTGGGAGACCCCTATAGGAATAAAGCCTTTATCCAATAGGAAACCGTGTCGGCCGCCCTACTGATCGCAATGCAGTGAACACAGCATTCACGAAGATCGACCACTCGTACCGTAAAACGTATTCTGTGGTTTTGCGAAAAGTTTGGCACACCCTCTGCCTAGAACTCCAGAGCAGTTTCTTTTGGCCTTTTTCAAACTCTATAACTGAAAAAGTCCATCCGAGCATTTGTCACTTCGGGCTTGTTAAAACATCGAAGGAGACTAGAGTCATCTTTAGCTTTTTCTCGACTCTTAAAAAGTGAAAAAGCAAGTTGTGTCTAAGCGTCGTTATAAAATTTATTTTAAACGGAACATAATCACCTCCTATTCCCGCGTTGATCTTAAGTTGAGAACATGGAACGCCCCAACCAAGGAACTCCACATGATGGAAATCCTAGTCCATTATCCTCTTGGGGAGAAGTCGGTGCGCCCCACATGGCCACATTGTCGCTTCCAGGACTGACAATTGGCCTGCCTATTTGGCTTTTCTCAACTAATGTAATTCAGACCACCATGGTTCCTGAACAGTCGAGTCAACAGTTAGATCAGTCTAGAGCTGCCCACCAGCCTTCTACTTCTTATAACTCTTCCTCTAATCCTCCATCTTCGCAAGGTGGGGCTGGCAAAAGCCAAGCTCCCATGGAGAAGAAGGAAAGGAAGAAGAAAGAGAAGAAGAAGAAGGAGCCTAAGGCGACTGGGGGCAAGCAAAAGACATCTGACAAAAACCCACACACAGCACAGACCGGGCCTAAATCGCCATGTGTCATATGTAAAGGAGACCACTTCCATAGAGAATGTCCCTGTATTCCCCGGATACTAAGGGACTGGTCACCTCGTTTGCACAATTCGGGAGCATCAACCTCTGATAGCCATGTTGATTGCTTACCGTCAACTAGCGAAAGTGAAGGTTCAAGACGAAGAGGGGGAGCAAGATCCCCCTGCAAACTGTGTGAAGGCGGTCACACCATCCACCGTTGTCCCTTCTTAGACGAAGCGAAGAGAGTTTTGGAAGATCGCCCGGTTTCACCGGTAATACTTCCTCCTGGATACAAAAAACTCGTGCCAAGTCCTTCGTTGGTTGAAAATGCAGCTGGCCCGCTCAAGTGGTCAGCTGAAGCGTCAGTCATTGAAAATGAACCTACTGAATCCAGACCAGACGAAAGTCTAAAGGTCGATACGGCAGTTGACCCGGTTTTTCCTTCAGAGGTTTCATCCTCAAATGACACCGTCACTGAAGATTCATCTTCAAGTGACACCCTCACTGAAGAGAAAAAGGATGACACCATCCAGATTCTTTTCATCAACACAGATTCTGATGAGCATCAGGGGAATGCGCCCATTCCTTTATCGCAGGAAGGAACATCGTCAGGATCGTATCCGGCCGTGTATTCGGTCCCACCACCAAGCAACCTAGTTGTGTCCTTTGATTGGAACCAACTAGGCAGACCCCGGTTACCAGCCAGTATACCATTTAGAATCATAGTCCAAATCTACAGAATGGTAATGGCTGGAACTATCATTGATGAAGGGGCATCTGTGAGTATCCTTTCCTCTATTGCTTGGAAAGCACTGGGTTCCCCGGAGCTTTTGCCTGAGATAAGAAATCTCTCGGGTTTTGATAAAGGAACCAGTCGACCATTAGGGATCCTCCCCAATGTGCCTGTTACATTGAAAGGGAAGACCGTTCAAATGAACGTGATGGTCGTTCAAGGACCGTTGGATTATAACCTACTCCTTGGACGAGACTGTATATATTGCATGGGAGCTATAGTCTCCTCACTCTTTAGAGTAATGTGTTTTCCACACGAAGGAAGAATGGTCAAGCTCGTAGACCAACTTTCATTTCCGGGATCACGCATCGCAAATAGTCAAATACCAACCCTCAATGGTCTTTTCACCCAAGAAATGTCTCCACCCCCAGTCCTCCTTCCCGATGAATGCGAGTGATTCAGAAAGATGGGACTGGAACCCAGGGGGCATGCATCCTGGTCTGCTTCGGGCAGAGGAAACCTTGGGTATAAAGTAGAATTTCCGCGGAAGAATATGACTAGTCCGTACCCCGTCCGAAAGAAGGAAGAGGGGTTGTTCTGGAACAGGATTCTTTTGTCAAAGTTATGTTTTTGATGATTTTAGTCATTCACCTTTGTCTAAACAGGTAGGCTACCAAAGAAAGAGATTCTTTTGCGGCAGCAAATTGTAACCATCTTTGGGTAAAAGGCAAGCCTCACCCATTAAAACTAATGTTTTAGAGGATAAGTAGGGGCAGCCTCCAAAGAAAGAGATTCCTTTTCTGCAACAAATAGTAACCATCGTTGAGTAACCTAATGATAGACATCGCCAGAAAAAGATTTTCATTTGCGGCAGCAAATAAAACCATTTTTTGGATAACCTGAAAGAGGCAAGCCTCACCCATCAAAACAAATGTTTTGAAGGATAAGTAGGGGCAGCCTTGAAATTGTACTTTATACCTGGGGGCATGCAAACCTTTTGGAGTGTAAGCAAAGAGCGGTCATTGATCGTTTCCTAACTTACATAAAGAAAGGATGTGGGGCAAAGGTCAAAATTTGCCAAAGAGCATAGCTTATGTGAGGTGCAAGCTCTATAAAAATTGGAATCTTGCAAGATACATTTCTTATCTTATGACTGGTATATCGAGCAGTTTTAGCATAAAGTTCATGCTCGTTAAAAAATAAACGCAAGATCCGAGCAGTTTTAACGCGGTCTTCATGCTCGTTAAAAAATAAATAAAAGCAGTGAGCAATGTTTCCTCCAGAGTTTAAGCTCATTTTTAACTAAAAAAAGAACCTATCCCGGTAAATAACCTTTGTGATCGTAATTTTATCAGCCATAAAAAGCCTTGGTCGTGTTTGCACCCGCCACCTCCACCGTCATTTGGCCAATCGTTCACCTCCATATGATTGTTTACCCATTTTGAGGAACAGCTGCGAAGAGTGATTTCACCTAGCCATCCTTGTGACACTGCCGTGATTGGAAAATTCCAACCTATACCTGGAATCAGTTGCTATCCCTGTTTATCACTCGTTCCTCAAAAGACGAGTCTTCTTTGAGCTCTTTTCATCTGACTCGTAAAATATGAAAATTTTGCCGAGTTTTGGCCTTCCAGCTCGTTAAAAGGACCGGAAGAGCTATCCCTCCTCTAGATTTTAAGCTTTTTGGACCTGAGGGATTATTGCACAAAAAGGTCGAGCGCTTGTTTTATTCGGCTCGTTAAAGTAATCGAAAACTCATCCCTTCTGTATTATTTTATACTTTTTCGGACTTAAGGGATTAGATGACGAAAAAGGAATTTTGGAGTTAGCTTTCTGTACCTTTTCAGACTCTCTAAAAATGAAAAGGACCGAGTTTTCTTTGTCGTTAGACTCGTTAAAATGATTAAATAGCGACAAACTTGTCTTTAGACGAGAGCGAGTTTCCCTATCGCTAGGCTCGTTAAAACATAGCGATGGGCTTGCCCGAAGGGCAGGTTATAGAACAAGCATATGTTATCCTCCTCAAGCTTGACAAAAATAAAGAGGTACTGGTCAGAAATGACTGGGGAAAAATTGGGAGAACCTCAAAGCTTTAATGGTAGCAAGTCGCTCTTGAACATGACACTTTGTCCTCCGTATCACATCGGGTTGGGTTGTTTCATTCACCGGTCTCATCACCATGGTCCTCGCCAAACCATCCACATTTGGGGTAATGCTACCGATCCATCACATCAGTGTCGTTATATGTTCAAGAGATGTTGTTCAGAAAGAGTCAACCGTGTCCCATCCACTGCCATACATTATCCTTCATCCACCCATGATCGCCACCCTGAATCATATTTCACAGATTGTTTTCACCTCCACTAAAATCGTTAACTCCGTTCCGTGTCACTGATGTGGGATTCATTAAGGCCCTCCTTTGACGGATCGCTTCTTGTCGACTTCAGCTCATTATCCGAGAAGTTGATCTAGGAACAACCCCCCCAGTACTTTGAAGATTGCATGCCTCAATGGCAAGTTTCTCACTTCCGGCGACATGTATACATCAATGACCTTCGACCAGAAGATTTTGCGTGGTGTTCGACGCCAAGTCCTTTATTCACACCACGTGAATTGTACTGCAATACCTTGAGGGTCATTATCATTATTGGTGATTCCTCTCGCGCTTGTTAACGGTTTACATTATTGACCGGTAATCAAGCGATGTCTTTCCATGTTCGACTTCAGCGCAATTCTCACATGGATCGACTTGTACTTATAGTGAAGATCGAACGAGTTTGAAGACCCCGGATCTAGTTTCATCCATCAGGGCTGCGATATATATATTCAGGATATAAAGACATTTGTTATGTACATCATTGCAGCAGATGATCATCCTACTCAAAGGATGATAATTTCAGCAGAGAATTATCAGTCTACCATCAGACGATCGTCTGTTCTATGTACCAAAATGAATTTATAAAGCTGAGCATGGGAATGCCCGCCTCAGCTAGATCATGAAAGCAGAATGAAAAATAATGTATTGTATTGTATTTTGTTACAGGGCACCTCTCAGCGATTGAATGAACTTCGGATCCTCCTGATAAAGCATTTCACCCGATAAACGACCTCATACTTTAGGGGGCAACTGTTATAGACATTTTTGTGCCTAACAGCATGAAGCATGAAATGTCAATAATCTGAGGGATCCAAAGTCCCTAAACATGTTGTTCTTACCCTTAGAGGAACAAGGTCAGCAAACCACAGCACTGAAAATCAGTTCTCCACCTGAAAACACTCAAAAACAAGCTATTTCTGGATCATGTCAGCTGCTCCACTGAGCATCTGCACTGAATGTCAACTGCTCCACTCTGTACCTGCGCTGAATGTCAAATCTAATGAAGGCTACCTGCGCTGGGCGAGATTGGCCAAGTGGCACAGTCATTCTGCAAGGTGTCAATTGCCCAGGAAGTTTCCAAACTGACACTTGGGTCAAGGAATTCGCCTTGTGATGAGTAAGAGGGTCTTGATCTCCAAGTGGAAGCAAGAATCTCCAAGTGGACTCAAGAACTGAAGATTAACTAAAGTGGGAGAGGACACTAGTCAGCTTCATGTCAGTCTCAAGCTGACTCATCCTTTCTCCAAATCTCCTATATATAGAGCTCTCTCATGAGGTCTAAGGAGGCTGGAATTTTGTGCAAGTAAGGAAGTGCTGTTGGTTTGTGTATAGAACTATTGGGTGATTGCTTTGAAGGAGGTGAAGAGGAGATTTCTTTCTGCTGGGAGGTGTTGCAGGATTGGGCCTATTATGGTTGTAACACTCTCAGAACTTTACTTCTTCCATTAATAAAGTATCTGAGGTTCTTCTATATGCATGTGTCTCTATGATGAATTGATGCTTGTATATTTGATTTATTCTAATCCTTGAATCAGTTATGGATGTATGCTTCTTGTAGTTTCCTTTCTTTGTGCTTTTACAGGATCTTTGTGTAGCTGGGCCGGTGAAAGAGCAAGGAGCTAGGAGCAAGCAGCAAGAGGGAAGATTGGATCAACCATTAGCGGAAGATAACGGTTAGTGGATCCCTTTTCTCTTCTCTCTCTCATCTCATAAAGAAGTAATCTTAAATAGCTTTGTATTCAATTGTTGCTGAGGTACTATCACCCTTAGAGTGGGATAGGGTCATTCCGTATTGGATACTTTTCCCAACAACATATGGTGAGATACTTGAGATGAGATGTATGAAGACAGGAAGTCATGTTGTTCAATGGTCAGATATTAGCAAGTGGAATTCTCCCTAGTTGAGAGGGAGTGTTAAAATTATGCAATTTCAGTCAAATTCTACTTTGTACAGCTCACATGATGGAGATAATGATTGCATTGAATTCCTATTTTCTAGAGGACCAAAATAGACCTAAAGATCATCTCGTTTGGATAAGAAGAAGTTGGTTTTTGAATTTATGAATCCACTCATGTATATTGGATTAGTTTGGCCCTATACATACATACAATTAGAAAGGTCGGCTTCAACATCTAATGGACCCTCATGAAAGCCTATAAATAGAAGAGACCTCAAGCTCATTTGGAAACATTGGTCAAGCCATATTCTCTTCTCTTCTATTGCCTTGGTTCATACAGGTTTGACAGAGAAAGTTCGCACAAGGGTCTGAAACTACAGGGCTAAAGCTCGCACAGATCTAGGGTTTCTGTTTATCGATTGCTGGCTCATAACTAATAATTATTGTCCCTAGAGGCACACACATATTGGTCAAGGGTGCATCTAGGAAGCCTCAAACGCTCGCATAACAGCCTAAGGGAGTAACTAGGGTTTCTAAAGCAGATTTGGCAGTCTGTTCCTTGGAAGAACACTCAAAGAGGTCAAGGGTGCTTTTGGGAAGCCTCAGATGCTCACACAGTATCCTGAAGGGTGTGCCTCAGGGTTTGAGGTAGATATGAGTGTATTTGTCCCCAGTCACACACATGCAGTTCACCAAGGAGTGTTCAAGGCTGATATAGTCGCTTGCACAACTCCTCCTCCATGTGTTTGGGACTAAAAGATGAAACTTCAGTACTCTGAAGATTCCTCTCAGTGACAAAAATGTTCAACATTAGGATAAAGACAATGAAAATACATTACAGTCCTCATAATCAAGGTTTTGAATACAAGCATGTTTAGGTTCATTTCATGGATGTTCTAGTTGTTGTTAAGATATGGATCATTGTACTCTCTTTTGCTTAATCATTTGATGAAAATCTATAAGAAGAAGAATTTGCAAGGGTTTTCCCCATAGTGAGTTTTTCCCTGGTCTCCGACTAATCCTGGTGTCTCTATGTGTGCATGCTTTTCTTCTATTTTTCCTTTATGTTTTGCTACATTGATGATGATGATGATATTGTACTTTCTACATAGTTTCATATGCTGATGAATAATGATGTAAATTTGAATAATGTCATGATATTAAGGGGTGAAATTAATGTGTTAATGAAGAAATGCAATTATCATAGCAAATAACAATATAACCCTACGAAAATTTAACATAGGAGGAATAAGAAAGATCTAATTCACAAGACCAAAGATAACATCAAGGTATGTTCAGAAACATTATCATGAGATCAAATTTTTGGTAATAAAGAAACAAGGGTTCAAATTAGAAGTAAATTCAAAGGCACATCTAGTCATACAAATTTTGCACTCTTACCCACAATAGAACCAAGATATTTTGCTCAAGATAATCAAAATTGGTTTAATGACATGATAGAAGAACTTGGTACCAAGTGGGTTTTCAAGAATAAATTGAATAAGGATGGTCAAGTTTTCAGGAATGAATCTGGATTAGTGTGCAAAGGGTATGCACAAGCAGGTGTAGACTTTGAAGAAACCTTTGCTTCAGTTGATAGACTTGAAGAAATCAGAATTTTCTTTGCTTTTACATGTCATAGAAAGTTGAAAGTCTATCAATTGGATGTCAAACCAACTTTTTTGAATGGACAGTTAGAAGAAGCATATGTGGAACAACTTGAAGGTTTCCAATTGTCTGATAATACAAATCATTTTTGAAAATTGAAGGTCCTCTATGGACTTAAAGAATCCCTTGGCGCATGGTATTACATAATTGACAAGTATCTACAATAATCAAGATTTAAAAAGGGAATAACAAATAGTAATATTTATTTAAAATCTAAGAATGATAATTTGATGATTATTGTTGTTTATGTAGATATAATTTTTGGTAGTGATGTTGATTTAATGATTCAAAGTTTGGTAGCTAATATGCAGAACGAATTTGAAATGTATATTATGGGGGAATTGTCATTTTCCCTTGGATTATAGGTTCATCAATCAGAAAAAGGTATTTTTATTTCTTAAACTAAATGTCTTAAAGAAAATTTAAGGAAATTTGTCATGGATAACTGATCTGGATTTAAACAGGAACGCAATAAATTACAGAGATAACCATAAACACTGAGATGCAGCGGAAATAATACTTCATTTCATTAATGTAAAATACTGAAATATGCTTACAAACAATAATGGAAATAAACCATCTAGGGTGATGGTAGCTTATCTCTGAAAAGAGATGTGGCGGCTATATGCCTCTGAACTCTGTTATAATGAGGCTCGAATGCCTATTTACTATTGAGAAACAACAGAAAACCATTAACATCCCAAAACCTAACCCTAGAAGATGAAACACCAAATTATGGGCCCCGTTTGGGTAAATTGGTACATCAATTTCCCGGGGTCATAACTTTGGCACCTGATCTCCGTTTGACACGTACAATAGCTCGTTAGAAAGATCTATCCGAGAACTATAACTTTGGGAAGACCAACATTGGTTCATGGAACCATGTTGCCCCCAGATTTCCCAAAAAACATCGTTTAGGGCCTCAAAATGGCTCTGGAAGTTCAGGACCCGAAAAACTGCTAAAAATAGTAAATTGTGCTACAATTACGAAAACTAAAAAACTGAAAGAGATAATTATGGGGGTCGAAATGGGATAGGTGGGTAGCCACCAACATCCATCTGGATCATTCCTACCCCCTTAGGAAGCAATGGTCCCCATTGCTTTGAGTTCCTCCCTGAGATGAGGAAGCTTCTGGTTGAGCTGAGTCTACGGTGAGCTGTTCTGCAATCTCTGATGTCCAGTAATGGTGGGAAGTATGGTCGATGACGGTCCACATTGAACACCCAGTGCAAGTGAAGGAATGGAGGAATGTTGTTCTCCAAAGCATTGTTTCCCATAACCTTGGTAATGCTGTAAGGACCATGTCGGAGTGGTCGGAGCATCTTATGGGCTCTTGTAAGGCGTTCTTTCTACAGATGCAACCAGACTTTGTTGCCCACCTGAAATTTGTGTGGTACCCCTATGGGTGAAGAGAAGTTGTTCCTGTGTTCTGTCATGATGGTATCCCTTTGTTGTTTTTGCTGCATGGAGGAACCCTTCGCGGGGGTCATGGATGTGGTGACGATCTTCCCCTTACTTTGGGAGCGAATCAGACAGAAAATGAATTTCCTAGTCTGGGAGATGAGCTTGCTGCCTTTCTTAGTAGAGATCAAAGAGGTGGCGGTAGGTGGGGCTACCTCTGGTATCCTGTATAACGAATTATCCAAAGAAATAATGACAACGCAAGGCCTTGACTCATACACAACATGCTGCCTCCACAAGTATGGCTAGCCTAATAATACATCACAAACATCCAGAGGTGTAACATCACACAATACCTCATCTGTGAAGGGCTTGATGATGTAGGGAAGGCGACACTGCTAGCGAACTTTGGGATCTCATCTTTCATGAAGCCACCCGATACTGTACGGTTGCGGGTGTGGTGTAGTCGGCAGGCCCAACTGCTTCATGACCTCTGCTGAAATGAGGTTCTTTTGGTTCCCAATGTCAACAATGAATTGCAGCAGGGAACCCTTCACCCACATTTGTGAGTGGAAAAGTCTCTCCCCCTCCTCTGGATCTTCGGGCTCATTCTTCTAGATCTTGGCAGTGGCAACAATGGCTCTGGGCTCCACATCAATGATCTGCTTCCCTTTACCATTTCCCTTGTCCAGTTCTGACTCAAGGTCGGAACATGCATCTGATTCGGAAGCTTTCAACTCGGCCACTAGCGACTGCTTGGTCCGACACTCACTTGTGTTATGAGTGGGACTCTTGTGGAACTCACACCACTTTCCTATGTCCTTCTTCGACTTCATGGTGTTGTTCTTTTCTTGCGGCTTCGACAAGTTGTCTCGGGTCACCCCACCTTGGCCTTGTCCTTTGGTCTTCGGATTTGCAGATCCAAAGTATCGCTTCTTCTCTTTGAGATTTTGCTCGATTTTGATAGCATATCGGTACGTCGTGCCGAGCGAGGAGATGTTAAGGAACTCCATCTCTTCCTTGATGTATCTATGTAGGCAGCCGTGGTATTTGAGTACCAAATGCAACTTAGAGTCCTTGATACCCAACTGTGTGGGAAGGGTATGAAAATGTTTGTGAACTCTGGCACACCTTGGTCCCTTCCCTGCTACAGTGTGGTCCATTTGATGTATTTGTCCTCATAGCTTTTGACAGGGTAGTACTACTCCTTGATGGCATCCCGAAGTGAATCCCAAGTGGGGGCGGCCGAAAATAGTGAGCCCGTACTTTCATTCTTCTACTCGCAGTAGGTTTCCCACCTGACCTTGACGTGGGGGGTTGCTTTGAGAAGAGTGAAAACAACTTTTCCTGACTCGAAAATTCATGAACAGAAAAATAACCCTCTAGTAGATTTAACCATTTATCTACGACATCTGCGTCTATCTGAACCTCAAATATGGGGATTTCAAAATTAACTTGTACCTTAAAGGGCGTGGCATTTCCAGAGTAGCTGTTGGAAGTCGATGCGTCGACTCTGAGTAACCACTGAAGGATTTAGGCAAAGTTGTCCATCATCACGTTCCTTTGTCGCTCGAGGGCTTCTTCGAGCAATATTTTGATAGGATCTCCTGCCCCCTTGTCTTTCTTCTCATCCGCCATGGGAGGCCGTTGGGATTTGTGAGGCTGGTCTTTCAAAGGTTCGACCAGTTCAAGCCCTAACTCCTTATATCTCGACCTCGTTGGGGACATGCATAGAAAAACAGAGAAAAAGTAGACTGCTCTGATACCACTGATCCAGATTTAAACAGGAATGCAATAAATTATAGAGATAACCATAAACACAGGGATGTAGTGGAAATAACACTTCATTTCATTAATGTAAAATACTGAAATATGCTTACAAACAGTAATGGAAATAAACTAGCTAGGGCGATGGTAGCTTATCTCTGAGAAGAGATGTGATGGCTACATGCCTTTGAATTCTGTTACAATGAGGTTCAAAGGCCCATTTATTGTTGAGAAACAATGCAAAACCCTTAACATCCCAAAACCTAACCCTAGAAGATGAAATGCCAAATTGTGGGAACTGTTTGGGTAAATTGGTACATCAATTTCCTGGGGTCGTAACTTTGGCACCCTATCTCCGTTTGACACATACAATAGCTCGTTAGAAAGATCTATTCGAGAACTATAGCTTTGGGAAGAGAAACATCGGTCCGGACCCATGTTGCTCCTAGATTTCCCAAAATACGTCGTTTAGGGCCTCAAAACGGCTCCGGAAGTTCAGGACTCGAAAAATTGCTAAAAGTAGTAAATTGTGCTACAATTACAGAAATTGAAAATTGAAAGAGACAGTTGTGGGGGTCCAAATGGGATAGGTGGGTGGCCACCAACATCCACTTGGATCAATAACTATGAACCTATGAGCACACCCATGGTTACAGGTTGTAAAGTCAACAAGTATGATGAATCTCCAAAGGTAGAACAAACAGTGTAAAAGTTTATGATTGGTAGTTTACTTTAACTAACATCCTCAAGAATAGACATTATGCAAGCAGTAGGATTAGTGAGAATATTTCAATCAAATATAAATGAAACTCATGTTAATGTAGTGAAGAGGATATTTAGGTACTTGCAAAGGGACCATAGATTTTGGCTTATGGTATTCAAGAGGCACAAAATTCACTCTCAAAGCTTTTACAGATGTAGATTGGGTTTTGTTGTCGTGCAACAATGACCCTCCAAATTTTTTGCATGTGTCAATATTGGAGCCTACAATGATTGTCGCTTCAAGCCCCCTTGAGCCGTCAAATTATTTGATTTGTTATCTATGTGTTTTCTCCTAGTGTAGCATCCTCCTAAGTTAATATTTCCTAAGCTTTATCACTTAACCACTAGAAGCACTTGAGTTAGTTAGCCCATGGTTAGGTGAACTCATGATATTTCTTGACTTATAAACTTGCCTTATCACCATGCGCACACTCTAAAAACACTCAAAAGCATGAAAAATCAAAGAAAAGAAAGAAGAAAACTTAGAAAAGAAAAGGTGCACTCCAAGTTGGTGAAGACATGCACTCAAATTGAGCGCACTCCTTCGGGTCGAAGAAGTGTGCCCTCCTTGACATCACTCTTTCATGCTGAAGAAGTGTACACTCCATGAATGCACTCCTTCATGATGAAGACATGCACCCTTTATGGATCCATGCATGTGTCAATATGTTTCTCCTACAAGATAGGAGCCCATTAACTTCCCTTAACTAATACTTTCATGCAACAATAAGTAGTACTCATGCATGAATCAATTTTGCATGTAAAATTCTTAAAATCAAATCAATTAATCATTCTTCTTGCATAATCATTCCATATAATTTGGGTGCATAGCTGGGAATGAAGAGTATATTCATCAACCAGTGCAACAAGTAAGTTTTGAATGTCAAATCTCTTCATTGTCTTTCATGATTTCACTGCCAAACCTTACTTTTCTTGTTGTTGATCCTTTGTTTTTCAGGTTTTTTGTTGGCATTTATGTTGAATCTTCATGTCAAGTTTTAATCCGTTTTCGCATGCAGAAACTCTTCACATTCTTGAAACCTTTCATCTTACACCTTGAATACGAAAACAACTATAAATCCTTGCAGATATTTCTTTTCATCATATTAGCATCAAATATTATTGTTCAAACTTTTTTCTAAGCCTCCAATAGGTAGAGCACTTCTTGAACTTGAAGCCCTATCAGCCTCAAAAACTATGCCATGTTTCATCAAGTTTTCCTCTAAAGCACACTTCTTCACCACGAAGAATTTCACCCTCTCTTGAGAGCATAAGCACATCATGAAGGCACGAAGCATATTCCTTCAACCCTTTGGCATGCAAAAGTGTCCCCTCCTTTGTCTTGAGTGCATAGGCACGTTGTGAGGGCCCGAAGACTTGTCAAACTCTTCTTTGTCCCTTAAGAGTGTGCCAATGCGCCCTCCATGTCTACTTGAGCGCATGAGTGTATAGAGAATACCCAAAGGTCCATCATCCCATCCCTTTAACCCTTTGGGGTGGAAGAGTGCATCCTAGAGGTTTTTCTCCACTTTCTTGGGGTCATGAGTGCACTACAAAGCGTTGAATGACCCTATATGTCCCTTCACTCTTTGAAAGTGTGCCCTCCTACTTTGCATGCTCATTTTTCCATGCATGCAAGTGATTTTGTTTTTTTGTTCATATTTTTTTATTGTTCTATCATTTGTGATGCCTATTTGTACACCATTTACAAGTATTGCTACATAAGCAAGTTGATTTAAGCTAATATTGTCACTATGAGTGTGTGTCCCCAAATAGGCGCTCATGCTACAAGTATCTCCACTCTATCATATTTTTCCTTGCAAAGTAGCCTCCAAAGAAATTTCAAAAGAAAGAATTGATGAACCTGTAGAAGTTACAAAGCCAAATATTCCCACATATGCAGATACACAGTTCTTTATTAATAAGGATACAAAGGTCACATGGAGCAATATTTACAACAGATTCTTGCAGGAAAGTTTTGCTGAGGACTTAGAATATTTGCATGCATACATCAACATCAAGAAGTCTAATATGCACAAGATTGCATGTAGATTCCCAGTCATGCCATGTGTAGAAGTGATTGAATGGATCATTACACATATATATGACTCTCACCTTGTGCTACACAGTGAGAGTGGTAGTTAGCTCGCCACCTATTTTGGTGAAGATATGCAAACTTATTATAAGATGCTCAAGCCCAACGAATATGAAAATGACAAATTCTACACAAGATGGGAAACCATCGACACTAGTAACGTTATCAATCATGGTGTCAAGAGCTTGTCAAGTTTCACCATCACCCATCCACAGTGTATCTGAAAAATATTCTTAGAGATGTATATCAGTACTTGATAGCCATGTATTGTTAGTTGTATGGGCATAAAAATGTTGAGGTTTTCAAAGAGAATTGGATATACATGCTCAATATAGTGGTGACACATGGTAGAAATTTCAAATAGGCTGATATCCTATAATTTGAGTTGCAACATCAGGTGGGGCAAGAAAAAGCATCTTTACAGGTGAACCAATCACCAAAATTATACATGTCTACATTTCTCTTAGATGGAATATATGCACAGTATGTGTTCTCAGGAATGAAGTGGAACTAGACCCTTGAAGATAATTTCATATCTTACTTCCATTGTAGAGTGTTATCAGAAACAATCTTTAAAGGCGTATATGAAATATTGGTTGAACACTTCTTTGCAGTTATCTTTCACATGATATTTGAGATCGATCATTCTTGCATGATCGATCAGGTAAAGGTGTCACTTTGAGATATCTTGGATCGGTTTGTAGCTCTTTAGGGTACATACATCAGGTGCTCTGGTTGTTAGATATTCCCTCGTCTTATGCCATGATATGTGACCAACAAGGTGGTCATGCAAGAAGTCACAAATCAACTGGACAAGGGATTTTCATGAATTCTTCAAAGAAGGAAGAAATCCCATTGCCCTATCTTTCCTTTGAGGATCAGACTGTTCGAGTTAAGGAGCCACAAGGAGAAAACAATATAGATATAGGAGCTAGATTGCCTACATTTTTCTACTAAATATTTCCATGGATATCATCCCAGGAGAATTTCCAGGCAACATTATCAAAGTATTGATCACAATACAAGGTACTCATCAATGTCCACAATAGAAGATGAGAAGATAAAGAATTGGCACGACGCCAATATGAAGACACATACAAAAATTGAGACCATTTCACCCCATGATCCACCAACTCAAGGCTTTAAAGTGCAAGAGGAGGAGGAGAAAAAACATCAAGCAGATAAAGTAGCTCCCAAAAAAAGGATCAAGTATTCCTTAATAGGTGAGAGTAGAAAGAAATCAAAAGTCGATCCTTTAAAATTAGGAGCTATTCAAGTAGAGTAGGAGAGGGGAGAAGTAGAAGAAGAAGAGAGGAAAAGTCAGAAGGATGATTTTTTGGGGAATAAATAAGAAGAAAAAGAAGAAGAGAAGAGGAGGATAGAAGAAGAACAACAGAGGTAGTCCCAAGAGGAGGAAGAAACACAGAGATTGGAAGAAGAAAAATTGAATCAAGAGCTAGAAGAGGAACAGTTCGAGGAAGAATATGCCATCCAACCAATGGAGGAAGAGCTAGATACTCTAGGATAACATCCTATCACAGGTGATCATCTTCCATTTGGAGAGATGGGGATCACACCTCTACCAGCAGACAGATTCATGGATGTATGTAGTGTAACATTCGATCAACTAAAGAAGAGGATCATGCAATAGAGGCATAGATATTTCTCAAAGGATCCTAAAAATCCAGTCGCAGTGTCTATAGTGAAGGTGATAATTGCCAACACCAGAAGGAATTCAAGGGAACTCATGGTGGAAAATGTTGCATTTGCTACAATGAAACAAGATAAATTTGAGTACTTGTTGAATGAGAATTTCAGGTTGAGAAGAGAACTTGTTGCAGTGAAGAAACAGGTGGAACATATTGTGGAAGAGAATCCACGACTGTCATCACAAAATTTGAACACCGCAAAATGGAATTCAACAATGCAAGAAGATATGGGGCCAATGGAGGACACCGTGATGCAACTATATGATGAGATGATACTTATACATCAAGTCATGGCTCCTCTCATTGGCATTCAAAAGAACACAAAGGAAGTGGTGAAACTTCTAATGATAGTAAATAGAGAAGTTGATCAGATGTAGGAGTGGAATGTCAAATATTTGGATGCTTTGCAACATTTGGAAAAGAAGGACACGGTTGTTGCAGAAGTAGATAGATTTCATTTGAGACTCCACCTAGAGAATTACTCACATCTTGGAGCACAATTGGTTAGCACTATGGCTGCATATAATCAACTACATAATGGGTTTGAGTCTCTAACACAGAAGCATGGGATGCCCACCATCGGATCTCTTGAAGCAATTAGAAGAAAATAAGTCATCTTCCAAGAGATCAAATAATATATTGAACACATCAAATAGGAAATAGAACAGAAAGGCTTGTAGGTAACCAAAGAAATTATTCTAGAATATGCCTTTGCACCAATCAAGTCTCATATGAATATTTCATGGTTGTGGAATAATGTACAGTCAAGCTCCAAGAACATATTGACAAAGGCACTGGGGGTGAAGATGCGGTACAAAGGGCACTCACCAATTTGGGTCAAAGCCATAACATAGGAGTTTAGAGCGTGGCACACTTACATTACAATTGAACTCCATGAATATGAAAATGATTTATCCATTTGATGAGTTTTGTCCCATTGTTAGTTTTGTCTTATTAGGCCACCGTCTCATTCAAAAATTGTCTTATTTAATAATTTATGTAATGAAGTCCAAGGGACACATGTGGAATGTGAAAATCCACATATTGGAATGTAATGAGTCATGTATAGAATATGAATAATCATAAAATTAAAAGAGTCATGAGGAAGCTCAAAGGTCATTGTCAATTGCTATAAATAACTACTTATAACTCAAAAAAGGGGCTTTTGGAAGGCTTAGATTCTAGAGGTCTTGCCTTGGATTCTCTTGTAAGAAATAAGAGATAGATCATTGTTTAGAGAAGCAAGTTGTGGCTTCATGTTCCACTATTGGATACAATGTTTCATTCATGTAACATTGTACCTGGGATCTTACACTTTTAATCAGAAGCTCAGTGAGGCAACATTTCTTCATACATATATCATAGATGTAGTTAGACTATTCTAGTTATGTTTATGGTATATGTTTCTTCATTTACAATCTAATTTAATGAACTAATATGTTTCTTAGTAATGGATATTATTGAATGAGTTTTGTTATGCTTTAACGATTGTTGTTTATTATGTGGACTAATCTGTAGGCATTCAACAAGTCTTTCTCTTTATCCTCGGGTCCCCCTTTAGGATAGTACTATTAATTTTCTAACTGGTGGCTCATTTCCCTCACCATTTGTGGATGTCTCCCTCATCTACCTTACATTGGGTGACTCAAAAAGCTCACATTATTGCTTCCCCAAAGTGGCATTGTGTTCTCTTGTGTTGGTTGGTAACCAAGGCAAATCTTTAAATCATTCCAATGATGGTCGAACCGTATAACTATATGGGACTCCTACACCAAACAGTGTGAGGTATAATTTGGATTTCACATCAGGGAGATTCCCTTACAATGTCGGAAACATCCAGCATTGTCAACATTTTTGGCACTAGAAGGAGGGTCGGATGAAAAGTTAATCCTGTGAAGTCTATTTGAATATCTTACCTTTAATGGCTTCATCCTAGATCATAATCCTGAGGTGTTTTTCTGAAGCTTTAAATATTTTAATCCCAGCGTAATTTTTACATAAATTGTCACATCTTAAATTCGATGGCAAGGATATGACAACCATCCTTGATTATGTAATTGAATTTGTTCAATTTTGTTGGTGGATAAATATTAGTGGATCGTGGTAGATCTGGGTACTAAACCAACGGGAGTGTACGATGAATAATGGAAGAAATTGGATTGAAGGCAAAGAGCACAATACGATTGTGTCTCAGATTTAGTATTGCTGAATGTATTAGGGGAAGCTACGGTGAAGGATTTGTGGGAAAACTTAGGGACTTTGTACCAATCTAAGTCTCTGGTGAATAAAATGTTCCTACGGAAAAAGCTGTATAACCCGAGGATGAAAGATGGAGACTCGGTGATAGAGCATCTGAATGCATTTAATACTGTGGTAAGTCAGTTATCATCTGTTAATATTAAAATTTCAGATGAAGATAAGTGCATCAGTTTTTGGTGTTATATACCAGATTCGTGGGTTAGTATGGTTATAGAAATAGGTAGCAATGCAACGCCTTGCAGTTTGATGAAATATTCTCATCCTTGTTGATGGAGGAGATGAGACAGAAAAAATATGGAGAGCCACAATGGTGATGTGTTGGGTCCCTATAATACTAGTGATTACCCCATTACTATTGTAGTTATACCCCTTATTTATATTTTTGTGCCCCTATTACCCCCATATTGTTATTTTTGTGCCCCATAGAATCCCTCTATTGTTATTTTTGTGGCTTTATATTATTATTGTTAGGTTGGCTGGATTATATTGTGACTCCTTAGACTCCTATATATAGAAAGGAGGTTTTGTCATTTGAATCATCCAATAATCGTTCATTTATGTAATGTAAAGGAGGTTGCCCCCTCAAAGAGGCTGAATTCTAAGGCGTTGATCTATCTTTTCTATCTTTTCTTGAGCTGGTTTCATAACATTTGGTATTGGAGTTTTGGATTCTAGGGTTTCGCTGCTCCAAACAGGTCATCGTGGCATTTTCGCTATAACTTTTTTTTCTGTAACGTTTCAGAAGTCGAAAAAAAAAACCCATTTGAGAAGAAATTGCGTTGAACCTTGGGTCCGAATTTCAGAGATTTTCGCGTGATATTTGCGGAGATATGATCTGAGGAAGTTGGTCTTTTTGCAGACTCTTGAATTACATTCAAAAAAGGTGACCTGGGGAAAATCGTCATAACTTTCTCTCTGGGGATCAGATTGAAATTTCGTAAGAAGGTAAAGAAAGAGGATGGAATTTAGTTTCTTGTATGCATTTTTTAGATCCAAAGATCGAAGCAGTGACTCGTGGCACGTCATACAAGTTTGCTCTACTGAACTAGTTTATAATCAAGTCACTGTGGGAGATTTCACATAACTCTTCCTTGGAGAATCCAATTTGGGTCAGACTTGTGGCATTGGAAAGAGGACACAGAGGGCTACTGCAGGTCACAAATTCAGCACTAGATGATTGAAAAGTACAGAGATACATCAAAGGCAATATTGAGCTCCTACAAAGTGAAAAAAGGTGTGTAGATTTTCTTAAATTTTTGCTTAAGCTTGGTTTGAAAATTTATTTTGAAGGAATTCAAAGGGCATAATAGAGCATTATTATCGGTAACTGATGCCCCAAGGAAAGAAAATGCAAACACCTAGTAAGGAACCTGAAAGCTCTAGCATGACTCATGAAGAAGAAGAAGAAATGCTATATGATATATCAAAATTACAAGAACAAGTGTAACAAGTGTCACTTGCACAAAAAGCAACAGAATCTAAAATGGATGGTTTAAGGAAAGATGTAGAAGCTAAGATGGATGGTTTAAAGAAAGGTGTAGAAGTTAAGATGGATGGCATGGAAGCTAAGGTGAATGGCATGGACGCTAAAATTGATGGCATGGATGATAAGATGGAAGAATTGAAGATAAATATGAATAAGTTGCTACAAGAAATGGTCACTAAGGGTGAAAGGGTACTAAAGGAAACTCATGATGAGAACAAAAGAAATGTTAATCATGATTCCATAGACTCTAATGTTGGATCAAAGACTCACCATGTTCCAAAAATCGATATGCGGAAGTTTGATGGCAAGGATCCCGCCACATGGATATTACAGATGGAGCAATTCTTCGATCTCAATAATGTGCAAAACGCACAAAAGGTACGTATGGCAACTGTATATTTGGAACCAAATCAGTTTGTATGGTATCAATGGCTTTGTTCTCATAAACAATTTATCACTTGGGCAATTTTTACGGAAGAATTGATAGCACATTATGAGGATACAAAAAGCAACACTTTTTTTAGCCAATTGATAAGTCAAAAACAAAAGGGTTCAATAATGGAGCACATTGAGGAGTTCCAAAAATTGAACATAAGGGTAAAAGATATTCCAGAGGAGCATAGGATTGATGTGTTCATAGGGTCTTTAAAGGATAATATCCAACATGATGTTCGCCTTTGGGAACCTGATTCATTAGAGAAGGCATTCAGGTTAGCAAGAAAAATGGAAAGCAAAATTATGGCAACTAGGAAGCATACCACTCACAACTATAAAGATGGAAGTGTTGTTGCCCCTAGTCTTCCACAACCTACAAGGTTGACACCACAACAATTGGAAGAAAAAAGAGCAAAAGGGCTTTGTTACAGTTGTGATAGCAAATACACAAAAGGTCATAAGTGTGCTGAGAAGAAATTATTCTACATAGATTGTGAAGAGGAAGAAGAAAAGGAGCAAGAAAGGTCAAAAGAAGAGGATATACTCCAGGAACAAAGCCTAGATGAAGAACAAATAAATCCGACCATATCTTGTAATGCATTGGCGGGAATTACCACTCCTCAAACCATCAAGATAGAAGGACAAATCAAGAAGAAAAAGGTAATAGTGTTGATTGATTCAGGAAGCACCCACAATTTTATTCATTGTAGGGTAGCAAAAGAATTGAATTGCTTCCTATATCCAGCACCAGAGTGTCAAGTGATGATTGCAAATGGAGGAACAATAAATTGCTCTGGAAAGTGCCATAATATCAAGCTATCCATGGGAGAATATGTATTGACTAGCCCAATGCTTTCCATTCCAATGGGAGGTGCTGATGTTGTACTAGGAGTCCAATGGCTACAATCCTTGGGTACAATAGCTTTTAATTTTCAAGAACTTTTCATCAAATTTTCTACGGAAGGAAAGGAAGTTGAATTAAGGGGTATTGCAGGGAAACCAGGAAAGATAATCAGCTCTAATGGCATGACAAAGCTTCTAAAAAAGGAGCAAAGAGGTGTAATTGCACAATTATGTTCGCTAGATGTTTCCACATTGGAATCATCTATTTCTCCAGATCTCCAAAAAGTCCTGGACAATCATTCCAAGGTATTTGAGACTCCCAAAGGTCTCCCACCTATTTGTGATCATGATCATGCTATTCATCTGATTCCAGGAAGTGTTCCTCCAAACATCAGGCCGTACAGATATCCCTATGTCCAAAAAAGTGAAATTGAACGTATGGTTGCAGAAATGCTAGAGGCTGGTATAATTCAACCGAGTCAAAGTTCTTTCTCAGCTCCAGTAGTATTGGTGCACAAGAAGGATGGATCATGGCGCATGTGTCCGGATTATAGGGAGCTCAACAAGCTCACTATTAAAGATAAGTTCCCCATTCCTGTCATTGATGAATTACTGGATGAATTGCATGGATCAATTTACTTCACCAAGTTGGATCTTCGTTCGGGATATCATCAAATCAGAATGAAGATTGAAGACATTCCGAAAACGGCATTTAGAACTCATGAGGGTCATTATGAATTTTTGGTCATGCCTTTTGGCCTTACCAATGCACCTTCAACATTTCAAGGTTTGATGAATTCAATTTTCAAACCATTCCTTAGAAAATTTGTGTTAGTATTTTTTGATGATATACTAATCTACAACAAGTCTTGGAAGGATCATGTTGAACATGTTGACAGGGTGCTACAACTATTGGAGGAGAAACAATTATATGCAAAAAGATCCAAATGTTTCTTTGGAGTCCAGGAGGTGGAATATTTGGGTCATATTGTATCTCATGAAGGAGTTAAGGTAGACCCTAGCAAAATTAAAGCCATTAAGGAATGGAAAATCCCCACATCCATAAAGCATCTGCGAGGATTTCTTGGGTTGACAGGGTATTATCGCAAGTTTGTTAAGAATTATGGGAGAATAGCAGCACCTCTAACAACATTATTGAAGAAAGATTCATTTTCATGGACTCCGGAAGCAACAAAGGCCTTTGAACATCTTAAAGAGGCAATGTGCCAAGCACCGGTCTTAGCTACACCGGACTTCACAAAAACCTTTATTGTGGAATGTGATGCTTCAGGAAATGGAATTGGTGCTGTTCTAATGCAAGATGAAAGACCCATTGCTTTTGAAAGTCGTCCAATCAAGGGAAAGTTTTTAAGCAAAGCTATTTATGAGAAGGAAATGTTGGCAATACTCCATGCACTTAAGAAATGGCGACCCTACCTAATGGGAAGACACTTCAAGGTAAAAACGGATCATGATAGCCTTAAATACTTTTTAGAACAAAGATTATCCTCTGAAGAGCAACAAAAGTGGGTCACAAAGATGTTGGGTTATGACTTTGAAATCATCTACAAAAAAGGGAAGCAAAATGTGGTGGCAGATGCACTCTCAAGAAAGGATGAGGATGTGGAAGCATTGTTGTGTGCCATTTCTATTATCCAACCAGATTGGATAAATGAAGCAAGGGAGGAATGGAAGAATGACGAAGAAGTGTGGGCACTTATTCAAAAGCTACAACAAGATTCCAGTACTTCTGATACATTTAGCTGGCAAAATGATTCGTTATGGTACAAAGATCGCTTATACCTCTGTAAGAATTCCCAGCTAAAACAAAAGATTCTTATGGAATTGCACACTTCTCCCTTAGGAGGGCACTCAGGATTTTTAAAAACTTACCACAGGGTTAAGAAGGATTTTTTTTGGGATGGCCTTAAATCAGATATTCAAAATTTTGTGGTGGAATGTTTGGTTTGCCAACAAAATAAAGTTGAAACAATTAAGACACCGGGTCTATTACAACCTTTATCCATTCCAAGCCAACGTTGGGAGGAGGTTTCAATGGATTTTATCACAGGTTTACCCAAGTCTGAGGGAAAGAGTGTCATCATGGTGGTAGTTGACAGACTTACCAAGTATGCACACTTTTGTGCATTATCACATCCATTTAAAGCCAGTACAGTTTCTACTGCATTTATGGAAACAGTTCAAAAGCTACATGGAAACCCAAAGATTATTGTAAGTGACAGAGATCCCATTTTCACTGGAAATTTTTGGACAGAATTATTTTCTTGTCTTGGTACTCAGTTAGCTCATAGCTCATCTTATCATCCTCAATCTGATGGGAAAACTGAGATAGTAAACAAATGTTTGGAAGGATATCTTCGTTGCTTTGTATCTGATAAACAGACACAATGGGTCAAATGGTTGCCTCTGGCTGAATGGTGGTATAACACTTCCTTCCATACAACAACAAAAATGACCCCATTTATGGCACTTTATGGGTATCAACCACCATCCATCACATCATATTTAAGAGAAAATTCTAAGGTTCAGGCAGTGGAACATCACATCGAACATCAACAACAAGTCCTCCAACTCTTAAAGGATAACCTCGTGTTGGCACAAAATAGAATGAAACAACAGGCAGATCAACATCGCAGTGAAAGAAGTTTTGATGTAGGTGATTGGGTATTCCTACGGCTACAACCATATAAGCAAATGTCCCTAAAGCAAGCTAAGAAGGATAATAAATTATCACCAAAGTATTATGGTCCGTACAAGGTGTTGCAAAAGATTGGTACTATGGCATACAAATTGGAGCTTCCTGCAGCTTCTCGATTGCACCCAGTTTTCCATGTTTCATGTTTAAAGAAGGTTATAGGCGACAAGCTCCCAATTCAAACAATATTGCCAGAACTTGACGAGGAAGGAAAAATTATATTGGAACCGGAAGCAGTCATAGAAACAAGAACTCGACAGCTACGAAATCGATCAATTTCAGAGTATCTTATCAAGTGGAAGAACTTATCCACTGAAGATTCCACATGGGAGGATGAGAATTTTATGCAGAAGTATCCAGAACTACTCAAGCGTTGAGGACAACACTTTTTTGAAGGAGAGGGGCATGTTGGGTCCCTATAATACTAGTGATTACCCCATTACTATTGTAGTTATACCCCTTATTTATATTGTTGTGCCCCTATTACCCCCATATTGTTATTTCTGTGCCCCATAGAATCCCTCTATTGTTATTTTTGTGGCTTTATATTATTATTGTTAGGTCGGCTGGATTATATTGTGACTCCTTAGACTCTTATATATAGAAAGGAGGTTTTTTCATTTGAATCATCCAAGAATTGTTCATTTATGTAATGTAAAGGAGGTTGCCCCCTCGAAGAAGCTGAATTCTAAGGCGTTGATCTATCTTTTCTATCTTTTCTTGAGCTGGTTTCATAACATGATGCCTTGTGTGTATGGGGATGGTCCTAGAATAGAAACAAAAATAATTCATCGAGTGGGAGATCTAAATCTAGAGGGAGATCTAAATCTCCAGGAAAACCTGTAAAGGTGGTGTGCTGGAAATGCGAGAAGGAAGGGCACTACAAAAGGGACTGTAAATCTAAAGCTCCTGATAAAGGAAAGGGATCTGATGATGCTCCTTATAAATAGGCAAAAACCACCTCAGATGAAGGTGGGGATGTGTACTTGGCTTCTTCAAGTACACATGTAGATCATGAGGCATGGTTGATTGACTCAGGTGCATCATTTCACTTCACTCCCCATAGAGAGTGGTTCTGCAAGTATGAGAAATATGATGGTGGTGATGTCTTCTTGGGGGATGACAGGAAGGCTAGAATCGTTGGTCATGGAAAAGTAAAGTTGAAGTTGCAAGGTGGAAGGGTTAGAACACTTCCGAGTGTTCTGCATATTCCCGCATTAGCCAAAAATTTGATTTCTGTAAGAAAGTTGGATGATGCAAGTGTAAAAACAATGTTCGAGAAGGATACCTGCAAGATGGTTTAGGGAGCACTGGTATTGATTGCGGGAGTTCATATTGGAACTCTGTACAAGCTACAAGGTAGCACTGTTGTTGATGGGTGCAACAGTTCTATGGTTCTTGAAAGTGGAGCAGAAAATCTAGTGGTCTTTAGAGAGAAGACCATGTTGTGGCATCAAAGGCTTGGACATATTGGAGAAAAGAGCCTTCGAATACTTCATGGTAAAGCTATGGTAGAAGGTATAAGTAATATCTCTCTGGATTTTGATTTCTATGAAAATTGTGTATATGGGAAGCAGAATCGGGTGAATTTCCCCTCTAGCGGTAAGATGGAGAAACAGATATTAGATCTTGTGCACAGTGATGTGTTTGGACTTGTGAAGGTTCCATCACTAGGTATGTGTACTATGTATCATTTATAGATGACTTCTCAAGGAATACATGGATATATTTCCTTAAGAAGAAATCTGATGTCTTTGATAGGTTTAAAGAATTTAAGGCTTTGGTGGAAAACCAGACAAAGAAGAAGATAAAGGTATTGAGGACAGATAATGGTGGAGAGCTTTGTAGTAAGGAATTTGAAGAATTCTGCAAGAAGTGTGGTATATCACGACAGAAGACTAATCCATATACACCTAAGCAAAATGGATTTGTAGAAAGAATGAACAAGACGTTGATGGAAAGGGAAAGAAGCATGCTCAGTGGTGCCGAGTTAGGACAGGAATTCTGGGTAGAGGCGGTGGAGACAACATGTTAGCTGGTCAATAGATCACCTTCATCAGCGTTGGAGGATAAGACTCGACAAGAGGTATGGACTGGTAAGAAACCCTCTCTTTCACATCTGAGGGTATTTGGATGTGATGCATATGTACATGTTCCAAAGGAGAAACGAACCAAGTTGGATAGTAAATCTGAAAAGTGCATCTTTATTGGGTATAAGGATTGTTTAAAGGGTTATAAGCTTTGGAACCGAGTAATAAGGAAGGTTGTGTACATCCAAGATGTGGTGTTTAGAGAGGTGAAAGATGTTATTAAACATGAATTCCAACCAAAGGAACCCGAGAAGATAGATTTTTAGCTAAAGGAGGAAGAATCAGACTCTACAACAGAGGAGGAATCAAAATATGAAGAGCCACAAACTCCAGGTGTGAGAAGATTAGTTCAAGAAAGAAGGCAGCCAAAAAGGTATAGTCCATCTGCTTTTTGTTCAAATTTTTCTTTATCAATTACTGATGATGATCCTAGAACTGTGAAAGAAGCAGTAGATTCAGAGGATGGAAAACTCTGGAAAGAGGCCATGGTTGATGAAATGGCATCTTTGCACAAAAATGAGGCTTGGGATCTAGTGGAGTTTCCGGCTGGAAGGAAACCCAATGAAAACAAATGGGTGTTCAATAAGAAGACAAATGCAAAAGGAAAGGTGGAGAAATGCAAAGCTCGGTTGGTAGCAAAAGGTTATTCCCAGGTGTCGGGAATTGATTTTGGTGATATTTTTCTCTTGTTGCCAAGGTAGCTTCTATTAGATTACTTTTACCTGTTGCTTCTGCTTTTGATTTTGAGGTAGAACAAATGGATGTGAAGACATCATTTCTTCATGGAGATTTGGAAGAGGAGATCTACATGAAGCATCCTGAAGGCCTTGCGGTGAAGGGTAAGAAAGAATTGGTATGCAAGTTAAATAAGTCTCTGTATGGGTTAAAAAAGTCACCAAGGATGTGGTATCAAAAATTTGATACATTTATACGGGGACTTGGCTTCACCAGAAGCAAAGAAGATCACTGTGTGTATTTTAAATTAATTGGTGACCGTGTTATTTATATGGTCTTGTATGTGGATGATATATTGCTTGTTGGAAATGAAAAAGAAATTATCCAAGATTTGAAGACCCAATTTTCCTCCAAATTCGACATGAAAGATCTTGGTGCTGCAAACTATATTTTGGGCATGGAAATTAAAAGATATCGGGCAAAAAGGAAGATCTGGTTAAACCAGAGGAAGTATGTCGAGATAATATTGTAGAAGTTTAATATGTAGGATAGTAAACCGGTGAAGGTTCCTATTCTTGTAGGTGTAAAGTTATCTGCTAAACAGTGTCCCAAGACACAAGAAGAGGAAGAGGATATGTACCGTGTTCCGTATGCAATTGCAGTCGGTAGCCTGATGTATGTGATGGTCTATACTAAACCAGACATTTCACATGCAATGGGAGTATTGAGAAGGTTTATGTCAAAATTAGGGAAGGAGCATTGGACAATAGTGAAGCGAGTTTTTAGGTATTTGTGTGGCACTAGTGATTATGGTTTGTGCTGCCAAGGAAGACTAGGATTGGACAGAGTTTTGGATATCCGTGGCTTTGTTGATGCGGATTGGGTTGGAGATCTAGATCATAGAAGATCTACAAGTGGGTATGTGTTTAACCTATTTGGAGGTGCAGTCAGTTGGATGAGTAAGAAACAATTTGTAGTGGCACTATCAATTATAGAGGCAAAATAAATGGCAGCCACTCATGCAAGCAAGGAAGCAGTTTGGTTACAGAGATTGTGTTCAAGTATGGGGTTAGTATAGGGAGCTATAAGGATAGACTGTGACAGCCAAAGTGAAATTTTCTTGACAAAGAACCCTGCTTATCATTCAAAGACAAAGCACATTGATGTTCAGTATCACTTTGTGAGGGATATGATAGAAGACAAAAAGGTGTTGCTGGTAAAGGTGGACACTTTGAAGAATATTGTAGATGCATTGACAAACTTTGTGAGCTCTGAGAATTTCTCTTGGTGTAGAGAAAGAATGGGCCTTGTAGGACTGGATAAATGTCTAAGCTCTCTTGTGGCTCCATGTGGAAAGAAAACAACAAGTGGGAGAATGTTGGGTTGTGTTATATTCTTTCCACGACTAGCCCACGTAGTTAACCAGGGGGTTAGGAGGGGGGCAAAGCCCCCCTTTGTTGCGTCGATTGCGTAGTGGGGGGAGTCACAGGGGGTTTGCAGGGTGCAGGCAACCCCACTCTATGGGGTCTGAGACCCTAGGTTGGGTGGACCTACCTATGGTTTTGTGCATGATTTTCGCACATGGTTTTGGACATGATGGTTTTTGGTCCATGGTTTTGGACGCGATGGTTTTTCGGTCCATGGTATTGGATGCTTCGACATGTATAAATATGTATTGTAACATTTAAAGGAATATAATGAAAAATCAAGCCAGTAGTCCCAATTTTGGGATCTAGGGGGAAATCTCTATGTATATGTGTTTATGTGTTATGCTCTCGCATTGTTTATTTTCTGTGTTTTGGAATTCGCATGCAGGTAATTTCTGTATGGGGTTAAAACCTACAAATGTAACTAACAAAACCAAGAGAAGAAGAGTATCACATCCCTTACACATGGAGACCTACTTTCTTAGTGAAGTACTACTAAAAAGTCTACATAACTAAGGTTCACTCAACACTTACGCATTGCAAAAGAGAAGATGGTTGTTTGATATTAATCAAAGGAGAAAATAGAAATATTCTACATTTGATTCATATGATTAACACTTAGCCTCTCCTTTGCCTTCCTCCAGCTCCAACCTCTCCAAATGACTAATATTCTCTCATATTTATACATAGAACTCATCCTTCACAAAAGGAAATAGGTTACAAGAATATAATACCAATCCATAAATAAGTGGATCTACAATTAACTTATCTTAGGTGTAGGATAATGGGGATCATTTGAATATATTATGAAAGATTATGTTGAGATCATAAAAGGTCAAATGGCACCAAATATCCTAAATCCCACTCGCCTAAGGTTGTACACAAGGCTTGCTGGTCAAACAGGGGAGTGAAAATTTCAAGAATAATTTGAATAAATCCTTTTTAAAACCTCATCCAAACATCCCATATTATTCACTTTTTGAGGATTCTTCCCACTTGTAACCTAGACGATCATATTCTGCACAAAACCCATGTTTTATATTTCTTGATTCATCTTAATTGAATTTTAAATTATGTGCAAAAAATGCCTCTCCAACTGTATGCTATAACAACTTTCCATAGTTATATTAGGAAATTTCCATAGCCGCAACAACAACTTATTATAAGCAAGTTAGGAAAAGATAAAATCCATTCTAAGTAACTCTAAAATCATGGAAATCAACCATATTAATACTCATATATCTTCTGAAGTTAGTAAGAGGTGGGATTGAACAAATATATAGCAATGAAAGTAATAATTAATGAGGAATAAAGGAAAACTTATGGAATATTAGGTTAAATTTCGTTTAAAATCATGTCAAAATAGGGCTCAAAATCTCCCCCACACTAGATATTTTGCATGTCCTCATCCAAACCAAATAGGCGGCTAATATTAAATTAAACTAATCCATGTATCCTCCTTTGTTTGGATTTGAGTATTTTGATGAATTTCTTATTATACATAGCTAATAAGATAGCTTTATTATATCATTTATTGGACAATTTGAGCAGTTGTATGTTCTGAGATGAAAATTTTGTATTTTCCTTGTATAGCTAAAAAGCACTATCCTCTTAAGACATAATGTATAATAAAGATAATGAAAAATTTCCAACTCTATTTTAGTAATTTAAAATCATATGACTCCACTTGATGGATTGATCATGTTTTGCATGTAGGATGTTTGAATCATAGGGAAAGAAGGAAATATTATTGTGCGAGAAGGATATAGGAAAGTTTATGAAGCTCATAGTGTAATGGAAAATGGTGGATAAACAATGGGGTATGAAAAGAAAGGAAGTGGACATGTGAAGGAATGAAAAAATTCAAAAGTTTTATGTGCATGAAATCCATGTTAGATGAATATATAGAAAGAGAGATTGCTTACCTGAATTTACTTATTTGTATAATGCTCTGAGAGACAAGCACTGAACTTTGGTTGTATGATATGGAAGAGAATAGACTCGAAAGTAATTGAAGAGGACTCATACTATAAAGCTTGGTAATTTTGGTACTAGTTAGTCATGTTTTCCAGGGAAATATGAAAATTCTAAAACCAATGCTGCAAATTATGACCTATTGATGGATGGTTGAAATAATTTTGTTGTTGATAGACATCCTTGTAACCATGTTTTGTAGCAGAATTGTTTTTTCATTATCTCTCAAACTAAACATTTGTTTATCATGAAACTTGGTGAAGTTTTCACCATCATATTTATACATATTCTCACCAAAAATCATAGCCAATGTATGCACGAATCTCGATAAAAAATAAAAAATGGATGCAGGTGACAACGACCAATTTCTTGAAAAATATACACTACAATTTATTGAAATATTTTGTATTTATTTACCCTACCATGATGCATTTACCTTCCAAGTTTTGGTACTTGCATGACTTGCAAGATATGGTTGAATCAATTTCTGCCCTATTTCATCTTTCACACTATCTAATATTACATAAAATATATACAACGAACTCATTTTAAAGCCAAATTGAGTTCTTAAAAAGGGAGGCAATATATGTTTTCCTATTTTACCATAACATGCCTTCATAAGTTCATTTTTTTTGAAGAAAAGAGGTTGTTGTGGAAAATTATTAATTTCTAGTTTTATTTGTGCATAGTGTTAAGAAGTAAAAATCAACCTTAAAAACCTATGAAAATACCCTTTAAATTTTCACTTTTTTGGAATTTATTCCACACTTACTCAAATAATCATATTCTAAGAAAAACCCATGTGCCATAATTTTTTCTATCTTAGCCTCATTTTCTTGCAATCTCTGTGCCAAAATTCTCTCTAGAACATGTTGCTATAACTATCAAATAGGTTGCTAGAAAATTACTCCATAGTTGTTTTTTGATTCTATAGCTAAGTTGTAGGTCCATATAGATGCAAGCATGATACAACAAAAGCACGAGTTGGAGGACGAGGAAAATGGTGATCTCAAGCTTCTCCACCTGTTGTAGTTACTGAAACTATGTTTTTGACTTCTGCTTTAACCACTTTCCTTCAACACCCAAATCAAATTTATTGTAGTCTAACAGGTGGAAAAGCATGTCGGATTCATGAAAAACATCCTCAAACCATTAAATTTGAATTAAGAGTTGTGTGCCTATACAAACCAATGAGTGTTACTTTCCTCAAGTTTACCTTTGTATGGTGCTCATAATGGTATTGTATGTTGAAGCATGATCCATGGAACATGATGTATGTTGATTCAGGTTTGAAGATAGATTAAAAACAATTGAAAATCTAAAAATAAACAAGGTTAATATTGATTGTGAGTTCCGATCCAAATCTGTTAATTGATGGCAAAGAAAATGAATGAAGAGGGTTGTCAACAAACTAAATTATATCACACTACTCTTTGAAATTGAATGGTAAACTTTATTGGAACAATATACAAACATGCATCCATAGGAAACTTTAAAACAATATAATAAACTATTTCAACCTGTTGTTAATTTCATAAATCATATAGCCTTCACATGTAACCCTGAGTGGTACAATTCAATCTATGTGAATGGACTAGTTTAAGTCAAACATAGAAAAAATTCATTGGATTACTGACCATTCATAAAAATCATTAACCAATGTGAGACAACTCACCAATAATTGAAATGGGTGTCAAGGTAAAAGAGTGCATCTTGATAGGTACGAATAAATGTATAGAAGTAAGTCACTTGCAAGATATGAAAATCAAGAGACATTGTTGCATTCCCATTGTTGTCAGTGAGGAGGCTTGTCATAATGTATGCAAGCTCCAAGGCACTCAAAAGAATATTTGATCTTCATCCTGGATAAGGTATTGAAGTCACTCGGACAAAAATTGTTGCAAGGTGGGCCTTGAGGAATCTCACATCAGCTAACTTGAGCATAAAACCAAAAATATTTTGAAGAACCATAATAAAATATTAGAATCAATCATGAGCTTGCAAAATTTATTATGAATCATGCTCACCATGAAACTTGTTTTTCAAGAAATACTTATTTTTAGTTACACATGTTACCTAGTTTTCACTACTACACTTATTTTTTCTTTATTTTATCTTAGTCTACTTAAAATAGAAATATATTTCAAGTATAGGAATACTTCCAATGAAACCATGTGCATAACAGGATGAAAAATAAACTCATATTCAGTTTTGAAAGATGTTCTTTGATATACACCAGAACATGAGAGAGGACAATTTGAGCAGTTGTATGTTCTGAGATGAAAATTTTGTATTTTCCTTGTATAGCTAAAAAGCACTATCCTCTTAAGACATAATGTATAATAAAGATAATGAAAAATTTCCAACTCTATTTTAGTAATTTAAAATCATATGACTCCACTTGATGGATTGATCATGTTTTGCATGTAGGATGTTTGAATCATAGGGAAAGAAGGAAATATTATTGTGCGAGAAGGATATAGGAAAGTTTATGAAGCTCATAGTGTAATGGAAAATGGTGGATAAACAATGGGGTATGAAAAGAAAGGAAGTGGACATGTGAAGGAATGAAAAAATTCAAAAGTTTTATGTGCATGAAATCCATGTTAGATGAATATATAGAAAGAGAGATTGCTTACCTGAATTTACTTATTTGTATAATGCTCTGAGAGACAAGCACTGAACTTTGGTTGTATGATATGGAAGAGAATATACTTGAAAGTAATTGAAGAGGACTCATACTATAAAGCTTGGTAATTTTGGTACTAGTTAGTCATGTTTTCCAGGGAAATATGAAAATTCTAAAACCAATGCTGCAAATTATGACCTATTGATGGATGGTTGAAATAATTTTGTTGTTGATAGACATCCTTGTAACCATGTTTTGTAGCAGAATTGTTTTTTCATTATCTCTCAAACTAAACATTTGTTTATCATGAAACTTGGTGAAGTTTTCACCATCATATTTATACATATTCTCACCAAAAATCATAGCCAATGTATGCACGAATCTCGATAAAAAATAAAAAATGGATGCAGGTGACAACGACCAATTTCTTGAAAAATATACACTACAATTTATTGAAATATTTTGTATTTATTTACCCTACCATGATGCATTTACCTTCCAAGTTTTGGTACTTGCATGACTTGCAAGATATGGTTGAATCAATTTCTGCCCTATTTCATCTTTCACACTATCTAATATTACATAAAATATATACAACGAACTCATTTTAAAGCCAAATTGAGTTCTTAAAAAGGGAGGCAATATATGTTTTCCTATTTTACCATAACATGCCTTCATAAGTTCATTTTTTTGAAGAAAAGAGGTTGTTGTGGAAAATTATTAATTTCTAGTTTTATTTGTGCATAGTGTTAAAAAGTAAAAATCATCCTTAAAAACCTATGAAAATACCCTTTAAATTTTCACTTTTCTAGAATTTATTCCACACTTACTCAAATAATCATATTCTAAGAAAAACCCATGTGTCATAATTTTTTCTATCTTAGCCTCATTTTCTTGCAATCTCTGTGTCAAAAGTGTCTCTAGAACATGTTGCTATAACTATCAAATAGGTTGCTACAAAAATACTCCATAGTTGTTTTTTGATTCTATAGCTAAGTCATAGGTCCATATAGATGTAAGCATGATACAACAAAAGCACGAGTTGGAGGACGAGGAAAATGGTGATCTCAAGCTTCTCCACTTGTCGTAGTTACTGAAACTGTGTTTTTGACTTCTACTTTAACCAATTTCCTTCAACAGCCAAATCGAATTTATTGTAGTCTGACAAGTGGAAAAGCATGTCGGATTCATGAAAAACATCCTCCAACCATTAAATTTGAATTAAGAGTTGTGTGCCTATACAAACCAATGAGTGTTACTTTCCTCAAGTTTACCTTTGTATGGTGCTCATAATGGTATTGTATGTTGAAGCATTATCCATGGAACATGATGTATGTTGATTCAGGTTTGAAGATAGATTAAAAACAATTGAAAATCTAAAAATAAACAAGGTTAATATTGATTGTGAGTTCTGATCCAAATCTGTTCATTGATGACAGAGAAAATGAATGAAGAGGGTTGTCAACAAACTAAATTATATCACACTACTCTTTGAAATTGAATGGTAAACTTTATTGGAACAATATACAAACATGCATCCATAGGAAACTTTAAAACAATATAATAAACTACTTCAACCTATTGTTAATTTCATAAATTATATATCCTTCACATGTACCCTGAGTGGTACAATTCAATTTATGTGAATGGGTTAGTTTAAGTCGAACATAGAAAGAATTCATTGGGTTACCGACCATTCATAAAAATCATTAAGCAATGTGAGACAACTCACCAATAATTGAAATGGGTGTCAAGGTAAAAGAGTGCATCTTGATAGGTACGACTGAATGTATAGAAGTCAAGTCACTTGCAAGATATGAAAATCAAGAGACATTGTTGCATTCCCATTGTTGTCAGTGAGGAGGCTTGTCATAATCTATGCAAGCTCCAAGGCACTCAAAAGAATATTTGATCTTTGTCCCAGATAAGGTATTGAAGTCACTGGGACAAAAATTGTTGGAAGGTGGGCCTTGAGGAATCTCACATCAACTAACTCGAGCAGAGAACCAAAAATATTTTGAAGAACCACAATAAAATATTAGAATCAATCATGAGCTTGCAAAATTTATTATGAATCATGCTCACCATGAAACTTGTTTTTCAAGAAATACTTATTTTTAGTTACACATGTTACCTAGTTTTCACTACTACACTTATTTTTTTCTTTATTCTATCTTAATCTACTTGAAAATGAAAATATATTTCAAGTATATGAATACTTCCAATGAAACCATGTGCATAACAGCATGAAAAATAAACTCATATTCAGTTTTGAAAGATGTTCTTTGATATATGCTAGAACATGAGAGAACAATTGCTTTGATTAAGATGATGCCAAGAACTGTTGAAGAATAGAGTGGTGGTCCAACTTAATCATTGTCTGGAACCAAATTTCAATATAGTTGTGATGTGTTTGGTTCACTTTCTCATCTGGATCATTATGTTAGTCCTTGTTTCTTATGCTATGAATATCTTCTACTATTTTTTGATTAGTCTCTTTAATGCATAAATGGTCTAATGATAGGCATAGTAGACATTTTCCAATACTAGGTTTTCATGTTTTCTCTCCATCAAATGCATTCCATGATTCTTTGGTATCCTTTCAATCTTCTTATAGATGTTGTTCATGCATGTTTTTCCTTTATATTTCTTCTTGGAGTGCATGTATTCTCATGATGGCAATCAGGATTCACTCCTCCTAAGATGTAGATATGTTTCCAGTTGTTGGTAGGATTTGAGAGAATTATTGGAGTAACATTCTTCTTTTCCAAACAAATTCTTGAATATACTTGAATTCTTTTTTCTGGTTGATAATCCCTATCTAGCACATGGATTATTAAATGGGGGGTTCTTACACCACCTTAAAAATAATTGAATTTTAATCTAGTGAAACAAATGAAATGAAATCAATTTCAAAATTAAAACAAACTACACTTTGAACTCCTCTTGCTACTAAGACCTTTCTAGCACCAAGTTATTTGATGACACATGTTAGTATATAAATAAAGAAAACACACTTGCATGAAAGGAACAATCAAGGCTATGGAGAAGCCTCACTGTGCCCATTCCAAGGTTCTTACCTCTTGTCTTATTGTTTCTCCTCCCCCAAGTTGTGTAATTTAAAGGAAACCTAAATTAAAAACTAAATACTATGTACACTTCCTTATAAATGACATTAAAAATGTTGGTAAATTCAATTGCACTAGAATTTTTTTACAGTTAATTCATCAATCCAGCTTAGTAAGCTTGTGAAGTGTAAGGCACAATATATGCTAGGACTTAGTTTTTAACTTTATCCATTAAAAGTGACTTCAAAAGAAGGTTCTAATATATGAAAAAATAGGTAAGCTATCTAGCTCAATACAATCATGGTTATAAAACATTTATAGGTCCTCATAACAATGTAGAGAATTTTAATGAAACAATTACAAGCTCACTAAAACATACAACTTATAAATGTACCGCCAAGTTTAGTGATTGCAAATAACAATTGTTGTTCAACTGAAAGATTTGTATGATTATCCTATAGTGTATTGACACATAAACAAATTAATGTTAAGAATGGAATTCAAACTGCAAGGAATTAAACACACCAAATTGTAAGAAAATGAAATTGAAAGCAAACACTTAAATAATATATAATTAACAAGAACTAGAATAATTAAAATAAGCATAAAATTAAACTAATTGTAACTAACAAAAATAATATAAGAAGAGTAATGTATCCCTTGCACAAGGGGCCCTCCTGACTTGGTGAAGCATTGCTAAAGAGTCTACAAAACTAAAGTTAACTCAGCACACATGCATTGGTATAGAGCAGATTGTTGTTTGGTATTAATCACAGGAGAAAATAGAAATATTCTACATTTGATTCATATGCATAACACATAGCCTCTCCTCTTCCTTACTATAGATCTAGATTCTCCAAATTACTAATATTTTCTCATATTTATACATATAACACATTTTTCACAAAAGGAAATAGTTTAAAAACAAGATAAAACCAATCACTAAATAAGTGAATCTACAACCAACTTATATTAGGTGTAGGATAATGAAGATCATGTGAATATATTATGAAGATTATGTGGAGATCATATACAAACCATGTGGAGATCATAAGAAGGTAAAATGGAATCAAAAATCCTAAATCACATGTGCCCAAAGTCATACACAAGGTTTGTTGGTGAAACAGGGGAGTGCATATTTCAAAGAATAATTTGAAAAAATCTATTTTGGAACGTCATCCAAACATTCCTTAGTTTTCACTTTTTGAGGATTTTTCCCCTGTGTCGCCTAAAAAAGCATATTCTAGATAAAACCCATGTTTTATATTTTCTTGATTCATCTTTATCGAATTTTAAATAATGTGGAAAAACTACCTCTCCAACTATCTACTATGACAACTTTGCATACCTGTATCAACAAATTTACATGGAAACAATAGTAACATTTTAGAAGCAAGTTAGGAAATGACAAAAACCATTCGAAGTAACCATAAAATCATGTAAATCAACCATATTAATTCTCATATATCTTATGAAGTTTGTATGAGGTGGGAATGAACAAATATATGGTAATGAAGGTAATAATGAATGAGGAACAAAGGGAAACTTATGAATATTAGGTAAAATGTCATTTAAATAATGTCAAAATAGGGCCCAAACTCCCAGATATAGAAATTGCTATGTTAATAATGATGGAAATAACAATGCATTTTCTTCTCTTTTGGATGAAATTGAGTGTTAACTATGCAATAACTTTGGACATAAGGAAAATGAGTGTAGAAGAAAGATGATAAGTTCTTAGAAGAAAGACAAGAAAAAATAATTCAGTAAGGTTCGGAAGAAGAACCCCACGAATGTAAAAGACCATGGATTTTATCTCTATGTTCAAAATCATGGAAACCATTGGCATGTTGATAGTGGTTGTTTAAATCACATGACACGAGACAAGAAAGTTTTTAAATCTGCATGGAGATAGAGGCGGTAGTGTTACTTTTGGGGAAATGAACCATCAAGAATAATGGGAAAAGGGATAGTTGTTCTGGATAATGGAAATACCAAAGGTCAAAATGTACTATATGTTGATGGTCTTAAAAATAATTTATTAAGTGTTAGCCAAATGTTTGAACAAGTATATGATGTCATATTTCATTCAAATGGTTGTGAAGTAAATAAGGCAAACTCAAGTAAAGCAATTATGAAGGAAATTAGAACCTCGAGCATTATGTATGTACTAAATGGAGGCAAACAGAGTTGTTACAAGGAAAAAATGGATGAGAGATGGTAAAGGAACAAGAGACTAGGTCATCTTAGCTTTGATCATCTTGTCAAGTTAGAAAAAAAGGATGTTGTATGAGACATACCCAAGATCTCAAATCCAAAGAATACTATTTGAAAGGCATGCCAATTTAGAAAAAAAACAAAAGTTCATTTCAAGGAAAAGGAGCATTCAACAACATGACATTTAAAAATTATGAAGACAAATCTTTGTGGGCCCACAAGAAATCAATATCCTTGAGGTGAGAGATACTCCATGCTCATAATTGATGATTATACTAGAATGACATGGGTTTTTTTGTTAAAAGATAAATCTGAATCCTTCACTAATTTCAATACCTTAAAATCATAGATTGAGAATGAAATGGAATTGAATATTAAGTGCTTAAGATCAAATAAAGGAGGATAATTCATGTCCATTGAATTCGATGTTTTTGTCAGAGACATGGGATTAAGGGACAATTTTCAATTAAAAAAACCCCTCAACATAATGGTGGTTAAGAGACTAAACAAGATTATTCAATAAATGGGAAGAGCAATGTTTAATGAGACAAAAGTGGCAAATACTTTTTGGGGAGAATTAGTTCAAACAATGGTCAAAATCCTTAATAAGGTCCATATTAGATTAAACAACAACATGAATCCCTACGAACTATGGTATGCAATACCAAATTCAATAAAATACTTCAAGGTCTTTGGAAGCAAATGCTACATCAAAAGAAATGAAGACAACATAGGAAAATTTGATTTCGGAGAAGATGAAAGAATTATACTTGACTACTCCAGGAGCAAAGGCAAAAATGCTACAAAATAATAATTTTCAAGATCTTTGAAAGAATTGATGTGATAATTAATGAGGCATATCTACACAAAATAAGATAGGAACAATATGGAAAATTAGATGACTCAATCAGTTATAATTCCCAAGAGGAAGATATAGAAGAATAAGAAGACCAAGAAGACCAAGAGGATGTTAAAATTATGAAATTGACGTCAAATTCCACTTTGGAAAGCTCACATGATTGAGATATTGATTGCATTGAATTCCTGTTTTTGAGAGGACCAAAATCGACCTAAATATCATTTCTTTTGGATAAGTAGAAGTTGGTTTTTGAATTTATGAATACACTCATGTATATTGGATCACGTCGGCCCTATGCATATGTACAATTAGACAGGTCGACCTCAACATCAAGTGGACCCTCATGGAAGACTATAAATTGGAGAGAACTCAAGCTCATTTTGACACATTGATCAAGCCATATTCTCTTACCTTCTATTGTCTTAGTTCACACAGGTCTGACAGAGAAAGTTTGTACAAGGGTCTGAATCTATAGGGTTGAAGCTCGCATGGATCTAGGGTTTTTGTTTCTCAGTTGTTGGCTTGTAAATAAAAATTATTGGCCCTGAACGCACACACATAATGGACAAGGGTGCATCTTGGAATCCTCATACGCTCACAAAACAACCTTAAGGGAGCGTTTAGGGTTTGATGCAGATATGAGTGTATTTTTCCCCAGTCGCACACATACAGTTCACCAGGGAGCATCCATGATCCAGGTCCGGGTGTGACAAAGGACCCTTCCAAGACCTTTTACTTTCGTGATGTGTTAAATTTCATTTTTGAAAGAACATAAGTGAATACATCTGCATGCTGTAAAGAAGAGGAACATGTCAATCATCAACACATGAAAACATAAGTCATTGATAACGGAGTTCGTCCAGGAGGGACTACGTCTCCGGGCCCTAGTGTCAAGATGGTGTAGGCCACTGCATTAAGTGTTGTCAATAATGATGATGTACATAGAGGTGATGTTTCTATCATACAAGTAAAATTCCCTCACGCAGGAGTGGCCCCAAGAAATGTTCCACTACAGGAACTCTCAGTCAAAAGGACTCCTATCAGTATGACACAAACTCATGCATGATGAGCATTCCGCCAACATGGCATAAAAGTGATCTTAAAGCAAACATGCATGGAAACACATGAGTATCCCATCAATATACAACAAAGGGATTTCAAAACATAATATGACAAATCCTATCAATAAGTACATCACACAGATGATTCCGCATCACATCAAGCAGGAACCGTGAAAATGAGTAAGAAATAGTCTCCCACATCAAGAATCAATAAGGACCTATGAAGCACAATTCATAAAGAAGTACATGAAAACAACATATACCTCACAACCAAGGGCCATCTGAAGAAGTGGATGTCAAACTGTTGAAGTTGTTCTTGCCATCGATCTCACGGCATTGAATCACATGGAAATGGTTGCTTGCACATGAATGCTGACACCTGCATTCCACTTAGAAAAGTGGATGAATAATAGAATGAGAGAATGAGAAATCTAAATGCACCATCAGATTTGTGGTGTCAAATAGTGCAGAATTGACTGCCCAATGTTTGAATTCTGAAAAATTGAGAATCTGGGGCTCAAGGAATATTTCAGATTCCCCCTAGATTCCTCAAAGATTCTACTTCATAGGTGGACTGGAAATATGCAACCCAAAAGGCAGTTCTGACCTCGCCATTGTGGCCCCTGCGGAAAACCATGAAAAATGACTTTAAACTTGATTATATTCCGACATGGAGAAAAATTACCTCCTCAGGAAAATTTCAAGGATCATGGTTCTGCTCCCTGTTTTCGTAGCAATCATGGTTCCACATGCATACTGAAAAATGGCCAAAAAATAGAGAAATCTGATGGAGACATGGACAGCACCATTGCATTCATGGCGTTGAGAGTGCTGAAACCATACAAAATTTGTTAAAATCTAACAAAGTGAAAATTCACCCCCTACAAAATATTGCCTCGAACTATGTGCCAAGATTCTAGCTCCTCTGTCTCGAAATCCGTGCCTGCTCTTGGTTCCTCCTCCATCCACGGTGCACTAACGAAATGAGGGTTATATGTAAAATTTCGGGCGGACTTTACCACATAGGTTGGTTGGCACAGTGGTAAAATGAGGCATTAGTTGAGGGGTTGGGTGGTCAAACCCCGCCCCTCCTATTTTTACCACATTGTAGTTTTGTTTTTAAATGAATTGAATTATGAATGGAGGGTCGGGTCCATATTGGGTGACCCACCCCCATAACCCTGTATTCATTTGGAAGTGCATTAAGTGGTTTGGTTACGTATTAATGGGGAGTGTTTGGTTTTGGGGCCGCCCGCTTAGGGGCCGACCACGTGGGTTGGGCAGGTTCAACCCCCGCTGGTCCCGTATTATGTGTTGTATTGATTTTGGGGCGTGCGCTGGGACCACTGGAGGTGGCCCATGCCCACCCCATAATAATGGACATTAATTTGGGTTGGGCGATGACGGTTGGAGGCCTGAGCCTGTAAAAATATATTTTTATGGTGTAAGGTTGTGGGAGGGCTGACGGAGGTGATAGTCCATTAGCCCAAAAAATTTTGATTTTTGTTATGTGGGGATTTTGGGGGTGGCGGGGGTGGTGGCCCGCCACCATAATATTTTTTTATTAATTTTTTTATTTAAAAATAAGGTATTTTTTTTCAATTCTTTAGAAGAATTAACAAGGCCGCAATTTCGACTGATTTCAGTAGCTAGGTTTCAAGCATTGGGGTCGGTCGAATTGTAGGACACTTAAACCTGGCCCACAGCCCAACTTTGACCAAAAATTTTACTGGCTCATTCTCCCTCATACGAGCTCGGATTGACAAACCATTCACACCTCCACGATTAGGACGACGAGATCTACGCTCTGGTCCTGGGTCGACATCATTCTAAAGAATTTGATTTTAGAGCATTCATAAGCCCTTTGTCCTATGTGTCTTTGGAGCCACCTGGATCAATCTAGGATTTTCATAGGCACTCGCATAACTCCTCCTCCATGCATCAAAGACTAAAATATGAAACTTTAGTACTATGAATATTCTGCTCAGTGATAACAGTGTTCAGTAGTAGGCTATAGATAGTGACAATACATTACAGTCCTTAGAATCAGGGTTTTGAATACAAGCATGTTTAGGTTCATTTCATGGATGTTCTAGTTGCTGTCAAGATATGGATCATTTTACTCTCTTTTGCTTAATCATTTGATGACAATCTATAAGAAGAAGAATTTGCAAGATCTTTCCCCATAGTGGGTTTTTCCCTAGTCTCTGACCAATCCCAGTGTCTCTATGAGTCCATGCTTTTCTTCTATTGTTCCTTTATGTTCCGCTGCATTGACGATGATGATATTATTATTTCTACATAGTTGCATATATGCTAATGAATAATGATGTAAATATGAATAATTTCATGATGTTAAGGGGTGAACTTAATGTGTTAATGAAGAAATGCAATTATCAAAGTAAAGAACAATATATCCCTAATAAAATTTAACATTGTATCAAACTTGGGCTGAAGAAAATCCATGGAGATCACCCCGATGATGACACCATTGATGAAAGTAAGAAGAGGATGGTGGATACCTAAAAGAATTATAGGGTTTGAAGAAAACCTTAGGCACCTTGATTATTAGGGTTTTATGACGCTAGGTTTTTTATATAAACCTTGGTTTATGGAATAGATATGAGATATGAAACCTAGCATGGTCAATGTGAATATTCTCAAGAACTTATGAAAGATTTGATGAATCCCTAGATGGGATAGTCCCAGGAGGCTTGGTTGGTTAATTGAAGGCAACATTGGTATGTGGAAAATGGACATTGATGGCTCTTTAAGGATGGAGAGGATCACCTCTCATTGAAGATAAGTATTTCTTAACCTATGATGCTTCCCACTTTTATTTAGACTTGTATGATTCCTGCATGTGTATTTCAGTATATAGATGTTTCTAACCTCCATGATGATATGTCATAAGTGGATCCTTCTTGACGATCATTTGAAATGCAAGAAAGATGCCTAGAGCTAGAAAAGGTAAAGAGGCACTATATGAAAAGGTGACAAAGTGCTACAAGATGCCTATGTATAATGAGAAGGTGCACAAGTATTTGAATACCACAAGCTATGCATGGAATGTTACATTGAATGGAAAGGTCATCCCTAAGGTATGATGAGAATGTCTATGACTCATGAACATTATTTGGATTTATGTTTCCTATGATGAAATGGTGCACCTGGTATTGAAATTTTGATCTTCTTGAAATGTTGATATTTGATCTTTATGGTATACTTGATGTTTGGCTAACATCTATCTATTGGATATCTTGATCTCATAAAGAAGGCTAGCACCCTGAAGATGATACTCTTGATACTTATCATGCATAAGTCATGATGGATTTCACATAGAAGGATAGCTCATTGACTCTTTATAATGCTTGTGATGAACATGATGAAAGTATGGGAAAAAGAGTTGAAACTCTTGTTGTTTTGATAAAGTTCTATTGAATGACCTTACTTGATCATATTGATAATGATAAGCATGGTAACCTTGATGATATAGGTATAACTATGAGGTTTATATTCTATATCTTTTTACTAACTATGGGCATGGCTTGATGTGATGAGTAACTATGGCATATGGTAAAATATTTTGTCCTAACTTGATGGATTGACTTGATATTGTTACATCTATCTGATACCCTAATCACTCAACTCTAATCACCTGATGAAGGATTGATGTCATGATGTTGATGACCATGATGGATATATGTTTGATTTTATGATCTAATAGATTTGTTGTTGCATGACTCTAGTATAGACAGGTTGATGACATGAAATAAGATGAATGAAGTGGATTCCCATTCAGAGGGAGAATATCTCCTCAAGATTCTTACTCATATTACCATTTGCATTATATGTATATTTTGTTTTATTGAAGTATGATTTATGGCAGAGGTTTGAACTAAGGTAAGATAGTTTTATCCCACTCAAAGCCTCATTCGCACGGAAGAAAGGCTATAGGTGTGACTATAGCCTCCTAGTTACACGAATGTAAGCTCATGGGTGAGACCAAGGCACTTAAGATAAGTTCTAGGTTGGTCTTGCCAAAATCGCTAACATATCATCTTCAAGAGTGTGATTATGGGTCCTAGTCACACAGAGGAAGGCCTATGGGTGTGACTCTGCCTGCAGATCACATAAAAATGAAGTTTTGTGCATGAAGTAAGATGTTCACCTGGAGGATGCTAGTTCTTCAGATGTGTAGCAGATAACAAAAGGATATGAGAGCAGGGAAGTTTGAATGTTTATTATAATATGAATATGTAGAATGAACTTGTGTTTGCAGGTGGCTGAGATACAGATACATAATTATTTTTGAAGTTTGTATTACAAGAGTTTGACATGATTTGGTTGATTGATATAGATGAGCAGTGTTGAGAGTTCTAACATGACTTATATTGGTATTTGATAATGGTTTTGTATTGGCCTTCTCATTCTTAGAAAATTGGTTGAAGTATTGACATTTGTATGATATATCGTTGGCATATTCATTTGCATGTAATAACATAAATGACTTGTATTATGATCATGAGAATGACTTAATGAAGTTTGATATTGTGTGATAATAGATGAAGTCAAGAGTTGATATGAGCTCTACGTGTCACCTGGTATCACAACTTGATAGTGTGACATTGATGATTTTGATATTAATTATGATCTACATTGATTTATGAAAAGCTAAGAAAGTTGGTTTGGTAAAGTGTTATGTTTGCATAGAGAATTGCATGAAGCAAGCTCCCCGATCCAGATATGTTCGCATTCACTGTTATCTAGTGAAGCTAGGATGATGTGTTGATCCAAACCTCTAGTTCAGAAATGTCCCAGGGTATGACTTTGGTTTTGGTTTTATATACTGATGGTATAATCTTGACATGTGATGAGCCTATGAATATCTAAGTAAGAGGGAGATGGATTCTAAAGCTTGAAATAATAAATAATGGAATGATGAATCAATTTCTGAAATTGGGAAAAGATAATCTATATTGCAAAGCTATTGAAGAAGTATTGGAAAGAGGAAATGTAAATCCTTGGACACTCTCATTAAATTGTAAACCAAAAATTGATTGAATAATTTTGAACATCCATCTGTGTATATACATGATATGCATATAACTTGAGTCGATTCATGATTGAGCCACCTCATACACATTGAGTTTTCGCCAAGAATCCTTCGAGATATTTGCATGATATGAACTATTCTTGGTCTGAGATATTATTCCTATGATATATGATTGTATGGATATGATGATGTTGATTGGGATCATTATTCATGAGATGAGAACATATGAGTTCTACCTTAGAGGTCTATAGCATGACCACGGTTGAGTACAATGTTGGTAGCATGGCTAGCTATGGAGCGGGATGAAGAAGCCTTTGAAGAGATGTTTGAAAAAGTTTTGAATATGACATGGATATATTGCGATGACATAGAGAGGCAGAGAATCCCATATATATAGTTGGGACTAAGATATTTTCATGTATTGAGAAAGTTCAGTTGTACAATAAAAGCCTTGGCTTGTGTTTGACACCTCCTTGAGAGGGAGGATGATTATTGTATCCCGTTTTTATTTATATGATTATTTATGTTCTAACATGATATTTGATTTGATTTCCTATATGAACAGGAGAAAACTTCTACTTATACATGATGATTACCTTATACAAGTACAATGATATGAGTATGATGGGAGTATCATTGACCAAGGACACTGAGACAAGATCTTCCTCCCTTGTCTGAGCTCCCAGGGTATGGAATTTAGATAGAGGGATCATGGGATTGAGGGAACTCTGGAAAATAGGATATCACCCCTATCTATTACCCATAGGGTTGGAGTAGTAGCTCACCCTACCTTAGTCTTTACAGAGTATACCCCAGTTGGCATCATACTCATGAGTTGGGCTTGTTGGGCTTATCCCTCCTCATCTGGCCAACAATTGAGGAGGATTGGAGGTGTGAGATCCTTACGTTTGGTAATTCAGGTATCTCGTCCAAGCTAATATTATGATGAAGGTGTTATACCACATGACTATTGAGGGTAATTGTTGGGAAGATCAGTAGGAAATAGGATGGATTGAGTAGTAACTCCCCTATATCACCTATTTATCGATATGGGGTCATAGTGGTAGCTCCCCCATTTCTAGGTTGAGTAGTAGCTCCTCGATGTGGTTCCAGGTTAATATATTCTCCCTGATGATATTCTCTTCAATGATGATACGAGTAGTAGCTCACTCATTGATATTCTGGGTAGTAGCCCATTGACTGATATTCTAGGTAATAGCCCGTTGAAAGGTATTCCGAGTAGTAGCCCATTGAAAGATATTTTGGGTAGTAGACCATTAACATATATTCCAAATAGTAGCCCATTGATAGATATTCTGAGTATTAGCCCGTCGACAGATATTTTAGGTAGTAGCCCGCTGAAAGAGATTCTGGGTTGTAGCCTAATGAATAAAGGGTGGTAGATCAAGCTCCCCTTTGGTGACAAATTCTTCTTCTTTTAGATTTGAGAATATTAAGCATATAAGCAAGAATAAGCAAGAGATGTGCATTGATGATTTGATATGGTGAGATACTTGAGATGAGATGTTATGAAACCAGCTCACAAAAAGATAGAAAAGAGAGATCCACGCCTTAGAATTCAGCCTCTTCGAGGGGGCAACCTCCTTTACATTACATAAATGAACAATTCTTGGATGATACAAATGACAAAACCTCCTTTCTATATATAGGAGTCTAAGGAGTCACAATATAATCCAGCCGACCTAATAATAATAATATAAAGCCACAAAAATAACAATAGAGGGATTCTAAGGGGCACAGAAATAACAATATGGGGGTAATAGGGGCACAACAATATAAATAGGGGTATAACTACAATAGTAATGGGTAATCACTAGTATTATAGGGACCCAACATGCCCCTCTCCTTCAAAAAAGTGTTGTCCTCAACGCTTGAGCAGTTCTGGATACTTCTGCATAAAATTTTCATCCTCCCATGTGGAATCTTCAGCGGATAAGTTCTTCCACTTGATAAGATACTCTAAAATTGATCGATTTCGTAGCTGTCGAGTTCTTGTTTCTGTGATTGCTTCCGGTTCCAATATAATTTTTCCTTCCTCGTCAAGTTCTGGCAATATTGTTTGAATTGGGAGCTTGTCACCTATAACCTTCTTTAAACATGAAACATGGAAAACTGGGTGCAATCGAGAAGCTGCAGGAAGCTCCAATTTGTATGCCATAGTACCAATCTTTTCCAACACCTTGTACGGACCATAATACTTTGGTGATAATTTATTATCCTTCTTAGCTTGCTTTAGGGACATTTGCTTATATGGTTGTAGCCGTAGGAATACCCAATCACCTACATCAAAACTTCTTTCACTGCGATGTTGATCTGCCTGTTGTTTCATTCTATTTTGTGCCAACACGAGGTTATCCTTTAAGAGTTGGAGGACTTGTTGTTGATGTTCGATGTGATGTTCCACTGCCTGAACCTTAGAATTTTCTCTTAAATATGATGTGATGGATGGTGGTTGATACCCATAAAGTGCCATAAATGGGGTCATTTTTGTTGCTGTATGGAAGGAAGTGTTATACCACCATTCAGCCAGAGGCAACCATTTGACCCATTGTGTCTGTTTATCAGATACAAAGCAACGAAGATATCCTTCCAAACATTTGTTTACTATCTCAGTTTGCCCATCAGATTGAGGATGATAAGATGAGCTATGAGCTAACTGAGTACCAAGACAAGAAAATAATTCTGTCCAAAAATTTCCAGTGAAAATGGGATCTCTGTCACTTACAATAATCTTTGGGTTTCCATGTAGCTTTTGAACTGTTTCCATAAATGCAGTAGAAACTGTACTGGCTTTAAATGGATGTGATAATGCACAAAAGTGTGCATACTTGGTAAGTCTGTCAACTACCACCATGATGACACTCTTTCCCTCAGACTTGGGTAAACCTGTGATAAAATCCATTGAAACCTCCTCCCAACGTTGGCTTGGAATGGATAAAGGTTGTAATAGACCCGGTGTCTTAATTGTTTCAACTTTATTTTGCTGGCAAACCAAACATTCCGCCACAAACTTTTGAATATCTGATTTAAGGCCATCCCAAAAAAATTCCTTCTTAACCCTGTGGTAAGTTTTTAAAAATCCTGAGTGCCCTCCTAAGGGAGAAGTGTGCAATTCCATAAGAATCTTTTGTTTTAGCTGGGAATTCTTACAGAGGTATAAGCGATCTTTGTACCATAACGAATCATTTTGCCAGCTAAATGTATCAGAAGTACTGGAATCTTGTTGTAGCTTTTGAATAAGTGCCCACACTTCTTCGTCATTCTTCCATTCCTCCCTTGCTTCATTTATCCAATCTGGTTGGATAATAGAAATGGCACACAACAATGCTTCCACATCCTCATCCTTTCTTGAGAGTGCATCTGCCACCACATTTTGCTTCCCTTTTTTGTAGATGATTTCAAAGTCATAACCCAACATCTTTGTGACCCACTTTTGTTGCTCTTCAGAGGATAATCTTTGTTCTAAAAAGTATTTAAGGCTATCATGATCCGTTTTTACCTTGAAGTGTCTTCCCATTAGGTAGGGTCGCCATTTCTTAAGTGCATGGAGTATTGCCAACATTTCCTTCTCATAAATAGCTTTGCTTAAAAACTTTCCCTTGATTGGACGACTTTCAAAAGCAATGGGTCTTTCATCTTGCATTAGAACAACACCAATTCCATTTCCTGAAGCATCACATTCCACAATAAAGGTTTTTGTGAAGTCCGGTGTAGCTAAGACCGGTGCTTGGCACATTGCCTCTTTAAGATGTTCAAAGGCCTTTGTTGCTTCCGAAGTCCATGAAAATGAATCTTTCTTCAATAATGTTGTTAGAGGTGCTGCTATTCTCCCATAATTCTTAACAAACTTGCGATAATACCCTGTCAACCCAAGAAATCCTCGCAGATGCTTTATGGATGTGGGGATTTTCCATTCCTTAATGGCTTTAATTTTGCTAGGGTCTACCTTAACTCCTTCATGAGATACAATATGACCCAAATATTCCACCTCCTTGACTCCAAAGAAACATTTGGATCTTTTTGCATATAATTGTTTCTCCTCCAATAGTTGTAACACCCTGTCAACATGTTCAACATGATCCTTCCAAGACTTGCTGTAGATTAGTATATCATCAAAAAATACTAACACAAATTTTCTAAGGAATGGTTTGAAAATTGAATTCATCAAACCTTGAAATGTTGAAGGTGCATTGGTAAGGCCAAAAGGCATGACCAAAAATTCATAATGACCCTCATGAGTTCTAAATGCTGTTTTCGGAATGTCTTCAATCTTCATTCTAATTTGATGATATCCCGAACGAAGATCCAACTTGGTGAAGTAAATTGATCCATGCAATTCATCCAGTAATTCATCAATAACAGGAATGGGGAACTTATCTTTAATAGTGAGCTTGTTGAGCTCCCTATAATCTGGACACATGCGCCATGATCCATCCTTCTTGTGCACCAATACTACTGGAGCTGAGAAAGAACTTTGACTCGGTTGAATTATACCAGCCTCTAGCATTTCTGCAACCATACGTTCAATTTCACTTTTTTGGACATATGGATATCTGTACGGCCTGATGTTTGGAGGAACACTTCCTGGAATCAGATGAATAGCATGATCATGATCACGCATAGGTGGGAGACCTTTGGGAGTCTCAAATACCTTGGAATGATTGTCCAGGACTTTTTGGAGATCTGGAGAAATAGATGATTCCAATGTGGAAACATCTAGCGAACATAATTGTGCAATTACACCTCTTTGCTCCTTTTTTAGAAGCTTTGTCATTCCATTAGAGCTGATTATCTTTCCTGGTTTCCCTGCAATACCCCTTAATTCAACTTCCTTTCCTTCCACAGAAAATTTCATGAAAAGTTCTTGAAAATTAAAAGCTATTGTACCCAAGGATTGTAGCCATTGGACTCCTAGTACAACATCAGCACCTCCCATTGGAATGGAAAGCATTGGGCTAGTCAATACATATTCTCCCATGGATAGCTTGATATTATGGCACTTTCCAGAACAATTTATTGTTCCTCCATTTGCAATCATCACTTGACACTCTGGTGCTGGATATAGGAAGCAATTCAATTCTTTTGCTACCCTACAATGAATAAAATTGTGGGTGCTTCCTGAATCAATCAACACTATTACCTTTTTCTTCTTGATTTGTCCTTCTATCTTGATGGTTTGAGGAGTGGTAATTCCCGCCAATGCATTACAAGATATGGTCGGATTTATTTGTTCTTCATCTAGGCTTTGTTCCTGGAATATATCCTCTTCTTTTGACCTTTCTTGCTCCTTTTCTTCTTCCTCTTCACAATCTATGTAGAATAATTTCTTCTCAGCACACTTATGACCTTTGTGTATTTGCTATCACAATTGTAACAAAGCCCTTTTGCTCTTTTTTCTTCCAATTGTTGTGGTGTCAACCTTGTAGGTTGTGGAAGACTATGGGCAACAACACTTCCGTCTTTATAGTTGTGAATGGTATGCTTCCTAGTTGCCATAATTTTGCTTTCCATTTTTCTTGCTAACCTGAATGCCTTCTCTAATGAATCAGGTTCCCAAAGGCGCACATCATGTTGGATATTATCCTTTAAAGACCCTATGAACACATCAATCCTATGCTCCTCTGGAATATCTTTTACCCTTATGTTCAATTTTTGGAACTCCTCAATGTGCTCCATTATTGAACCCTTTTGTTTGAGACTTATCAATTGGCTAAAAAAAGTGTTGCTTTTTGTATCCTCATAATGTGCTATCAATTCTTCCGTAAAAATTGCCCAAGTGATAAATTGTTTACGAGAACAAAGCCATTGATACCATACAAACTGATTTGGTTCCAAATATAAAGTTGCCATACGTACCTTTTGTGTGTTTTGCACATTATTGAGATCGAAGAATTGCTCCATCTGTAATATCCATGTGGCAGGATCCTTGCCATCAAACTTCCTCATATCGATTTTTGGAACATGGTGAGTCTTTGATCCAACATTAGAGTCTATGGAATCATGATTAACATTTCTTTTGTTCTCATCATGAGTTTCCTTTACTACCTTTTCACCATTAGTGACTCTTTCTTGTAGCAACTTCTTGAATTCTTCCATGTTTGTATTCAAATCTATCTTCAAATTTGCCATCGAATCCTCCATCTTAGCTTCCATGCCCTTTATCTTAGATTCCACGCCATTTACCTTAGATTCCACGCCACTTATCTTAGCTTCTGTTAGCTTTTGTGAGCGTGACATTTGTTGCACTTGTTCTTGTAATTTTGATATATCATGTAGCATTTCTTCCTCTTCTTCATGAGTCATGCTAGAGCTTTCAGGTTCCTTACTAGGTGTTTGCATTTTCTTTCCTCGGGGCATCAGTTACCGATAATAATGCTTTACTATGCCCTTTGAATTCCGTTAAACCAAGCTTACACAAAAATTAAAAAAAAACTACACACCTTTTTTCACTTTATAGAAGCCTGATATTGAATCTGATGTATCTCTGTAATTTCGGATCATCCAATTCTGAAATTTCTACCTGTAGTAGCCTTCTGCGTCCTCTTTCCAATGCCACAAGTCTGAGCCAAATTGGATTCTCCAAGGAAGAGTTATGTGAAATCTCCTCAGGTCACCTGTTTTGAATGTAATTCAGGAGTCTGCAAAAAGACCAACTTCCTCAGATCATATCTCCGCAAATATCGCGCGAAAATCTCTGAAATTCGGACCCAAGGTTCAGCAAGATTTCTTCTCAAATGGGTTTTTTTTGCAACTTCTGAAACGTCACAAAAAAAAAGTTATAGCGAAAATTCCACGATGACCTGTTTGGAGCAGCGAAACCCTAGAATCCAAAGCTCTGATACCAAATGTTATGAAACCAGCTCACAAAAAGATAGAAAAGAGAGATCCACGCCTTAGAATTCAGCCTCTTCGAGGGGGAAACCTCCTTTACATTACATAAATGAACAATTCTTGGATGATACAAATGACAAAACCTCCTTTCTATATATAGGAGTCTAAGGAGTCACAATATAATCCAGCCGACCTAATAATAATAATATAAAGCCACAAAAATAACAATAGAGGGATTCTAAGGGGCATAGAAATAACAATATGGGGGTAATAGGGGCACAACAATATAAATAGGGGTATAACTACAATAGTAATGGGGTAATCACTAGTATTATAGGGACCCAACATGAGATGTATGATGACAAGAAGTCATGTTGTTCAATGGTTAGATATTAGAAAATGGAATTCTCCCTAGTTGAGAGGGAGTGTTAAAATTATGCAATTTCAGTCAAATTCTACTTTGTACAACTCACATGATGGAGATAATGACTGCATTGAATTCCTATTTTCTAGAATACCAAAATAGACCTAAAGATCATCTCGTTTGGATAAGCAGAAGTTGGTTTTTGAATTTATGAATCCACTCATGTATATTGGATCAGTTCGGCCCTATGCATACATACAATTAGAAAGGTCGGCTTCAACATCTAGTGGAACCTCATGGAAGCCTATAAATAGAAGAGACCTCAAGATCATTTGGAAACATTGGTCAAGCCATATTCTCTTCTCTTCTATTGCCTTGGTTCATACAAGTTTGATGGAGAATGTTCGCACAAGTGTCTAAAACTATAGGGCTAAAGCTCGCACAGATCTAGGGTTTCTGTTTCTCAATTGTTGGCTTGTAACTAAGAATTATCGTCCCTAGAGGCACACACATATTGGTCAAGGGTGTGTCTGGGAAGCCTCAAACGCTCGCATAATAGCCTTAAGGGAGCAACTGGGGTTTCTAAAGCAGATTTGGCAGTTTGGTCCTTGGAAGCACACTCAAAGAGGTCAAGGGTTCTTTTGGGAAGCCTCATATGCTCACACAGTATCCTGAAGGGTGTGCTTTGGGGTTTGAGGTAGAGAATGAGTGTATTTGTCCCCAGTCACACACATGCAGTTCACCAGGGAGCGTTCAAGGCTGCTATAGTCGCTCGCACAACTCCTCCTCCATGTGTTTGGGACTAAAAGATGAAACTTCGGTACTCTAAAGATTCCTCTCAGCGACAAAAATGTTCAACATTAGGATAAAGACAATGACAATACATTACAGTCCTCATAATCAAGGTTTTGAATACAAGCATGTTTAGGTTCATTTCATGGATGTTCTAGTTGTTGTTAAGATATGGATCATTGTACTCTCTTTTGCTTAATCATTTGATGACAATCTATAGAAGAAGAATTTGCAAGGGTTTTCCCCATAGTGAGATTTTCCTTGGTCTCCGACTAATCCTGGTGTCTCCATGTGTGCACGCTTTTCTTCTATTGTTCCTTTATGTTTCTCTACATTGATGATGATGATGATGATATTGTTCTTTCTACATAGTTTCATATGCTGATGAATAATGATGTAAATTTGAATAATGTCATGATATTAAGGGGTGAACTTAATGTGTTAATGAAGAAATGCAATTATCAAAGCAGATAACAATATAGCCCTAAGAAAATTTAACATAGGAGGAATAAGAAAGATCTAATTCACCAAACCAAAGATAACATCAAGGTATGTTCAGAAACATCATCATGAGATCAAGTTTTTGGTAATAAAGAAACAAGGGTTCAAATTAGAAGTAAATTCATAGGCACATCTAGTCATACAAATTTTGCACTCTTACCCACAATAGAACCAAAATATTTTTCTCAAGATAATCAAAATTGGTTTAATGACATGGTGGAAGAACTAGAAAAATTTGAGGAAATAAGACATGGGAGTTAGTTCCAAGACCAAAAGATAATAATTTGGTTGGCACCAAGTGGGTTTTCAAGAATAAATTGAATAAGGATGGTCAAGTTTTCAGGAATGAAGCTAGATTAGTGTCCAAAGGGTATGCACAAGTAGGTGTAGACTTTGAAGAAACCTTTGCTTCAGTTGATAGACTTGAAGAAATCAGAATTTTCTTTGCTTTTACATGTCATAGAAAGTTGAAAGTCTATCAATTGTATGTCAAATCAACTTTTTGAATGGACAATTAGAAGAAGTATATGTGGAACAAGTTGAAGGTTTCCCATTTTCTGATAATACAAATCATTTTTGAAAATTGAAGAAGGTCCTCTATGGACTTAAAGAATCCCCTAGCGCATGATATTACATAATTGACAAGTATCTACAGTAATCAGGATTTAAAAAGGGAATAACAAATAGTAATATTTATTTAAAATCTAAGAATGATAATTTGATGATTATTGTTGTTTATGTAGATATAATTTTTGGTAGTGATGTTCATTTAATGATTCAAAGTTTGGTAGCTAATATGTAGAACGAATTTTAAATGTATATTATGGGAGAATTTTTATTTTCCTTGGATTATAGGTTCATCAATAAAAAAAAGGTATTTTTATTTCTTAAACTAAATATCTTAAAGAAATTTGAGGAAATTTGTCATGGATAACTGATCCGGATTTAAACAGGAACACAAAAAATTATATATATAACCATAAACATGGAGATGCAATAGAAATAACACTTCATTTCATTAATGTAAAATATTGAAATATTCTTACAAACAGTAATGGAAATAAACCATCTAGGGTGATGGTAGCTTATCTCTGAGAAGAGATGTGGTGGCTACATGCCTCTAAACTCTGTTACAATGAGGCTTGAATGCCTATTTATTATTGAGAAACAATGGAAAACCCTTAACATCCCAAAACCTAACCCTAGAAGATGAAACGCCAAATTGTGGGCCCTGTTTGGGTAAATTGGTACATCAATTTCCCGGGGTCATAACTTTGGCACCCGATCTCCGTTTGAGGCGTACAATAGCTCGTTAGAAAGATCTATCCAAGAAATATAACTTTGGGAAGAGCACCATTGGTCTATGGGCCCATGTTGCTCCCATATTTCCCAAAAAACGCCATTTAGGGCCTCAAAACGACTCCGGAAGTTCAGGACCCAAAAAACTACTAAAAATAGTAAATTGTGCTACAACTACGGAAATTGAAAAACTGAAAGAGACAGTTGTGGGGGTCCAAATGGGATAGGTGGGTGGCCTCCAACATCCACTTGGATCATTCCTATCCCCTTAGGAAGCAATGGTCCCCATTGCGTTGAGTTCCTCTCTGAGATGAGGAAGCTTCTGCTGAGCTGGGTCTCCAGTGAGTTGTTCTGCAATCTCTGATGTGTCCAGTAATGGTGGGAAGCATGGTCGACGACGGTCCACATTGAGCACTCGGTGCAAGTGAAGGAATGGAGGAATGTTGTGCTCCAAAGAATTGTTTCCCATAGCCTTCGTAATGCTGTAAGGACCATGTCAGAGTGTTCGGAGCTTCTGATGGGCTCTTGTAAGGCGTTCTTTCTACAGATGCAACCAGACTTTGTTGCCTACCTGAAACTTGTGTGGTACCCCTATGGGTGAGGAGAAGTTGTTCCTGTGTTCTGTCATGTCGGTATCCCTCTATTGTTGCTGCTGCATGGAGGAACCCTTCGTGGGGGTCTTGGATGTGGTGACAATCTTCCCCTTACTTTGGGAGCGAGTCAGACAGAAAATGAATCTCCTAGTCTGGGAGATGAGCTTTCTGCCTTTCTTAGTAGATATCAAAGAGGTGGCGGTAGGTGGGGCTACCTCCAGTATTCTGTATAATGAATTATCCAAAGAAATAATGACAATGCGAGGCCTTGACTCATACACAGCATGTCGCATCCACAAGTATGGTTGGCCTAATAATACATCACAAATATCTAGAGGTGTAACATCACACAATACCTCGTTTGTGAAGGGCTTGATGTTGTAGGGTAGGCGACACTGCTGGCGAACTTTGAGATCTCGTCTTTCATGAAGCCACCCGATACTGTACGGTTGCAGGTGTGGTGTAGTTGGTAGGCCCAACCTCTTCATGACCTCTGTTGAAATGAGGTTCTTTTGGCTCCCACTATTAACAATGAATTACAGTGGTGAACCCTTCACCCACATTTGTGAGTGGAAAAGTCACTCCCCCTCCTCTGGATCTTCGGGCTCATTCTTCTGGATCTTGGTAGTGGCAACAGTGGCAGTGGGCTCTACATCAATGATCTTCTTCCCTTTACCATTCCCCTTGTCGAGTTCTAACTCAGGGTCAGAACATGCATCTGATTCGGAAGCTTTCAACTCGGCCACCAACGACTGCTTGGTCTGACACTCACTTGTGTTATGAGTGGGACTCTTGTGGAACTCACACCACTTTCCTGTGTCCTTCTTCGACTTCATGGTGTTGTCCTTTTCTTGCAGCTTCGATGAGTTGTCTTGGGTCACCCCGCCTTGGCTTTGTCCTCTGGTCTTCGGATTTGTAGATCCAAATTCTCGCTTCTTATTTTTGAACTTTTGCTCAATTTTAATAGCGTATCGGTACACCGTGCCAAGCGAGGAGATGTTCAAGAACTGCATCTCTTCCTTGATGTATCTATGTATGCAGCCATGGTATTTGAGTACCAAATGCAGCTCAGAGTCCTTGATACCCAACTGTGTGCGAAGGGTATGAAAAATGTTTGTGAACTCTGACACATCTTGGTCCCTTCCCTGTCGCAGTGTCGTCCATTTGATGTATTTGTCCTCATAGCTTTTGACAGGGTAGTATTGCTCCTTGACGGCATCTCGGAATGAATCCCAAGTGGGTGCAGTTGAAAATAGTGAGCCCATACTTTCATTCTTCTGCCCGTAGTAGGTTTCCCACCAGTCCTTGATGTGGGGGGCTGCTTTGAGAAGAGTGAAAACAATATTTTCCTGACTCGAAAATTCATGAACAGAAAAATAACCCTCTAGCATATTTAACCATTTATTTACAACATCTACGTCTATCTGACCCTCGAAAATGGGGATTTCAAAATTAACTTGTACCTTAAAGGGTGTGGCGTTTCCAGAGTAGTTGCTGGAAGCCGATGTGTTGCCTTTAGTTAATCGTTGAAGGATCTAGGCAAAGTCGTCCATCATCGCGTTCCTTTGTCGCTCGAGGGCTTCTTCAAGCAATCTTTTGATAGGATCTCCTGCTCCCTTGTCTTTCTTCTCGTTTGCCATGGGAGGTCGTCGGGATTTGCGAGGCTGGTCTTGCAAAGGTTCGACCAGTTCAAGCCCTAACTCCTTATATCTCGGCCTCGTTGGGGACATGCAAAGAAAAATAGAGAAAAAGCAGACCGCTCTGATACCATTGATCCAGGTTTAAATAGGAACACAATAAATTATAGAGATAACCATAAACACAGAGATGCAGCGGAAATAACGCTTCATTTCATTAATGTAAAATACTAAAATATGCTTACAAACAGTAATGGAAATAAACTAGCTAGGGCGATGGTAGCTTATCTCTAAGAATAGATGTGGCGGCTACATGCCTTTGAACTCTGTTACAATGAGGCTCAAAGGCCTATTTATTGTTGAGAAACAATGGAAAACCCTTAACATCCCAAAACCTAACCCTAGAAGATGAAACGCCAAATTGTGGGCCCCATTTGGGTAAATTGGTACATCAATTGCTCGGGGTCGTAAATTTGGCACCCGATCTCTGTTTGATGCATACAATAGCTTGTTAGAAAGATCTATCCAAGAACTATAACTTTGGGAAGAGAAACATCAGTCCATGGACCCATGTTTTTCCCAATTTTCCCAAAAAAACTTGTTTAGGGCCTCAAAACGGCTCCAGAAGTTCAGGACCCGAAAAACTGTTAAAAACAATAAATTGTGCTACAATTACGGAAACTGAAAAACTAAAAGAGACAGTTGTGGGGGTCCAAATGGGATAGGTGGGTGGCCACCAAAATCCACTTGGATCAATAACTATAAACCTATGAGCACACCCATGGTAACAGGTTGTAAAGTCAAAAAGTATGATGAATCTCCAAAGGTAGAACAAACAATGTAAAATTTTATGATTGGTAGTTTACTTTAACTAACATCCTCAAGAATAGACATTATGCAAGTAGCAGGATTAGTGAGAATATTTCAATCAAATATAAATGAAACTCATGTTAGTGTAGTGAAGAGGATATTTAGGTACTTGCAAAGGGACCATAGATTTTGGCTTATGGTATTCAAGAGGCACAAAATTCACTCTCAAAGCTTTTACAGATGTAGATTGGGTTTTGTTGTTACGCAACAATGACCCTCCAAAATTTTGGCATGTGTCAATATTGGAGCCTACAATGATTTTCGCTTCAAGCCTCTTGAGTCGTCAAGTTATTTGATTTGTTATCTATGTGTTTTCTCCTAGTGTAGCATCCTCCCAAGCCAATGTTTCCTAAGCTTCATCACTTAACCATTAGAAGCACTTGAGTTAGTTATCCCATGGTTAGGTGAACTCATGATCTTTCTTGACTTACAAACTTGCCTTATTTCCATGCACACACTCTAAAAACACACAAAAGCATGAAAAATCAAACAAAGCCAAGAAGAACACTTAGAAAAGAAAAGGTGTAGTCCAAGTTGGTGAAGACATGCACTCAAATTGAGCGCACTCCTTCGGGTCAAAGAAGTGTGCCCTCCTTGAAATCACTCTTTCATGCTGAACAATTGTGCACTCCATGAATGCACTCCTTTGGGATGAAGACATGCACCCTTTATGGATCCATGCATGTGTCATCATGTTTCTCCTACAAAATAGGAGCCCAATTAACTTCCCTTTACTAATCCTTTCATGCAGCAATAAGTAGCACTCATGCATGAATCAATTTTGCATATAAAATTCTTAAAATCAAATCAATTAATCATTCTTCTTGCATAATCATTCCGTCTAAGTTGGGTGCATAGCTGGGAATGAAGAGTCTCTTCATCAACCAGTGCAACAAGTAAGTTTTGAATGTCAAATCTCTTCATTGTCTTTCATGATTTCACTGCCAAACCTTACTTTTCTTGTTGTCGATCCTTTGTTTTTCAGGTTTTTTGTTGGCATTTATGTTGAATCTTCATGTCAAGTTTTAATCCATTTTCGCATGCAGAAACTCTTCACATTCTTGAAACCTTTCATATTCCACCTTGAATATGAAAACAACTATAAATCCTTGCAGATATTTCTTTTCATCATATTAGCATCAAATATTATTGTTCAAACTTGTTTCCAAGCTTCCAATAGGTAGAGCACACTTCTTGAACTTGAAGCCCTATCAGCCTCAAAAACTATGCCATGTTTCATCAATTTTTCCTCTAAAGCGCACTTCTTCACCACGAAGAATTTCAACCTCTCTTGAGAGCATAAGCACATCATGAAGGCACGAAGCATCTTCCTTCAACCCTTTGGCATGCAAAAGTGTCCCCTCCTTTGTCTTGAGTGCATAGGCACATTGTGATGGCCTGAAGTCTTGTCAAACCCTTCTTTGTCCCTTGAGAGTGTGCCAGTGTGCCCTCCATGTGTACTTGAGTGCATGAGTGTATAGAGAAGACCTGAAGGTCCATTATCCCATCCCTTTAACCCTTTGGGGCGGAAGAGTGCATCCTAGAGGTTTTTCTCCACTTTCTTGGGGTCCTGAGCGCACTACAAAGCATTGAATGACCCTATATGTCCCTTCACACTTTGAAATTGTGCCCTCCAATTTTGCATGCTCATTTTTCCATGCATGCAAGTTATTTTGTGTTTTCGTTCATATTTTTTATTGCTCTATCATTTCTGATGCCTCTTTGTACACCATTTACAAGTATTGTTGCATATGTAAGTTGATTTAAGCTAATATTGTCACTATGAGTGTGTTTCCCCAAACAGGTGCTCGTGCTACAAGTATTTCCACTCTATCATATTTTTCCTCGCAAAGTAGCCTCCAAAGAAATTTCAAATGAAAGCATTGATGAACCTGTAGAAGTTACAAAGCCAAATATTCCCACATATGTAGATACACAGTTCTTTATTAATAAGGATACAAAGGTCACATGGAGCAATATTTACAACAAATTCCTACAGGAAAGTTTTGCTGAGGACTTAGAATATTTTCATGCATACATCAACATCAAGAAGTCTAATATGCACAAGATCGCATGTAGATTCCCAGTCATGCCATGTGTAGAAGTTATTGAATGGATCATTACACATATATATGACTCTCACCTTGTGCTACACAGTGAGAGTGGTGGTCAGCTCGCCACCTATTTTGGTGAAGATATGCAGACTTATTATAAGATGCTCAAGCCCAATGAATATGAAAATTAAAACTTCTACACAAGATGGGAAACCATTGACACTAGTAACATTATTAAATCATGATGTCAAGAGCCTGCCAAGTTTCACCATCACCCATCCAAATTGTATCCGAAAAATATTCTTAGAGATGTATATTAGTACTTGATAGCCATGTATTGTTAGTTGTATGGGCATAAAAATGTTGAGGTGTTCAAAGAGAATTGGATATACACACTCAATACAGTGGTGACCCATGGTAGAAATTTCAACTAGGCTGATATCCTATCATTTGAGTTGCAACATTAGGTGGTGCAAGAAAAAGCATCTTTACAGGTGAACCAATTACCAAAATTATACATGTCTACATTTCTCTTAGATGGAATCTATGCATAGTATGTGTTCCCAGGAATGAATTGGAACTAGACCCTTGAAGAGAATTTCATAGCTTACTTCCACTGCAGAGTGTTATTAGAAACAATCTTTAAAGGCGTATATGAAAAATTGGTTGAACACTTCTTTGCAGTTATCTTTCACATGATATTTGTGATTTATCCTTCTTGCATGATCGATCAGGTAAAGGTGTCACTTTGAGATATCGTGGACTGGTTTGTATCTCTTTAGGGTACATACATCAGGTGCTTTGGTTGTTAGATATTCCCTCGTCTTATGCCATGATATGTGACCAACAAGGTGGTCATGCAAGAAGTCGCAAATCAATTAGACAAGGGATTTTCATGAATTCTTCACAGGAGGAAGAAATCCCATTACCCTATCTTTCCTTTGAGGATCTGACTGTATGAGTTAAAGAGCCAAAAGGAGAAAACAATATAGATATAGGAGCTGGATTTCCTACATTTTTCTACTAAATATTTCCATGAATATCATCCCAAGAGAATTTCTAGGCAGCATTATCAAAGTATTGGTCACAATATGGGGTACTCATCAATGTCCAACACAGAAGATGAGAAGATAAAGAATTGGCATGATGCCAAGATGAAGACACATCCAACAATTGAGACCATTTCACCCCATGATCCACCAACTTAAGGCTTTAAAGTGCAAGAGGAGGAGGAGATAAAACATCAAGCAAAGAAATTATCTCCCAAAAAAAGGATCAAGTATTCCTCAACAGGTGAGAGCAGCAAGAAATCAAAAGTTGATCCTTTAAAATTAGGAGCTATTCAAGTAGAGTAGGAGAGGGGAGAAGTAGAAGAAGAAGAAAGGAAGAGTCAGTAGGATGATTTGTTGGGGAATAAATATGCAGAAGAAGAAGAAGAGAAGAGGAGTATAGAAGAAGAACAACAGAGGTAGTCCCAAGAGGAGGAAGAAACACAAAGATTGGAAGTAGAATAGTTGAATCAAGAGCTAGAAGAGGAACAGTTCGAGGAAGAAGATGCCATCCAACCAATGGAGGAAGAGCTAAATACTTTAGGAGAAAATCCTATCACAAGTGATCATATTCCATCTGGAGAGATGGGGATCGCACCTCCAGCAGCAGACAGATTCATGGATTTATGTAGTGTAACATTCGATCAACTGAAGAAGAGGATCGTGCGATAGAGGCATAGATATTTCTCAAAGGATCCTAAAAATTCAGTTGCAGTGTCTATAGTGAAGGTGATAATTGCCAACACCAGAAGGAATTCAAGGGAAGTCATGGTAGAAAATGTTGCATTCACTACAATGAAACAAGATAAATTTGAGTAATTGTTGAATGAGAATTTCAGGTTGAGAAGAGAACTTGTTGCAATGAAGAAACAGGTGGAACATCTTGTGGAAGAGAATCCACAACTATCATAATGAAATTTGAACACCGCAAAATGGAATTCAACCATGCAAGAAGAGTTGGGGCCAATGGAGGACACCATGACGCGACTATATGATGAGATGATACTTATACATCAAGTCATGGCTCCTCTCATTGGCATTCAAAAGAACACAAAGGAAGTGGTGAAACTTCTAAAGATAGTAAATAGAGAAGTTGATCAGATGTAGGAGTGGAATGTCAAATATTTGGATGCTCTGCAACATTTGGAAAAGAAGGAAATGATTGTTGCAGAAGTAGATAGATTTCATTTGAGACTCCACCTAGAGAATTACTCACATCTTGGAGCACAGTTGGTTAGCACTATGGCTGCATATAATCAACTGCATAATGGGTTTGAGTCTCTAACACAGAAGCATGGGATGCCCACCATCAGATCTCTTGAAGAAATTAGAGGCAAATAAGTCATCTTCCAAGAGATCAAATAATATGTTGAACACATCAAATAGGAAATAGAACAGAAAGGCTTGTAGGTAACCAAAGACATTATTCTACATTATGCCTTTGCACCAATCAAATCCCATATGAAGATTTCATGGTTGTGGAATAATGTACAGTCAATCTCCAAGAACATATTGACAAAGGCACTGGAGGTGAAGATGAGGTACAAAGGGGACTCGCCAATTTGGGTTGAAGCCATCACATAGGAGTTTAGAGGATGGCACACTTACATTACAAGTGAACTCCATGAAGATGAAAATGATTTATCCATTTGATGAGTTTTGTCCCATTGTTAGTTTTGTCTTATTAGGCCACCATCTCATTCATAAATTCTCTTATTTAATAAATGATATGTAATGAAGTCCAACGGACACATGTGGAATGTGAAAATCCACATATTGGAATGTAATGAGTCATGTATAGAATATGAATAGTCATAAAATTCAAAGAGTCATGAGGAAGCTCAAAGTTCATTGTCAATTGTCATAAATAACTACTCATAACTCAAAAGAGGGGCTTTTGAAAGGCTTAGATTCTAGAGGTCTTGCCTTGGATTCTCTTGTAAGACATAAGAGATAGATCATTCTTTAGAGAAGCAAATCGTGGCTTCGTGTTCCACTATTGGATACAATGTTTCATTCATGTAACATTGTACCTGGGATCTTACACTTTTAATCAAAAGCTTAGTGAGGCAACATTTCTTCATACATATATCTTAGATGTAGTTAGACTATTCTAGTTATGTTTATGGTATATGTTTCTTCATTTACAATCTAATTTAATGAACTAATATGTTTCTTAGTAATGGATATTATTGAATGAGTTTTGTTATGCTTTAATGATTGTTGTTTATTATGTGGACTAATCTGTAGTCATTCGACAAGTCTTTCTCTTTATCCTTGGGTCCCCCTTTAGGATAGTACTATTAATTTTCTAACTGGTGGCTCATTTCCCTCACTATTTGTGGATGTCTACCTCGTCTACCTTACATTGGGTGTCTCACAAAGCTCACATTCTTGCTTCCCCAAAGTGGCGTTGTGTTCTCTTGTGTTGGTTGGTAACCTAGGCATATCTTTAAATCATTCTAATGATGGTCGAACCATATAACTAGATGGGACTCCTACACCAAATAGTGTGAGGTCTAATTGGGATTTCACATTGGGGAGATCCCCTTACAATGTCGGAAACATCCACCACTATCAAAATTTTTGGCACTACATGGAGGGTCGGATGACAAGTTAATCTTGTGAAGTCTATTTGAATATCTTACCTTTAATGGCTTCATCCTAGATCATAATCCTGAGGTGTTTTTCAGAAGCTTTAAATATTTTAATCCTAGCGTAATTTTTACATAAATTGTCACATCTTAAATTCGATGGAAATGATATGACAACCATCCTTGATTATGTAATTGAATTTGTTCAATTTTGTTTTTCAAGTGACATTTATTATGAATAAATCCTTTTGTAGTTGTTTACCCTTACATTGGATGCTCGTGCAAAGCAACAGTGCTACTCTTTACGCACTACTTCTATCACATCTTTCAATGATTTAGTTAATGAGATTTGTCACATCTTTGACAAGTATGAGTATCAAGATGTTCTTAATTAAATCGATCAACTTAGAATGGAACCCAATGAATCTCTTGAAAATTTCGTTGATTGATTCCTTCATCTTTGTTAAGAATTCCCAGACAAGGATGTGGACAGGAAATTCCTCGATGAGAAATTTTATTTCTTAGTGTGGATGTCTAGGAAATATTTTGAATCTAATTCATCATGTCCTCCTGATACAAAATAGTTTTAACATCTTGGGGAAGAACTAGACCTATCTTTCATTCCATGTCCTCATCATTTTGATGTTCCGTGTTTTGAACCTCAATCGATCATTGAACCGAAAGGTCAATTAGCAGATGAAGAATTATTTCTTTCTCTCACCTTTCCCTTGATGGTGATTCATCTATTCTTATCAATCAACCACTTTCTGATCATGATATTCTACCAGTCAATCTTCCATCCATTAATCAAGTTGAACCCTTGGATGACCATGACCTCGATGATTTCCTTTTCATTGAATTATATGGTCATGATTGTTCAAGTAATATGGAGGAATATTTGTTCTTACATGAAGATTTTGATTTGCAGCAATTCCAAATGGAGTTTGATGAAATTATCAATGATTTTCTTTCAGGTATATATTTGTTTGATCAATAAAATGATATTTTTATCATCAAAGATTTTTGTAGTAATCTTGAAAAATTTCCTTCTGTTGAATCTCATGATTTAAATATCGACTCTTATTTTGATAAGAAGTTGACCATGTTTTCCCAGATTTATTATTAATCTTGTCAGGATTCAAATCCAAGTTAGATGATTAGGAAACTTCAACCTACACTGATGGTTTTGTCAGGTTCCTGTCACCATGAAGATATTTTTGATTTTGGCTAGTTTATGATTCTTTTGCACAACTTTATCATTATCACATGGGATGTTGACTCTGTCCTGAGGGATGCTTATTTTATTCACATAAAATTCTTCAATTCCCAGGGGAGGAAAATTAATTTGACTATCAAACTTCCACCGTTACACCCCATTTTAAGAAAATTTGTAATTTAAAATGAATCTTTTTCATCATCCACAAATAATATCACATGCATGATAACTTGGATTGTGATCAACCTAATAACAGTTCTTATGACACAGATCTATCCTTCTTCAGGCTTTCCTGTCTATCTCTCCCTAAAGGTTGCTTCCATGATCCCATTGTAGACTCACTAGAAGTTTCTTTGCAGTCCAGAACCATGTCTCATGGCCTGTACTGTCACACTTTTCTCAAAATCTTGTATGATCACAGGCTGGGTATTTTATGTTGTTGTGGAGTTTATCACTTGAAAGAGCAGTCAAGTGTAACACACCATCGTGGTTACACTTCTTGTTTCCATTAGTCAGTGCAGATGTTTGAACGGTTTCTCTTGTTCACTAAATTGCTTTCTATTTTGATTTTCCACGATTACATCTTATGGTCTAAAGGTCAGGAGCAATTTATTTGGATGCATTGGAAGTTTCACTTTTACATGACCCAACCCTATCATTGTTTAGTTTAGTTTAGGATATGTTGCATGTAGTTAAATGCACTGCATTCTTATTGTGTGTTTTCGGTCCTTCATGTTTCGACTTCAATCTTTTGGTTTTCTTTTTATTTGAATAAAGTCATTTTTGAGCTTTGAGATTATATGGCTTAACTTTTGTGCATGAAAAGTTGTAGTAACACGCAACCCTTGTCTTATATGTTACCCTCTTCCTGGAATTGGTTTATGACTTTTGAGTCGATGATTTTTTGATGGAAAATACAATCCTTTAGTCAGGAAGATGTAAGCAAGCCACAAATCTTGCATCCATTTAGAATTCTCATTCCTATGGTCAGTATCATTTATGAATAGTGTGTTATTTATTATCTATATAAGTAGAGTAAGATAAGGGGAAAAATTTTAGCGATCAAAGCATCAAAGGTCTAAACCTGTCTTTAAAGGAATAACCTCCTCTGCTCTCAATACGGTAGAATCCATCTTCCACCCATTGAAAAATAATAAGTGCCTATGCACAGTCATATGAAAAAGAAAAGACAAAGTATAAAGGGTGAAAGAAGAGAAAGGATTCATGCATAGGGAGGTGAAGTAAGAAACTTTTCTAGGGTACTATTCAAGATCGCTGGCAGCAAAGCAACATTTGTGTTCCTAAAGCAAATCCCTTGGGGTCCTGTTCAGGTGTACTGGTAGTGGAGAAATGAAAAAGATGTAAGATTCACACTTTGGTTATCTTTACATAACCATACTATATTATCCTTCCTTAGATCGACATGATAATGATACGACTTATTATATTGTTGTGTTATGTTGAATAAAGGAACATGGAAGACTATATCTTTAAACGGGTAAGAATGGTGAGCTAAGGCAACCCACTGACTAAATCAATACTTCCTGAAGAAATGGATATTTGCACTTATAATGAAACCGTTTCAAAGAAGTTGGGGTTCTCCCAGTGTGTCACCAAGTGTTGTCACTGTAACAATGACCCTCCAAATTGTTTTCCTATGTCAATATTGGAGCCTACAATAATTGTCTTTTCAAGCCCCCTTGATTTGTCATGTTGTTTAATTTGTTATCTATGTGTTTTTGCCTAGTGCCACATCCTCTTAAGTCAATGTTTCCTAAGCATCGTCACTTAACCATTAAAATCACTTGAGTTAGTTATTCTATGGTTATGTGAACTCATGATATTTATTGACTTGGAAACTTGCCTTATCACCATGCATACACTTGAAAAACACTCAAAAGCATGAAAAAACAAACAAAAGAAAGAAAAACACTCAGAAAAGAAAAAACACACTCCGAGTTGGTGAAGACATGTGCTCAACTTGAGTGCACTCCTTCGAGTCGAAGAAGTGTGCCTTACTTGAGTGCACTCCTTCATGTTGAGAAAGTACACCCTCCATGAGCGCACTCCTTCGTGACGAAGACATGTGCCTTTTCTAGCTCCATGCATGTGCCATCTTGTGGCATGTGAGAACACTCCTAGAAAATAGGAGCCCACTTAAATTCCCTTAACTGACCCTTTCATGCAATGACAAGTGGTGCTCACGCATGAATCAATTTTGCATGGAAACTTCTTGAAATCAACTCAATTAATCATTCTTCTTGCATAATTATTCCATCTAAGCTAGGAATACAACTGGGAATCAAGAGTCTCTTCATAAACCAGTGCAACAAGTAAGTTTCGCATGTTAAATCTCTTCATTGTCTTTCATGATTTCACTGCAAAATCTTGCTTTTCTTGTTTTCGATCCTTTTTTTTCTAGTTTGCTTGTTGGTGTTTATGATGAATCTTCATGTTGCTAGTCTTAATCTATTGTCGCATGAAAAAAATCTTCACATTCTTGAAACCTTTCATTTTCCACCTTGAATGTGACAAAAACTATAAAGCCTTGAAGATATTTATTTTCCTCATCTTAGCATCAAATATTGATATTCAAAATTGTTTTTGAGCTTCCAACAAGTAGAGTGCACTTCTTGAGCTCAAATCTTGGTCAGCCTTGAAAACTGCACCATGTTTGATCAAGTTTTTCTCTAGAGCGCACTTCTTCACCATGAAGAACTACACCCTATCTTAAGAACATGAGCTTATCATGAAGTCACGAAGCATTTTCATTCATCCCTTTTACATGCGACAATGCACCCTGCTTTTCCTTGAGCGCATGGGCGCATTGTGAAGGCCTGAAGACTTGTCAACCTCTTCCTTCGTCCCTTCGGAGTGCAACAGTGCACCCTCCTTGTCTTCTTAATTGCATGAGCATATAGGGAAGACCTGAAGGCCCATAATTCCATCCCTTTGAGCCTACGGGGTGAGATAGTGAGCCCTAGATGTTTTTATCCACTTGCTTGAGTGATTGAACACACTACAAAGCCCTAAATGAACCTGTATGCCCCTTCGTGATTTGAAATTGTGCCCTCCTACTTTGCATGCTCATTTTTCCATGCATGCAATTTATTTTTCATTGCCATTCACAGTTTTTCATGTTCTATCATCTGTGATGACTCTTTGTACATCATTTACAAGTATTGTTGCATAAGTAGGTTTTTTTAAGATAATATTGTCACATTGAGCATGTTGCCCCGAACAAGTTCTCGTGCTACAAGTATTGTCACTCTGTCATCATCTGTTGGAGCCATGTCACCTAAAAACCTCCAAATAAATTTCAAAAACAAGCATTGATGAACTTGTAGAAGTTACAAAGCCAAATATTCCCATATATGTAGATACACAATGCTTTATTGATAAGGATACAAAGGTCACATGGAGCAATATTTACAACACATTCATGCAGGAAATATTTGTTGAGGACTAAACATATTTGCATGCATACTGTTATCACTGAAAATTCTGTTGCCAAAATTTTTCAGACTAGCTTAAGGACAAAGTGTTTCCGCAGCGCATGAATCCTTTTTAGCAGTTTCGCAACGCTACATGTTTAGGTGGTTTCGTAGCGTGCTACGAAATTGGGGATTTGTTCGAGTTTTCAGTAGAGGTCAAAATCCTAGCATGCCTATTGAACAGAGTTCTGTTACCCTCAAGAAATCAGCATCTAGTGAGAATCTCACAAGAAGCATACGCATCAACTGGTCACCGCCAAGATAATGTTCATACAGGGAGCTCTTCCAAACAGCTGTTAGTTCAATGTGCAACTGAAATATCTGAAGGTAAAGAAGGAAATGATTTTAGTTGAGAGAGTACAGCAGTACATGGATATTTTTCCGAAAAAACTGGAGGGGCATTCCTGTGTTGATCCAAACTGGCCAATGGAAAGACTCATTGAGTTCAACCAAGTTATGTTGAGATATATGCCACTTTTGCCACCAGCCTTGCGAGTAGTGTCATTTACTATAAATGCATGTGAGCAGTTTGGAATTGCTGGAAGAACAGGTCTAGTGTCCTTAATGATATATTTCGCCTTACTCCAATCTCTGATGGGAAAATTTAGACCCTTTTGGTAACATTAATCCAAATGGAAGATTTGTTGTTGTATGTGGTGATGGTGAATACATAATTTATACGGCACTGGCATGGAGGAATAGATCCTTTGGATCTGCACTCGAATTTGTTTGGGCCTTAGATGGAGAATATGCAGTTCGAGAAAGTACTTCCAAGATCAAGATTTTTAGCAAGATATTCCAGGAAAGGAAGAGCATTCGGCCAACATTTTCTGCTAAAAGTACCGGGGGAATATCGTTATGTGTAAGGAATGGAAATGAGCTGCCCTTCTGTATCACTCATGTACCAAGGTGGCGGTAATGCAACATGTCATAATAAGGGTGCTTGCAAAGAGACGGTTGACAGCTGTACAAACAAAAGTTGCGGTGGTCATGAAGTGGACATAATGCACTTTTTAATAGGAACCGCAATTCCAGGTCGTTTGTATGGCACCAACATAAGTGATAATACAAATGGCGCTGGAGGAGATAGGGTTGCCCATTTGGTTGATCTATATGCATCCACATAGTCGGTATCTTGATGGATTGGATCCTCAAGGAAATGGAAATGGTGCTAATTTCAGTGCGCAGAATGATTGGCAGGGAGCGTAGTGGCATGTTTTGATTGACAATTCCTTCGGTCTTCTGGAGAATGCAAGCCCAGCCTTGTGGCAGAGTCTAAGGATGTTTTTGATCAGAAGGCAAGTAATAGATATTGGATTGATGTGCAACTTTGGTGGGAAGACTATGATTCTCATGACCGTGAACGGTATACGAGAGCCAAATTCTTAGACTATACAACAGATAATATGTCAATTTATACATCACCCACTGGTGTTATGATTGCAATCGATCTTGCTTACAATTTACATTCTGCATTTGGTAATTGGTTTCCTGGTTCAAAGCCTCTTTTGGCCCAAGCTATGAATAAAATAATGAAGTCAAATCCTGCCTTGTATGTGTTAAGGGAGCGCATAAGAAAGGGCCTGCAACCTTATTCTTCAGAGCCAACAGAACCGTATTTGTCATCTCAAAACTATGGAGAGATTTTCAGCAACCAAATTATATGGTTTGTGGATGATATAAATGTGTATCGTATCACAATCCATAAAACTTTTGAAGGAAATCTTACAACGAAGCCTACCAATGTCGAGGCTCACATTGGAAAAGGAATTTGTCTCCAAATGCAAAGTGTTATTCCGAAGGCATTTCAATGCTTTGCAGAAGCTATTGCGCTTGATCCTCAGAATGCTTGTGCTCTCACGCGCTGTGGAGTTTTGTACAAGGATGAAGGGAACTTGCTAGAAGCAGCAGAGGCATATCAGAAGGCTCTTGTAGTGGATCCTACATACAAGCTTGCTGCGGAGTACTTGGCAATTGTCTTGACAGATCTTGGGACCAGTTTGAAACTTGCAGGAAATGTCCATGAAGGAATTCAGAAGTACTATGAAGCTCTAAAAGCAGATAGCCGCTATGCTCTTGCTTATTATAATTTGGGGGTGGTTTATTCGGAAATGATGCAATATGATATGGCACTTAATTGCTATGAAAAAGCTGCATTGCAAAGGCCTATGTATGCTGAAGCATATTGCAACATGGGTGTGATATATAAGAACCGTGGAGATTTGGATGCAGCCATTGCGTGTTATGAGAGGTGTTTGGCTGTATCTCCAAATTTTGAAATTGCTAAGAATAACATGGCTATAGCCCTTACAGACCTTGGTACAAAGGTGAAGCTTGAAGGAGATATACATCAGGGTATAGCTCATTACAAGAAGGCATTGCTTTATAATTGGCACTATACAGATGCTATGTATAATCTTGGTGTCGCATATGGTGAACTACTAAAATTTGACATGGCAATTGCGATGTATGAGCTTGCCCTGCACTTCAATCCACATTGTGCGGAAGCATGCAATAATTTAGGAGTCATTTATAAAGACAGGGGTAATCTTGACAAAGCTGTGGAGTGCTACCAGATGGCTTTGTCGATCAAACCTAGTTTTTCACAGTCTCTTAATAATCTTGGTGTGGTCTACACTGTCCAGGGTAAAATGGATGCTGCTGCAAGCATGATTGAAAAGGCTATAATGGCAAATCCTGCATATACAGAAGCTTATAATAATCTAGGGATTTTGCACAGGGATGCAGGTAATATCATGCTTGCGATAGAGGCATATAAACGGTGTTTGCAAATTGATCCAGACTCTCGGAATGCTAGTCAAAATCGCTTGCTAGCCATCAACTACATCTATGAGGGCGAAGATGATAAGCTTTATATTGCACACAGGTTGGCTCTGCAGATAAATATAATATCAGTGAGTTGAAGGATGCCATGTTGGTAATCAAAGACCTTTTATCTGTGGCATCATTTTATGCAACTAAATCCAGCTTCACAGCTTCTACTGCATTGTCTATAACATGCTTTGGCATGTCCTTTCCTGAAGTTTATAGCAAAGATGGTACAAATGTACAGATCAAACATCTAAAGACTTTTGATGAAGGACTCTTGAAAATGGACAGAGACACACATGTTATGGATTGTTTTTTTTCATGGAGCAGGCCTAGAGGTAGATGAGTATGTCCGGAGGTCTTATAAGTTTGTTTATGTGGATGGTATTGAAGTGGGTATTGAAGCATGATTATATGGATTTGAGCTTCTCAAAAGTCGATTTGCTGTCTTGTTTGTGACTGAGATATACAGAGTTTTCTTAATATGCTTTAGAGTACATTATTGGTATCTTGGTCATTGCATTAGCTATACAGTAGTGGCTTCAGTGTTGTTAGAAGCAGCTGCTATGGGGAGAAGATAGCAAGAATGCAGAGAAGTGATGAGACTGTGTATGATGAAATTACACAGCAGTTTCGTAGCGCGCTACGAAACTGCTGTAGCTGCATGTTTCAGTTGAGCCAATCATTATGATTGACAAATCAGCAAATCTTTAAAAGGTGTTGTCTTCACACATAAAAATGGCCAGCACATCATGGACGTGGAAACCTGGTAATTAAAGGATAAAAGCGTACTTCTTTGGATTCGAATATTTTAAGGCAAACCAAGGACCGACAAACAGGAGCAGTTTCCTATATTTCAGGGTATTGGAAAACATGTTACATTAAAGGCTAGTAAGCAACTACGGACACCTATCACAGCCAAACTAAAAGAAGCCATTTGTCAGAGAATGAGCCTGTTTTCTCCTTCTTTTCGTAGGAGCACCATCCTGGTTGTAATAAATGCTATTTCCAGCATGATGTAGAATTAGAGTTTTAATTGTTTTAGGATTCCAGCGCTACCAATTAGTGGTCAGCTGTAATTATTAGTTAGTTAAAAGTTAGTAGGTGTCATCATAAGTAATTATTGAGCTCCCTTCACGTTGGAGGAGGGAGCTCGAATCAGGTAGAGTAAGCATTCTATATAGAGCTGAAAGATGAATGTAAAAGGGGTTGGATATTTTATGAAAACGGAGTGCTATTTTTGGCTTGTGTAAAAGACAGTTTGCAGTAATATAAGATATATACCTTTCTTCTCAGGATTCATATAGCATTTCAATGTTCAAGATGTATTGTTCTACTTTTTCCTTCATGTCTTTTTTCAGTTGCTTAGAGGAGTAATCACTCAGAATTCACATGTGTTGCTCTGACTTCCTGTACTCTTCTATGAACAGTGGTTTTCTAAAGGTTATATTTTGAACATTTAAATGTAACATGCCCTGATTTCTATGTAGAGGAAATATCATTTCTGCTGTAGCATGTTTGACTCCATAAGCCCAATGGATGTATTTGTATATTTGTCCAGCCAGCAAGTTCATTAAATCTGTTGTACAAGAGTTAGCCCTCTTATCAACATTCAAAATCAATAACTTTTTCTTGAGAGAGCCCTCTCAGGCTAGGGAGGTTAATCCTTAGTCAAAAGCTTGGTCTGAAATAGTTACACAGAGTCTACCTGATCAGTAGCCCTTCAGTGCTTGATTTTGTGATAACATTTTGGTGCGTCTGCCGGGAGCCTGAAGATTATTCTTTCCCGAAATTATGAAGCTGAACTTCTGAAGGTAGCAGGAGCTCAGAAGGTTTTTGAGGTTGCAAAACTACCTTGGCGACTCCATTGTTGAAGAATTCGAAATTCAGATATTCATGGTGATTCCACTGGAGTTATGAAGGACCCAGATGCTACCATTCTTACTTCAAGGTATGCATGCATAGATTTTTCAGGAATTCATGGTTTCCCAAATCATTTTCCCAAGGATGCATATTTTCTAAGGAATGGTCCAAAATTCAACGGAGAAGATTTGAGTTTAACCTTGAAGCATATAACAGATTTTTGTCATTTTACTGAGCTTCTTAGAGTTAAACATGAGGATGTTTGCATTATGTTATTTTATGATTCACTTCAAGGGAAATGCAAACAATGGGTTGAAAGCTTTCCTGTCAAATCCATTAAGTCATTTCAAGACTTTTGGCTTATGTTTTTGGAGGAATGGATAGATAGGTCAGAGGTGGTGTTAAACTCTCCTTCAGTTGAAGGTTTCAAACAATGGAATAATGATCATAGTAAAGGAGAAACAAATGAAAAATTTTCTTTGTCCTTGTCCTCGTATCTAAAATCCTTTGACTGCAAGGCAGAGGATAAGATGATATTTTTGGATGAAGTTGCCGAGGACATTGAGAAAGACATTAAAGGTTTGGAAGAACAAATTCAGGCATACAGTCTTCATAATCATGATCATTATTTTCAGAAGCTTTCTATGACAGAACACAAGGAGAGAGAGAGAGTGCCGCTTCCTTTCTCTGCAGAACACAAGGAGAGAGTGCCACTTCCTTTCTCTTTCACGTTTAAGGAGCTGTATATTGTTGTTGAAGATCAGTTTGCACAACCTGAAAGTTACAAGAATCATCAAGCTGATCATATATTCTGGGATCCTATAGCTGATTACATGGAAGAGTTTTACTCTTCAGTGTTTCAGTTTTCCTATAAAGATCAGAGACAATTTCAGTGGCAGCGGTCATCACACTATCAGATTGGCTCTGAACTCCAATGCAGTCAAAGAAATCAAATATCAGATAAAACAGAGGATTGGCTACATTGGAAATTTCATATTGATTGAGCAGAAAGAAGTTGAAATTGTTAGGGTAGGTAGGTAGAGGTAAATGCAAAATAAGCTCAAGGTCAACTGAGCATCTTTCAGTAGAAATAGCTTTCTTTCTCCTACAGTCATGCTGGTCAAGAAAATTTCTGTTTGTCAAAAATTTTTTTATAAGACACTGGAACTGCAGGTTCTTAGTGTACCACAAGGGCACACTATCCCAAGTGGAGCCACTGTTATCACTGAAAATTCTGTTGCCAAAATTTTTCAGACTAGCTTAAGGACAAAGTGTTTCCGCAGCGCATGAATCCTTTTTAGCAGTTTCGCAGCGCTACATGTTTAGGTGGTTTCGTAGCGTGCTACGAAATTGGGGATTTGTTCGAGTTTTCAGTAGAGGTCAAAATCCTAGCATGCCTATTGAACAGAGTTCTGTTACCCTCAAGAAATCAGCATCTAGTGAGAATCTCACAAGAAGCATACGCATCAACTGGTCACCGGCAAGATAATGTTCATACAGGGAGCTCTTCCAAACAGCTGTTAGTTCAATGTGCAACTGAAATATCTGAAGGTAAAGAAGGAAATGATTTTAGTTGAGAGAGTACAGCAGTACATGGATATTTTTCCGAAAAAACTGGAGGGGCATTCCTGTGTTGATCCAAACTGGCCAATGGAAAGACTCATTGAGTTCAACCAAGTTATGTTGAGATATATGCCATTTTTGCCACCAGCCTTGCGAGCAGTGTCATTTACTATAAATGCATGTGAGCAGTTTGGAATTGCTGGAAGAACAGGTCTAGTGTCCTTAATGATATATTTCGCCTTACTCCAATCTCTGATGGGAAAATTTAGACCCTTTTGGTAACATTAATCCAAATGGAAGATTTGTTGTTGTATGTGGTGATGGTGAATACATAATTTATACGGCACTGGCATGGAGGAATAGATCCTTTGGATCTGCACTCGAATTTGTTTGGGCCTCAGATGGAGAATATGCAGTTCGAGAAAGTACTTCCAAGATCAAGATTTTTAGCAAGATATTCCAGGAAAGGAAGAGCATTCAGCCAACATTTTCTGCTAAAAGTACCGGGGGAATATCGTTATGTGTAAGGAATGGAAATGAGCTGCCCTTCTGTATCACTCATGTACCAAGGTGGCGGTAATGCAACATGTCATAATATGGGTGCTTGCAAAGAGACGGTTGACAGCTGTACAAGCAAAAGTTGCGGTGGTCATGAAGTGGACATAATGCACTTTTTAATAGGAACCGCAATTCCAGGTCGTTTGTATGGCACCAACATAAGTGATAATACAAATGGCGTTGGAGGAGATAGGGTTGCCCATTTGGTTGATCTATATGCATCCACATAGTCGGTATCTTGATGGATTGGATCCTCAAGGAAATGGAAATGGTGCTAATTTCAGTGCGCAGAATGATTGGCAGGGAGCGTAGTGGCATGTTTTGATTGACAATTCCTTCGGTCTTCTGGAGAATGCAAGCCCAGCCTTGTGGCAGAGTCTAAGGATGTTTTTGATCAGAAGGCAAGTAATAGATATTGGATTGATGTGCAACTTTGGTGGGAAGACTATGATTCTCATGACCGTGAACGGTATACGAGAGCCAAATTCTTAGACTATACAACAGATAATATGTCAATTTATACATCACCCATTGGTGTTATGATTGCAATCGATCTTGCTTACAATTTACATTCTGCATTTGGTAATTGGTTTCCTGGTTCAAAGCCTCTTTTGGCCCAAGCTATGAATAAAATAATGAAGTCAAATCCTGCCTTGTATGTGTTAAGGGAGCGCATAAGAAAGGGCCTGCAACCTTATTCTTCAGAGCCAACAGAACCGTCTTTGTCATCTCAAAACTATGGAGAGATTTTCAGCAACCAAATTATATGGTTTGTGGATGATATAAATGTGTATCGTATCACAATCCATAAAACTTTTGAAGGAAATCTTACAACGAAGCCTACCAATGTCGAGGCTCACATTGGAAAAGGAATTTGTCTCCAAATGCAAAGTGTTATTCCGAAGGCATTTGAATGCTTTGCAGAAGCTATTGCGCTTGATCCTCAGAATGCTTGTGCTCTCACGCGCTGTGGAGTTTTGTACAAGGATGAAGGGCACTTGCTAGAAGCAGCAGAGGCATATCAGAAGGCTCTTGTAGTGGATCCTACATACAAGCTTGCTGCGGAGTACTTGGCAATTGTCTTGACAGATCTTGGGACCAGTTTGAAACTTGCAGGAAATGTCCATGAAGGAATTCAGAAGTACTATGAAGCTCTAAAAGCAGATAGCCGCTATGCTCTTGCTTATTATAATTTGGGGGTGGTTTATTCGGAAATGATGCAATATGATATGGCACTTAATTGCTATGAAAAAGCTGCATTGCAAAGGCCTATGTATGCTGAAGCATATTGCAACATGGGTGTGATATATAAGAACCGTGGAGATTTGGATGCAGCCATTGCGTGTTATGAGAGGTGTTTGGCTGTATCTCCAAATTTTGAAATTGCTAAGAATAACATGGCTATAGCCCTTACAGACCTTGGTACAAAGGTGAAGCTTGAAGGAGATATACATCAGGGTATAGCTCATTACAAGAAGGCATTGCTTTATAATTGGCACTATACAGATGCTATGTATAATATTGGTGTCGCATATGGTGAACTACTAAAATTTGACATGGCAATTGCGATGTATGAGCTTGCCCTACACTTCAATCCACATTGTGCGGAAGCATGCAATAATTTAGGAGTCATTTATAAAGACAGGGATAATCTTGACAAAGCTGTGGAGTGCTACCAGATGGCTTTGTCGATCAAACCTAGTTTTTCACAGTCTCTTAATAATCTTGGTGTGGTCTACACTGTCCAGGGTAAAATGGATGCTGCTGCAAGCATGATTGAAAAGGCTATAATGGCAAATCCTGCATATACAGAAGCTTATAATAATCTAGGGATTTTGCACAGGGATGCAGGTAATATCATGCTTGCGATAGAGGCATATAAACGGTGTTTGCAAATTGATCCAGACTCTCGGAATGCTGGTCAAAATCGCTTGCTAGCCATGAACTACATCTATGAGGGCGAAGATGATAAGCTTTATATTGCACACAGGTTGGCTCTGCAGATAAATATAATATCAGTGAGTTGAAGGATGCCATGTTGGTAATCAAAGACCTTTTATCTGTGGCATCATTTTATGCAACTAAATCCAGCTTCACAGCTTCTACTGCCTTGTCTATAACATGCTTCGGCATGTCCTTTCCTGAAGTTTATAGCAAAGATGGTACAAATGTACAGATCAAACATCTAAAGACTTTTGATGAAGGACTCTTGAAAATGGACAGAGACACACATGTTATGGATTGTTTTTTTTCATGGAGCAGGCCTAGAGGTAGATGAGTATGTCCGGAGGTCTTATAAATTTGTTTATGTGGATGGTATTGAAGTGGGTATTGAAGCATGATTATATGGCTTTGAGCTTCTCAAAAGTCGATTTGTTGTCTTGTTTGTGACTGAGATATACAGAGTTTTCTTAATATGCTTTAGAGTACATTATTGGTATCTTGGTCATTGCATTAGCTATACAGTAGTGGCTTCAGTGTTGTTAGAAGCAGCTGCTATGGGGAGAAGATAGCAAGAATGCAGAGAAGTGATGAGACTGTGTATGATGAAATTACACAACAGTTTCGTAGCGCGCTACGAAACTGCTGTAGCTACATGTTTCAGTTGAGCCAATCATTATGATTGACAAATCAGCAAATCTTTAAAAGGTGTTGTCTTCACACATAAAAATGGCCAGCACATCATGGACGTGGAAACCTGGTAATTAAAGGATAAAAGCGTACTTCTTTGGATTCGAATATTTTAAGGCAAACCAAGGACCGACAAACAGGAGCAGTTTCCTATATTTCAGGGTATTGGAAAACATGTTACATTAAAGGCCAGTAAGCAACTACGGACACCTATCACAGCCAAACTAAAAGAAGCCATTTGTCAGAGAATGAGCCTGTTTTCTCCTTCTTTTCGTAGGAGCACCATCCTGGTTGTAATAAATGCTATTTCCAGCATGATGTAGAATTAGAGTTTTAATTGTTTTAGGATTCCAACGCTGCCAATTAGTGGTCAGCTGTAATTATTAGTTAGTTAAAAGTTAGTAGGTGTCATCATAAGTAATTATTGAGCTCCCTTCACGTTGGAGGAGGGAGCTCGAATCAGGTAGAGTAAGCATTCTATATAGAGCTGAAAGATGAATGTAAAAGGGGTTGGATATTTTATGAAAACGGAGTGCTATTTTTGGCTTGTGTAAAAGACAGTTTGCAGTAATATAAGATATATACCTTTCTTCTCAGGATTCATATAGCATTTCAATGTTCAAGATGTATTGTTCTACTTTGTCCTTCATGTCTTTTTTCAGTTGCTTAGAGGAGTAATCACTCAGAATTCACATGTGTTGCTCTGACTTCCTGTACTCTTCTATGAACTGTGGTTTTCTAAAGGTTATATTTTGAACATTTAAATGTAACATGCCCTGATTTCTATGTAGAGGAAATATCATTTCTGCTGTAGCATGTTTGACTCCATAAGCCTAATGGATGTATTTGTATATTTTTCCAGCCAGCAAGTTCATTAAATCTGTTGTACAAGAGTTAGCCCTCTTATCAACATTCAAAATCAATAACTTTTTCTTGAGAGAGCCCTCTCAGGCTAGGGAGGTTAATCCTTAGTCAAAAGCTTGGTCTGAAACAGTTACACAGAGTCTACCTGATCAGCAGCCCTTCAGTGCTTGATTTTGTGATAACACATACATCAACATCAAGAAGTTCAGGATGCATAGAATCACATGCAGATTCCCAGCCATGCCATGTGCATAAGTGATTGAATCGATCATTACACATATGGATGATTCTCACCATGTGCTACACAGTGAAAGTGGCGGTCAGCTCACCACCTATTCGGGTGAAGACATGAAGACATATTATAAGATTCTCAAGCCCAATAAATATGAAAATGACAACTTATACACAAGATGGGAAACCCTTGACACTAGTGTTGTTATCAAATCATGGTGTCAAGAGCCTGCCAAGTTTCACCATCACCCATCTGCAGTGCATCTGACAAACATTCTCAGATATGTATATCAGTACTTGATAGCTATGTATTGTCGGTAGTATGGGCATAATAATTCTGAGGTGTTCAAAGAGAATTGGATATACACGCTTAATATAGTGGTGACCCATAGTAGAACTTTCAATTGGGCTGATATCTTGTCATTGAGTTGCGACGTTAGAAGGGGAGGAAAAAAATATTTACGGGTGAACCAGGCACCTAAATTATACATGCCTGCATTTCTCTTAGATGGAATCTGTGCAAAGTATGTGTTCCCAGGAATGAATTGGAACTAGACCCATGAAGATAAGTTCCCAATTTACTTCCATTATAGATTTTTATCAGAAGTAAGCTTTAGAGGCGTATATGACAAATTCGTTGAACACTTCTTTGTAGTTATCTTTCACATGATAATTGAGATCGATCCTCCTTGCATGATTGATCAGGTAAAGGATTCACTTTGAGATATCGCGGAATGATTTGCAGATCCTGAGGGTACATACGATCATATTATTTTGTGATATGTGACCAACAAGGTGGTCATGCAAGAAGTCACAAATCAACTAGATAAGAGATTGTCAGGAATTATTCATAGGAGGAAGAAATCCCCTTGGCCTATCTTTCCGTTGAGGATCAGACTGTATGAGTTAAAGAGCCATAAGGAAACTATAGCAGAGATACAAGAGCTGGACCACCTACATTTCGCTACTAAATATTTCCATGGATACGATCCCAAGCGAATTGTTAGGAAGCAATGTCAAAGGATTGGTCATAATATAAGGTAGTCATCGATGTCCACAACAAAATATGAGAACATAAATAAGTGGTATAATGAAAACAAGATGACACATCCAACAATCAATACCAGTTCATGCCATGATCCACCAACTCAATACTTGCAAGTGTAGGAGGAGGAGTAGACAACACCTCAAGAAAATAAAGTGGCTCCCCAAAAAAGGATCAGGTATTCCTCGACAGGAAATAGAAGCAAGAAATGAAAATCTGATCCTTCAAACTCAAGAACTAATCAAGTAGAGAAGGACAGGAGAGAAGCATAGATTCAACAGGATGAGTTGCTAGAGAAGCAAGAAACAAAAGAAGAAGAAAAGAGGAGGATAGAAGAAGAACAACAGAGGTAGTCCTAGTAGAAGGATGTAGCATAGAGATTGAAAGAAGAATAGTTAACTCAAGAGTTGGAAGAGGAAGAGTTCGAGGAAGAAGATACCATCCAATCAATGGATGAAGATCCATATACTCCATGATAACATCCTCTTAAAGGTGGTCATGTTCCATTTTGAGAGATGGGGATCACCTCTCCACCAGAATATAGAGTCATGGATGTACATAGTGTAACTTTTGATTAGCTGAAGAAGAGGATTGCTCAACAGAGGAAGAGATATTTCTCAAAGGATCCTCAGAATCCAGTCTCAGTGTCTACATAGAAGGTGATAACTGCTAACACTAGAAGGAATCTAAGGGCATTCATGAAGGAAAACGTTGCATTCGATACAACGGCACAGGATAAATCTTATTACTTGTTTAATGAGAGTGCCAAGATGAGAAGAGAACTTGTTGTGGTGAAGCAGCAAGCAGAACAGATTGTGGCAGAGAAACAACAATTTTCATCAAAGAAATTCAACACTGCAAAATGTTAGTCATCCATGCAAGAAGAGTTGAGGCCAATGGAGGATGCCATGGTGCAACTATATGATGAGAAAATATTGTTATCACATTGTTTAGTCTAAATTTTTTTAAAAGTGCTAACAATGGGAGTGTCAACGTGAATTCATAATAAACAGGGTTAAAACATTGACAATGACAATGTCAGTGTTATTTGCAGTTTTGAAAATTTAAAATTGCACTGACAACGAGAGTAGCAACACAAATTTATGAAGACAGTCAATTACACTTCGACAGATGGAACATAAATTCCAATTGAAAAATTAAAACTTTTTCATGACCAAAGAAATGTGCTAATGGAATAACATGTTTAATCTCAAGTGTTTCCAGATGGTGGAAGTATTTATATTACCATGAGTTAAAAGTTGTGCAAATTTAATCATTTGTATTCTTTTATTCGTTGAACTAAAACAATTGTTATCCCACATTCTCCCACTCCCATCTCCACTGCCTATTTTCTAGATGGTGGAAGTTATGACACAAGTTCAACAGTCAAAGGGAAGAAGTGCCAAACCATATTTTTTTTTACTTGACAAAAACTTTGTTTTTTAGACTATTTTTCCTATAAAAGGCAGTAAATCTGGGAGAGGTTTCTAAATAGCTGGAAACAAATTTTCCAAATATGAAGGAGTTTTTTTCCACAACGGACCCATTTAAAACAACCTCTCTCGGTTTTTTAATAGGTGTTACAATTTGAAATATTTGAAGGATGTTTTTTAGGATTTTTCAATCTTGTTTTTGTAACTATTTTCAAAATCATATCCCGAACAAATGAGAATTAATTTTTAAAAACCAAAAAACAATTTTGTTCTTAATGGACCCATTTAAAAAAACCTCTCTCAGTGATTTGAATTGGATCATTATATTTTTTGGCATCCATATTGATGCATTTGGAGTGGAAAAAGCAGAGGAATCAACTCACGAGACGGTTTTTACCAGCGGGACCTAGTTTGGTGAAATGGGGTCTGAAAACTTCTTGGGGTGTTTTGAGGCATCAAACGAAGCTTTCTAGGGGTAAAAATTGGGTGCTAAAGTGCAACACCATTTTATGTTGTTCTACACACAGAAAGCTTTCTAACGACGCAAGAATCATGTCATTTAGAGTCTGTATGCAAAAGTTATGCGCCTCAGAAGTTGACCTTCCTATTTTCACACCTATAGCTTGAGAGGATGCCATGTCAGTCCAATTATTCATGGAAAAGGGGCTAGCCACGCTTTTTTGGTGTAAAAGACTCTAGAAGAGTTTATTTTGTAACTCTAGTTAAGAGTTGATGTGGTCAATCTTAACCACTAGTAGGCCATTGGGTTGTGTTATAATCGGGCCACTAGGAGGAAGAGGAATCCATTCTTTCAAGAGCATTTTGTTCCTTAGTTGAGAAAAGATAGCCAAGAGAGATAGGAGGTAGAGCACATGGAGAGAATTTGTGCACTGTAGTAGCCCACATGCCACAGAGATCAATTCTTTGTATCTGCAACCATATTTCTAGATAGAGAAAGAGAGCGAAGCGACCTCACCTTCTAGTTTGGTTTTCTCCCAAAAGGGTTTTCCAAAGAGCATATCTTGTGTATTATGTGCGTGTGAGCTTATTTTATTGTTCTCTAATTTTATGCTTGATTTACTTTTACATGCATTCACTAATTACAATTAATTTTATAGATCTAGAAATTAAATAAAACTTTAATAGTGTAAAATCTCATATTTTTAATACAATATTATCATATATGTTGTGACGAAATGTCTAGTGGAATATCTACGACAGTTTATAGATCACTCAGTTTCTAACATCTATCACCATTTTGGAATTTTGTAGGGATCACTGGATCATTTTTCAGGAATTTATGACGAAAAACTCATGGAAAGTTGTTGACTTGGATGCCCCCTCATCAAATTCGATTTTTTGATCCTTATCTCCAGCCATGACTCCAGCAACAACATGATATTTAGATACAAATAGCATTAGGAAGTTTTCTATATGCATGTATTTGAGAGATACACTTTATCTCTTTTATTTTTATCATTTTGTAATTATGATCAGCCATAAAACTGTTTTATCTATTGTACTCTCTATATAAATAGTTTCTGAAGAAGGAAAAAGGGTTGGAACTTTTGAAAGATATCCTTTTTCATTTACTGTTTAATCAAATTATAATAAAACAATTTATGTGAGCATTTTGCAGAAATTTCTGTGTTGCAATCCTTGTTTGTCTCTTGGCGTAATATTTTCCTCAATGTCTAAATGCTAAGTGGCTGAATTTGGAATCATATTTATGTGTTCCATTTTCTTATGTTTCATATATTTAAATAATTGTTTGTTTTCACATATATATCAAATTGATTTCCTTCACTATCCTTCAACTTCCTTAAAAATGGTCAAAATAATTGTTACTATCTCACTTTTGTGATGTTTTCTCACTAAAACTATGATTTTATAAAGTTGATTGGGTCAGACTCCATGCCCAATGGTGAAAATTTCCTACAGTCCAACCAACTTCAATTTTTCTTAAATAAATCTAGCCATAGGACTTATTGCAAACCTTCTACCATTGTGACCTTGGGTCGCTGATTTTAGGGAGAGATACCTCTCCAGGTTGAAGGGTTAGCTTTCAACCTTAAAAAAATTTGAGGTTACCTTGGTTATTTCCTTCCACAATGAGGGAAATTTCTAAGTTATAACATTTTGGCACCATTTTCAGGGAGCGAAGGTGAAATTTTCCCTGGGAGAACAACAAGATCAAGATCTGATTGTTGGTGGTGAACAATTTTCAGACATAAGCAAGTTTTGCATCATTCACCTGGTGACTCTAATCAAGCATCAAATAAAATTCAAAGAATCCACTGGAGGATGAGCATTATTAATAAAGACTTGAAAGGACAATACGGGAAAACCAGGTATCAAAGCTCGAGTTTTATCCAAGATGTAATATTATTTTTTGTCAACTACTTCTTGTCCTTTCCCTGAGCATATAAAAATAATTTTCCATTGCTTATTGTATTCGAATGCAAACCATATATATACACTTGTATATCCTTCTTTAAAAATTGTAGATATACCTTCTTCTTGCATTGCTGATCTTGACCAAATTTTTTCATCTAAGCCATATTATTTCCATGACTATTCTTGTGAGCCTCATGTGATCAAGGTTGATATTACACCTCATGTATTTAATCTTATACCTTCCAAGATTCAAGAGAGATATAGACCCTTAATATTTCCAAATACCTTCCATGATTTTCCTCTGAAACATTACAAATACCTTCCCAAGTTTGACAGAAACCTGACAACTTTGCAGCTGAAAAACACATTCAAGCCTTTGAGCATTTTATAGACCTTTTTGAAGTTGAGCATGATGATGTTTACTTGAGAATTTTTTCTCAACAATTACAATGGGATGTTAAATAATGGTTCAGACATTTAGATCCTGAATCAGTCAGTTCATGGGAGCTATTGAGTGATATTTTTATGAAATTTTGGGGTGAGACGAAATCCAAGAATCAACATTTTTCAGAGTTTTGTGTCATAGAGAAACATAGGGATGAAATTGTCTCTATGTTCAATAAGATATTTTTTAGTTTTTATCACAATATGCCTAGAGACATTCAACCTCCTCAAGTTGCTTCCATGTTGCATTATGCAACATCCTTTCATTCAGTTTTTTCTTACCTTCTCATGAATAGGAGATATGTGACCTTACAACAAATGTTTATTGTTGCCCAGAATCTTCAAGCATGTGAGAAACTCACAAAACAGATCCTGGATGAAGTTACAAATGCAGATGAACAAGAGAATGAGAATGTTCAAAAGAGATTTGTTTTGAATCCTAATCCATTTCATTATGAGCAGAGGATTGATAATATCATACATTTTCTTGAAAGTCTCAATGATGATGTTTTTGCAGAGAGAAATAATAAGCTTGTTGAAAAGCAAGTTGTTGCTTCAAATTTTGATTTTCCTATATATGATGAATATGATGATTATTATGATGATGAATTTCATGAACAACCAATTGTATTTCCTTCATCAAAAAATTTTCATTTTCAGTAGTCTAATGAAAGCACTCAACCTATATATCACAATTACAACATTGGACATAAAGAGAGTGATCAATTAGCTGAGGGTAACTCTTTTCCTTTGTGCTTTTCTTCATTCAAGTTGCTAAAAGAGAAATTTAAAATCATAAATGAAGAGGAGGAACTTGAACCGATGCAAAATCACATAGGTTTACTGGAACAAATTGACAACATTATAGATCAATAGGAATATTTTCATGTTTTTCATGATCCCATGGCTTTGTGTATGGAAAGTTTTTTCAATTCAAATTTACAGCCATTAACTTATAGGGATTTTGAAATGATGATTTTAAGGATGCTAATTATCAAAAGCAATTATAGATAGTTTCTTTATTAGAAAGTATTCCATTGCAACTGTCATATGAATATTTTTAGCCTTGTTATGACAACCATCAGATTGAGATACATGGAAGAAAATATGTAGTCGAAGGGATTACAAATCAAAGTGATAGTCTTTTAAATTGTTGTGAGATCAATTTGTAGGCATTTGAGGATCATTTTGTAGTCTTTTTAGAATCATTAAGCAGGCCCAAGTTTTCACATTTTATCAATAATGAATTTGTTTTCAACTTTTTAAATAAGTTGCAAGAACACAGTAAAGTAAAGAGAGATGGATTTATGCCCGCTAAAGCTAAGCTTAAGAAAGGACAATCTACGTATGTGGAGTAAGGAAAAGAGCACAATCAAGGAGCTATATTATCTGAGAAGTTACTTGACTGGTTGTGACGCATTTTTGTATTATTTGATTCAACAATTATTTCAATATTTTAGATTAGGTAGTTGTGTGCAATAATATTGCTAGGGTAAGCATGAATTTTAGTTTGGTTTTTGTTACACAGTAATTTGTCACTGCCTTCATCCCAGTCTTCCTACTGTGTCATGAGTCCAAAATCATTCATGCTCATGCTCTCTGATGCTGCCAAATGACCCACTTTTCCAAAGGTTTCTGCCTCATCACATCTGTTAGCCAAATAAATGCGCTGAAGGGCACTCCGAAACAGTGCAGAAGAGCTGCCATCACGGGAGTACACGTGATTCCCGCGATGGTCGAATTTCATGTACCAGCACAACTGTCGCTTGTAGTTTCCCGCGATGACATGACTAGCTACGTTATTAAGAAGCGATGTCAGCGCAGCAGACCAGTTATGTGCTCGCGATGATCCAGATTGGGTGAATTTGTTCCAACATTCCACCTTCCAGATGACTCCAGACCTGGTTGTTGGCCTAGTTTATGTCGCCCTCCTTTATCTGGCATGGCTGTTCCATCATTTGTGCTACCTTCCTTGGAGATAAGCTCATCCTCCCACCTTTCATGGAGACTCCTTCTCCTATTTAAACTCTCACCATTGCTATGTGTTGCTAGTTTGGAATTCTTAGTCTTTAGAGTGTTGCTGATAGTACTGTGACTTTTCTAGATAGCTGGTGTGAGTGTGACAAGTGTGGGTTTGTTGATAGCTTGAGGAAGGTTGTGAAGTGCCTTTGATCTTGTGTAAAACTTGTGAGTGAGAGAGACTTGTGTATTGGGAGATCCACTTTCAAGAGTGAATGCTTGAGGAACATGCTGGCTGGATCCTTCTGAGAAGGCTTGTGACGTCAAGATCTTGGTTGTAAGCTTAGTCTATTTCATAATTAATGCAATCAATGATGTTTTCCTATGTCTTGTATGCAATGTACTAGATAGCTCATGACTTCTTGACTTTGTGGGTAAATAGATCATTGTTGTTTCGGTTACGTGCTTTGTTGTATTTCCTTTGCATTGTTTCAGGTTGATTACTCATTAGGAGAAGGAAGCGGAAGTTGGAGCAGCGCAACAGAACTCCATCGACCACCGGTTGAGGTAGGCCTCCAACTTGAACTATTTAAGGAAATCTATTGTTGATTTGTCCTTGTTTGTGACTAGACCCACTCTAGGGCTAGAGGGGTTGCCTCTGTCCCCAGAGGGAACACTTTCTTGCATCACAAATTGGCGACTCCGTTGGGGAGCTTTGGCCTTTGTTCTTTTCTTTTTTACTCTTGTCTTGAATTTTTTTGTTTTGGTCTCTTTTGAAATTGTGGGGATTAGTTACCTGTTTTCTAAGTTTCCTGGCCTGATCTGGGAAATTTCCTTATTTGCTTAAAGATTGATTGTTTTTTATTTGGGAGTTTTTGGTTCGCCTGTTGTTGTTTTGAGCATCATCGTGGCTTTTAATTTAACAGTCGCGCTGTCATCGCGTCACCCTTTTTGTAATATCCTGGTCATCGCGTAATTACGCTTAACAGTCGCGACGGTTCTGTATATCAGACCATCGCAGAAAAGGCGTGTACTTCCGCGTTGACATCGCTTTGTTGTTGCGTATTGTTCTTTATCGCACTTTATTGCCAGTATATTGCCCGCGCTGATTGCTGTGGAATTGAATTTTTTTCAATTATGCCTCTTGAATCCATCATTCTTGCTATTCCTTTGCTATTCTCACTTGTTTGATGACTTGTTTTTCACTTTTTAGAGGTTGAGGCACTCTCTTGTGAGCTTTGGTGAATGAATCTTGTTTTCTTTGCTTTGTGACCTAGTTTCATTGTTTCAAGTCTTTTGGATCAATTTCGCCTGGTTGCCTGTTTGCAAAGATTCATTTGCTACTTGCTGTTGGTTTGATTGAACCTTCCCCTTTGCTTACTTTTGGTTGATTGTTTAGTGATTGTTATTGGACCAATCTTGGCATTGTTTCGATTTCTCTTCACTACCCGGACATAGATTACAATTGTTTGGATCAACTATTTTTCCACATTTGTTTGTTGCTTATTGGTTTCTTTTAAATTAAAGGCATCAAAATAAAAAATATTGCATTTCATTTAGCATGCGAAAGTGAAAGTAAATTTGCATTCCAAGTTGCATATTGAAAAGCGAATGATTTAAATCTCTCATTAGTAGTATCCGTGCACTTTAGCGATTGATGTCTATTTGCATTGAGTGACTGTTTTGTTGCCTTGGTTTTCTTGGTTTGGGAATGATCTCTCTACCCTCTCATAGGTAGGTGTTCATAAAAAAAAAGGATATTTCATTCATTCTAGCTGCATCCTAGGTTCTGTTATATACATACGGTAAGGCCTGAAAACTGAAACATAATCCAAGATAAACTTTAAAATGAACTAAATAAATCTAACAACGCATTGGAACATAATGCACACATTTAGAGGTCTAGGCTATATGTGCTCCGGCGTCGTTAAACCTAGTCACTTTTGTTTCCACTCAAGGTTGGGTGATTCCTCCTTTTGTGACTCAATAGTGGTCTAGTACGGAATTGTGCTCCCACGTATTGTCGAGTATATGGGGAGACCCCACTAGGTTATCATCCTTTGTCCATAGGAAGCCGTGTCTGCCGCCTTACAAGCCGTAACGCACCGAACATAGCAATCAGGAAGATTGACTGGCGTACGGAAAGTCCTTGGTTTTCATATGACTGCCAAGGTGTATATGCAGTTTTACGGATTGGTCTGGTAAACCTTTTGCCTAGTTCTCCAGAGTAGTCACTTTCATTCCTTTTCGGACTCCCTAAAAGAAAAGATCCATCTGAGCACTTGTCACTTCAGGCTCATTAAATATTCGAAGGCGACTAGAGTCATATTTTTTCCTTTTCTCGACTCTTTAAATATGAAAAGGTCAATTTTTTTTCCTGTGCCTTAAAATTTATTCGGCCATGATTCACATTTACCCTGTTAGATCTTGTTTGTGTTAGCTTGAGTAGGGTTCTTTCTCGTTCTCGATGGAAACATTCCTCGAGTCTACCAGCCAAGGTTTTCCCCCAGATGGAAATACTGGTTCGTTTCCCTCATTTGGAAATGTCGGTGCGCCGTATATGGCAACATTGTCTTTGTCTGGGTTAACCATCGGTTTACCTATTTGGTTGTTTTCAACCTCGGTGGTCCCAAGTGTCATGACTCATATTCCACCGTCTCCTTCATCTGAACCAAGACATGTTGATTCCAAGGTTGAGCCTATGCCTTCTTCCCCTATTTCTTCCTCCTCCTCTCCTCCTTCGCCTAGTGAAAGTTTCACATCTAGTAACCAGGAGACTAAGAAGAAGAAGAAGATGATGAAGAAGAAGAAGAAGTTCGATAAATGTGAGGCCACTAGTGCAGCTACTTCTCTGAGTACATCTCAAATCGAACCACCTTCTGCTCCTCCGTGGAAGGTTAAGTTTCCTTGTAAATTGTGCAAGGGTGACCATCTTCTTCGTGATTGTCCTGGTATTCCTAGGATCTTAGAAGTATGGTCTCACTATCTAGCTCGTCCCTCATCGTCCTCTGAAGCTCATGGCAATGCTACCCTATCAACTGGAAATGGTAAGAGGAAAGGGAAGATTCGATTCCCCTGTAGGCTATGTGAAGGCAACCATCCCCTTCACCTTTGTCCAGTAATGGATAAAGCTTCCACCGTTTTGGAAAGCCTTACAGCAATTCTTCACCCCAACTTCTTGTTGGTTATCAGAGGCTCTCTTCAGACCCTCTCCTGATTGACAAAGAGATTGACTTAGATTCTTCTCTTGTCTGTCCTCCTCCTTCTAAGCCTGGCTGTGCTAAGCCTGTTCCAGACCAACCATTGGTCGGAGAGAGTGTCAACTTGGGTTCACCACCTGTTGATCACTCTGTTTCAAAAGAGTGTCATCCTCTTGTTCTTCTCATCTCGTCAAATTCTCCTGAGTCCAAGAACGACCCTCCTATCCCCGCTAATCACGAGAGTCCTTCTTCGGTTCCAGTAGAGCAGGGGGGCAATCATACGACTCCCCCACCAAGTAGTTCGGTCGTTTCCTTCGATTGGAGTCATTTGACTGCATTCCACCTTCCATCCTATCTGCCTTTCCAGATTACAATACATGCCTATGATAAGGCAGTACCTAGCACTGTCTTGGATGAGGGTGCATCTGTTAGTCTTATGCCTTCCACTACTTGGCAAGCTTTGGGCTCCCCACAGCTTGTGCCAGTCACACAGAATCTGTTAGCGTTTGATGGAGGAACTAGTCAACCTTTAGGGATCCCCAAAGTTTCCTGTTACTTTAGGGGGCAAAACCGTCTGTATCGACGTGATGGTTGTCCAAGGTGCTTTAGATTTCAGTCTTCTCCTTGGTCGTGACTATATTTATGCCATGGGGGCCCTTGTTTCTTCACTTTTCCGTGTGCTTTTTTTTCCACATGATGGAAGAATGGTGACCATAGATCAATTATCGTTCTTTAGTCCCTCAGTGCCTCCTGTGCAACCGTCGTCCCCTCTCAATTCTTGCTCGCAAGCAGTGCCTTCCTTGCCACAGGTCAATTATGTGGCTACCCGTTCCGTCTCTGCCTCTGCTGATGATCATGTAGATGGTCTCGTACATCATGTACTGGGGGCATTGGAACCTGATCTTTCATTGGTGCATCATGACATGTATTCCTCCCAGAGTGCGTTTCTTCCATCCCGCGAAGACTCCTTGGGAGCCATGTTCTCATGTGGCCCATGAACAGGGATACGAGGATAGTTTTTTCCTGTGTCAACCTCGTTAAAAAATGAAATGAGGAGTGTCTGAGGATAGTTCTCTTACTATGTCAACCTCATTAAAAAAATGAAACAACTTCCCTTTCCAAATCGAGACTTTGATTAAGATCTCGTAAAATCCAAAGTCGAGTCTTTCCAATATCTCGAATGTGAACCTTCATTCCATCCACCTTGTTGAATGCAATGAAGCTTGGGGGGCATGTACCTCGATTTGCGTCATTATTTTGGGGGCATGCGAACTTATAACAAGCATAGTTTTTCGTTTCAAGCTTGTGTAAACATGAAACCGAATCCAAGCAGAGTTCTCCATGGTTCAAGCTTGTGTAAAAATGAACCCATACCTGATTTACATCTCGTGATTGCCGTTTATCTGCTAAATTTTGCTAGATGAGCCTTGGTTGTTTCATTCCATCAACACCATCTCTTTGGTCGATCATATGCTTTCACTTGGTTGTTTATCCTTTCCTGAGGAACCGCAGCGATGAGTGGTTTTATTAGCCAGCCTCTTGACCATTACATGTTTTGAGCAGTTCCACCATTGTTGGAACCAATTGCTACCCTTTATACCACTCATTCCTCTAGGATGAGTCTCCTTTAAGCTCTTTTCTGACTCGTTTAAAGATGAAAAGATTGCCGAGTTTCCCCTATTAACTCGTTAAATGGAACAAGAGGCGGTCGACTTTAAGCTCTTTTTCCGACCGTTTAAACACAAAAAGATTGTTGGGTTTTTGTCGTTTCAGGCTCGTTACTGGTTGCGAAATGACATGCTTCCGACCGCTTTTCTACTTTTTCTGGTTGAAGTCACTACTTACGAAAAGTACTCCTTGATCGTAATGGTCGAGCGATTCTTTCGAGTATCGTTTTATACTTTTTCGGACTCGAGAGACACAACTCTACAAAAAAGGATCCCCCTGGAGTTTTCTTTTCCATGTCTTTTTCAAACTCTCTAAACATGAAAAAGACTCCAAGTTTCACCTATGTCGGACTCATTAAACCCTGACGACATTGGACTCGTCACCATGATGAGACTCAAGCTTCTCCTTCCTAGGGCTCGTTAAACTATTACTAGGTTGGACTCAACAACAGGTTTATCATTGATTGTCTGTGGCAGCTAGTCACTCTTGAACATTGAAACTTTGCTTCTTGTCGGGTTGGGACATCCATACATCGTCATTTGGCCTTCCGCAGGTTTGGGTTATCATTCTAGCCTCATTCCATTCGATTCATGTCGTCTCCTTAGAACCTCTGATCCCTTGGTGCCTGAATGTTGCCATCCCCCTCTGGAGTCGTGTCGCCGATATGTTTAAGAGTATAATCCTTCTGCAGTTTACATCCTTGCCTTTTCCTCTGATTCTTTGTTTCGTCATCTACCTCTTGTTCCTTATCTCGTGTCATTGATGGGGGAAACATTATGGCCCTCCTGCGACGGGTTGTCTCCTATCGACATCAGCTCATTATCCAGGAGATTGACCTAGAGATCCCCTTTGGTACCTTAGAGCTTGCATGCCTCAATGGCAAGTTCTTCGCACCTGACGGTCGACTTTCATCATTGGTCATCGATTGGGTGATTCCACGAGTGTTCAACTTCAGCTCCTTCTTCACACTTCGTGGATTGTGCTAGACAGTACCTTGAGAACCATTAGCATTATTGGTGGTTTCTCTCGCGCTTGTTAACGGTTTTCATCATTGACCGGTAATCAAGCGATGTTCTATCATGCTCGACCTCAGCACATCTATTCGCATGTTAGGATTTGTACTATGATCGGATGGGTTCAAGACCCCGGACTCAGATTACGAATGTTCGGGCTGCGTGGATTGGTTTTATGAGTACATGACTCATTGATGGATGGCTACGACCATGCCTGAGTTCTCATGGATGGCTGCGACCATACCTTTATCATCATCGTGGTCTCATTAGTTGGATGGCTGTGTCCATACCACAGACCTCTTTCGTATGTATTTTGGATGGCTGCGCCCATGCCTAGACTACATGTACTTCATCATCAGAGATATTAGTTGTACTTGTGTGCAGGTTCTTCTAGATGGTGTTCCAGTTCAGTCAGTTTCATAAAGCATTTCACCCCTCCCTCTCTCTCAGGCTTCATACTTTAGGGGGCATCTGTTACACAGTAATTTGTCACTACCTTCATCCCAGTCTTCCTACTATGTCATGAGTCCAAAATCATTCATGCTCATGCTCTTTGATGCTGCCAAATGACCCACTTTTCCAAAGGTTTCTGCCTCATCGCGTTTGTTGGCCAAATAAACGCGCTGAAGGGTGCTCCAAAACAGTCTAGAAGTGCTACCATCGCGGGAGTACACGTGATTCCCGCGATGGTCGAATTTCATGTGCCAGCGCAACTGTCGCTTGTAGTTTCTCGCGATGACATGACTAGCTACGTTATTAAGAAGCGATGTCAGCGCAGAAGACCAGTTATGTGCCCGCGATGATCCAGATTGGGCGAATTTGTTCCAACAGTCGGCCTTCCAGATGACTCCAGACCTGGTTGTTGGCCTAGTTTATGTCGCCCTCCTTTCTCTGGCGTGGCTGTTTCGTCATTTGTGCTACCTTCCTTGGAGATAAGCTCATCCTCCCACCTTTCATGGAGACTCCTTCTCCTATTTAAACTCTCACCATTGCTATGTGCTGCTAGTTTGGAATTCTTAGTCTTTGGAGTGTTGCTAATAGTACTGTGAGTTTGCTAGATAGCTGGTGTGAGTGTGACAAGTGTGGGTTTGTTGATAGCTTGAGGAAGGTTGTGAAGTGCCTTTGATCTTGTGTAAAACTTGTGAGTGAGAGAGACTTGTGTATTGGGAGATCCACTTTCAAGAGTGAATGCTTGAGGAACATGCTGGCTAGATCCTTCTGAGAAGGCTTGTGACATCAAGACCTTGGTTGTAAGCTTACTCTATTTCATAATTAATGCAATCAATGATGTTTTCCTATGTCTTGTATGCAATGTTCTAGATAGCTCATGACTTCTTGACTTTGTGGGTAAATATATCATTGTTGTTCCAGTTACGTGCTTTGTTTTATTTCCTTTGCATTGTTTCAGGTTGATTACTCATTAGGAGAAGGAAGCAGAAGCTGGAGCAGCGCAACGGAACTCCATCGACCACCGGTTGAGGTAGGCCTCCAACTTAAACTATTTAAGGAAAGCTATTGTTGATTTGTCCTTGTTTGTGACTAGACCCACTCTAGGGCTAGAGGGGTTGCCTCTGTCCGTAGAGGGAACACTTTCCTGCATCACAGTTTTTCAGCAGTGAGTTTTCAATCTTAGTTTTCAGTTTGCAATAAGTAGTGTGTTGTTTTCAGCTACAGAATAAGTGTAGGGTGCAAGTTGCGGTTGTTGAATTGGGATCATCCCAATGGATCGGGCCTCTAGTCTATGGAGTTCTTGTTTCCATCAATGATCTACAACATCCCCGTGAAGCCAATTATTATCAGACTATTGCATCTAAATTTTTTTTAAAGCACCGATAATGGGAGCATGGAAAATTTTAAGGATCAAAAATTATCTTGAAGTTTAAAAACTTCGGCGAATCTCACTAGTCCCTAATATGCAAACTATAAAATGTTTATTGATTTATTTGTAAAATTATTCAAATTTACAATGATTTATATATACTCTCTATATAATTTTGGCGACTTTTAAGGTAAAATAATTTTATATTGTAAAATTTGGGCAAATCATTTTTATAAAAACTGGAAATTGGTGAATCTTTTTTTCGAAAAATCATGGAAAATTATCCCACGTGTGAATATTAGCCCCTAAAATATTCCATGAACGGGAGTTTCAGCATGAATTTGCAATAAACAGGGTTAAAGCACTGACAACGATAGTGTCAGCGTTATTTGCAATTTTGAAAATTTAAAATTTCACTGACAACCAAAGTAGCAGCACAAATTTTTGAAGACAGTCACTTAAACTCCGATAGCTAGAAAATCAAGGCCAAATGAAAAATTCAAACTTTTTCATGACTAAAGAAATGCGCTGTTGGAATAGCATGTTTAATATCAAGTGTTTCTGGATGGTGGAAGTATTTATATTACCATGATTTAAAAGTTGTGCAAAGTTAATCATTTGTATTGTTTTATCTGCTGAAGTAAAACAATTGTTATCCCACATTCTTGTAATCAAATCCCACTCTTGTCTCTGATTCCTATGTTTCTTGATGGTGGAAGTTATGACACAAGTTTAACATTCAAAGGGAAAAGGTGCCAAAGTGTATTTTTTTTACTTGACAAAAACTCTGCTTTTTAGACTACTTTTCCCATAAAAGGAAGTGAATTCGGGAGAGGTTTCCGAATAGATGGAAATAAATTTTCCAAATATGAAGGAGGTGGTTTTTCAAAACAGGCCCATTTAATAAAACCTCTCTCATGCTTCTAACATGTGTTACGGTTGGAAATATTATAAGGGATATTTGAAGGTTGTTTTTCAGGATTTTCTAATCTTGTTTTAGTAATTGTTTTCCAAATAATGTCGAAAAAACATGAGAATGATTTTTTCAAAACATAAAGAGGTTTTTGTCCATAAAAACCCAATTTAAAAAAACCTCTCTCGATTTTCTAGCGTCTATCACAATTTTGTAGTTTCTAAGGATCACTGGACCATAGTTTTTAGGAATTCGTGAGGAAAAAGCTCATGGACAATTGTTGACTTGGATACCACCTCATCAAATTCGACTTGCTAATCCTTATCTCTAGTGATGACTCTGGAAAAAAAAAAACATGATATTTATATGCATATAGGTTTAGGAATTTTTCTATATGCATGTATTTGAGAGATACACTTTATCTCTTTTATTTTTAGCAGATTGTAATTGAGGATAATCCATAGAATTGTTTTCTCTATTGTACTCTCTATATAAACAATTTTTGAAGAAGGAAAAAGGGTTGGAACTTTTGAAAGATGGCATTTTGTATTTACAGTATGATCAGATTATAATAAAATAGTTTATATGAGCAATTTGCAGAAATTCTTGTGTTGCAATTCCCTATCTGTCTCTTGGTGTAATATTTTCCTCAATGTCTGAATGCTAAGTGGTTGAATTTGGAATTCATGTTGTTGTGCTCCATTTTCTTATGTTTCAGATATTTAAATACTTGTTTTTTTTCACATATATATCACACTGATTTCCTTCACTATCCTCCAACTTCCTTAAAAGTTATCAAAGGAATTGTTACTATCTCGATTTTATGATGTTTTCTCACTGAAACTGTGATTATATAAAGCTGATTGGGTCAAACTCCATGCCCAATGGTGAAATTTCCTACAATCCAATGAAATTCAATTTTTCTTAAATAAATCTGGCCATAGGACTTATTGCAAACCTTCTATCACTGTGACCTTGGGTAGCAGAGTTTAGGGAGAGATCCCTCTCTAGGTTGAAGGGCCAGATTTCAACCTTAAAGCGGTTTGAGGTTACCTCAGTTATTTCCTTCCATAATCAGGGAAATTTCTAAGTGATAACAGATACTTTTACAATAGGTCATGGCTCCTCTCATTGGCATTCAGAAGAATGCACTTGAAGTGGTGAAACTCCTAAAGATAGAAAATAGATTAGTTGATCAGCTGCAAGAGTGGACTACCAAATATATGGATGCTCCACAACATTTGGAAAAGATGGAGAAGATTGTTGCAGATATAGACAGAGTTCAACTGAGACTTCACCTACAGAATTACTCACATTTCAGAGCATATTCAGTTAGCACTATGGCTGTGTATAATCGACTGCATAATGGATTCAAGTCTCTCACAAAGAAGCATGGGATGCCCACCATCGGATCTCTTAAATTAATTAGAAGTGGAGAAGTAATATTCCAGGAGATCAGAGAATATATTGAAAAAATCAAACATGAAACATAATAGGTTGGCTTGGAGGTAACCAAAGACATATTCTGCAGTACACCTTTGCACCAATCAAATCTCATATGAAGCTTTCATGGTTGTGGAATAATCTACAGTCAACCTCCAAGAACATACTGATGGAGGCACTGGAGGTCAAGATGCGATACAAAGTGGACTTGCCAATTCAGGTCAAAGCCATCACAAAGGAATTCAGAGCATGGAATACTTACATTACAAGTGAACTTCATCCATTTGATGCGTTTTGTCTTATTAGGCCACCGTCTCATTCGTAAATTGTCTTATTTAATAAATTATATGTAATGATTCCAAGGGACACATGTGGAATGTGAAAAGCCACACATTGGAATGTAATGATTCATGTATAGAATGTGTACATTCTTAGAAGTCAGAGAGTCATGAGGAATCTCAAAGGTCATTTTCAGTTGTTATAAATAGCTCCTCATAACTCAAGAAAGGGGATTTTGGAAGTCTTATATTCTAGAGGTCTTGCCTTGGCTTCTTTTGTAAGACATAAGAGATAGAACATTCTTTGGAAAAACAAGTTGTGGCTTTGTGTTCCACTATTGGATACAATGTTTCATTCATGTAATAGTGCACCTGGGATCTTACACTTTTAATTAAAAGCTCAATTAGCAGACACTTCTTCATACATATATTGTATATGTAGTTGGACTATTCTAGTTATGTTTATGGTATATGTTACTTCATTTACATACTAAGTTAACGAACTAATTCGTTTCTTAGCTATGCCTATTATTGAATGAGTCTTTCTATGCTTTAAAAATTGTTGTTTATTATGTGGAATAATATGCAAGTATTCAACAAGTCTTTATCTTTATCCCTGGGTCCCCCTTTATGATAATAGTATTATTTTTATAACCGGTGGCTCATTTCCCTCACCAGCCATGGAAGTCTCCCCTGTATACCTTAAATTGGGTGTTTCGCAAAGCTCAGATTATTGCTGCCCCAAAGTGGTGTTGTGTTCTCTTGTGTTTGTTGGTAAGAAAGGAATATCTTTAAATCATTCCAATGGTAGTTTGACCGTATGACTGGATGGGACTCCTACACCAAATAATGTGAGGTTTAATTGGCATTTTACATCAGGGAGATCCCCTTACAATGTTGGCGACATCTAGCACCATCAATAGGTTGGTAGTGTTGATGACAAGAAAGGAACCAGTGGAGGAGCTTTATGTGTAGGTAGTTGTTTAGTCTCCTTGCTTAGCAAAAAATGGACGTCAATTTCCTTATCAACAACTAAAGCAAAGTATATTGCAGCAACATCATGTTACACCCAGGTTCTATGGATGAAAACAAATCTCAAGGATATCCAAGGAAATTGGACCAACCTATACCAATTATGTGTGATAACTCTAGTGCCATCAATATATATAAGAACCCTATTATCCACTCTAAGAAAAAGCGCATACCCCTGAAATATCCTTCTCTTAGAGAATAGGTTGTTGATCAGATTTTCAAATTAGAATATTTGCCAAACCAATTCCCAGAGAGACTTTTGAGTACCTAAGATAGAGGATGGAAGTGTCGTTTCCTTCATTTTCTTAGCAAAGGGAGTATGTGTAGTACACAAATCCATGTCATATTAACAAAGTGAACTACAAGAAAAGAATTATAATAATGACAATTGATATATAGCATAGGGGAAACAAACATAAGCATAGGGGGAGTCATATCCATGCAACAAAGAAAAGAGTTGTAGATCAAGAAGACTTATCCATGTAGCCATTTTCCACTGATGTCAAAGTGAGGAAAATAAGAAGACATGGGGAGAAGAAGATTCAACCAACAGATAGGGGGAGTTCTCATCCAAATTATCAATGACTGGATTATTTCTAGTGGTGTTTCAATCAATGCCAAATGGGGAGATTGTTGAAAATGTGTTTTAATTGATATCAAATAATAAGCATAAGATTGGTGGTTCCACGTTTGTTTGTTCTACTGCCCTATATTGTACACATGATCTTTCGGAGACAGATGTTTGTATGAAAGTGTTGAGGGCCCCGAGGTCGGGTCAACAACAAGGGGGATACCCACCCGGTCCGGAACCTGGTTGGCGGCTCCTTGCCCGTTTGGAGTAGCGGGTCCGACTGGGGGTAATGGGACCAGTTTCCCAATGTGATGGGTGTGTGTGTGTGTGCGTAGAGTCTGATGGTATTAATCTAAGGAAAGGGGGGGGGGGAATTCTTCTAATCTAGTTTTAATTCTAACTGCTAAATTAACTCTATGCTAATGTCATCTAATGAAGAAAAATACATCTAATCTACGCTAACCCGGGGTGTTTTTCTTTTGTTATGCGATCTAGAAAGATTTCTAACAGCAGCCGGTAATAAAGATCATTCAACTGATATCAGAATATAAATCAATAAAGATAAACCATTCTGCATAAGAAGTTAGGCAGAGTAGTTGTGAACAGCATATGACTAAGTTCACTAATAAACTTCAAGTAACAATGATTTATTTCTACTTGTTCTAACATCTGCTAAGAGTACAGAAGTGCAACATCAGTAACAGATATTAAAATGCAAACATAAATAAATCTCGATCCATCCATTCATCAAAAACCTCCTCTGAGGGTGCAGAAGTGCATGTTCTGAGGATAAGTTTTTTGACAGATTTCCGGACCCTTCTCCAAAAACCATGAGAAGGGTTAAATACTACTAACTAATCAATCTTAATTACATGAAATTAGGGAATCGGCCTCAAATGACCGCCCTTTTACTAAAAGCAACTTTATTTCTAAACTTAAAATCTAATTTCTGACCGTTTCTGTATATTCTCTTTAGTGATGTCAACAGTGTAATGCTTTCCTGGGAAGAGTCGGCTAGCCGCCTTCTTGTTTCGCTCGGGAGGTAAAAGTGGAAATAGCAGGAGCTGGCACTTCCTTCCGGCAGACCAGAAGATATTTTTGAAAACCTTTCTCTAGCTGGGTGTATTCGCCGCGTGTATACTTAGTGTGTCCCAGTTTCTTCTCGAACTGATTTTGCTGTTGCCGTTTTCAGTTTTCGATCGTGCGAATGACTGAGTGGGTTAAGAGTCGTGCTGCATGGGCAACTCCCTGTGTCGAGAATTTCTTCCATTCTTTGTTCCAGGTTTCCCTGAAGCGTTCTCCTTCTCATGCGCTTCTTTCTCTGCTTCACTAAGTCTTAGCTTCAGGATCTTTTCTGAATACGCTGCTTTTGTGCGCCTTTGACTCTGAGTCCTGGATAGTCTAATTTCATCAGTGCTGGTTGGCTGATAGCCTGGAATCCGGCGTTCTGCTGCATGCGGCATCCATTTTGCGAAAGAATTCTCTCTTTGCTGATTGGCGCTTTCCTCTTTCCTTCAGATGTTTCCTGCATATAAACTTATATCAGTTGCGTGTCTTGCAGTTTACGCAAAGGAGAAGTGAAATGAGAAGACTTGACGTGAAAGCATTAATCTCTAATGAACGCATAATTGTGACATCCATCATCACTTGACTCTTCGATAAATGTAACGCAATCATTCCTAGATACTTAAGCATGCGGTCATTAAATTCTTTCAAGGCGCGCGCTTAATGCATGGGTCTATCGTGTGGTAAGTCTTTTCAGATCGCAGGTCGCAGATCGCAAATCGCAAATCGCAAATCGCAAATATCGCAAGTTCTCGTTTAATGGTTACGTCGTATAGCGTAATGCTTGCGATTTGCGATATTGCATATCGGCGATCGCATTGCTCGAAGATTTTTCTTTTAAGGGGCACGTGTGAAGTATGCGATGCGATGAACTTCGCATCGCAATTTCGCAGTATTTGTTTTTTGCGCTCGAGTTATGCTTCGGCCTTTCTTTGCGATGCGATTTGAGCCTTAGGGAGAGAAATACAAAAACTTTAGAAAAAGTATTTTTTTTGGGATTTTCGTTCAGGGTCCCCTCTTCGTTTGACATTATTGCTAATGTCAAATGAAGAAAGGGGGGTTGTTGGTGACCACAACAATGGCGATTCACTGTGAAGAACCAGTTATCTCTGCTTGTTCTATTGACGTTTTCAGACCCTTTTCGAAAAAATTTCTCAGGGAATTCGAACTTTATTATAAAAGGATAAGACAAATAATACTTTAAAGCGTCAATGATGTTTTGTCTTCGCCCCATTCTATTCCAATTACTTGCATTCCCAGGTTGTTTTCGAGTTTAGATCAGTTATTACTTGGTCTTGTAGAACATAAAAATAAAGTGTTCTCTATGTATCAGCCCCTTTTTAAAGAATGTCCCTTTGTCGCAGGTAGAGCCACTGCTGCCAGCAAGCGTCCATAGCCTCGACAGGGTTACCTATTATCCAAGAATGATCCTTTATCCTGCCTCAGTTTCTTGCAAATTTTTTAGAAGAATTATACCTTTCTTGATGCTTTTTTTTTTTTTTTTTTTTTTGAAATAAATCCTCAAAAGAACAATGTCTTGGTTTGGTGGCCAAATTATGACACAGTCATTCACTTGATTTATACTTTTGCTGAACAAGCTGGCTCGTGATGAGACCCCTTGTCTTTTGATCGCAACAATCTTGAGTCGTTGCCATGTTTTGGTAGACAATTTTGGCAAAGTCAGCAAGTTATAATATCTGTGATCATGATAAGTCGGCTCGTGATGAGACCTCTTATTCTTCGAGCTATAGCATCCTTTCGGGTTATTCTCCTGAATCGTTGCATTCTTCTTCAGCAGGGAGGAAGTCAAATTCTCTTTCCTTAAGAAAGTTCTGGACGACAATGATAGGGCTATTTTTGATAATGGCTGTTTTCACAGAGAACCTTTATTCTAATATTGATACCTTTTATTGTGCTGATCTAACACGAATTCCTCACTGAGATAGCTTTCTTTAAAATTTTCTGGGTTTGAATTCTAACACCATCTTCCGGGTTAAAGATCTATTGACAATAAAGACCGAATTCCCACAAGCTTAGTTGTTCACAAGAGCCGAAATTCCAAAATCTTTAACAGAGACAGGGTTTCTTTCGCAAACGTCAAATATTGCTTTGCCAGAACAAACTTTTATTTGGGAGAGGCAACTATTCTCTGGGGTTATGTAGAGAATATAACTAACTTTGCCTATCAATTATTGGAAGCAAAACTAATAACCTAGCTAAACTACTCCTACTCTTATTCTAATTATGTGCAGGAAATAGCTAAGAGAAATGGTATTTCCAGTGGAACCAACGATTCATTATTATTCCTAGTCGCATAGATTGCCTAAGCATAAAAAAAATGAATCGAATTCCCCATGGATAGGACTTGTTGTTTAGGGGATAAGGAATCATGAATCCAGTTGGAATCTTGTTTGATTTTATTTTCTTGTGATAGGTTTCTTCCAACTGAATACCTATCGGATCGCAGAAATTGGGATGAATTTCTTTTGTGAATGGGTGATCTTTCGATGGAAAGGACAGCAAGCCAATCCGTGAGATATGTTCTTCGATTTTGGTGGCTTGTGACCCGTCGATTGTTAATTCTGAGTGTTTAGCGATCTCGTTTGAAATGAAAGTTTTTATACATAAATCGCCAAAATCTAATCTATCAAAATTTTGGAGTTTTAAAGAGAGATTCGATTTTGTACACAAAGAAAATAAGTGAGAAAGGAAAGATTGGGTAGCTGTATATACAGTGGGGTCGCACGTCTGGGAGTTATCTGTAACTTTCTGCTTTTCACAAGAACTGGTCGGGTTCTGTGAATCAGGATTTGAATGATGATTGCGATCAGGGATGGAGATCTCCTCTGGATATGAATCGTATATAGGAGCATCGTTGTGAATAGTAAAATCATCCAAATGGGATTTTGCTTTGAGATGAGGGTCAGACATAGCAGTTTCTGATCTAATATGTTTCTTATAACCAGACCCTAGTTGAGTTACTTGCGACAATTCAATATCATCATAAATATCAAAGCAACTATCACGAAAGATTTTACAATTTTCCCTAGGTTCCTCTTTTTCATTATATGTTTTAAGACAAGGGAGATGAGGCAGCTCTTGTTTGATATGAATCGTAGACTGTGATATAGTGGTCTCTTTATTTTGGAAACCCAGTGATGTCTCGTTTGAATAGCCCTCTGTTGGAATAGACTTGATACTATGAGGGAGAAGATTGTCATTACAAAAAACATCGGGGTAAAGAGAAAAATGTCGATCTGGAACAATGTATTTAAAATCATCAAACAAATCTCGTTCATCAGATTCACAATAAGCATTGGGCTTTAGATCGTACCTTTTTGCGTCGATACTTTTCGAAAGAGAAACAGTAGGTGGATCTAACCTTGGCACCAGGAGTTGTTGATTTGAAATGATGTTGTCTGACTTTACATTAAAGTCAACTTCTGATGTCAGGGCACCTTCCCCTTCAGTACTTTCGCCTGCGTTTTCTGATGTTAGAGCATGCAAAACTCCTAGGCTAAATTCTGTCTGATCAGGTACAGGAGGTGGGAAACACTCATCATAATCCAAAGATTCTTCATCTGTGAGTTCATCTTCAAGATCATATTGTAGACATTTAAGATGAAATCGTATATTGAAATCCCTTACGGGCTCGTCTTGTTTCCACAGATGGTCGATCTCATCGTATACCTGGTCGTATTCATAGCAATCAAATTCCAAGATGAAAGCTCTAACGAGTTGGTCCCAGCTGTGGACTGATGCAGCGGGGAGTTTTCTGCACCATTTCCTAGCTTCTGCTGTGAATGTGAGAGTGAAAATCCTGCATAAAATGCCTTCGTCAATTTTCTGAATATCAGCACTAGAGACTCTATGGATGAACTGTAAGGCGTGATGAAATGCAGAAGAATTATTCTTGCCATTAAATTTTACCTGAGATAATAGTCTTACCACGTCCGGTGGAGTGTTGGAAGATGTAGGAACCTGGATGCAACTCCAAATGGGAATTCTGTGAGTAGACATCCTTTTCCAGGACTTCTAGTTTTAAACATGTCCCAACAGACAATATGCTCAGGCCCTCCTTCTAGCGCCAGAAATGTTGAGGGCCCCGAGGTCGGGTCAACAACAAGGGGGATACCCACCCGGTCCGGAACCTGGTTGGCGGCTCCTTGCCCGTTTGGAGTAGCGGGTCCGACTGGGGGTAATGGGACCAGTTTCCCAATGTGATGGGTGTGTGTGTGTGTGCGTAGAGTCTGATGGTATTAATCTAAGGAAAGGGGGGGGGGGGAATTCTTCTAATCTAGTTTTAATTCTAACTGCTAAATTAACTCTATGCTAATGTAATCTAATGAAGAAAAATACATCTAATCTACGCTAACTCGGGGTGTTTTTCTTTTGTTATGCGATCTAGAAAGATTTCTAACAGCAGCCGGTAATAAAGATCATTCAACTGATATCAGAATATAAATCAATAAAGATAAACCATTCTGCATAAGAAGTTAGGTAGAGTAGTTGTGAACAGCATATCGCATAATCAGTTTTCTATATGTTAAACATAAATAAATGACCCCACCGTACAGAAGTGCCAAATGGTAATACAGACATTCATGCAATAACATACAAAGAACTCAGCCACATATCACTTTAGGAATACTAGCAGAATCTAGCCAAGAGATAAAAGTACCATTTATGACTAAGTTCACTAATAAACTTCAAGTAACAATGATTTATTTCTACTTGTTCTAACATCTGCTAAGAGTATAGAAGTGCAACATCAGTAACAGATATTAAAATGCAAACATAAATAAATCTCGATCCATCCATTCATCAAAAACCTCCTCTGAGGGTGCAGAATTGCATGTTCTGAGGATAAGTTTTTTGACAGATTTCCGGACCCTTCTCCAAAAACCATGAGAAGGGTTAAATACTACTAACTAATCAATCTTAATTACATGAAATTAGGGAATCGGCCTCAAATGACCGCCCTTTTACTAAAAGCAACTTTATTTCTAAACTTAAAATCTAATTTCTGACCGTTTCTGTATATTCTCTTTAGTGCTGTCAACAGTGTAATGCTTTCCTGGGAAGAGTCGGCTAGCCGCCTTCTTGTTTCGCTCAGGAGGTAAAAGTGGAAATAGCAGGAGCTGGCACTTCCTTCCGGCAGACCAGAAGATATTTTTGAAAACCTTTCTCTAGCTGGGTGTATTCGCCGCGTGTATACTTAGCGTGTCCCAGTTTCTTCTCGAACTGATTTTGCTGTTGCCGTTTTCGGTTTCCGGTCGTGCGAATGACTGAGTGGGTTAAGAGTCGTGCTGCATGGGCAACTCCCTGTGTCGAGAATTTCTTCCGTTCTTTGTTCCAGGTTTCCCTGAAGCGTTCTCCTTCTCATGCGCTTCTTTCTCTGCTTCACTAAGTCTTAGCTTCAGGATCTTTTCTGAATACGCTGCTTTTGTGCGCCTTTGACTCTGAGTCCTGGATAGTCTAATTTCATCAGTGCCGGTTGGCTGATAGCCTGGAATCCGCGGTTCTGCTGCATGCGGCATCCATTTTGCGAAAGCATTCTCTCTTTGCTGATTGGCGCTTTCCTCTTTCCTTCAGATGTTTCCTGCATATAAACTTATATCAGTTGCGTGTCTTGCAGTTTACGCAAAGGAGAAGTGAAATGAGAAGACTTGACGTGAAAGCATTAATCTCTAATGAACGCATAATTCTGACATCCATCATCACTTGACTCTTCGATAAATGTAACGCAATCATTCCTAGATACTTAAGCATGCGGTCATTAAATTCTTTCAAGGCGCGCGCTTAATGCATGGGTCTATCGTGTGGTAAGTCTTTTCAGATCGCAGGTCGCAGATCGCAGATCGCCGCCATCGCAGATCGCAAATCGCAAATATCGCAAGTTCTCGTTTAGTGGTTACGTCGTATAGCGTAATGCTTGCGATTTGCGATATCGCATATCGGCGATCGCATTGCTCGAAGATTTTTCTTTTAAGGGGCGCGTGTGAAGTATGCGATGCGATGAACTTCACATCGCAATTTCGCAGTATTTGTTTTTTGCGCTCGAGTTATGCTTCGGCCTTTCTTTGCGATGCGATTTGAGCCTTAGGGAGAGAAATACAAAAACTTTAGAAAAAGTATTTTTTTTGGGATTTTCGTTCAGGGTCCCCTCTTCGTTTGACGTTATTGCTAATGTCAAATGAAGAAAGGGGGGTTGTTGGTGACCACAACAGAAAGACAACTTAATTATCGGCATTTTATTACTATGGCCTTGTTCATGTTTACACTACTGATAGATTGAAAATTTTACTTGGTGTCATCAAGAAACATTTTAGAATATATGATCAGAGGAATTTGAGCTTCCTGGATGCTCTGAAAATCATGCATTAAATAGTTCATGTTGGAATTTTTGCTATAATTTTTCTTCTGGGAGGTTCCTGAAACTGAACTTGGAACATAGTGAGGGAAATTCGAAATAACATATGGTTTAGTTTTCAAAACTTGGGCTGCTATAATTTAGGAGATATGCCCTGAGGAAGTTGTTATATTAATTTTCATTCAAAGTGATTGAATAAATTCCTAAATGGTTTAATGATTCATTGCATACAAATTGTTTGATGAAATTCCCCAATCAAAATGTTGTTTTGTGAATGGGGATAATATTGATGTATATTAGCATTGTTGTATGATAATATTGATGTAGCGGCTTTATGCCTATTTGCATGCAAATCATTTGAATAAATGTATTAAAGGTGTTTTATTATAATTTGTGTACAAACTATTTGATAAAATACCTCAAAGACATAAATCAAAAGTTGCATGATTGTGTGCTAGAATCTAATTAGTATGTTACAAGTGGAATTAGAGTAATGCTTCTAATTTGATTTCGTACAAAATGTTTGACAAAATTTCTACAAGAAAAAGACTAAATTGGTTGTATATAATATTTGAAGAAATGTTTACATGTCAAGTGTTTGACAAAATGTATGAGAGATTAAAATCAATTTTTTGCAAGCGTGGTTAAGATAAATTTAGTAGGGGTAAGTGACAAAGTGGTATCAGAGCTTATTGTTAAGCTCGTGAAGAAAAAAATTTGATACCCCATATCCTTAATTGAGTATTAAGGTACTTGATATGTTACAAAGGGGTATTGGAGCTTATTATCAAGCTAATGAAAAGAAGAAGAAAAATTTGGGTACCCTGAAACCTCCAAAGTCATTGAGGCAACTAGGTATGTTATATTGGCCCAATGGTATGGTTGGCTCCCAACTGGTATATTGCTTATAATCACAAAATTACAAGTGAATAAGGGAGTATCATCATCTAATAGATTTAATCCAAGGCCTCTCCATAAAATTTCATGTTTCATCGTCTCTAATTGTTTCTTGGTGAATGTTGAAGTCCTGAATTGTTTTCTTTTTCATACCTTCTTTTACCTTAATCTCCATCCTTTTTCATGATAGCTTTTCTACATTTTCAAGTTAAGGGGTCACTTTAGATATGATCAGACATAATAAAAGGTATCATTCATTCATGGTTTATAGTCTATTATTTTTTTATGAAATTTAACCAAAACATCTCTATAGCTACTAAAATGCACTCATTTTGTAGCTAACCAAAGATTTTGCAACTACATCCATGGTTAGATAGGTTCCAATGTGTTTGAAGAAGAATAAAGGATATAGGTAGATGGAAAATGTTTGACACATGGACATCCACCTATTTTGTTGATCTGGCAACTCACAGGGTTCGAGAATTTTGATGGTCAAACTAGGAGTCAATTGTGGCTATAACAGTCGGCCCTTACACATCAGATTGTGGCATTCTCAAGCGAGCATGGGAATGAATGAGAAAGGCTTGGGATCATAATTATGATGTGTCAATCTGAAATTTTCTCATGATTTTATCTTCCCATAGAAAAGCATGAGAAGTACAATTCATGTTTTGATTTAATCAATTAGTTGTCAAATCTAAACTTATTTCTTGGCTTATAAGTCTTTGAACTGCTATTTGGAAGGAATTATAAATAACCCTTGAAACAAAACAATTGGGACATTATGTTTGTAATCATTTTCTACTATTGAAGAAACTTTGTTCCTCTTAATACAAGTACTGTGACTCCTAGAATTCAAATGTGTCTTTAGTCAATCTAATTTGAATCCATCAATGGGAAGGCCCTCTGGAGAGTTGTAAGATAGTTTAGATGTTTTTATTTTACTTTTTGTTTCAATTAGTTGCAGTTTGGTTTGCAGATTAGTTTATCTTCATGTTTGTTCACTTATTGATTTTGATGCATAAGATTGAGTGCTCACTAAGTTTAAAAACAATCAAAAATATTTTGAGTTGTTAGTTTTATTCATTTAGATTTTCCACTTAGTATTAGATTTAATTGTTTGAATTAATGTAGTTCTCCATTGTGAAAATTAGTAATCTATTATAAGTTTAAATTTCATTTTGATTAGCTAGATTTTGAAACAAGCTTTGATTTTGCTGATAAAATAGGATTTTAATTCATTATAGTATATTAAGATTTCATTTCAATAAGTAAATTAGCTATTTCAAATTTGATGCTATTAGAATAATCCTTTTGATTTTATGCAGTTAAAAATAGACCTTTCCATTTGATGCAATTAGATTATTCCTTTCAATTCCATGTAATTAGATAGTCTTTTTCATTTCATGTAACTAGAATAATCCTTTTGATTTAGTGCCATCAGATAGTCCTTTCTTCAATTCGATAAAATGATATTTTTAATTTGATCTTGCTTTTGAAAGCATACTTCATCCTTTCAAGTTTGATAGAAAGAACATGTGCGTGAAGTTGAAATGATTTAATGGTTCCTTTTTAACAATTTTGTTTAATTGCTTTGTCCTTCTAAACAAAAAATAGGACTCCTATCATATATTGTGCATATGCAATTCATAAGTACACAAACCTTGATTGATAATTCATGAAGTAATTTAACTACCAATTAAATTACCCAACAATGAATGATTGTTAATTTACAAAGAATGTAAGACTGACATTTATACATTCCATATCCAGAACGTCCTTCTATAAAACTGGAGAGAAACTTGGTTTGGGTACCAAGGTGTCTTAGTAGATAGGAATGTGTTCATATGATGACCAATAGTTTAGTCCTAGTTGATGTTTGGCCTTTGAGTAAAAATTATTCCCAGTCAACTTATACTAGTGTTCAAACCAAAGATACGGTTGGTTCCCAACTAGAATATGTATTTAAATCACAATATTATAATTAAATGATATGAGAATAATCTTTCCAAAAATGACTTTACACAAAAAGACAAACCTTTTTTTCAACTTTGTTTATTTTCAAATTCCCAAAAAGAAGGGTTCAACAACATATTAGGCACCTCAAATAATCACCAAGTAATGGGGAACATCATGAAATTACAAAATGGTTATGTTATGATCCCATTGATACCATCTTAATTCTACCATCACATTACTGCTAGACCATATTTTGAAAAAAAAAATGATTGATCATATTTTTCTAGCATAATGGCTTGAAAAATTTACTAACACAAAGTTGGGAAAATACTATTTTGAGAGGCCATATCGGAACATTTCTAAAACTTGTTTCTGCTTGAAATATCCCTTGGAATATAGTTTTTAATCCAAATTTAATTTTCAATTTGGATATCAAGTGAAAAAAACTATGGTCAAAACACACATTTAGTGTAAAATAGGAAACTCTAAGATAGATTTGGAACAAAGTTGGGACAATAAATTTTGGATGCCTAATTGGATATATATTTAAAAATTGTTTATATGGTATATTATCATATTATTATAGATTACAATTCAATATGAATCACCTCATTTTGATATCATACGAGAAAGTTATTCTTAGAATACTAACTGCTTGTCCTAAATATGATGCTTAAAAATTTATTTCCTAGTTTATTGAGTGGCATATTTGACTTATCAATTATTCTTTTCCTTAAAATATGTTTATATTAGGGGTTCCACATAAATATAGTTTCATATCCAATTGGAATCAGATCGATCCCTCATTAAATGAAAAAGTTACACCTAAGTTAGTGATTGTTGGTTTAGGAAGCAGAACAAAAACAATTGTCATACCAACTATTCCAAAACATATTTGGCACATTATTTCATGGAATTTTAAAAACCTATTTATACTGGATATACACTAATTAATCTAATTCCGTCCCCAATTGGAATAATTTCAATCTGTCCACCAAAAAAAAAGTTACACCTATAGTACTAACTGTTGGTCTATGCGGAAATTTGAAAATAGCTTGGTTATGATGGTTTCTCCTCGGAAAATTTGACATAGAATATCATGGAATTTCCAAAACCTATTACTACCAAATATATCCTTTTGAGTATACTTTTATTTTGATTTCAAATCACTTTAATCGAATAGAAAACAAGGAAGTTCTTAACAAAATATTGTTGAGTAGTCTATGATAGTTGGCTAACTCTCCTTAGTAGGTAAAAAAATGGAATTTTTTGTTTTCCTTTCCTTGGATCTATATTATTTTGAACTATTTGTGATTTTTTTCCATATGTATTGGGTGAATAAAGACAAATGGTGCCTTTCTTCTCCCAATATATCATTTTTTATTGTAGACAAGTGTTATTTTACAGGTATTAAGAAGCACAAGAAAGTCAATACATAGACAAGTGATTCTTAAGGATATAATTTCACAAAAAATGGAATACTCAATATAAATTCAAATAGGGATATTTTTGGGTCCTTACATGCACCATGAACTAAAAATCAAAATCATTGAACTTGGAACAATAGTATCTCAACTAAAATAAAAGATAAAAAAACCTTTTCATCAAATTCATATATGGATTAAGAATAAGAGGCAGGGCTACATAGGTACCTTCAAATAGGAGTAGGACATAGTATTGCAACTCACCCTGGATAGTTGTTGCAACTCTCTATTTCTAGGTGTTGCAACTCCATGTTACTAGGTATTGTAAGTATTTGATTCTAGGTGTTGAAAAACCCTATTGTTAGGTCTTGAAAATCGTTGTTGTTGGTTACTAAAACTCATCATTCCAAGTGTAAGTACTACATCTCTCTCAACAAGTGTTGCAACTCCCAAGTGTATTTGTTGCAACTCTACCAAATCATAGATGATGTAACCCCCAAGTGTATTTGATACAACTCTTCCTAAGCACAAATCATGCAACTCTGACTTTCGATTACAAGTGCTACAACTATGAGTTTTGATGATTGTTGTTGCAACTATACGTGCTATGACTCTTTCCTTGGTACAAGTACTACAACTCTCACTATGATTGTTGCTGCAACATTGGGACAACTAGTAAGGATGAAGTAAATATCATTGTTTCATAAATTAATTCACATCACTACATTGGAAACTCCCATGATACATATGAAACTCTTAAATGAGGCCTACTATTCATCCTGCTTATTCATCGGAATGATGGTATGCCCATGCCTTCTTCCTGATTCAAAATAATTGCATGTTGAAGTTTATGAAGTTATTGTGTTTATGTGGTTTCCCCTGAAGTTTACTCTTTTTACTACCACTCAATCATAACTTTAGCCTCATTATTTCCCACTTCATGCTCATACCATCCCCAAACCATGTGATAAAGTGACTCAACTTGCTTATAATGTTGAATTACCTTACTTTCCTATTTGTTTCATTAAGAAAGTTGATGGTGAAAACCTATCTCAGGCATCATCAGACCTTGGAATGTTTGCAAACTAGCTTGCTTGTGTGATCCAGGGGATCAGTAAACTACTCAAAATTTCAAGTGTCCAAAAATGCTTGAAACCTATACTAGTACATAGATCTCAATGACCTGAATCCAACACAACTTGAATTGCTCAACACTAATATCAAATGATCAAGATATCGTGTTCTGATCATTTTCCCAGACAAGTAAAAAAATTGCAGATGGATTGTAGGTATGCTGATTTTGCAGTCTGTATGTTGATTGGGCAGGGTGACAAGGTAGGCTGACCGTATTTTTAGGACAAATGACATATCGCCAAGTGTCCTCATCTTATTGGTCGATTTCTACTACATTTTTGATTGGTTGTTGGTTATATTACATGGTCCAATGAATGGAGGCCACATGGGAAAATGGATGGCCACCATGTGGCCTCCCAATAGTGTGGAAAAAGTTATGTTTGGGATAAACAACCTCCCCAAAGATTGAACGGATGACCTATGTATGGGTAGCGCAAAGCCTTACTGCTCTGTTGTTGGGGTGGTTCCTAACAATATATTATATGGTGCACAACATATATTTAAATCTTACGCAAATGGAATTTGGGGGATAGGTTCGGGGCTAAGCCTTGCCCCCCGGTCACCCCAAGCCCACAAGACCACAAACAGGGGAGCCAAGGGTGCATGCTTAGACCTGACCCCATATTTCAGCACCATCAGACATTGAACCACAAGACCATGCAACAATAATGCAAGAGAGGAATAGATTTGGGGGTGCAAAAATGGGGACTGGACACAGGTCACGTTGCTCCCTCATATAACCACGACAGAGGCTACGTGGAGGTGCTAGTCCATAGGCACCTGGGAAGGGGGCCAACCCTAGGGCACATGGCCGACGACGTGACCACACCCCTCCAACAAAGGCACGCGTGAATTTTAGCACCTAACTCCAAGTTTTATGCACCCAATGTGCCCAGGTACCAATTTAGTTAAGGGTCGACCAACGGGGGTGGGCAGTTATCCCCAACCCCTAGGCACGTGCCCCCATATGACCCAAATTTTCTAAAAATGGGGGTTATTGGGAATTTAAAACACCCACAATTTTCACCATTGAGCGTGAGTGTGGGCAGAAATTGTGTGCCAGTTCTTGGTTTGGGGCGCTCAAGCCAAGTTTGGGGCAAATTATAGGATGGTTAGCTGTGGAAAATTGGAAAAACTTGGAAGAAGCATAACTTTCTCAGTTTTTGGCAAAATGAGGTGTAGAAAGAGCCTAGATGGGGGTTTTTGACAGTTTGGAAGCCATTGTAGAAATAATATTTACATTATGATAATTGTAAATTCATGTAAACACAAATTTGAGCACTTAATGAAAGAGGCCCACAATTGGAAGTTGGACCAGGAGATGTAGCACAAGAGAGGGGTGAACTCCTTTATCATTTTCGCTGTTATGTGTTTTTGATATGGTCTATTGTCTATGCTTTATGATTTTAACTAAGTTTAAAAGCCATAATTTTATTTTTTTTACAAAGTGATCCATTGCCTACAATACATAAAAAATTTACTTGCCATTTTACCATCAGCTTCAAGTTTGCATTACAGATCATTTTGGTATCAGAGCTCAAGGTTACTGTGAAGGGTTTTTTTTTATTATTATTTTTTTTTTTCCCTGATGCTTACAAGGTTGAAACTTAAAAGAGGATAAGGAGAAATTTTGTATCCAATATCTCAAATTGTTTCAAGGAGATAAAACACACCTCAAACTTCAATAGCTATGACACATGAAGAAGGTCCTGAAGGGATGTTTAAAGATGAAAGAAATTTCAGAAAATATTTCTTTAAGATGTGTGGGGAGATATCAAAACCTCCAAAAGGAGATGGAGGAAAAGGAGACAAATCTCCAAAAGGGAATGGAGGGATGGTGATAAACCACCACCTTCACCTCCATCCTCATCCTCATATTCATCCTCATCTTCTTCTACTTCTTCAACCCTTTCACAAACACCTCAAAATTCTCCAAAAGGACATGGTAAAAATCCTTTGTTAAAGATTGGCATTAAGTTTGAATGCCCTATGTACAGTGGAGAGATAAATGCTTAGAAATTAGATAATTGGATTTGTCATATCGAAGACTTGTATTGTAGGATACAAAGAATCAAGGATGATGAGACAAAAATTCAGCTTGCTTCTCTTCTGTTGGAAGGTGCATCACTCATTAGGTGGGAGACAAAAACTCAAGAGGACATGAAGAAACATGGTATGGTTTTATCCTCTTCGAATTTTTTTTTTTGTTGCAATAAGAATGCAATTTTATCCATTAGGATACATGCATAGAGCTATTATGGATTGGAAAAAAATTTAGGCAAGCTAAGGTTCAAAATGTGCAAAGCAATACTCAAGAATTTAGGAAAAGGGATTTGATTTTGGGCATATATTTGTCCTCCCAAGACACTCTACTAAAATACATTGGAGGATTACATAGTTATTTAAGACACATGTTATGAAACCAACTCAAGAAAAATATAGAAAAGATAGATCAACGCCTTAAAATTCAGCCTCTTCGAGGGGGCAACCTCCTTTACATTACATAAATGAACAATTCTTGGATGATTCAAATGACACAACCTCCTTTCTATATATAGGAGTCTAAGGAGTCACAAAATAATCCAACCGACCTAACAATAATAATATAAAGCCACAAAAATAACAATAGAGGGATTCTATGGGGCACAATAATAACAATATGGGGGCAATAGGTGCACAACAATATTAATAAGGGGTATAACTACAATAATAATGGGGTAATCACTAGTATTATAGGGACCCAACATGCCCCTCTCCTTCAAAAAAGTGTTGTCCTCAACGCTTGAGTAGTTCTGGATACTTCTGCATAAAATTCTCATCCTCCCATGTGGAATCTTCAGCAGATAAGTTCTTCCACTTGATAAGATACTCTAAAATTGATTGATTTCGTAGCTGTCGAGTTCTTGTTTCTATGACTGCTTCTGGTTCCAATATAATTTTTCCTTCCTCGTCAAGTTCTGGCAATATTGTTTGAACTGGGAGCTTGTTGCCTATAACCTTCTTTAAACATGAAACATGGAAAACTGGGTGCAATCGAGAAGCTGCAGGAAGCTCCAATTTGTATGCCATAGTACCAATATTTTGCAACACCTTGTACGGACCATAATACTTTGGTGATAATTTATTATCCTTCTTAGCTTGCTTGAGGGACATTTGCTTATATGGTTGTAGCCGTAGGAATGAACAATCACCTACATCAAAACTTCTTTCACTGCGATGTTGATATGCCTGTTGTTTCATTCTATTCTGTGCCAACACGAGGTTATCCTTTAAGAGTTGGAGGACTTGTTGTTGATGTTTGATGTGATGTTCCACTGCCTGAACCTTAGAATTTTCTCTTAAATATGATGTGATGGATGGTGGTTGATACCCATAAAGTGCCATAAATGGGGTCATTTTTGTTGCTGTATGGAAGGAAGTGTTATACCACCATTCAGCCAGAGGCAACCATTTGACCCATTGTGTCTGTTTATCAGATACAAAGAAACGAAGATATCCTTCCAAACATTTGTTTACTATCTCAGTTTGCCCATCAGATTGAGGATGATAAGATGAGCTATGAGCTAACTGAGTACCAAGACAAGAAAATAATTTTGTCCAAAAATTTCCAGTGAAAATGGGATCTCTGTCACTTACAATAATCTTTGGGTTTCCATGTAGCTTTTGAATTGTTTCCATAAATGCAGTAGAAACTGTACTGGCTTTAAATGGATGTGATAATGCACAAAAGTGTGCATACTTGGTAAGTCTGTCAACTACCACCATGATGACACTTTTTCCCTCAGACTTGGGTAAACCTGTGATAAAATCCATTGAAACCTCCTCCCAACGTTGGCTTGGAATGGATAAAGGTTGTAATAGACTCGGTGTCTTAATTGTTTCAACTTTATTTTGTTGGCAAACCAAAATTCCGCCACAAAATTTTGAATATCTGATTTAAGGCCATCCCAAAAAAATTCCTTCTTAACCCTGTGGTAAGTTTTTAAAAATCCTGAGTGCCCTCCTAAGGGAGAAGTGTGCAATTCCATAAGAATCTTTTGTTTTAGCTGGGAATTCTTACAGAGGTATAAGCGATCTTTGTACCATAACGAATCATTTTTCCAGCTAAATGTATCAGACTTACTGGAATCTTGTTGTAGCTTTCGAATAAGTGCCCACACTTCTTCGTCATTCTTCCATTCCTCCCTTGCTTCGTTTATCCAATCTGGTTGGATAATAGAAATGGCGCACAACAATGCTTCCACATCCTCATCCTTTCTTGAGAGTGCATCTGCCACCACATTTTGCTTCCCTTTTTTGTAGATGATTTCAAAGTCATAACCCAACATCTTTGTGACCCACTTTTGTTGCTCTTCAGAGGATAATCTTTGTTCTAAAAAGTATTTAAGGCTATCATGATCCGTTTTTACCTTGAAGTGTCTTCCCATTAGGTAGGGTCGCCATTTCTTAAGTGCATGGAGTATTGCCAACATTTCCTTCTCATAAATAGCTTTGCTTAAAAACTTTCCCTTGATTGGACGACTTTCAAAAGCAATGGGTCTTTCATCTTGCATTAGAACAACACCAATTCCATTTCCTGAAGCATCACATTCCACAATAAAGGTTTTTGTGAAGTCCGGTGTAGCTAAGACCGGTGCTTGGCACATTGCCTCTTTAAGATGTTCAAAGGCCTTTGTTGCTTCCGGAGTCCATGAAAATGCATCTTTCTTCAATAATGTTGTTAGAGGTGCTGCTATTCTCCCATAATTCTTAACAAACTTGCGATAATACCCTGTCAACCCAAGAAATCCTCGCAGATGCTTTATGGATGTGGGGATTTTCCATTCCTTAATGGCTTTAATTTTGCTAGGGTCTACCTTAACTCCTTCATGAGATACAATATGACCCAAATATTCCACCTCCTGGACTCCAAAGAAACATTTGGATCTTTTTGCATATAATTGTTTCTCCTCCAATAGTTGTAGCACCCTGTCAACATGTTCAACATGATCCTTCCAAGACTTGCTGTAGATTAGTATATCATCAAAAAATACTAACACAAATTTTCTAAGGAATGGTTTGAAAATTGAATTCATCAAACCTTGAAATGTTGAAGGTGCATTGGTAAGGCCAAAAGGCATGACCAAAAATTCATAATGACCCTCATGAGTTCTAAATGTTGTTTTTGGAATGTCTTCAATCTTCATTCTGATTTGATGATATCCTGAACGAAGATCCAACTTGGTGAAGTAAATTGATCCATGCAATTCATCCAGTAATTCATCAATGACAGGAATGGGGAACTTATCTTTAATAGTGAGCTTGTTGAGCTCCCTATAATCCGGACACATGCGCCATGATCCATCCTTCTTGTGCACCAATACTACTGGAGCAGAGAAAGAACTTTGACTCGGTTGAATTATACCAGCCTCTAGCATTTCTGCAACCATACATTCAATTTCACTCTTTTGGACATAGGGATATCTGTACGGCCTGATGTTTGGAGGAACACTTCCTGGAATCAGATGAATAGCATGATCATGATCACGCATAGGTGGGAGACCTTTGGGAGTCTCAAATACCTTGGAATGATTGTCCAGGACTTTTTGGAGATCTGGAGAAATAGATGATTCTGATGTGGAAACATCTAGCGAACATAATTGTGCAATTACACCTCTTTGCTCCTTTTTTAGAAGCTTTGTCATACCATTAGAGCTGATTATCTTTCCTGGTTTCCCTGCAATACCCCTTAATTCAACTTCCTTTCCTTCCACAGAAAATTTGATGAAAAGTTCTTGAAAATTAAAAGCTATTGTACCCAAGGATTGTAGCCATTGGACTCCTAGTACAACATCAGCACCTCCCATTGGAATGGAAAGCATTGGGCTAGTCAATACATATTCTCCCATGGATAGCTTGATATTATGGCACTTTCCAGAGCAATTTATTGTTCCTCCATTTGCAATCATCACTTGACACTCTGGTGCTGGATATAGGAAGCAATTCAATTCTTTTGCTACCCTACAATGAATAAAATTGTGGGTGCTTCCTGAATCAATCAACACTATTACCTTTTTCTTCTTGATTTGTCCTTCTATCTTGATGGTTTGAGGAGTGGTAATTCCCGCCAATGCATTACAAGATATGGTCGGATTTATTTGTTCTTCATCTAGGCTTTGTTCCTGGAGTATATCCTCTTCTTTTGACCTTTCTTGCTCCTTTTCTTCTTCCTCTTCACAATCTATGTAGAATAATTTCTTCTCAGCACACTTATGACCTTTAGTGTATTTGCTATCACAACTGTAACAAAGCCCTTTTGCTCTTTTTTCTTCCAATTGTTGTGGTGTCAACCTTATAGGTTGTGGAAGACTAGGGGCAACAACACTTCCGTCTTTATAGTTGTGAGTGGTATGCTTCCTGGTTGCCATAATTTTTCTTTCCATTTTTCTTGCTAACCTGAATGCCTTCTCTAATGAATCAGGTTCCCAAAGGAAAACATCATGTTGGATATTATCCTTTAAGGACCCTATGAACACATCAATCCTATGCTCCTCTGGAATATCTTTTACCCTTATGTTCAATTTTTGGAACTCCTCAATGTGCTCCATTATTGAACCCTTTTGTTTGAGACTTATCAATTGGCTAAAAAAAGTGTTTCTTTTTGTATCCTCATAATGTGCTATCAATTCTTCCATAAAAATTGCCCAAGTGATAAATTGTTTATGAGAGCAAAGCCATTGATACCATACAAACTGATTTGGTTCCAAATATAAAGTTGCCATACGTACCTTTTGTGTGTTTTGCACATTATTGAGATCGAAAAATTGCTCCATCTGTAATATCCATGTTGCGGGATCCTTGCCATCAAACTTTCTCATATCGATTTTTGGAATATGGTGGGTCTTTGATCCAACATTAGACTCTATGATATCATGATTAACATTTCTTTTGTTCACATCATGATTTTCCTTTACTACCTTTTCACCATTAGTAAGTATTTCTTGTAGAAAATTTGTCAAATATGTCTTTATATCTGTCATGCCTGTCTTCAAGTTTGTGTTCAAATCTATCTTCAATTCTTCCATGTATGTCTTCAAATCTGTCTTCCAATCATCCATCTTAGCTTCCATGCCCTTTATCTTAGATTCCATGCCATTTATCTTAGCTTCTGTTAGCTTTTGTGAGCATGACATTTGTTGCACTTGTTCTTGTAATTTTGATATATCATGTAGCATTTCTTCCTCTTCTTCATGAGTCATGCTAGAGCTTTCAGGTTCCTTACTAGGTGTTTTCATTTTCTTTCCTCAGGGCATCAGTTACCAATAATAATTCTTTACTATTCCCTTTGAATTCCTTCAAACCCAGCTTACGCAAAAATTTAAAAAAAAAAAACTACACACCTTTTTTCACTTTGTAGAAGCCTGATATTGAATCTGATGTATCTCTGTAATTCCAGATTCTCCAATTTTGAAATTGCGACATTTAGTAGCCTTTTGTGTCCTCTTTCCAATGCCACAAGTTTGACCCAAATTGGATTCTCCAAGGAAGAGTTATGTGAAATCTCCCACAGTGACTTGATTATAAACTAGTTCAGTAGAGAAAACTTGTACGACGTGCCACGAGTCACTGTTTTGACCTTTGGATCTGAAAAATGCATACAAGAAACTACAGTCCGTCCTCTTTCTATATCTTCTTACGAAATTTCAATCTGATCCCCAGAGAGAAAGTTATGACGATTTTACCCAGGTCACCTGTTTGGAATGTAATTCAAGAGTCTGCAAAAAGACCAACTTCCTCAGATCATATCTCCGTAAATATAGCGCGAAAAGCTCTGAAATTCGGACCCCAGGTTCAGCACGATTTCTTCTCAAATGGGGTTTTTTTGCAACTTCTGAAACGTCGCAGAAAAAAGTTATAGCGAAAATTCCACGATGACCTGTTTGGAGCAGCGAAACCCTAGAATCCAAAGCTCTGATACCAAATGTTATGAAACCAGCTCAAGAAAAAGATAGAAAAGATAGATCAACGCCTTAAAATTTAGCCTCTTTGAAGGGGAAACCTCCTTTACATTACATAAATGAACAATTCTTGGATGATTCAAATGACACAACCTCCTTTCTATATATAGGAGTCTAAGGAGTCACAAAATAATCCAGCCGACCTAACAATAATAATATAAAGCCACAAAAATAACAATAGAGGGATTCTATGGGGCACAGTAATAACAATATGGGGACAATAGGGGCACAACAATATTAATAAGGGGTATAACTACAATAATAATGGGGTAATCACTAGTATTATAGGGACCCAACAACACACTATTCTCATGTTTAACCCTACAAAACTAGATGAAGTTTGTATACAAGCAACTCATTTAGAAGCAGGAGGAAAAATTATTTCTGAAGAAACTAGTGAGAAGTCATTCAAGTCTAGAGAAAAAGGAAAAGGGAAGTTCAAAGGAAAGGATAAAAATAATGCTTCAGTCAAGAAAGAGGGAGAAAAACTCACATGTAAACATTGTTCTAAAGAAGGCCATGATGAAGACCATTGTTGGAAACTTCATCCTCAGATGAGACCCAAAACGTTTAATAACAAGGAGAAAGAAAAGCCTACTACAACTACACAACAAGATTTAGGATCTGATTCTGGAGATGAAACAAAAATCATAGCCATAATTTTGAAAGGTAAAGATTCAATTCAAAGTACTAGTTCTTCTGGAAAAACCAATGAAACTCAAAATGAAAATGAAAGAATATATTTTTTCCATATTAGAGTCATCACAAAATATAACAACGTATATACTTTGTTTGTTAGTGGTTCACAAGCAAACCTCATTTCAAAAGACTTTGTCAAGAAACTAAATTTGGAAACCATTCCTCATCCTAAACCTTATCCTTTGGGTTGGGTATGTGGCAATGCCAGGTTGCAAGTGACAAGAAAGTTCATACTTATATTTTCCATCACTACAAATTTTATTGATGAGGTAGAACTTGATGTGGTGCCACTTGAAATTTATGGGATTGTTTTGTGAATCCCATACTTATATGATAGGAAATCCATCTTTCATCACCAAGAGAACAAGTATCACTTGCTTAAATATGGGATTGAGTACATTATTAGAGCACATAGGAAAAAATTGAATTTGTCTCTTGTGAATGTTAGAAAAATGAAGAGGTTTGTAAATGCTAGTTAGAATTTTGCATTGTTGATGATTAAACATAAATATTTTGATGAATCTGAAGCCTTCCAAGAATGTGATGCATCATTAAAATATTATTTAGTTGATGTTGTTAACACATGTGATAATATGTTTCAAGAATCTAATGTGTTGCCTCCTAAAAGAGGAAAACAAAATGAAGTTCATTTGCAGTAGGATGATTCACTTTTGAACATTGGTCTAAACAAGATGCCAGTGTTAGAGAGTGCAGGAATCAAGAAGCAGATGCAAGAGGTACTTGAAAAAGGGAACATTAGTTCTAATACATCTTCTTGTGGGTCTCCTAATATTTTGGATTTGAGGAAGAATGGTGCATGGCGATGGCATTCACATTTGGTGAAGAGTCGAGCCAAAAACAAGGCTGAACATGATCAACATTGTGTTGGTCATAGTTTTCAAGTTGGAGATGAAGGCTTTGCATCAGCAAAGAAAAAATTCGAGGTGAAAAGAACTTGAAATTGGGTAAGCCTCCTTTGATTGAAGACGTAGGAGAGAATGCTCATATTTCTTTAACATAAGTTTTCTCTTCTAAATGTCTTGAAGAAATGCAGTAAGATCCTATCCTTGACATAGAAACAAGAACTTCAAGAAGAAGGAATGGGAAATCCATTAATACGTGGTTCAAAGGTACAAAACTAGGAAAAACCAAAAGGATTGAAAAGGAAAGGGAGAGGGAACTCTACCTTCCTTTGTTTTTTGACTGAAAATAGTCTTTTGGAGGTCCAAAAGCTTCTAGTTGGGAGGAGTGATTTAGGGATCAGTAAAGTGCTCAAAATTAAAAGTGTCTAAAAGTGCTCGAAACATATACCAATGTGTAGATCTCGACGACTTGAATCCAACACAACTTGAATCTCTCAAAATCGATATCGTATGCTCCCAATATTGTGTTATGATCTTTTTCCCAAAAAGATAAAAAATTGCAGATGGGTCACATGTACGCAGTCCGTATGCTTTGTTATATACCTAGGGGGGGATAATATGGGGTACCAAGGGAGGTACCCAAGGTAATAATGTAATAATGGGATGGGCCATAGTAATAAATAAGGTGGTTAACCCATGTAATGTAAGGGACCACAAGTAGTTAATAACAATGTAATGGGCCCATGGTATTAGTTTGATGGTATGAGGGAACCATGGTAATGATCCATGGTATTGTATGTATGAGGCCTATATAGAGGCTAGAGACTCCACATGGAGATATAGTGAAGTATTATTGTATGAACAGGCATATGGCTTGTGGAGTGCTCTCCTTCCTTAAGGAGTGAATGTATGGTGTTGCCCTACCTTAAGGGTTTGATCAATAAAGAGAATCATTTCTATCTATTTCAATCTTGTTATTCTTGGGTTTATTTATATTATCATATATTTTTGGATCAGATCTATAACAAAGGAGTGATTTAGGGATCAGTAAAGTGCTCAAAATTAAAAGTGTCTAAAAGTGCTCGAAACATATACCAATGTGTAGATCTCGACGACTTGAATCCAACACAACTTGAATCTCTCAAAATCGATATCGTATGCTCCCGATATTGTGTTATGATCTTTTTCCCAAAAAGATAAAAAATTGCAGATGGGTCACATGTACGCTGATTGTGCAGTCCGTATGCTTACTGGGTAGGGTGACAAGGTAGGTTGACTGGATTTTTAGGACCAGTAGAATCTCGCCAAGTGTTCTTGTCTTATTGGTCAATTTCTACTATATTTTGATTGGTTGTTAGTTATATTACATGGTCCAATGAATGAAGGCCACATGGGCCAATGGATGGCCACCACATGGCCTCCCAACAGTGTGGAAAAATTTGTGTTTTGGCTGAAAAACCTCCTAGAGGATCGAACACATGACCAATGGACTGGCAGTGTAGAGCCTTACCGCTCTGCTGCGAGGGTGGTTCTTAACTATATGGTGCAAAACATATATTTAAATCTTATGCAAATGGTGTTTGGGGGATGAGGTCGAGGCTAAGCCCTAGCCCTCAATCACCCCACACCCACAAGACCATAGACAGGGGAGCTAGGGGCATGGGCTTAGCCCCGATCCCAGGTTTCGTCACCATCAGGCATTGAACCACGGGACCATACAACAAAAACATGAGAGTGGAATAGATTTGGGGGCATGGAAATGGGGACTAACCCCAGGTCACGTTGCTCCCTCATATAACCATGATGGAGACTACACAGAGGTGCCAGCCCATAGGAACCCGAGAAGGGGGCCAGCCCCGGGCCACATGGTTGATGGCATGACTAGACCCCTCCAACAAAGGTGCGTGTGGATTTTACCACCTGGCTTTTGGTTTTATGCGCCCAATGTGCCTAAGTGCCAGTTTAGTTGGTGGCCGACCAATAGGGGTAGGTGATTAGCCCCAACCCCTAGGCACGTGCCCCCATACAACCCATATTTTCATAAAAATGGGGGTTATTGGGCATTTAAAACGTCTGACAATTTGCACGGTCAAGTGTGGATGTGGGAAGAAATTGTGCATCGGTTCTGAGTTTGGGGCACTCAAGCTAGGTTTGGGGTGAATTGTAGTATGGTTAGATGCAGAAAATTGGAAAACCTTGGAAGAAGGATAAATTTCTCAATTTTTGGCCAAATGAGGTGCAGAAAGAGCCCATACGGGGGTTTTTGATAGTTTGGATCCATTGGAGACATAATATTTACATTCTAAGCACTGTAAATCCATGTAAACACAAATTTGAGCACTTAATGAAAGAGACCCACCATTGGAAGTTGGACCAGGAGATGTAGTCCACGAGAGGGGTGAACTCCTTTATCATTTTTGTTGTTATGTGTTTCTGATATGGTCTATTGTCTATGTTTTATGTTGTTAACTAAGTTTTAAAACCATAATTTTATGTGTTTTGCAAAGTGATCCATTGCCTACAATACATAAAAATTGTACTTGCAATTTTACCATCACCTTCAATTTTGCATTACAGATCATCATGAGAATTCCACAAAAAATTAAAAAATGAAATAATATAATAATATTTCTAACTTTGAAAACACTTTGGATATAGTTAGAAAAATATTGTTTGAAAACTAGCTTGTTGGTAGATAAGATCCAACAAATAAAAATAAAAGTTCATCTTCAAGTTTTAATTGCTATTTGAATAAGGATTCACAAGTTTCACACAGAAGGTTGTTCCACATCTTAGTTTATATCTAAAACATTTATCCAGGATTTGAAGCTCCACATTATTCTTTTTCATATAATTTTACATCATTGTGGACCATCTCAAGCTATTATACATCTGTTGTAAATTTCTAGGTGGGTTGTTAGAGTTGGTGTTGTTATAGGTGTTGTTACAAGTGACATTATAGGTGTTGTTTTAGTTTCAAAAACACCCATCAACTAGTCGTTGTAACACTCATCAACTAGTTTCTACCATACTTATCCACCAATTGTTGCCACATCTATTAGCCAATTTTTGTAACACTTGTCAGCCAATTTATGCAAGACTCATCAAATAGTTGTTTCCATACATATCGACCAGTTTTTGAAATATCTATCAACCAATTGTTGCAACTCCCATCAATGAGTTGCTACAACACCATTCAACTATCTACTACCACAACTATTATTCAATTGTTGCAATACTTATCAATCAATTGTTGTAACTCTTTTCATATAGTTTATGAAGTTCTTGTGTTTATGTGTGATTCCCTTGAAGCTTAATATTTTTACCACTCAAACACAAATTCAACCTCATCATTTCCCACTTCATGTTCATACCATCCCTAACCCATGTAATAAAGTGACTCAACATGCTTATAATGTTGAATTACCTTATTTTCCTATTTATTTCCTTAATAAACTTGATGTTGAACACATGTATCAGGGATCATCATACCTTGGAATGTTTGAAAACTAGATTGTTGGCGAGCATTCCACGAAAAAAATAAAAATTGAAATAATATAATAATAATTGTAACTATGAAAACCCCTTGGATATAACTAGAAAAATCTTGTTTAAAAACCAGCTTGCTAGCAGACAAGACCCTGCAAATAAAAATAAAAGTCATCTTCAAGTTTCAATTTTTCTTTGAATAAGGATTCACAAGTTTAACACAAAATTTTATTCCACATCTCATTCTACATCTTACATAGTGATCCAAGATTTGAAGCTCCACATTGTTCTTTCCTGTAGAATTTTACATCAATGTGGACCATTTCAAACTATTATATACTTGCTACAAATTTCTAGTTATGTCGTTACAGGAGTTGGTGTTGCTACAAGTGTAGATTTAGTTGCAACAACACCCATCAGCCAATTGTTCCAATACTCATCAACTAGCTACTGCCACACCTATCAACCAATAGTTTCCACGCCTATTAGCCAACTGCTGCAACACCCATAAACTAGTTTATGTAAGACTCATCAACTAGGTGTTGCCACGCATATCAACTAGTTGGTGTGATATCTATCAACCAATTGTTGCAAATTTATCTACTACCACAACTATCATCCAATTGTTGTGACACCTATTAGTCAATTGTTTTAAATTTTATCATCCAGTTTCTACAAATCCATCAGTTAGTTTCTAGAACACCTATTAGTGAGTTGTTATAAAACCTATTAATCAATTGTTGTAAATAGTGGCATAGTTTTTCAATAATTTCAATGTCAAGGGGAGTTGAACTAGATGAACAACAACAATGACTTCGTTGAAACAACATGGACTCCAAATTCCACTGAAGATTATATTGCATTGGTATGGGATGAGAAATTTTATATTACATACCAAGCATTGGGTTAATTTTTACACACTAAAAAGGATAGGGTGGTACAGTATATAAAAATACATAAGAAACTTTAAAACTAAAATCAAATGAGTTTTTCATTATAAAAATGGATTTATGAATATATCTAATATTCCTTTAATAAAACATGATTATAGGGTACCAGATAGGTTTAACATGTTAATGTATACTAGTATAGGATGGGATGATATTAGGGTACCAGACACTAGATGTTATGATGTATAAATGTTGAAAAGGATATGTAAACATCTAGTGTGATGTGGCAAGAAAGATGGTGTTGTAATTAAATAACATGGAATTTCCATGTGGATGAAACATGACATATCTAATGACATGGTTGTAGCAACAAATAACATGTGGTAGAAAAAATGAAGTTTTTTTTTCCAATTAGCGAGGCTTTGGTAGGTGATAAGTGGCAGTGTTATAGGGAAACACATGGTAGTTGACGTGGAAGTTGGCATGGTATATGGACCACGTGGTAGACAATGATTGGTCCACGATGTTTTGATGAGGCAAACCCAAAGGTCTCAGGACTCATGCCAAGAAGAGTCTCAACAAGGTTTTCCTATGTTATTATTTTTGGCCTAAAGGCCATAAAGTTATGGTTATGGGCCATGTGCAAGTCTGGTATACTAGAGTACCAGGTAGTGACAATGAATAACAACATTTGAGCACTCTGGTATGTGTTGTCGCCGCGTGATGTGGAAATTGTTGTCAACTATAGATTATGGAAAATCGATTGAAGAGTCCATCAATTGATTGGAAAGGAGTTCTATGTACCATGAACGAATATCAATACTATAGAACTCTAGTATGAGGTGTCCCTCCATGGTGGGGGAAATTTTGTCAGTTGTAGAATCGATTGAAAAATTTGACAATTTATAAAAAAGGGTACCATAATTTTCAGCATTGGAGAATAATAGGTATTTAGTATTCGGTATGGATTGTTATGGTTCCATCGTGTCATTGTTCCACATAAAGGGCATGGTCACATATATGGGGGTGTGTAGGTGCTCAAGCACGTATGTTTTAAAGAGGTTGGAAAAAAGGAGCTAAACATGAAAAGAGAACTATATAGGTGATATAAAGAGCTCGATTTGAAAAGGCATGATGTTGGAGACAAAATAAATTCAAAGGTGGCACCATTATAAATAATAGCATGATGTTAAAGTGTAGAGCATGTGAGAAATATGTGAGTTATGGGCCAGTCAAGAGATAAAAGAGTTGTGTTTTGTAGTCTCTGAGAGGTCTTCTAGTTAACTAAGAAAGGAAAAATATTTCTGAGGTAAACAGTAAAAAAAATAAGATCATAGATTTAGGAGAATGAACAAGTATAATTAACAAGAGTTCCTATGAATATCTAGTTTGAAAATGTAATGAAAAAGGGGATATATGTAGTTCAATGTGTGAACAAGCATGTTGTTTAGGAAAAAAATATTTGATATCTACTAATGTAAGATTAAAGGTTAGAGGAGAATGAAGTTGACTAAAAGAATTATAGAATAAAACAGTGAATAAGAAAACAAGATTAAAGACTAGAGATAAAGAAGGTGACTCACAAGAATTGCTACAAAATATATTATATCATAAATATGATGGAATTGATGTCTCTTGTAGGTGGGTGCCTACAAATATTGTAACAGTAGGTCGGTTCTTTCATAAGAATAATTAATTATTATTTGTTTTTCTTCTCGATGGGTTTCCATGTATATCTTATGCGTTTGATGTTTTATTTTGTTTGAATGATTTAATTAAGTAAACATTTATTGCAACAATTCATTCCCCCCTCTCAATATAGTTATGAATCCAACAATTGGTATCACATTAGGTTCCTTCAATGACAATTTAACCATTGGAAGGTAGATCTGAAAGGGAACGATGGTCATTCAAGATGGATTTATTTCAAGAAGAGCACAACTCTTTATTTATGGAAAGAAAAAATTGTACCCTATTTTATGTCTCTTGGTGTTCATATTTGGCTATTTTGTTTTGGATGGATACAAAGTTCCAACAACTCCTCCAACATATCAATATGAGAAAGGACCATTACAAGCAATGCGAAAAGCATTCTATATGATCTTGTTGAATCTAAGTTCATTGAAATGATGTAATGTAAATATGTCAATGAGGTCTAGGATAAGCTTCAAAGCAACTATGAAGGAGATGAAAAAGTAAAGAGAGTCAAACTTCAAACACATATAATGTAGTTTGAAAGTCTAAGGATGAAAGAAGATGAAGATATTGTAGGATTATTTATTTGAGTAGATGAAGTTGTAAACACTATTAGAGGAATTTATGAAAGGGTTTTTGAACAAACAATTGTTCATAAATTGTTGATATATCTTCCCATGAGATTTAATGCTAATATTTCAACCATTGAGGAGGTGAAAGATCTAGAAACTTTAAAGATGTCTGAAATACATGGAATCATCATAGCATATGAAATGAGGATTAAAAAAGAGAAGTCAGAATCAAATTAAAATTCTTTTAGAGTCTCAAAGAAAACAAATGAACATTCGGCCCAAGATTTCTCCAGCTATGAATCAAAACTAGAGGAATCTCAATTTGGAAGGAAGTTGAAAAGTAGATCTGGCAAGTATAAAAGTAAATTACCCTTTAAATTATATAATTGTGGTAGAGTTAGTCATTTTTCTTCTAAATTTACAAATACCAAAGTAGAATATCATGAAAAAGAAAGAGAATATAAGGATAGGAGTATATCTCACAAATATAAGAAGTGAAAGTCTCTCAAGAGGAAAAGCTTCTAATATAAAGAAGAAGATTTCTTATCAAAAGAAAGAAATGAACTTACATTTGATGAAGAGAAAGGAGAATTTATACTCATGGCCATAGAGACTAAGTATAATAATAAATATAATTCAAATCCCGAGGAAGAAAATTTTAAATGGGAGTTATACCTTGAAGGTGAACTTATTAGTCCTCCAGATGAATTAAATAGGCTAAGAATAAAGACCAAAAGGTTGAAGGAACAATTGAAAAATGTCGAAATGGACATTCGTAGTTCTTATGAAGAATCAATCAATCTTCTAAAGGCTTAATTAGAAGATGAAAAAATAATTGAATAAACTTTGATAAATCAACTAAAGGACAAATAAAGAAGTTTTGAACGACTAGAAGATGAGAATGCATCCTTGAGAAATGAACTATCTTTGAATTATGAAAAGGGAGACCCCGATTCAAATAAAGATGCAATCATCCTCCTAAAAACCCAACTCGAAGAGGAAAAAATAAAAAAGGAAAATAAGAAATCTTTATAAAATAGCTCACAGAATGGGAGTGAAATTTTTTGAATCTAGAAGTAGAGGTTGTATCATTTTGAAAGGATCTCGAGAAAAGGAAAAAATAGTTGAAACAAAAATTCAAAGGGACTAAAACATTAAACAACATCCTCCGTTGTTAGAGATCTCCATCTATCTAATTAGGCTTAAGTTACAATAAGAACCATGAGATATTCAAAGGGGAATCAAGCACAAATTCCTCATAAAAAGGAGAAACTAGCAACTATGCAGATGTGCTTAAAGGATGGTCCAACAATACAAGAAGAGGCACTAACAAAAAAAAGAATCACCAAGTAAGACAAAAAGGATTCAATAGAACCATTCCTTCATGAAGGCCCTAAACATCCATGTATCAAGGCTTCTTTTATGGTTATTGTTTTTCTTGTAACAATTTTTGTCATAAGAAAATAAATTGCTGAAGAAATTACTTTGTTGGAAGGATAATAATATGTTCTTATTAGATTCCTATGAATGGCTATGTAAAAAAATATCAAAAAGATCCTATGAAAGTGATGCTAGAGAATACAACTCTTTTTCACCTTTGTTGAATCACATTGAATTATAAAAATGCAATAATTTTGGGCACAAGGCAAGTGATTGTAGAAACAACTTTATAAATCCTCCTAGGAAACATTTTACTAAGTAGATCAAACGAGAAGAAAACACTAAGAGGTGGAAAAAGAATCAAGAAAAATATAAAGAATGTGGGTTTTTGTTTTATGCTCATAACCATGAAGAACAATGGTATATTGGTAGTGAGTGATCAAAGCATATGATAGGGGAAAAAAGTAGAGTTCTCTCTTTAGAGGAAGGTAAAGGAGGAAGTGTTACCTTTGGAAATAATGCACCAACCAAAATAATGTGTAAATGGATTATTATCCTTAGCAATGGAAAGGATAAGGCTCAAAATGTCCTATATGTTGATGGTATAAAACATAATTTGTTGATTGTTAGTCAAATGTGTGACCAAAAGTAGGACCTCACATTTCATTCTAAGGGTTGTGAAAGAAGGAAATATGGATCTCAGAAAGTAATATAAAAATAAATTAGGACCCATAGTAATGTGTATATTCTTGATAGAGTTGGAGAAAAGTGTTGCATGGGAAAAGTGGATGAAAGTTGGTTATTGCATAGAAGAATTGGGTATATAAACTTTTATAGTTTGGTAAAAATCAGAAAAATATAAGTGGTAAGAGGCATGCCTAAAGTATCAAGGCCAAGTAATTCCATATTCAAGCCATGTCAGTATGGGAAGTATACAAGGGTCCATTTCAGGGAAAAAGAATATTCATCAACTAGGCCACTAGAGCTAGTTCTTATAGATGTATGTGGCCTTACCAGAACCCAAACATTAAGACGTGAAATATATTTTATTCTTTTATTGATGATTATAGAAGGGAAAGATGGTTCACCTTTCTCAAAGAAAAGTCAAAATCTTTTAGCAAGTTCAAAATATTCAAATCTCGAGTCGAAAAGGAATAGAGGAGGAGACTTTAAATTAGATGAATTTGATTAATTCTGTGAAAAGAATGGTATTAGAAGACAATTTTTAATATTAAAGGACTCCTAAATAGAACGGGGTTTTTGAAATAAAAAATAGAAAAGAGCAAGTAATGGCAAGAGCTATACTAAATTAATCAAACGATCCAGACACTTTCAGGGAAGAATAAGTTGAAATAGTAGCTTACATATCAAATAGAGCTCAACTTAGAGTAAATAATGATAAGACTCCTTATGAATTGTGGAAAGGTAAAACTACCTCAATCAAGCATCTAAAAGTTTTTAGAAGCAAGTGATATATCAAAGAAATGAAGAAAACTTAGGAAAATTTGAATCCAAAGTTGATGAAGGAATCTTGCTAGGTTACTCATCCAAGAGAAAATCTTCAAGTGTTACAACAAAATACTACATAAGATAGTGGAAAGCATTCATGTAAGGATAGATGAATCATTGCCAAAAACATGAAATCAACAATGTAATGAAGAGTCAAATGAGACAATAATAGTAGAACAATAAAAATAAGAACAAGAATGGCAAGATGAATAAGAAAAGGATATGGAACCTTAACAACAAAAACTTTATCGAGGAATGTACAAAAATTTCACCTTGAAAATCAAATCCTTGGTAATAAATAATCAAGAGTTTATATCACAAGAAGATTGATCAACACACATAGGCATGCAAAATTGACATTGTTGTCCAAAATAGAACCAATTTTTTTTCCCAAGATAGTGAATATAAGCATTGGATCAATGTTATAGAAGAATAATTAAACCTGATAGTGAAAAATGAAACATGGGAACTTGTACATAGACAAAAAGACAAAAATGTAATTTTCACCAAGTGGGTTTTCTGAAACAAATTAAACAAGGATGGACTAGTAGTAAGGAATAAATCTAGACTAGTATGTAAAGGGTATGCATAAGTAGAAGATGTTTTTGAAGAAAAGTTTTCTCTTGTAGCCAAACTTTAAACAATTAGAATGTTTTTAGCATTCACATGTTTTAGAAAATTCAAAGTATATCAAATGGATGTCAAGTAAACATTCTTGAATGTTGACTTAGAAGAAGAGGTTTATATTGAATATCTAGAGGGATTTCAATTGTCAGAAGATACAACCTAGGTATATAGACTAAAAATCTCTCTATGGGTTAAATCAAGATCTTAGGGCGTAGTATTAATGACTTGGTAGATATCTACAATGGCAAGGATTTAAAAGGGGCACAACAGATAGTAATCTTCACATTAAAACTAATTATGAGACTTTATTGATTATTGTTGTATATGTGGATGATATCATTTTTTAAATTGATGTTGATCAAATGGATCAAAAATTTGCAAGAAAAATGTAGGAGGAATTTGGATGTCCATGCTGGGAAAAATGACATTCTTCCTAGGATTACAAGTTTCTCAATCAAATAAAGGTATATTCATCTCTCAAAATAAATATCTAAAGGAAATGTTAAAGAAATTTGGCATGGAAATTTGTGCACTTATCAAGACTCCTATGGTCACAGGATGGAAGTTGAGAAAAGATGATGAATCCCCTAATGCAAATCAAACTCCATATAGCTAAATGATTGGAAGCTTACTATATTTAATAGCCTCAGTACCTAATATCATGTACGCTGTAGGATTCATTTCTAGATTGCAATCTACCTCCGAGAAGACCCGTGTGCATGTAGTAAAAAGAATAGTTAGATACCTAAAGGGAACTATTGAATTTGGCTTATGGTACTCAAGGAGAAAATATTTCACTCTAACAACATACACAAATGTAGATTGGGTAAGAAATTTTGATAATAAGAAAAGAACAAGTGGAGCAACATTCTTCTTGGGAAATTGTTTAGTATCATGGCTAAGTAAGAAACATACTTCCATCTCCTTGTCTATATTTGAGGGAAAATATATTGCAGTAGCCACATGTTGCACTTAGCCCTCTGGATGCAACAAACTTCGAAAAATATCAAGGTAGAATGTGATCACCATATTTTAATTTCATGTGATAATACAATTGAAATTAACATCTCCAATAATCTTGTTATGTATTCCAAGACAAAGCATATTATTATCAAATATCATTTCCTTAGAGATTAGGTTGTTGATGACATTGTTAGGCTGAGATATATTTCTACTAAATAAAAAATTGAATTTATATTTAGAAAACATCTTCCCAAAGATACATTTGAATATCTAAGAAAGAGGCCAAGAGATATATCTCTCCCATCTCATTAGCATTTAAAGTATGAGATATGACAACACCTCAGACCATGTCAAGAATACGAAAAACATTAGAAAGTGATTTGTAGAAGAAGAATGATGAAATGGAAAGCTTTTAGAATATATGTTAGTATCTAATAACATCGATAGTTCAAAGGGATTAGTTTCTTTATCATGTTATAATAAAAAGGGTGAGAGTTGATAATAAAAAAAACATCAATTTAGGGGGAGTTTAGAATCTGAGGTGCAAATGAGAAGACGTGCAAATTTGGGGGGTGTATTCCATTGATGTCATAGAGGAAATTCAATAGACATTAAAAACATAACCTTTTTCCATTTATTTTAAAAGGGGATAAATTGTTGTAGAATTTTAAATTTAGTGGTTCAAATGAAATTTTGTGATTTGCATTGTTAACTTTTGTATGCTAGTGCCAAAATCAAAAGGATTGATGGACATTAGAAATAGAAAAATAGTCCTAAAATAGTCCACCTAAGTTAAACATAGATGAAAAAACAATGAAGGTTAGAAATGTTTAGCTTCCCTTTATCCAAGGTACCACCGATAAGATTACTTGAATTTTAAGAAATCACCGGATCTCTTCTACCTTTAGATCCCTTAACACTATTTGTAGCTCCCTTAGATTCGTCAAAGTCCCGTTGGATCTAAAAGACATGAAAGGTGTTTATTTAATCCCATGTTCCTGTGGGACCCCCTACATTGGAGAAACATTCCGCTCCATATATTGAAGGATTCGTGAGCATGTTTTTGATATCCATCATTGTAGGACGTGCTCCTTAGCTTTGGTGAAAAATGTTGAGAAAACTAAACACCGTGCTTGTTTGGAAGATTCCCGAGTCATTGCAAAGATTGACCACTTCCATCACTGAAAGTTTAGGAGGCTATCGAAATTGAAAAAAGGTCTATCTCCCTGAATAGGGATGATGGGTGGAAGATTAACAGTTGTTGGATCCCATCTCTTTTCCCCTAATTTAGTGTCTTTCTCCTTTCTTTCTTAGTGATGTTATCCCTCTTTTTTTCTTGATTATTTTTTCTCTTTTTCCTGATTATTTTTTTGTTCCCTCATTATTTTGTTTTAATTAAGTTTCCTTTTTTAGAAATTAATTTTATACTTATTATTATTATTAATGGTGATCCTTTTTTTATTTTTTATTTTTTATTTTTAACAATATTTATTAATTTTACTACTTTATGAAATTATAAGGTCTTCTTTTATATAGGTATATATTAGTTGTTATTATCAAAATAATAATAACCTATTATTATAAACAATATTTTATTAATATTTGTTGAGAAATCTACGATAGAGAGATGAGGTGATTTCTCTAGCAATGATAAGTGCTTGTGAATACTTTTTACTTCTCTTGATTAGGTTCTTATTTAGCTTGATTTGAATACTTTTTACTTCTCTTAATTAGGTTCTTCTTTAGCTTGATTTGAATACTTTTTGCTTCTCTTGATTAGGTTCTTCTTTAGCTTGATTAATATTGTGTTCTTTTCATCAAAAAAATATCAAAATATAAATAAAAATGAGATAAGGGACATAAGATATAGGTAATCAGCCAAGGCCAAAACCTCTCCAATCTTGAGAGGAAAACCCACCAAATTCTTCTTCTTATAGAACCTTCAATTGATGAATTCCAATACCAATACCCTTGACCTACTAACATCTCCAATACCAAGTCACAAGACCTTTTGAACAACTTCTTCTTATCTTCAAAGCCAATGCTCAGCAAAATTTCTTCTTACACTTCTAATTTCGGCTTCTTTGAAATTTGACCTCTTTACACATACCTACGATTTTCAGCTTGCCTGAAATCACAGAAATTTCGCATGTGTGAGATGATTGGAGGAGATTGGTGAGATTCCTTCGCTTCGCTTGACTTGGACACTTCTCCTTGTGATATTGGCTAACAAGAATGCTTTTTTAATGACCCTTTTCTTGGATTGTTCAAGGAATGATGTGACCTCACTGCAAAAACCCTAACTACAATCACACATATGAGGAATATGACCCAAAAATAATGCCAAAATACTTCAATCTTCTTCTATTTCCCTTCGCTGGATGAGAGGCTCCATTCTACCCTTTACTCGCACTTCTTCTTCTGTTTCAGATGCTTGATGGATGATATTCCAAGTGAGGTTGAGTCCACATTTACATAGTGGTATGTCCATGCAAATAAGCTGACTTATTCTTTTGTCTAAGTCGACATCTCCTTTTAGAACAATCTATAACTTCTTTGGAAGGCTGACTTGATTGAGTACTTGTGACAAGGTCTTAGAGGGTTTTTGCCTCTTTTAATGACTCAAATAAATTTTCTTTTATAATATGTAACATGCCCAAATGGGTCCTCAATACATGACAATAACTCAATTGAATTTATGACTTAATGACCAAACCTAATAGCTCACAATGGGAGCTTAATCTATAAAATTACTTGAGCATGAAACCCATGTCTCAAGCATAACATGATTTTTTTTCCTTCTTTTCATTAATTACATAATATCATGATTACACATGTCATTGTGAAGATTGAACCTAGTTATATATTTCAACACTCCCTCTTAACTAGGGAGGTATTCATAATCCATACAAGGTACTTGGACATTCTCAATCTAAAGAATTCTCATAAGAAGAGCCAGATTGGTAACCCATCTGTTTAGGATCATATCATCCAACATTGTCAAATAGAAAGGTTTTGATTAAATGATCTATCTCTCCACAAGGAAATAACACAATACTGGCGAGACCAATGATTTATAGACGCCCTCATCATTGTCTCTCTTGGAACATACCCTACCTAGGTTCTCTCAAAGTATGTTCCACCAGGACTATTCTTATCTTGGATTCCCAATCCTCAAATAATATTGGTCCTCTACGACTACTCTTATCTTGGATGCCCTATCACATCCTCAAAGAGTATCAAATTCTAGATGCTTACCTAATCTCCTATTATATATTCCTCAGTGAAGACACAAATGACGTGTCTACCTCTCCCTCTTAACTAGGGAGGATATGACCATTCCAATGAAGGAATGTACCCATTCCTATAAAATTAATGTACCCAAGCTCCCTCTTAATCAAGGACTTGACCAAGCTCCCTCTTAACCAAGGAATTGCTTCCAACAACTCTTTAGGTGGATATCATGGGACAAACAACTCCTTCTAAGACTCCTTCCTATGATGTCATGAGTTTCTTCTTTGATATGGAGCCTACATTCATTTGGAAATTATTGTAGGGCACAAACCATCCATCACTTTAATTCATGAATTATGTCAGTCATGGCATCCTTTCTTTCATTGGAAAGTGATCCATTAGTCCATATATGGACTTTCCTTCATACCTTGTGTAGCACTAATTAATTTGCTGTAACTGATAATAAAACTTCAGATAAAATTATGAATGTAATATTTATATATTTATTTGATAAAAATTGAATGATGAATACAAGGTTATGGCGGTGCTCCTTAAATAGGAGTTGACTGGCCACACCTAATTAGAGAGACATGTCCTTTGGGACTAATGTCTCTTCATTTAACTAATTATTTGCTAATTAACTGATTATAATTAATAATTTATTTATTTAAATAATGCTTTTAATATTTTATTTAATTTGTTATGATTTTAAGTTCATAACATTGCCTTCCCCTTAAGATGCTTTGTCCTCAAAGCATAGGTAGGCCTGGGTGTTGATGCATGAAACGTTCTGATTCCCATGACGAATCTTCCTCTGGTAACCTCTTCCACTTGATGAGGTATTCCTTTATTGTCTTAAATCGTAAAACTTTTTCTCGGGTAGCAAGTATACCCTCAGGTTCAAGGATTATTCTTCCTTCTTCATCGGTCTCTGGTATTTCTGTCTATGCTGTTTGATTTTGCCCTAATACTTTTTTGAGACTTGATACGTGAAAGGTATTATGGATTCGGCAATTCTCTGGTAACTTTAACCCATAAGCTACACTACTTATCTTTTTAATTATTTGGTATGGTCCATAATATTTAGCTGACAATTTATTCTTCCCTTGTTGTTTTAGTGATAGTTGCTTATAAGGTTGGAGTCTAACAAAGACCCAATCCCCCTCCTCAAACTCTCTTTTAGAACAGTGTTGGTTGGCTTATTGTTTCATTCTATTATGGGCCATGGTTAGATTTTCTTTTAGTAAGTTGATGATTCTTTGACTTTCTCCTAAGTGGTCTTTAACAGCTGGTACCCTAGAATCAAGGAATGCAAAGTCTTTCCACTTGGGTGGTTCGTAACCATATAGGGCTTGGAAGGGTGTCATCTTAGCTGACATGTGGTATGCGGTATTATACCACCATTCGGCTAGGTGTAGCCATTGTGTCCATCTATTTTGTTTATCTGTAACGAAACAACGAAGATATGTTTCCAAGCATTTATTAACGATTTCAGTTTTCCCATCAGTTTGGGGGTGATAGGCTGAACTCATATTAAGTGATATTCCTGCTTGATGGTAGAAATCCTTCCAAAATTTCCCTTTAAACCTTACATCTCTATCATTGACTATGACCTTAGGGAACCCGTGTAGTTTGTAAATGTTTTTACAAAACACATCAGCAATTTGTTTGGTTGTGTCAGTCTTTTTAATAGCCATAAAGTGGGCATATTTAGTGAGCCTGTCGACTACTGCAAAAATTTTATCCTTTCCATCAAATGCAGGTAGTTCTTCAATAAAATCCATCAAAATCTCTTCCCACTTCTGATTTGGAATGTGTAGTGGATGTAACAACCCTAGAGTTGGAAATTGTTTGCTCTTGTTTCTTTGACAAATATCACATTTTGAAACATATTTCTGGATTTCCTTGCTCATACCCTTCAAAGAGAATGACTGTTGGACATTGTAGTAAGTCTTGTAGAATCTGACATGTCCAGCTGCTGGTGATTGTGAGAATCCCTTAGTAATTTTACCTTAAATTTGGATGCAGGTGTTAGATAAATTCTCCCCTTGTACCATAAGATGTCATTTTTCCACTCGAAGTTGGTATATTGACTGATATTGTTGATCATGGAGTCACAATCCTTATCCTTGGCATATTCAACTCATATTTCATCCAACCATTCCAGAACGACTATCATGGCAGCACAAGTTGTGTGATCATCATCCTTATGTGAGAGTGCATCAGCTAGGAAATTCTCCTTTCCCTTCTTGTGTAATATTTCTAAATTGAATGCTGACAACTTCTCCATCCACTTCTGTTGTTCTGTTGATAATGTCTTTTGCTGAAGTAAGAATTGAAGGTTGTTGTGGTCGGTTTGGATTGAGAATTTAGTTCCAAGAAAATATTGGCGCCATTTCGTCAAAGTGTGTATGATGGCAAGCATTTCCTTTTGGTATGTTGATTTTAAGCCTTCTTGTTTATTAAGTTTCCTACTCTCAAATGCTATAGGGTGGTTGTCCTGCATCAGTACAGCTCCAATTCCAAAACCAAAAGCATCACATTCGACCACGAATGGTTTGGAGAAATCAGGAGTTGCTAGTACTGGTGTGGTTGACATCACTTCCTTTAATTTCTCAAAACACTTGTCTGTTTGGTCATCCCATTTAAAAGCATTTTTCTTTAACAAATTCGTCAGAGGTGCTGTCAGGTGTGCATAGTTTTTTATAAATCTTCTATAATACCCTGTTAAACCCAAAAATCCCCTTAGCTTAGATATGTTCTTGGGTTTTGGCCACTCTTTGATTGCCTTGATTTTGTTGGGATCCACTTGGACTCCTTCCCTTGATATAATATGACCTAGGTATTCAACTTCCTTCTGCCCAAATGTACATTTTGATAGCTTAGTGTAAAAATGGTTATTTTCCAAAATAGACAATACTTCTTATAGATGTTTGAGATGTTCTTCCCACATCTTATTTTACACTAAAATATCATCAAATAAAACTAATACGAACTTCCTAAGGTAGGGATGAAAGAGCTCATTCATGGTGGCGTGGAAGGTGGTTGGTGCATTTGTTAATCCAAATGGCATGACCTTGAACTCGTAATGCCCTTCATGAGTCCTGAATGTTGTAGTAACCTGATCTTAGATCTAACTTGGAAAAAAAATTTGCACCATGTAACTCATCTAACATTTCATCAATGAACGGAATCGTAACCTTATGCTTAATAGTGATTTTATTTAAACCTTCGTAATCTATACATAAGCGGAAAGATCCGTCCTTCTTCCTGACCAATACTATAGGTGCAGCATATGGACTTCTACTCTTCATAATGATTCCATGCTTCAGCAGGTCTTGAATTAAGCGCTCTATTTCTGTCTTGTGGTGATGGGGATAATGGTATGGCTTGACATTAACTGGAGTTGAGTTGGTTTTGACTTCGATAATGTGTTCAATTTGCCTTTCTGGGGGTAACTTCATTGGTAGGAACTGGAAAACCTTCTCGTATCTTTGGATCAAGGATGAAATCTCTGATGTTTGACAAATCCCTTCTATTGATAATAATTCCAAGTGCTGACATTGCGCAACAAATGCTGGTGCCCCCTTGCGAATAAGATTCTTCATCTATTGAGCAGAGATGACTTGTGTTGGTGGTTCCTGAAAACCAAACAACCGATATTTCCATCCATCCCATTTGAATTTAATGAATTGTTTTATGTGGTTTGCTGAATAAGTTCCTAGTTTTCTTAACCATTGTACACCTAAAAAAACATCTAATCCTCCTAGGGGAACCATATAAAAATTGGACTCTATTGTATAATTGCTTAATTGCAACTTAACTTTATGGCACTTGCCAACTCCATCTATTTGTTTTCCATCTGCTACTGGGTAAGCAAAGATGTTCAATCTTTTTGCAACCTTGACATCTACAAATTTGTGTGTACTTCCTGAGTCCACCATCACAATAATGCTTTGCTTCTTGATGTAACCTTTAAGCTTCAGTGTTTGTGGTTGAGCTATCCCTGTGATGGTTGCTATGGAAATTTGTGGCATCTCGTCTTCTAATTCTAGACTAGGGTTTTCATTTTCTTCATTTTCCTCTTTGTTGGAGCTATCTTCTAAGGATTCCTCTTCTTGCTTAGCTTCACAATTGTACAATTTTTGTGTTGCGCATTTGTGTCCTGGATGATACTTGTCTCTGCACTTCCAACATTTGCCATCTTTTTTTCTTTTGACATTAAATTGTTGTTTTCCTTCACTTCGTAAGGGTGGTGGAACGTACTTACTAGTATTCTCTGACGTGGTTTTACTCGCCTTTCCTTTGAATTGGTTGTTAGTCCTGTCGTTAGCAACATATGGTGTTTTATGCAATTTATATTTTCACTCAATAATTATGGCTGCATGTCTAGACTCCTCAATAGTTTTAGGTTTATGCAATTTTAATTCTTCGCAGATATAATCTTTAAAGCCACAATGGTACATTTTTAGCAGCTCCTCATCTGAAAACCCTCTCTACCTTACTGCTAATACTTCCCACTCATGAGTGTATTCACTCACTGATCCTTTTTGCTTCAAGTGAACAAATCTCTCATAGACATCATCCTCCTCTTCGTCATGAAACCTTTTTAACAAAGCGCTTTTAAGGTTTTGCCAATTGAATGAGCAACCTGTGCATTTAGATGACCACCACAAAAACCAATCGTATGCTTCTGCTTCTAAGTAAGTGGATGCAGTGATGACTTTTTCTTGTTCACCAAGCAGAGGGTTTGCTAAAAAAATTGCATCCATCTTATTTACCCATACGACGACGCCCTTAAAGTTTTTTCCATCATACTTCGGTAATTCATTTTTTATTTTAAGATGGTTCTTTCCAGGAGAATGCGTATAATATTGGCTCCCTTCAAAGTGAATTTGGGGTATTTGTTGCTTCTCACGCCTCATGAAGCCCTGCTCTAGGGAAGTCTCCCCTTCTGGAGTCTTGGGACTTTGTGTAGCTGAAGGTGGATCGATCTCTCCGGGGTGCCGGTTCATCATGCTTTTTAAGAAGGAAATCTCGTCGGCCATCTGGTCCTGCTTACTAACTGACTTTTCGATGTTATCCATGTGTTTGCATAGCTTACTGATGTCTTCTTGGATCTTCTTCATAATGTCATTGTTGTCGTTCGTCATTTTGTTCCGTTTGTTTTTTTTGAAGACCCAATTTTTTTTAATTAATTAAAATATATTATTTTAATTAATTAATGTTACTTAGATATATGTAATTTTTAATTATATATAGTTTTAAATATATATAATTTAATTAAATATATGTATATTTTATATACTATGCATATATTAGGATTTATTTAATCTTTATGAAATATTTCGTTGGACAGTCATGTCCCCCCTGTCGACGGTCACGTTTATTGAATAGTCATGAATGGTCACCTTTTTTTTTTTACGGTCGACCCTTTTGTGCGGATATCACCATAGAGACCACCGCAACGGAACCGCAGGTCCACCGCAGAGAAAAAGATGGCGCAGGCTTCTGCTTGACAGTTCAACGTGCCTACCTCCGACCTATAGCATGGTTAATTGTGGTGGTTTTGTGCTACGGATCGGTGTAGCTATGTCTTGAAAAACCTGTGACTAGCTATTTTTTAGCCGCAAGGCCAGTGACCACACACTCCAGCCATGATACTAAGTAGACACACACACAGCCACACGTAGCTGCTGTTTATGGAAAATCGATAGGGCCTAATGGCCAGCAGAACTTGTGGGTGTCACTAGTCTGATGCTGGCTCTGATACCACTATAGCACTAATTAATTTTCTATAACTAATAATAAAACTTCAGATAGAATTCTGAATGTAATATTTATATATTTATTTGATAAAAATTGAATGATGAATACAAGGCTGCGACGGTGCTCCTTAAATAGGAGTTGGCTGGCCACACCTAATCAGAGAGACATGTCCTTTGGGACTAATGTCTCTTCATTTAACTAATTATTTGCTAATTAACTGATATAATTAATAATTTATTATATTTAAATAATGCTTTTAATATTTTATTTAATTTGTTATGATTTTAAGTTCATAACACCTTGCTATCATCTTCACATCATGTTTCCTTTAGGATCTTTCATCCTACCATATGAGTATCAGTTGTAGATGACACCTACATCTCTTCCCTTTGTAGCACTGTATTAGTCCATCCAGATATCATTCAAAAATAGAAAGTGTACATTAAATCAAAATTACCTTTGTGATGGTCTTTCATCATGGAATATCCTTGTTTGCATCAACATCCCGCATATATATTGACACATATCCAAAAATATATATAATGTCAAGGGTTTCTTCCTTTTCCAAACTTTATCAATATCTTCATATCTTTCCCATGGAGATATCATAGTCAAATATTTTAGTCCTTGGATGTTGATTTCCTTCTCCATAGTTTCATTTTTCATGATCTCTTCCTTTCATTTCTTCCCAGGAACTTCCAATCATAGTTCCTTCAACTTTTTCAACCACCTCATATTTCATATGAGGACATATTATGTTGATTTCATCTAGTCAATGTGTGAACCATGCCTTCATGCATCCTTCCAAAGGAGGAGATCTTTTTTTTTTATTATGCTCATGAGGTAGAGAATTTATCCTACTACCTGCAACTATATGACATGACTTAATTTTATTAAATACAAGAATACATACCTCATCTTATTTATTTAGGTCATCTAGACTTCCTTCAACATCTTCCTTGATTGAAATAACTTCAATCACATTAATTTTCTTCACTTATTTTGATGCAATTTCTCTAACTAACTTATTCTAATATAAACCCGGGCATTCCTATATGGTATGTGATCTACAAAGATATATGTTTAACATGTGATAATAAAGATTGAACACAATCAAATAGAGATGATAATGTAAAAGATAAGTCCTTTTACTAAATAGTTAGTAAAAGAAATTTATAAACTATATCGCATATATGATGAGTTATATATGAAAATCACAATGCCAACTAGGCATCATACAAAAGTACAATTAATGCTTAACAGAACAATAAATCTCACATATAATTCAGAAAGTAAAATTTTTCCATTAATTAAATGTAAACAGAATCAATCATACAAGATAATAGTACCATATGTGTGAAGTCCTGCTCATTTGACAAATGACATAGACCAACTTATTTCTTCAAATCAAATTGTCTCCAAAGAATACAAAAGTGCATCAACAAAGGAAAGTAGTCTGATATCTAAAAGAAATTATTATGTTCCATAATTTCACCAAAGCATTCACAAACTTACAATAGTGCATTCTTTGTAAATGTTTTTGATAAAATTCTAGACCCTTCTCTAAATGCATGAGAAGGGTATGAATATTATTCTAACTAATATGAAAAAATAGATTATACAAAATTTGAGGAGGTTTCAAACAACCTTCCTCCTAACTAGGTAACTAACTCCAAAAATAAATAGAGGCTAAATGAACAAAACTAAGATGATGACTTGTTGTTTGCCAGCTTGTCCTTTAAATCACAAATATTGGCCATCGGTTGAATTTGAGGAGGTGCCATGAAATGTGTCTTGAGCTTTACTGTAAAGATCACCTCGGTGAGAGGTGGCAACATCCGTTGAGTTGTATGAAGGGAATAGTTGAGAGTCATAATCTAGCTATGTGGCTTAACAAGATACTGCCAATACGACTCCCAGTTGGTCATGGTCAATTTTGTAATTGCCTCTCTTTGACTCCCCACCTTTTCTTTCCAGCTTTTATACAGAGCATTTAAATCGGGAATTTCTTTCATATTTCCTTCTTTAATGATATTGGTGGCGAACAGGATGTGATTCACTGCCTTAATGATATTTTTTGATACCCCGACTGCCCTTGTGACTCCTAGCTCAGCCTGTTTGATTCTTTCATCCCAATCCATGAAGGGAATGTCTTTATGAGTTTCCTCAATCTCGGGTAGATTGGCTTTCCTTCCGTCTTCTATTTCCTACCATTTGATGAACTTAGAGGTTATGGTGTTTAAATCGTTAAACTCCATTCTCTGGTCGATTGCCTTATCTACCAACTGGTCACTAGTAATCAGATAGGGAGTAATGTGTGACATATTTTGGAAAAAATACCCCTGTTGTTTCACCAGAAGGGAATTTAATTCCAGGGCCTCTTTAATAAACTCCTCAGTAGTGGGAACATCCTTGTATCTTTCCATGGATTGCTGCATTTCTTGGAGTTGCATGTTTTTGGCCGATATATCAACTTCATGGCTTATTTTAAGGACCTCCATGTTTTGATGCAATTGTGCGAGCTACTCAGCTACCTACCTATTTGTGCTTGCTCTCTCTGCCTCAAGCTCTTGTTCGAGCTGCACAATCCTTTCCTCTTTTTCCCTTAGTAAAGTAGAGACTTCAGTAGCCTTGTCCATAGTGGTTGGTGTGTATGTTCCTGTGAACTGTGATAGTCTAGTCAAGTTCTTGGCCGGATTGAAAGGAACTTCCTTCCAAACAACGTCCATCGACTCGTTTCCAGGTGGGAATTCGGGTGTATCTACCCTTCTACTTTTTCTCTACCTTCTAACTGCAACCTTGTGGAGAGGGTTATAGATCACATCAAGTGGAGGTATTTCAGTTACTTTCAAAACAATTTCTGAAGTGGCAGAGCAGGGATAATTTCAGTATGTTGGGATGTTGTTGCTTGTTCCTCCATAGGCTTGGAATGTTCACTGACAGACTTGGGCTCTGTATCTATATGAACACGCAAAGGAGTTTTACATTCCTCTACTTCTTGTGTATTTGTTTCTTTGGGAGTGCCTTGCAATTTATGATTAAATTGATCCCACTCCTGCTCCAAACTACTGCCTTTGACCTCTGAACTGATCTCTGTAGTCGGGGTGCTCATCACTTGTTTCTCAGCTGACTTCCTGTTGGACTCAGCTGTGTTTTCTGCATCTTGGGGTTTCCCTATGTCTAGTGTCTTCTTAGTGTTTACCTGAGAGTGTACTTGAGAGTTAGGACCTCCACTATCAATAGTAACACTTGGCGTAGGCTTATCTTGGGGCTTTAATAGATGCATTGGTATCACCTGCAGCCTCTCATTTTTGAATTCCTGAAATCTTTGAAAATATTCAAGCTTCAAATTTGCCTTTTCCCATTCAAAGGCTTATTTGAAGGATGTGACTGACTGTAACAAGTCTTCAAAATAATTATCTTCATGGTTGTATGGCTTAAGCTTTACTCCAGTAGTGACATTATATGCCACTTTTTTTGGATCAAATTGCTTTTTAGGCAACGTATGAAGCCTGAGGGCTTCCATATGTGTTGACTCTTTAGTAGCATGAAAAAAATTTCTAAAGCAAAAGAACCACATTTGACAAGGAAAGGGGGCCATAATGACTTCTTACCATCTTTGAGAACTTTAGGCAAGCCCCTTACCACGGTTTAGTAGAAAATCTCTCTTGCTAATAATTTATCATAAACATATAAAGGAAGGACATGCGGATTGGATGTGCTACCAAAAACCCTAATGTAGGTGAATCATTCTTCAATGAAATATTTTCCAACAGTAAGTAGGTCTGTTGCGGCTTCTTGGGAAAAACTAGGGGCTTTCTTATTGAAATTTATTTGATGTAGGGGCAACACAACATCATGAAATATCTTATAGAAGTGAGGTACGTAATGTGATTCCCATATTTGTTTATGACTGAAATGGATTGGGTAGGGGTCCTGTAAGGTCCATTTCCAACCCATGGTTGGAAATGTCATGAAAAAAAAAATAGCATCCATAATGTAGGCACTAAAATAGAACAAAGGGAGGTTATCTGAAGAGGAGGCTTTATTTTTTCAATATTTGGTAATGGTGGTTGTTAGGTTATCGGATAGGATGGAAGGCAAATTCATGATATGGGAATTAACATAGGCATCAATCAAAGGAACCCATTCTATTGAAAACTTTGTATTACTGGGTAGCCCATACAATCTACATAACATGGCTGCTACATATTTGTAGGGGTTTTCCAAAGAGGCTATAGCATAGATACCTGATTTTTCATATTTGAATTTGTTTTCCAACAATCTCCAACCCCGAGTTAGCTTGAAGGGGTTTGGGTTCTTCTTTGCGAAGTTATCCACAAATGTGTTGTCGTAGATATCCTACAGGTCACGTATGTAGTACATTTTCTTCAAGTCCTCTGCTCTGAATGACCTTATGAGCTCCATTCTTGAATTCTTGAATTTCCTATCTTCAATTATAAGGTTTTCTATCACCCACCTGATCATATCCGTGTATGAGAGGATTTTAGCTCTTTATCCTATCATATGAAGGAAATAATATGAGGTATCTCTGCATTGAAGTCCTGAAGGCCTTGTTGAGTCAGTTGTTGCTCTCGTAACAGTGATTTTAGGATGCTCATCCTCCAGCCTATTATAAATAACTTCCCAAGCTGTTTCACCTTCGGCAGTGTCACAAACTATATCAGTGATGATAGGAGCCATCTCTATAAACTCAGATTCAACAATGGTCTACTTGCTTTGTTTCTGCATCACCTTTCTTAGTGACATGTCTTTTGTAGCTTGCCCGAAATAGACAAGATATATTAGCGCAGACGATATCAGGTAATTAAGACTGAAAGCTTCTCTAAAATGACATTGGATCGTGAGAAAGGTTTAATGAGATACTCGAAGTTAACTACCCATAACTTGGAAAATGATTATCCTTTCTCGGGACGCTATATATTTATTAACCTCTCAATTCGTTCATTTTGGTATTTAAAATGTAATTATTTCACACGTTTTACCACTCTTAATCGTGCATCACAATCTTTAAAGGGATACATTATAGCGCTACCAGCTGCATCAAGTGAAATGCGATTGCAGATATCTCAATATCACATTTTTCAAATCGCTAGTGGACATTCTAATGGCATAGTTAAGTTTCTTGCGAAGTCTTTGATGTGTGAAATGCGACTACGAAATGACAAGATGTTGTTATCAGGTTATCAAAGCAGGAGACCTAATCACAGATTGAAATTTTTTAAAGGTGTTTTAAGATAGTCATGCGGAAAAGTGCGATTTGTGATTTGCGATGTGGATTTCATCCTTAGTTCGTTTTGCAAGGTTTTTCTAGGTATTTTATTAGAGTTAGGTATTATTATCATAAGGCTAAAAATTTAAAAGGGTCCCTATCTATAATTCTAACCTTAGCTATTGTTCTTTATAAATGGGGGGGTTGTTTCATAGTACAACAATTGGCGATTCACTTGGGAGAACCAATTATCTCTGAGTATTTTTCTGAAATTTCTAAAAAATTTCAAAGTAATTAGAGTTATAAGAATAATGATTACATGAGTTATAAGGTAAACAACATTTCTCTGTTATCATCATTACTTTCTCAATTTATTTGTTTAATTACTTTACTGTCGTAATGATAGAAGTATAAATGTTTTCATCAGCCAATAATAAGATTTAAAGTAATATAGCAGGTGTCTTCTACAGATTAGTTTTTTGTGTTTACTCATTTATCTCAGATAGAGCCTGTGCTGCCAGCCGACGTTCATAGCCTCGAAAGGGTTATCTTTTAACCAACAATGATTCATTATCCCATATGTATGAATTTTCAAATTTCAAAATGATATTCACTTGCATTGAATCTCACTTTGACCTTGTCCCTTTTTTCATTTTTTGAATGTAATCTTTTTCTTTTTTGGTTTCTTAAAAGACATTATCTAGGCGTGGTAACCTACTAATGATAATGCCATTCACTGGTTGTAACTAAACTGAACAAGCTGGCTCTTGATGAGACCCCTTGTCTTCTGATTGAGGAGATCATTAGCTATTACCCTGTTTGATATGCAGTATTGGTAATATTAGTTTAATCACTTCCCTATGAACATGGTAAACAAGCTCGTAATGAGATTGTTTATCTTCTAAGTTTATATATTTTAGAATTACACTCCGCAAAAGGAAAATTTTAACAGATGGGGTGAATCATTGGCTCTTTTGAGAGTTTTGGGTGATAATTATAGAGCCTTTAAGATACTCATCTGGAGAAAGTCCTTACTAGGTTAGACATTCTTTTATTGACTAACAACAAAACCTTCATATTCTATAAAGATAAGATTTTGTTCGTAGAATAAATGTTTTATGCAAGATAATTTTTTTCCAAAGAAATCAAGTTTACTTTAGTACTCAAATGCCCTAATTATTTCTTTTAACTCTTTCTTTCTTATAAAAGTGAAAAAAATAGAAATGTTATCAAATATTTTATTTTGAAAAGCCAAACAATAAATACCAGTTAACCATTATTTTCCTAAAAAGAAATATGTACAAAATTGGAAGAGGTTATCTCCTAGGAAAAGTATTTTTTCAAAATTTTCCCATTAACGGGAAAATAATCCTTCTTACCTGAGAATTTTTGTAAAAGAAACGTTGATTGTCCAATTTTTTCAATGATTTGAAAAGGGCCAAGCCATAGTCTTTGGAATTTGGTATGTCTACATTTTTCCTCGTGTGCTTTGTCCCATTTCAAAACCAAGTCACCTACTTCAAGAGTTTTTTGAATCGAAGAAGTTGTGTCAAAAGAAGCTTTGAGTAACTATTGATGGTGGAAGTGGGTTGCTTTAGCCTTTTCTCTTTCTTCTTCAAGCTTGAGAATTTGAAATTGTCTAGCTTGGAGAGAAGAAGAAGGGTTTTCATTGATGAATTGTACTAGGGAAAGAGGTGGGATTGCTACGTTTGTGGGAAGAACAACTTCTTTTCCATAAAATGAAGCAAAAGGAGAAGAACCAATAAAGGTTTTCTAAGTAATCATGTCTGCCCATAGAGAAAATGTTAATGCTTTGTGCTAATTCCTGTGATTTTGATCAATAGTCCTTTTGATAATTTTGATGAGGTTCTTGTTTGTTGATTATGCTAATCCATTACCTTGAGGATAATAATTGGTTGAATATTTCAACTTGAAACCTCGCTTTAGAGAAAATTCTACCATTGTATTTCCAGAAAAGTAGGATGCATTGTTAAACATTAAAGATGAGGGTAAGCCAAACCTGGTAATTATGTACTAATCAATGAAGTCTGTGATGTTTTATGTGTTAGCTATCTTTAATGGGACAACTTCAACCCAATTTTAAAATAATTAGTAGTTGTAAGGATGTACCTATGATGTTTGGAAGAGTTAGGAACAATCTCACCGATTATGTCTAATCCCCATTGTTCGAATGGTTGTTGGATGTTAACTGGTTGTATAGGGAATGTTGGATTTCTTTCTCTTCCGGCTGTGTTTTGACAAGTTTTTCACTTCCTTTCATATTCATGTGCATATTTAAATACCGTTGGCCAATAATATCTTGCATGCAGGATTCTGTGAGCTATGGTATTTCCTCCAAAATGTCCTCCAACTGGTCCATCATGTAATTCTTGCATGACCTTTTCAGTTTTAGGTTTCTCTAGGAATCTTAGCACTATTGAATCATAATTTCTCCTAAACAATACATCATTGACTAGCTCATACTGATTTGATTTCAATCTTAAATCCTGCTTTGTTTTATAATTAAGATGCATAGGAGCATATCCATTTTTTAGATAAAAATTCAAATCGGCATATTGTGATTGTCTATCATTGAGGTTTACCTATGTCATTTGCACTTCATTACCTTGATCTTCTTCTGGTGGTAAATGGGAAGCTCCTGTTAACATCCTGCAAAAACCTTGGCCCTTGACAATTTTAGTTGGCTGGATTTCTACATCATATTCTTGAAGTGCAGTCACCCATTAGATCTTTTTTCCCCTACTTCTCTTTGGATCAATAGTTGTCTTAATGCAGGGTAGGGTACAACTATCTTTGTATGGGTTTTTAATAAGAAAAGGCCTAAAATGTTTCAAAGTTTTAAAGACAACAAATGCTTGTTTCTCGACAGCTAAATAATTTAATTCGACGCCTTGAAAGTTATAACTAAAAAAGGAGATGGGTGCCTCGATATTTTCATCGTTCATCTGTGTCAAAACTGTTGCATATGATGTATCAAATGAAAAAGTATATAATACAAAAGGTTTGAGAAGGTCAGGGGTTGTCAATGAAGGATCATTAATAATGGCTTTTTTAATCAACTCAAATGACTCTCTTTCATCCTTGTTCCATCTGAAAACCGTGTTTTTCCTTATCATTGCTTGAAGGGGTAGGACAATTTGTGAAAAATTTGGAACAAATATTTTTACAAAATTTATTTGGCCTAGGAATGATTGCATGTTTTTTGTTGTTGTGTGGGAGGGGAATATTTTCAACCTCTTGGACTCTACCAGGATCAATGTAAATTCCTCTCTTGGATACTATAAACCCAAGGAGTTTGCCTTCTGGTAAAGCAAAATAAGCTTTTTTGGGATTTAAGGAAATTCCATATTTCTTGCATCTTTTGAAAATGTGCTTAAGGTCGCTTAAATGATTGTTCTTATCCTTATAATAGATTGTGATGTCATCCAAGTAAATAACAACTAATTTATTAATTAGACCTCTAAAGGCAATGTCCATAGCACGTTGAAATGTGGCACCAACATTAATGAGTCTGAAAGGCATCTTCTGATAGGCATATGTTCCCCACTTGGTCCTGAATGTTGTCTTTAATATGTCATCTGGATGCACAAGAATTTGATTATATCCTGAGAATCCATCTAGAAAAGACATTAATTTAGAACCTGCAACTGATTGCAATATCTGTTCCATAGTAGGCAAGGGAAAATTATCTTTTTGACAAGCTTTATTCAGGTTTCTAAAATCAATACAAATCCTAATATCATCGTTCTTTTTCCTTACAAGTACCATATTCGATACCCACTTAGAATGTCTAATAGGGAAGATTATTTTGGCCTTCAGAAGCTTGTTCAATTCAGATTTGATTTGACTCTCAAGGTTTGGGTGAATTTTGTGAAGCTTCTGTTGAACTGGCTTTTCATTCGAAGTCATAGGTATGGTATGTTGAATTACAAAGGTATCATAGGTCTTGAGATCTACATAATCCCAAGAAAAGACACCTTTGTATGTTTTCAACAACCTGATGAATGATATTCTTTCTTTAGACGATAGGCCAAGACCTAGGTTGACATTTTGAGGTTTTTCAATTGACCCTAGGTTTACTACTTCAAATCTCAGAGTAGAACATTGAGTTTTGGAGCTAGTAATTCTCTTGAACCTATCCTTTAGATCATAGAGATATTCCATCTTAACCACATACTTTGGGATTGGGTTTTGATCATGAATATTTTTTATTTCTAGATCATGCTCATGTTCATCTATGATTTGTTCTTCATATGACCCTTCTGATGTAAGGAAATTAACTATATTTGCATCATTGTTGAATAATCTCCAATTTGTTACATTGTTGGGAATAGATGGCCTAAATATTAACTCTATTGAAAATCTGTCTAGACTAAAGTCTTCTGAGGGTATGAACCTAGATGCCACATTAGCAAGTAAGTTAGCACTTGTGTTTTGAATTCTAGGGACTAAAGATATTTTTAAAGCAGAAAAATGAGAAGTCAATTTATGAGCTAACGATTGATAGTGTTTAAGGTGCCTAGAGACACAATGAATTGTATTTCTCACCTATTTCACAATCATTTCAGAATCACCATAGACTTGCAGGTATTTGACATTAATACCGATGGCTTTATATAGTCCTTGGATCAGTGCTTCATATTCAACGATATTACTAGTGCATTGGAATTCAAGTCTGCAAGCTAGCATGGTTTTATCTCCTTGCGGATTGATCAAAATGCATCCTGCACCTATGTTGTCTTCTAATTTAGAACCGTCAAAATAGAGATTCCATAACAAAGAGTTATTAGAAACTTTATCTATTAAATTTAGACATTTGGAGGCATCTTTTTCTAATAAAATTTCAATTTGAGAAACTACAGTGTTATCTAAAAAGGGAGACCTCAGGACATTAAAGGATCCTAAAGAGGACTCAGTTGAGTAATTTATAATGATATTATTAGTGAAGGCAACATGTTCGTTGCTTCCCTTGAGATCAGTGATTGTATATTTCATGAATTTATCTCGATCTATCTTGATTTGGTTTGGTTTACCGTTGTGTGGCAACCACATGTGAGACCAATCATTTGCAAAATAACTATGCAATTTTTCAGATCAATCCCTACTAAGAATCAAACCATAAAATTCAGGGACATCAGCCATAAAAATATCAATTATTTGTGAAACTTTTGGATTAGAGGAAAGCATGATTGAAATTGATGTTATCTCTCCAAGCACCTCTAATTTTGTCCTATCTAACTGAACTATGTGTACTGCATATTTTTGAGGTGTAATATTCAATTTGGTACACACAGCTCTTGGCATTATATTTGAGGAGGTTCCTGAATCAAACAGGTAGTTATGAACATTCTTGTTGAAAATTTCATAAGTGAGCAGAAATGGAGGAACATGAGAAATAGACCTATCACCAATCAGAACTAGATCTAAAGGATCAACCTTGTTTGAGGATGAGGGAGGTTTTCCCATATTGTAGGCAACTTGAGTAACTACAGCAGATGGCAGAGGAGATACTGGAACTTCTTTCAACTCTCTTAATAGAATCTTTTGTTGCTGCTTGAGTTTAGTGAGATCATGTAATGAGATGTTATCTCTAGTATTTTTCATGTTTTCCATTATATTGTATACCACTGTATCTAAGATTACCAATGTTTTTTGCATTTGGGGAATCTGGAGGAATAAGATCAGTTTGGCTAGTCTTAGATTTCTTAGCTACTATTTTCTCCTTTGCAAGAGTAGCAACTTTTTGCTTCTGATTTGTGAAATACATGTCAAGAGAGTCTTTACTTCTTGTAGTCACTGGCGTTGCTTGTGCCTTTTCTTCAGTTGGGAGGATGAAATCCCACACCCTATTTAGTTCAATTTCCTTTCCTGTTTCAGCTTCCTCTTCATTTGGTGAATCTTCTTCTGCTTCTTGATTAGACACAACATTTGAAATGGTGTTTAGGGGCTGTGATGCAGAAGAAGGGTTCCTTTTGAATGATAGAAAAGGTTTCTTGGGAGAAAAGGATTCTGCGACCTATTTTTTAATTTCGATCATTTCATTAGACATTGTTTTTAACACTTTATGAAGGCCTTCGAGATCGAAAGGATCCTTTGAAGCTTTCTTCTTAGAGTCATCCTTAAATATTACTTTCTTTGACTTCCTTTCACATGTTTGTGATCTATTTTCCAAAGCTATGATTCTTCCTTCTACATACAGGGCTTCTTTCATGTTTTCTACAAGGGTAGCCTTATTGGCTCTATCTACAAAAATCACAATATTAGAAGGAAGAGATGATATATATCATTCTATTTGTACATCTACATTAGGTTTAGAGGCAGCTAGGATTTTATTTTGAAATCTTTGATCTTTTCGTCTGGATTAGCTTTCAAAATAGAAATATCATTGATGAAGGATGTTATGGTCCTATCATCACCAAATTTTGCAAGAAATACTTCTTGAAAAGTATTCCAATCTCTAATTGAACTCGCTGGAAGGGAAAAATACCAAGACCCAGCAGATCCTTCAAAAGTGTAAGGAAACAGTCTAATTACAACATCTTCCTATGAAACCCCATTGAGATTCATGGCTAACATAAAATTATTTAGATGTTCTTCGGCCAGGATTATACTTAGGCAACCATTTTTCTGGGTTTGTTGGGAGTGCATTTGGATTTTCAACTAGGATAGTACCAGGATTTGTCCAAGGTTGCTTGGACATAACTTGAGTTAGGAACTGAGAAGATGGGAAGGTCGGTCCAGAAGTAGGTATAGATGGTGAAGAACTTACTAATGGGTTAGTACTGTTAATTGTAGTACTAATTGGAGAAGTGGATAGGTGAGAAGTCGTGGATTGAGTAGAAGTGAATGGGGAAGTGAATGGATGGAAAGGTGATGTGATCTCGCTGGTATCTGATTCAGATGTTGATGAAGTGACTTTCTACATCATGTAGGGATGGGGAACTCAAAAGGGGTGACCCCAAGTCTTTCACTTTGCAGTCTAGTCAATACACCAGTTTTTTGTAATAAGGAGGTAACACTTTCTTCAGACACTACGGGTCTCTCTAGTTTCTTGGTAGAAATGGATATCTATTCCAATTTATGTATCAAATAATGAACTTCAAGAGACTCGGGAGTGTAATCTGGAGAGGGTGGTTTCCTTACTACTTCAAGATATAAGGGAGATGTTTCTACATCTTCAGACTTCTAATCAGGATATTTTGAACGAGTTTCCGAAGGTGTAGAAATGGTGGAGGGGTTTTGACTCTTATGAATGTTTTTTGAATAATCCTCAGGTTTATATGCCATTCACATTTGAAGGTCCTCCTTCTAGTGCCAAAATGTTGCAGCCTCATAATTCTGCTACCGAAACATGGGGGATAACCACCCGGTCCGGACCTTAAGACAACTCCTTTTCTGTTTAAAGTGGTGGCTCCAACTGGGGATAATGGGACTAGTTTCCCAGTGTGGGTTTTAAGATGAGAGTGGGTCATTCATGAGTGTTTGCAATAGAATAATGATAATCTAAATGACCTATTCTATGATGCAATTTCTCTAACTAACTTATTCTAATATAAACTTGGGTATTCCTATGTGGTATGCGATCTACAAAGATACCTATTTAACATGTGATAATAAAGATTGAACATAACTAAACAGAGATCATAACGTAAAAGATAATTCCTTTGAATAAATAGTTAGTCAAAGAAATTTATAAAATATATCGCATATATGATGAGTTATATATGAAAATAACAATTCCAAGGAGGCAACATACAAAAGTGCAATTAACGCTTAATAGAACAATAAATCTCACATACAATTCATGAAAGTAAAATTTTTCCACTAATTAAAAGTAAATAGAATCAATCATACAAGATAATAGTACCATATGTGTGAAGTCTTGCTCATTTGTAAAATGACATAAACCAACTTATTTTTTCAAATCAAATTGTCTCCCAAGAATACAAAAGTGAATCAACAAAGTAAAGTAGTCAGATATCTAAAAGAAATGATCATGTTCCATAATTTCACCAAAGCATTCACAAAATTATAATAGTGCATTCTTTGCAAATTCTTTTGATAAAATTCTAGACCCTTCTCTAAATGCATGAGAAGGGTACAAATACTATTCTAACTAATATGCAAAAATATATTATACAAAATTTGAGGAGGTTTCAAACAACCTTCCTCCTAAATAGGTCACTAACTCCAAAAATAAACAGAGGCTAAATGAACAGAACTGAGAGGATGACTTGTTGTCTGCCAGCTTGTCCTTTAAATCACAAATATCAGCCATCGGTTGAATTTGAGGAGGTGCCCCGAAGTATGTCCTGAGTTGTCATGTAAAGATAGAATCGATGAGAGGTGGAAGAATTTGTTGAGTTGTATGAAGGGAACAATTAAGAATTATAATCTGGTTGTGTGGCTTAACAAGATACTACCAATACGACTCCTAGTTGGTCGTGGTTAGTTTTGTAATTGCCTCTCTTTGACTCCCCACCTTTTCTTGCCATATTTTATACAAAGCATTTAAATATGGAATTTCTTTTGTATTGCCTTCTTTAATGAGATTGGTGGCAAACAGGATGTGATTCACTACCTTAATGATATTTTTTGATGCCCCGACTGCCCTTGCGACTACTAGCTTGGCCTGTTTGATTCTCACATCCCAATCCAAGAAGATAATGTCTTTATGAGTTTCCTCAATCTTGGGTAGATTGGCTCTCCTTCCATCTTATGTTTCCTTCCATTCAATGAACTCAAAGATTATGGTGTTTAAATCGTTAAACTCCATTCTCTGGTTGATTTCTTTATCTATCAACTGGTCACTAGTAGTTAGAAAGGGAGTAATGTGTTACATATTCTCGCAAAAATACTCTTGTTGTTTCACCAGAAGGGAATTTAATTCTAGGGCCTCTTTAATAAACTCCTCAGTAGTGGGAACATCCTTGTATCTTTCCATGGATTGTTGCATTTCTTGGAGTTGCATGTTTTTGGCCGATATATTGGTTTTATGGCTTATTTTAAGGACCTCCATGGTTTGTTGCAATTGTACGAGCTGCTTAGCCATCTGCCTATTTGCGCTTGCTTTCTCTGCCTTGAGCTCTTGTTCGAGCTACACAATCCTTTCCTCTTTTTCCCTTAGTAAAGTATAGACTTTAGTAGCCATGTCCATAATGGCCGATGTGTATGCTCTTGTGAACTGTGATAGTCTAGTCAAGTTCTCGGCTGGATTGAAAGGAATGTCCTTCCAAACAACCTCCATTAGCTTATTTCCAGGTGGGAATTCAGGTGTATCTACCCTTCTCCTTTTTCTCTGCCTTCTAACTATAGATTTATGGAGAGGGCTATAGAAAACATCAAGTGGACGTATTTCAGTTACTTTTAGAACAATTTCTGATGTGGGCAGAGCAGGGATAATTTCAGTATGCTGGGACGTTGTCGCTTGTACCTCCATAGGCTTGGACTGTTTGTCGAAAGACTTGGGCTCTGTATCCTTATGAACATGTAGAGGAGTTTTACATTCCTTTGATTCTTGGGAATTTGTGGCTTTGGTAGTGCCTTGCAATTTCTAATTAAATTGATCCCACTCCTGCTCCAATCTACTGCCTTTGACATCTGAACGGATCTCTGTAGTCGGGGTGCTCATCACTTTTCTCTCAGCTGACTTCCTGCTAGACTCAACTGTGTTTTCTGCGTCTTGGGGTTTCCCTATGTCTGGTGTCTTCTCAGTGTTTACCTGAGAGTCTACTTGAGAGCTAGGACCTCCACTATCAACAGTGACACTTGGTGTAGGCTTATCTTGGGGCTTTAATAGATGCATTGGGATCACCTGGAGCCTCTCATTTTTGAATTCCTGAAATCTTTGAAAATCTTCATGTTTCATATTCACCTTTTCCCATTCGAACGCTTGTTCGAAGGATGTGACCGACTGTAACATGTCTTCAAAATAATTATCTACATGGTTGTATGGCTTGAGCTTTACTCCAGTAGTGACATTATATGCCACTTCGTTTGGATCAAATTGCCTTTTAGGCAACATGTGAAGCCTGAGGGCTTCCATATGTGCTGAATCTTTAGTAGCATGAACAAAATTTACTAAAGAAAAAGAACCACATTTGACAGGGAAAGGGGGCCATAATGACTTCTTGGTGTCTTTGAGAACTTTAGTCAGGCCCCTTCCTGCGGTCTGGTAGGCAATCTCTCTTGCTAATAATTTATGAGAAACATATAAAGGAAGGACATGTGGATCAATTTTGCTACCAAAAACCCTAATGTAGGTGAATTGTTCTTCAATGAAATACTTGTCAACAGTAAGCAAGTCTACTGCGGCTTCTTCGGAAAACCTAGGGGCTTTCTTATTGAAAATTATTTGATGTAGGGAAAACACAAGAGCATGGAATATCTTATAGAAGTGAGGTATGTAATGTGATTCTGATATTTGTTTATGATTGAGATGGATTGGGTAGGGGTCTTGTAAGGTCCATTTCAAACCCATGGTTGTAAATGTCATGCAAAAACGAATAACATCCATAATGTAGGCACTAAAATAGAACGGAGGGAGGTTATCTGAAGAGGAGGCTTTCTTTTGTCGATATTTGGTAATGGTGGTGGCTAGGTTATCAGATAGGATGGAAGGCAAATTCATGATATGGGAATTAACACAGGCATCGATAAGAGGAATCCATTCTATTGAAAACTTAGTATTATTGGGTAGCCCATACAATCTACATAACATGGTTGTTGCATAGTTGTAGGGGTTTTCTAAAGAGGCTATAGCATACATACCCGGTTCGTCATATTTGAATTTGTTGTCCAACACTCTCCAACCCTAAATTAGCTTGAAGGGGTCTAGGTTCTTCTTTGTGAAGTTAGCCACAAATTTGTTGTCGTAGATATCCTATGGTTTAGGTATGTATTACATTTTCTTCAATTCCTCTACTCTGAATGACCCTATGAGATCCATTCTTGAATTCTTGAATTTCCTATCTTCAATGATAAGGTCTTCGATCACCCACTTGATCATATCTGTGTATGGGAGGATTTTAGCTCTTGCTCCTATCCTATGAAGGAAAGAACAAGAAGTATCTCTGCATTGAAGTCCTGAAGGCCTTATTGAGTCAGTTTTTGCTCTCGTAACAATGATTTTAGGATGCTCATCCTCTAGCCTATTGTAAATAACTTCCCAAGTTGTTGCACCTCCAACAACATTACAAACTGTAACAGTGAAGATAGGAGCCATCTCTGTAAACTCAGATTCAACCCTGGTATGCTTTCTCTATTTCTGCATCACCTTTCTTAGTGACATGTCTTTTGTAGCTTGCCTAAAATAGACAAGATATATCAGCGCAAATGATATCAGGTTATTAAGACTGAAAGCTTCTCTGAAACGAATTTTGATCATGAGAAAGTTCTAATGAGATACTTGATGTTAACTACCCATAACTTGGAAAATGATTATCCTTCCTCGGGCCGCTAAATATTTAGTAACCTGTTAATTCGTTTGTTTTGGTATTTAAAACATAATTATTTCACATGTTTTACCACTCTTAATCGTGCATCGCAATCTTTAAAGGGATACAGTATATCACTACTAGATGCATCAAGTGAAATGCGATTGAGGATATTGCAATATCACATTTCCCAAATCACTGACGGACATTCTAATGGCATAGTTAAGTTTCTTGCAAAGTTCGCAAAGTGTGAAATGTGATTGTGAAATGACAAGTTATTATTATCGCAACGAGAGACCTAATCGCAGATCGCAATTTCTTAAAGGTGTTTTATGATAGTCATGCAAAAAAATGTGATTTGCAATTTGTGATGTGGATTTCATCCTTAGTTCTCTTTGCAAGATTTTGCTAGGTATTTTCTTAGATTTAGGTATTATTATCCTAAGGCTTAAAATTTAAAAGGGTCCCCATTTGTAATTATAACCTTAGCAATTGTTCTTTATAAATGGGGGGGTGTTTTTGATCTAGGTGGATATTGGTGGCCACCTACCGAGTCCACTTGGAACCCCACCATTGTTTCTTTTAGCTTTTCAGTTTCCTTAATTGTAGCATAGTTTACTATTTTTAGCAGTTTTTCGGGTCCTGAACTTCTGGATCCGTTTTGAGGCCCTAAATGACGTTTTTTGGGAAAACTGGGAGCAACATGGGTCCATTGACCAATGTTTCTCTTCGCAAAGTTGTAGTTCTCAGATAGATCTTTCTAATGAGATATTATGCGCGTCAAACGGAGATCATATGCCAAAGTTACGACCCCGGGAAGTTGATGTACCAATTTACCCAAACGGGGTCCACAGTTTGGTGTTTCATCTTATAGAGTTAGGTTTTTGGATGTTTATGGTTTTCCATTGTTTCACAACAATAAATAGGCATTCAAGCCTCATTGTAACAGAGTTCAGAGGGATGTAGCCGACACATATCTTCTCAGAGATAAGCTACCATCGCCCTAGCTGGTTTATTTCCATTATTGTTTGTGAGCATATTTCGATATTTTACATTAATGAAATGAAGTATTATTTCCGCTGCATCTCTGTGTTTATGGTTATCTCTGTAATTTGTTGCATTCCTGTTTAAATTTGGATCAGTGGTATCAGAGCGGTCTGATTTTTCTCTGTTTTTCTTTGCATGTCCCCAACGAGGTCAGGATATAAGGAGTTAAGGCTTGAACTGGTCAAACCTTTACAAGACCAGCCTCACAAATCCTGATGGCCTTCCATTGCGGATGAAAAGAAAGATCAGGGGGCAAGAGGTCCTATCAAAATCTTGCTCGAAGAAGCCCTCGAGCGACAAAGGAATGTGATGATGGACAGCTTTGCCTAGATCCTTTAGCGGCTACCCAGGGGCAATGCATCAGCTTACAACAACTACTCTGGAAACGCCGCACCATTTAAGGTACAAGTTAATTTTGAAATCCCCATATTTGAGGGTTAGATAGGCGCAGATGTTGTCGATAAATGGTTAAATATGCTATAGGGTTATTTTTCTGTTCATGATTTTTCCAGTCAGGAAAAGATTATTTTCACTCTTCTCAAAGTAGCCCCCCACGTCAAGGACTGGTGGGAAACCTACTGCGAGCAGAAGGATGAAAGTAAAGGCTCACTATTTTTAGCCATACCCACTTGGGATTCATTCCGGGATGCCATTAAGGAGTAGTACTACCCTGTTATAAGCTATGAAGATCAATACATAAAGTGGACCACGCTGCGGCAGGGAAGGGACCAAGACGTGTCGGAGTTTACCAATATTTTCCATACCCTTCGCACAAAGTTGGGTATCAAGGATTCAGAGTAGCATTTGGTACTCAAATACCACAACTTCCTGCACAAGTACATCCAGGAAGAAATAGAATTCCTAAACATCCCCTCGCTCAGCACGACATACCGATATGCCGTCAAGGTTGAGCAAATTTTTAAACAGAAGAAGCGAGACTTTGGATCTACGAATCCAGAGTAAGGGAAAGGTTCCCCCAAACTAGAGAACCAAGGACAAAGCGAAGGTGGGGTGGCTTAAGACAAACCATTGTACCTATACTTCTAAGAGGAAGATGAACACTTGCGATGCCTGAAGACATGGCAACACTCACAGCAAGAAAGATGTCAGTCGAAAACCAAAATGAACATGAGAACTGACTTGCAACATACCTGGGTGTATGATCATGGAGGTTGCATAATTTCGATTGGGAGGTCAGGAGACCAACTGCAAAGAATGCACAAGGCACAGGCTGGGCTATTGGGAGATAGGCTGATTGCTGGAACTGTGCAATGCATAGTCCAGTCTAGTTACTTACTGTTGGGATTGCACAATGTGCAATTCCATCTGGGAAGGACTACTGGCCTAGGGACAAATTTGTGTAATTTCTTGGGTCAAGTAGCCATTGTCCTCCAAAAATGTGCAAAATAGTCCTGGAGGCTAGTGTTAGACAGGAATGCGCTAATATGGAGAGGAAGGTGAGCCTTCCTTCCCCAGATTGTGTAATTCAGCCTTGGTGAAGGTAGAGTCCGGGCCAACTCGCCGACGGGCAACTAAAAGAAACTAAGGCAATAAATGCATGGCGACACTAAGTGATAGAAGAAGTGATTGACAGTGCATGAAAAACATGAAAGAAAGATTCAACAAATAAATCAACATGCATGTGAGTGAGGCAGTTCGCTGGTTGGGCGAACGTCCGTGTAAAATAGTTTCATGCATGCGACAACAGTGAGATAGAAACGAAAAATGAAACAGAGCTAGGACAAGCTAGAATATATGTAAAAAACATCAAGCATTCAGATAAATCAAGCAAACATTACTCCCACAAGCCAAAACATAAAAGGGGACAGAAATGCAGCACAGGGCATGGGAAACGGACTTACCCTTACACAACTGAGTTGAATGTGTCGACTTCTCCTAGATGTGATGTGGAATGTTAGAGCTACAAGGTTGATGTGAGGAATGAGCTCTGCAGCGTTTGGTTGATGAGTTTTGACAACATCGAGGTTGTGACACGCATGCCACGACTCAAGGGGAGGCGACACTTGGTGGGAGGTTTCAAAATTGCTCCTTGCATGTAACCTCCAACTGCTAAACATAGATCCCTAAAATAAGGGATGCCTTTGCATGCTGCCTTAGGAGAGGTAGCCCTTGCATGCAATTTTGTTTTGCTCAGTCCCAGAGGGAACCAGTCAACTCATCTACACATGCAAGAGACTGCTCAACTGCTGGAGAAAAATGCTCATTTCTGGCTGGGAGCTGGGCTGGTTTCCCAGGAGATTTATGCAATTTCTTGGCAGAGCAAGTGACTGCTACCAAGATTTTCAAAAATTTTGAGTTGAACAACTTGTTGCTAGGAAAATTTGTGCAAATCCTACTGGGAGGGTTGACTAGCACGATTGCGCAATCCTAGAGCCCACTAGGATGTCAGAGAGGATTGCGCAATTCCTAGAGGGAAGGTTGGTTTCCCTCCAGAAATGCACATTTTTCAAGGGGAAGCTAGTCAGCCTGTAGCTGGACCAAGTCTAGGCGAATAACTTGTGAGGGGAAAGGATCAAGTTGTGACCGATAGGTTACCTTTGTGCAAGAAAGGCATTAAAGCTTGTGAACTTGATGAAGCAAGGAAAGTTGTTGTGAAGGTTGGAAGGGAGGTTTCAAAATGAGGCTAAGGCAAAATTTTGGAGGGTGGTTGTAGTTGCTACAACACTTGGTGACACACTGGTAGAATTCCAGCTCTCTGAATGGGTCTTGTTCATGAAAAGAAAGTCTAACACTTGCGGAATTATTGTTCAGTTTTCAGCTCATCTTGGTTTCACACTAACTTGATTGTAAGATGTAGCATTTGCCAAACCCTTGGTCGATTGACACACATTCCAAGCCAAGGAAACAAAGTTGTTTCAATTGGGGTCGAGGGGTACATAAGTGCACAAGAAGTATAGTTGTCAGAGTCTTAGTTTCATCTTCGGTGTTGCTCCACTACCAGCAGGCCTGGACAGTACCTCGATGGAGTCACATAGGAACACAAGCATGGCTCCGCTGCCAGCAAGCCTGGTCAGTACCTCGATGGAGGTACATGCATCACCTCCTTGCACAATAAACCTTTCTCTTCTTTCGCCTTATTCATTTTTCATTTTGAATTTTTGACTTTTCATTTTTCATTTTCCATTGTGCATAACACTTATTCATTTCAGAGGCAGAAGAGGGATCTCAACTTATTGAGAGTAGAAGAGGTTGTTCCAACAGAGAAGTAGTTTATTGTATCTCTGACATGCATGTTAAGGTTTTCTCACTTACCTTACTCTACTTTACTGAGCTGACAAGGGTTAACCCAAAAACAATTGACTAGAGAAGGTGACACTAGTTAGCGCACAAGCATTGTGTTTACACCAAGGTTCACTTCGAACAGTACGTATTTTCCTTCAATGTATCATGGACTAAGAGTAACAAACTCATCATACATAGGCAAGATGATAGATAACCAAGTACTGATAGTTGTACAAGCCCTATTGTATTTTACCCAGCCCGCTTCAAGAGTCATACATGGTTTCATGCAAAACTAACCTATGAATGAAACAAGTGAACGAACTAACAATCAACAAATAAAAGCTAGAGCAGAAGAAAAAAATGAAAGTGAAGCAAGTAGAAAAACAAGCAAGAAAACAAACAAGAAAAAAAAGCATGTAAGAAAACAAGCATGCAAGCAAACAACTAAAAGCAAGCACTACTCCTACTCCTACACTAACGGTACATGGGCATGATCACGTGAAGTGATACTTCCAATGCAGCCACCGGCGCATTGGTAGACCCATGTTGGTGAAGGCTTGGTTCGTGAGAATTTACCTAGTTGTGTGAACCAGCAAGAAAGAAAGATATAACAATGCATACAACCACACTTCGTGATTCAAAGTGCCCACATGACATAAGTGATTGCATGTGCATGATAGGCAGTCCACAGACTTATCATGATGTTGTGTGACACTACGTGACATAAGTGAGTGCATGTGCATGACGGGAAGTCTGCAGACTTATCATGGTTTTGTGTGACACTACATGCAACTTTGAAGCATAAACACACTCTTGATTGTGACATTCAAGAAAATGAAAGAAACAAAGATAACTTGCATCACGCACGAGTTCTTGCAATGTAAGACTCCTCCAATGCATGAGAAATTGGATCGTGTAGTTTGAATGGAGGAAGTAAAATCTGAGTGCTGGATTGATCTTGAGTGCATACATATGAGTGATGAGGAGGGTTGAGTGTTTGAACAATTTCCTGATCGGAAGTGAAACCAAACTCAAGACAACAAGGGCCTGGCATAACCATCAGCTCAGGTTGAAGTGCCTCGACGGTCTGTGGGGTTTCGACTTCATTGATAGATGGCTCTTCGTAGACCAGTGGCTTATATGGATTAATAATGAGTGAATTAACATCGTGATCAGATGATGAGGTGAAGAGATCATGACAACCAAGATCATAAAATTCATGATGTTGGTTGGCATCCTCATGGTTGGATCAATCACACAGAGGGGTAGATGAAAAGCGAACAAACTCATCCTCTGTTTTTCCAGAAAATACGGATGAAGGATCAAGTGGATTTTCAACGAGTAACTTATCCTCTCTGTTGTTAAATGATGGACTAAAATCTGGTGAGTCCTGTGGGTGATCAACAATGGGTGCATCCGTGGATGAAGATACACATGAAAATCATGGATGGCGGGTTCACCAAAGAGGTTAGGAAAGAACAGAGGGGACTCGAACAGAAGGCAGTCATCCTTCACCAAGTGTTGATGCTCAAGCTCCCACTCATACTCTTCATGAATGACAATGCATGTTTGTTGTGCAACACTGACTCCGTCAGTGGGTTGTTCCTTGTTCACAACAAGTGGAGAGTCCGGAATGGACGAACACAAGACAACATCATCCAGAGGAACACCTGAGTGCGAAGACAAAGGTTGAAGAAAAGAATGCATATGAGAACTCGAAGGAATCACAACCAAATTTGCGCAAAAATAGAGTGGAGTGATGTTGGAAGAGTGTGAAGGATGAACAGGTGTGTGAGCATGATCCTCAACATCACTGGGCAGTGATGGAGCTACTAAATGAGAGGGAGGTGGACAGTCAGTTGAGACAATACCCACTCCCACATGAGATTGCACAGTTCCATCAATGAAGTATGTTAAGAGAGGCTTGATATTAAGATTCCTATTGGGATGGGTAGATTTCTCAAGGAAATACTTGAACCAGTCCCAAAGATAAGAAAAATTCATCTGGATCTTTAGAGCTTGAATTGCAAGCCACGGAAGCGCTGCCAAAAATCAATAACAGATTCATCTAGAGCCCTCCTTTGCTGTAACAGTTTCTGCTCAAGATAGTCTAGATCAAAATGATAGAACATGTCTTCAATGAGATCACAGAAGTGCTCAAATGAGTGTACAGTGTTAGTCAGTAGGCTAAGCACCCAATGAAATGGAGATTCACAAAGTGTGTCTGCAAGTAGTGAATTGGCTTGTTCGTAAGAAAACTCATCTTCCTCATAAATCATGAAAAGAAAGTTATATAAGTGCTCATGCCACACTACTTCTTCACCATCATATGTGTGAGTGGACAAGAGATCAAAAAGCTTCCCCGAGATGGAGACATCTTCATGATTCGAAAAACACCTCGGGGGAAGAAGAGTGCAAGACTCCATGAATATATGAAAAGTTTCAAAACTAGATGAGAGGACACAGCTTGTCATCAGGCCCTCCTTCTAGCACCATAAATGTTGACGGTGCTGGACCTACCAACATGTCAAGGGGATCTCCCTAGTAAGAAGTCCCAATTAGACCTTAGACCATTTGGTGTAGGAGTCCCAACAATGGGTCATCAGGTAATGCCTTGACCACAATTTCGAATAGAGGCAAGTAAGATAACTTTGTCAGCAGCAAGGGTGTGACTAATGCAGAGATTCAAGGAATGTGTACAAGAGGTTCCAACACTTCGGAGGGAGAGGAAGGTGAAGGTGAGTTCTAGGTTGAAAGGGATCAGTCCCAACTCGGCTAGGAACACACCACACAAAGGACATGCATAGCTTCCAGTGGAGTAATCCACTCAGATGCGACAATCACAACATACAAGGTAAGATAACATGAACAACACTCACAGATCAGTTTGAGATGAGTGTGATGGTTGAGATAGAAAGTTTCATGAGAAAGGTTTGTCTGATGTCTGACAGAGCAGTCAACATAGACGGTGATAGCATTAACAACATATGCAACACATTAACAACAAGATTCATCTAATTTCATGTGACTCAGTTCATACACAAGTACGTAAAATAAACAACACATATCATTAAAGCAACCACAACAGTCCAACTACGATAACAACATATGCATGAAAATGTGATGGCTCTTATTATATAAAGAAGTGTAAGTCACAATCATACAATATATCCATGTAAACGTGCTAGCCCCAACAATGGAACGTTACATCCACATCTCCCTGCTCCTCCAAAGAGATGTACTAGCTCTGTGCAGTGGAGAAGCCAAGGCGCATTACCATATTGTCCAAGCCTTCTTCAAAATAGTCTTAGTAGAAGCTTGGCTGACCAAAAGCATATACAATTAGTTATGATGGACTATTTATATCAAAGGGTGGGGTGACCCTTGACATTCCCCTTTGTGACAGTTCAACTACCCTCATGACTCTTCACCTACTCTATGATTATTACATCCAACCATTGACACTTGACTTACACTTGACATGACTCAATATGACAATGCACATGTACTCAAGTGAGACAACATGGCTTGAGAAAGCCTTGCAAGACATCACTGACACTCGATCCGATGTGATGAGACCAACTCTTTGACATGCTTGTGATGGTGAAGGTGGTGAGCTGATGCCAAGCTTGGTCGTCCATGATGGTGTGTAAGCACCTCATGGTGACATCTTGCTGAAGCGAACTCTTGCCTTCATTGCAGCTGGTGCATTGGTTTGGCCCCTTCATCCAACTCATCTGCTAACATGTGCATGGTATTTTTGGGTACGGTTAAACAAGAAACACATTGATGCATAGTGTCTGTGTTGATCTTCAAGTGTGTGTTGGTGGTCATGCGCATCAACTTGCCGAAGTACATGTTTAGCCCTAGTTGGACTTTCTTCTTATCTATGCCTTGGTGAGTGTGTTGAATGGGTTGGATTACATGTGCATGGTCAACGACATGCATGCTTCTGAATCCCTTGCATGTGATCAACAACAATGCTCACCATGTCTACTCTGTGTCAGCTATTGGGATGGATCCTTAACTTGTACGGGCACAGTTTCCTCCGTGGGTGCATGTTTCACCCACTATTTTCCTATTCATATTGCAACTCATTCATCTATCTGTGCAACTTCATGTTCTTCCTGAGTTGCTGCTTTAGCACATGCAACTCCTTCTTTGTTCCATCTTCTTCCTTTGCTCGATCTTCATGTCACGCCATCACTTCATTGCCAGAGTCTCCAAAGTTGCTTTCATTATCAGTGGATCTGCTTGATCTTGCAACTTTTTTCTACCTTTGTGTTGTTAACAACCTTCATCTCTTTTTCATGATGTTTCTCGCTATGATGCTGCTACTTGATGTCCTTTTCTATGAAAAAATTGATGTCTTCGTGGGTAGCCAAGTCCATGGACACTTGATCGACTGCATCCCCTAGTGTGCTCTGAATGGTGTCTTCGTCTCTGCTCTCTTGGAAACCATTGTACCTATACTGCTGAGAGGTAGATGAACACCTGGGATACCTGAAGACATGGCAGCACTCACGGCAAGAAAACTGTTAGTCGAAAACCAAAATGAACATGAGAACTAACTTGCAACATACATGGGTGCATGATCATGAAGGTTGCATAATTTTGGTCGAGAGGTCGGGAGACCGACTGCCAAGACTGCACAAGGCACAGTCTGGGCTGTTGGGAGACAGGCTGACTGTTGGAACTACACAATGCACAGTCCAGTATGGCTGCTGACTATTGGGATTGCTCAATGCACAATTCCAGCTGGGAAGGACTGCTGGCATAGGGATAGATTTGCACAATTTCTTGGGCCAAGCAACCACTGTCCTCCAAAAATGCAAAAAATAGTCCAGGAGGATAGTACTGGGAAGAAATGAAAATCTGGAGAAGAAGGTGAGCCTTCCTTCCCCAGATTGCACAATGCAGCCTTGGTGAAGGTAGATTCCAGGCCAAGGTTGGCCTGACTCATCGTCGGGAAACTGAAATAAACTAAGAAAATAAATGCATGGCGACACTAAGTGATAGCAGAAGTGATTGACAGTGCATGCAAAACATGAACGAAAGATTCATCAAATAGATCAAAATGCATGTGGGTGGGGTAGTCTGCCGATTGGGTAAACATCTGTGCAAAACAATTTCATGCATGCGACAACAGTGAGATAGCAATGAAAACTGAAACATAGCTAGGACAAGCTAGAATATATGTAAACGATAGCAAGCGTTCAAAGAAATCAAGAAAACATTACTCCCACAAGCGAAAACACAAAAGGAAACAAAAATGAAACACAAGGCATGGGAAGTGGGCTTACCCTAAAAAATCTGAGCTAAATGTGTCAACTGCTCCTAGATGTGATGTGGGATGTCAAATCTGCAAGGTTGATGTGAGTAATGAGCTCTACACCATCCAATTGATGATTTTTGATAACATCGAGGTTGTGACGCACATGCCACAAGTCTAGGGGAGGTGACACTTGGTGGTAGGTTTCAAAATTTCTCCTTGCATGTAACCTCTAAATGCTAAACATAGATCCCTAAAAGAAGGGATGCCTTTGCATGATGCCTTGGGAGAAGAAACCCCTGCATGCAAGTATATTTTTCTCAGTCCCAAAGGGAACTGGTCAACTAAGCTCCACATGCAAGAGACTTCTCAACTACTGGAGAAAAATGCGCATTTCTGACTGGAAGCTAGGCTGGCTGCCTAGGGGATTTGTGTAATTTCTGGGCAGAGCAGCTAACTGTTGCCCAGATTTGCACAAATTCTGGGCTGAATAGCCTGCTTCTGGGAAAAGTTGCGCAAATCTTGCTGGTAGGATTGCGCAATCTTGGAGCCCAACAGGTTGTCAGAGAGGATTGTGCAATTCCTAGAGGGAAGGTTGGTTGCCCTCCAGAAATGCGCAATTTTCAAAGGGAAGTTTCTCAGCCTACAGTTGGACCAAGTCCAGGTGAACAACCTGTGAGGGGAATGGATCAAGTTGTGACTGACAGCCTGCCTTTGTGCAAGAAAGACACTGAAGCTTGTGAACTTGACGAAGAAAGGCAAGCTGCTGTGAAGGTTGGAAGCGAGGCTCCAAAATGAGGCTAAGGAAAAATTTTGGAGGGTGGTTGTAGCCGCTACAACACTTGCAAAAATATGTTTTGAAAGATTCATATATAGACATAAATATACATACTTGTGAAGATGCTCATTCAACCTGTTTCCTTCTTGAATTTGATGATGATATAGATAATAGAAAAGTTATTCTTGATGAAGATGGTTTTCTTCAAAAGTGATACTTGACTCCAAAGAGAGGGAGATCACCTTGAATCCTTTGATGATGTCGACAACTCCTTTCTTCTTGTTTTCTTTATATGAGTATAATTCAAGATGCTTTGATTTGATGATTTCTTCATTTTAAGTTGAGTTAGGGTATTTTGAGGTCTCCTTCCTATTGATGATGATTTGAGCAAGGATCCTAATAATTCTTTAATTGTGGGCTTCTTATTTAATCGAAATGCTTTAATTGTGGACTTCTTCTTTAATCGAAATTCTTTAATTGTGGACTTCTTCTTTAATCGATCTATGGTTTTGACACTTCCTTCAAGAGCATGAGGTAGCCTTTGTCTTCATAATGCCTTGGAGATGAGAGGATCTTCTTGATTCTTTTGATTCCCTTGATATCCTTATATAAACTTTGTCCTTGAGTGCATGAGTGTCCCTTATTGAACTTCCCTTCCTTGACTTGTCACCTTATCTCTGAAACCATGTTGAGAAATCTAGGGAAGAGAGATGAGGTGATTTCTCTAGCAATGGTAACTGCTTGTGAATACATTTTACTTCTATTAATTAGGTTCTTCTTTAGCTTGACTAATATTGTGTTATTTTCATCAAACTACTATCAAAATATAAATAACAATGATATAAGGGGCACAAGATATAGGTGATCATCCAGGGCCAAAACATCTCCAATATTGAGAGGAAACCCACCAAATTATTCTTCTTATAGAACCTTTAATTGATGAATTCCAAGACCAAGACCCTTGACCTACTAACATCTCTAAGAAAAAGTCACAAGACCTTTTGAACAACTTCTTCTTCTCTTCTAAGCCAACGCTTGACAAAATTTCTTCTTACACTTCTGATCTCAACTTCTCTGAAATTCAGCGTCTTTACATAGACCTATAATTTTCGACTTGCCTAAAATCATTGCAATTTCATAAGTGTGACTTTATTGGAGGATTTTGGTGAGGTTCCTTCCCTTTGCTTGACTTGGACACTTCTCCTTTTGATCTCAGCTAACAAGAATTCTTGTTTAGTGACCCTTTTCTTGGCTTCTTCAAGGACTAATGTGACCTCACTGTAGAAACCCTAACTATAGTCACACATGTGAGGAAGATCACCCAAAAACAATGCCAAAATAATTCGATCTTCTTCTCTTTCCCTTCACTGGATGAGAGGCTTCTTTCTACCCTTTACTCACACTTCTTCTATTTCGGATGCTTGATGGATGATATTCCAAGTGAGGCCAAGTCCTCCTTTATATAGTGATTTGTCCATGTAAATAAGCTGAGTTGTCCTTTTGTCTAGGCTGAAATCTCCTTCTAGAATGATATATAGCTTCTTTGGAAGGCCGAACTGACTGAGTACTTGTGACGAGGTCTTAGAGGGTTTTTTACTCTTCTAATGACTCAAATAAATTTTCTTTTACAATATGTAACATGCCCAAATGGGTCTTCAATACATGACAATGACTCAATTGACTTTATGACTTAATGACCAATCCTAATAGCTCACAATGGGAGCTTGATCTATAAAATTTGTTGAGCATGAAACCCATGTCTCAAGCATAACTAAAAATAATTCTTATTTTTCGTCTTTTCATTAATTACATAGAATCATGATTACACATGTCATTATTAAGATTGAACCTAGTTACATATTTCAACAAGATTAAGAATAAATTTAGTAGTTCATTTTTTCATATATTAATTATTTTATAAATGGTTTAACATTTATATTATTTTCTAAATTATATAATGTTTACATTAATTAATTTATTATTTCCCTTTAATGCTCATTTCTATAATCATTTTTCATCTCTATAGTATATAATTTCATGGTTGGATCAATTCATTCATCAAGGTCTTGACCATGAACCACACTTAGTGGTTCGAAACGTGTTGACTAGAAATATTGAAATGAGATTTATCGGAAGGATTCTCTCCATAGTAAATGGAGAATTTAATAAAGAAAATATCAGTTAATTCTAAAAATATAATTGAATTCAAATTGATAATTAAACTCAGAAATAGAAAATTAGAGTTTGTACTTGAAGATTTATAAGCAACAACAACATTATAGAAAGTGTGTCTTGAGAGAGTAGCAAATGGGTGACTAAAAGAGATGAACATAGAATTAGTTCAGAAATATTTTGTAGAAGAGAAGCCTCAATATTTGAGTTTAGAAATTAATGAAAGAGGGGTCTGAAAGGCTATATAGGTAGGTGCTTTCACAACATGGATTTTGTTCTTCCTTGTAGGTGGTGTTGATAAACAAGGAGTTGATGTATCCTTCAGGTTGGTGCCTAAAAATTCAGCAAGTTAGTGCTTGCAAAGAGAAAGGAGTTTGAAGCCTTCAATAGGTTGTGGCCTACATAACTTGATGTAACCTAAAGTTGTAGATTTATTTTTTATAATAATTAAAAAGAGATCGTGGATTTCCCTGTTGGGTTTCCACGTTAAGATATTGTTTCCAAACTTTATGAGATTTGTGTGATGTTATTTATTACTATGTTGATAAGTATTTTTACATTGAGAAAGGAATTTTTAAAATTGTTAACACATTGATTCACCCCCTAGTACTTTCATGTTAGGTCCCTATAATACTAGTGTATTCCCCTTATTGTTATTAGTATATCCCCCTATTGTTATTGTTGTGCCTTTACATTATTAGTGTTACGTTGTATATTGTGACTCCTTAGACTCCTATATATACCGAGGAGGTCTTACCATTTTAATCATCCAATAATTGTTATGTAATGTAAAGGAGTTTTCATCCTTGAAGAGGGTACATTTTAAGTCATTGATCTATCTTTTCTGCGAGCTGGTTGCATAACATTTGGTATTAGAGCTTTAGCTTCTAGGGTTTCACTTCTTCAAACAGGACATCTTGGAATTTTTTCTATAACCTTTTTTTCAATGAGGTCTCAAAAGCTTAAATTTTGATTACATGGAGCCGAAATCTTGGTGAACTTCGTGTAAAAATTTCATAGCTTGTTTCGCTATATTTTTGGAGATATGATCTGAGGTATTTAGGGTTTTTGCAGGCTCCAGAATTCAATCTCAAATAGGTGACCAAGGGAAAATAGTCATAAATTTCTCTCCAAATAACAGATTTGAATTTTGTAAAACAAGACTAAAATTTCATGGATTCTAGTTTTGTGTGTATCATTTTCAGAGTTGAAGGTTGAAACAGTGACACATGGCGCTCTGTATAATTTAGCTCTACTGAACCAGTCTATAATCAGGTCATCGTGGGAGATCAAGAATAACTCTTTCTTAAAGAATCCAATCTCAGTCTGAATTGTGGGGTTGGAAAGAAGACTCATAGGGATACTAGATGATAAAATTTTAGACCTTAGAGATCTGAAATTATATAGATACAACAAATTCAATAGCGAGCTCCTAAAAAGAAAGAAAAGAGTTGTATATTGTTTTAAATTTTACATAACTTTTGTTTGAAAAATTAGTTTGAAGTGATTCCAAGGGAATATTGAAGCATAGATATCAGTATTTGGTTCTAAAATTCCTCCCAAAAACAATAAATATATTCCCATTAAGTCCTCATAAATCGCTACTATGATGCATGAAGAGGAAGAATTGCAACATGATATATCAAAATTATGGGGCCAAGTGCAACAAATTTCACTCTCACAAAGAACGACAAAAGATGAACTAAAAGGGGACATTCATGGCTTAAAATGAGATATGGACAGTTTAAAATTAGACATGGAATGTTTTAAGGATGGAATAGAAGCTAAGATGGATGGTTTGAAAGCAGGTGTGGAAGGTCTGAAGGAAGGCTTAACATAGTTGTTGCAAGAAAGACTTCCCGATGGTGACAAGGTAATCCATGAAAATCATGATGAGGACAAAAGGAATATGAATTATGACTTTAGAAACTCTAATGTGGGGTTTAAGAAACACCACATTACAAATATAGATATGAGGAAGTTTGATGGAAAGGATCTGTAACATGGATACTACAAGTTTGATGGAGCAATATTTTGATCTAAATTATGTGCAACACATACAAAAGGTACGCATTGCATATTTATGTTTATAATCCAACCAATTTGTATGGTATCGATGGTTTTTTTCTCATAAACCACTTGTCACTTAGTCAATTTTTACAAAGGAAATGATAGCACGTTATGAGGATACAAAGAGAAGCACCTTCTTTAGCCAATTGATAAATCTCAAACAAAAGTGTTTAATGGTGAAGCACATTGAGGACTTCCAAAAAATGAATATTAGGGTAATTGATATTCCAAAGGTGTTGGAAATGATACTGAGAAGGGGGTGAATTAGTATTGTCTGATCAATAATTTTTCTTTTCTCAAACATATTTATATACACAACTTTTGTAAAGTGAACTAGCGTGTACATGCAACTATAATTAGAGAAACCAGCATACACCCATAAAACTTGTGATTTAGACAATTTATCATGTGTCGATCTTTAACCGGTGCATCAGTACTTTATTAAATAGAGCAGTAAAAATAGAATAAAACATCACACATAAGCAACACACATGAACACCAAGATTTAAGGTGGAAACCCAATGTGGGTGAAAACCCCCTGCTGTTGTCATCTTTGTCTTCTTTTAAGAATAAGAAAATCTATTTAAAATTTTGCACTTGTGCAGACTCATACCAGTATGCAGGCACCCACTTGCAGAAGGCTACAACCTTCTCTCGTTTTCGAGCTTATACTGGAAGGGAGCTACAACCCCCTAGCTCTTGTACTAGCCAATGTGATTACTAGTACATAGGCATCGGCCTACAGAAGGCTATGACCCTCTCTCTTCCTCCAGGGACCACATTTCATACATTTTCAGACTAGATGCTCCTAGTACACAACAATACACATGAAGGCCTCGTTTCATCAAATTTTCATACTCGACCCTTCAAGAACTCTGAAACTCAAACTGCATCAGCCAACAATCAGTTAATCTGAACAATTAGAACACTGTCACCAGAACACCGTGTTGAACCCAGAAACTTGCATCATCATTCAGAACCAGTTGCAAACTCAAAAATCATACATCAGAATGTATACGCTACTTTACTGAACCCAACCTCCATGTATATGTTACTTGCTGTAATCAAACCTGCGTATACCTTCAACACTACTGAAACATAAAATTTCTTAATCAAGTATGTACCAACTATAAGTAAGCTGACCATCTACTATCTATTTGCAAATCTTTACATAGGAAGTAGCAGAAATTACCCTTCTTACTTATTCAATCAATCAATCAGATACCAAACTCCTTATGCATTCAGTTTTACATTCAGATCTAAGAAGACTTCACTGACAGATAGCAGTACAACAACATAATTGATTAGATAGATCAGTTAGATCTAAAGAAGAGGCTTTTCTTTTTTATACGTTATTTTTAAGAGTATAGCCTACATGTACACGCGCTTTTGTAGAGACAAACCAACATACAGATCTGCAAATATTAACTCATAACTTTGTTGCACTTACGGACTTCAAAAAAACCCAGATCACGACATTTAAAGAATAAAATAGGTGTACATAATCAGATCTAAACCAACCAATATCATATCATTCAATAATAAGTCATTTCAAGTCTCATGATCATGATCCAACATTGAATTCAAGGTGCACAAAGTATTTCAGATCAAATCACAAACATAGCCCTTGCAACATAAAATATTAAATAACGAATCCATATAGGTAAGGAGAGTTTTTTGATACAGGAGGAATGGCCTATTATAGAGTTTTGTGAACCCAACGTTTCAAACTACTAAGTGAGTCCATCATCAGGGGATGCGTCAATAGATATTCTGAAGATATTAATGATGTATCCATGAGCTATATTTTAGGTTATATATATGTTATGAAAGAAGTGATCTAAGAAATTAGGCCGGCCATTATCCATTTAGTTTGTTAATATTCAGATAATTTCTTAGATCACTTCTTTCATAACATATATATAACCTAAAATATATCTCATGGATACATCATTAATATCTTCAGAATATCTATTGACACATCCCCTGATGATGGACTCACTTAGTAGTCTGAAACATTGGGTTCACAAAACTCTATAACAGGTCATTCCTCCTCTATCAAAAAACCTAAAATATACTTCAGATAGAAGTATTCCTTAGAAACCTATACTTGCACACTTGGCCTTATGATCTTCTCCTCCTTATATAGCTTTAGGCCCTTTATCAATACCTTGGAAGAAAACCACTTAGGACCAATACCTTGGACCAAATACCTAGGGTCAATACCTAAGACCAAATACCTTGGACCAAATACCTTGGACCAATACCTTGGACCCAAATTACCTTGGACCAAATACCTCGGACCAAAACCTTGGTTTTCTAGCATGTACGCTCTTTTCCTCCTATGGAAGTACAATAGTATATGTAGATGCTCTTTTTTTTCTGTGGATCAGCGTGTATACGTTGTTTTAACTATGTAGACCTGTATATACTTCTTAAACTTCTTTTCATCAGCCTTTTCCTTTACCTTCTTTATTCTGATCAGTAGACCTTAGTTACATCTTCTTGTTCTTCTGTACCACTGCCCTGTTACCTCTGAATATACCCGTTGTATTGTGAGTTGCCTTTTACCAAACCTGAATTGACCTGTGAGTGAGTTGCCATCAAGAAAAACACTTGTATCATAATGCCAACAATATCCCCCTTTAGACTTGATGGCAACCATGAAGGTGTTGATTATTTCAAGATGTAGATACTATTAGAGATAACATGCAACACCAAAATACACCAAAATAATCTTCCCCTTTGACATCAAGAGCAAAGGGTCGACCAAGAAAATTTCCTCCTTTGATATACATCATGTTTTCCATGCTCCCTTTGAGTACATGCCGAGTCTACAGAGATATGATTCAATAGAATAACATGACTCTATAACTCAACTAAGTGAGTACGAACTCCCTATGACCAATGACTCATACATACATCAATCACCCAACCAAGTGGGGATATATCAAATGTTTATACATGACAGAAATACGACAAATATTACATCATCCATCCCATACAAAGTGGGGGTACAAATTACGTCATTTTTCCAATAGGACTCATTCAAATATATAAGAAGTCATATCACACCCTAGAACTTTACATGTTTAAAAAAAATGATATAAATATCTGAAGCCATAGATGGACTCAAGAACCATAATGCCAACAATGCAAAATGCGTGTGAAGGCTAATGCTCCCCCTGAACCTATGCTACTTGGGCATTCTCAACAAGTCATTCATCAAGGCATCCTTGTCAGTCAGATAAAAATCAATGAGAAAAGCATATCGTCAGACTGTAATCATCAACATCAAACAGAGCACCCATATCAAAGTTTGACCCACTATTTTTATGTCAGAAAAACATATACTCTCCTTCATCCATAGAAACCCACCTATATACACAACTAAACTTCATGAAACCCACTTATAATAACCTTCCTTTGAAAAAATGGATTTAACAAAAAGATGATGCAGCAACTACTCCCAGCTTTTGTCTGAGATATTCAAATGTTTCTCTGGGCAGTCATTTAGTGAATATATCAACAAATTGTCCTTTGGAGGCAACATACTCCAACTTGACCTTTTTTTCAAGCACTTGTTCTCGTAGAAAATGGTACTTGATGAGTATGTGCTTGGTCTTGGAGCGCGTGACTGGATTTTTTGAAATACATATGGCACTTGTATTATCACATAGAATGGAGATGGGTGGAGTACATGTGATCTGAATGTCTTTCATTGTTTTCATTATCCAAAGTAGTTGTGTGTAGCAAGATGCAGTAGCCACATGTTCTGCTTCAGCTGTAGATAAGGAAATCGAACTTTGTTTCTTGTTGAACCATGACACTAATCGATAACCCATATAGAATGCACCTCCCCTAGTGCTCTTTCGATCATCAACACTTCCTGCCTAATCTGCATCTGTATATGCATGAAGAGTAAGGTCTGTATCTTTAGGATACCATAGTCCAAAGTCCCAAGTTCTTTGAAGATATTTGAAGATTCTTTTGACTGCCTGGAGATGTGATTCCTTTGGATTTGCTTGGAACCTTCCACCAATTCCTATTGCATGTATGATTTCAAGTCTGGTACCTATTAGATAACACAGACTTCCAATCATAGATTTATAAGCTGGTCGGTTTACTGCTGGAGATTCATCGTTAGAGCTGAGACTGCATCCTGTTACCATTGGAGTACATACTAGTTTAGAATCTTCCATCTTGTACTTCTTCAAGATCTACTTGAGATATTTGTTTTGTGAAAGAAAGATACCATCTTTTTTTTGTTGTACTTGTAGACCAAGAAAATAAATAAGTTCACCAAGTAAGGACATTTCAAATTCTTGCTGCATTACTGAAGCAAACTTCTAACTCATGGATTCTTCATTGCTACCAAAGATGATATCATCAACATAAACAACAATAATGATCAGTTTATCATTTTCAATATTTGTGTATAAATTTCTATCTGCAGAACCTTTTGTGAAACCTTCTTGTTGTAGATATTTGTCAAGGCAGTAATACCAGGCACTTGGAGCCTGTTTTAGACCATAGATAGCCTTTTTGAGCTTGCATATGAGTTTTCCATCATTTCTAAGAATGAATCCTTCTGGTTGTTCAATATACACTTCTTCTTCTAAATCTCCATTAAGGAACACTAATTTTACATCCATTTAATATACTTTGAATTTTCGAAAACTAGAAAGGGCAAGAAACATCCTTATAGCTTCAAGTATGGAAACAAGTGCAAAGGTTTCTTCAAAATCTATACCTCCTTGTTGAGCATACCCTTTACAAACAAGTCTTGCCTTGTTTCTAATAACTTCTCCGTTTTCATTCAGCTTATTCTTAAATATCCATTTTGTTCCTATAACATTTTTATCATGAGGTCTAGGAACTAAGTCCCAAGTATCATTCTTTTCAATTTGGTATAATTCTTCATCCATGGCCTTGACCCAACATTCAACTTTGCATGCTTCATGTACATTCTGAGATTCTGCGGAGGATAGTAATGTGAGATAACTTGAGGTCCCTGTAAGAGTTGTTCTTGTCTGTACTCCAGACCCTTTTTCTCCTAGAATTTAAGATTCTAGATGATTCTTCTGAACATGCCTGGATGGATTCTTTTCCTTGTCTGTTGTATCTTCTTCTGATTCTTCATTGGTTTCTTATTCAATATCATTTTGATTTGATGCAGGAAAGAATTCCCCATCTTCCTCATTGTCATGTTCCTTTGTTGATTTCATCTGTTTTGGATTTCTGCATGCTTCATCAACTACAACATCAATTATTTCAACAATTTTCTGAAGTCTTTTATTATAACATTTGTATCCTTTACTTCTGGAAGAATAACCAAGAAGAATACCTTCATCTGCTCTAGGTTCAAACTTACCAAGTTTTTCATCAATCCTTTTGATAAAACATTTGCTTCCAAAAACTCTAAATTATTTTATAATAGGAGGCTTACCATACCAAAGTTCATGTTGAGTTTGATTGCTATTTACCCGAACATTTTCTTTGCTGAGAATAGTCATGGCAGAAAATGCAGCTTCACCCCAGAAGGTTTCAAGAGTTCCAAATTCATCTAGCATAGCTCGAGCCATTTGTTGAACTGTTCTATTCATCCTCTCTACCACATCATTTTGTTGAGGAGTTCTTGCAGTGGAGAATTGCCTTTTTATTCCATGTTGTTCACAAAAGTCAAATAATTCATCTGATATGAATTCTCCCCCTTGATTAGATTTGATACATTTGATTTTTCGATCTGATTCTTTTTCAACTAAAGCTTTGAAGGATTTAAACTTTTCAAATGCTTCATATTTATGTTTTATAAGACCTATCCAACACATTGTGGAAAAAACATCAATAAACAAAATAAAGCATTCTTCTCCACAAGGTGAATTTGTCCTTGTTGGTCCACATAAATTAGTATGGATGAGTTCAAGAGGCTTACTTGCTGACCCTTCCTTTTCAATGAAGTGAACTCTAGTTTGTTTACCGATTTGACATGGTTTGCATATGGTATTTTCTGGGATGATGATATATAGAAGATCACAAACTGCCTTGAGCTTGCATGCTTTTCTTATATGAGAAAAGCTTAGATGTCCCAATCTTCTATGCCACAGTCAATTTTCATCTGTTTTGCTTATAAAACATTGTTGTTGTCCTCGTTTGAGTATGCATAAGTTGTCTGGAGTTCTTGTACTTTTGATCACGGTCTTTCCTGTATCAAGTTCAAGAATGACACATCCATTTGATAAAAGCACCACTTCATTTCCTTGATCACACATTTGATTGACACTCAACAGGTTATGCTTTAAACCATATACATACATGACATTTCCATCTTTTCTTTCAAGAAATCATAACCTTTACCTTTAATGACAGCTGGAGTGTCATTTCCAAATGAGACATTCTTTTCCTTTTCTAAATCATTATATGAATGAAGTTTCTCTTTATCACCTGACATGTGTTTGGAGCATTCATTGTCGATGTACCACTGATTTTCTTGTCCTTCTACATACAAATCTATACCACATCTTTCTGATTGAGATTCCTTCCTTCCCCATAACTTGGGATTTAGTGGCGTTTTCTCCTTTAGAATTGTTGGCCGAAATTTTCTCCTGCATTCAAATTCTTCATGACCAAAGTTGTTACAAATCAAGCATTCTATTTCATTTTCGAGAGAAGAAAAGTTATTATAGGAACTTTTCTTGATTTATGTCGTACTTCTTTGATTTCGTGCTTCTCTAGTCATGATGGTTTTGTAAGCAACACATTGAGAAACCTTGTTTCCAAAGTTATGACATGAAAAACATTGCCCATTAAATAAGTTTATGCGATCATAGAATCTTTTGACATTGTTTACCTATTATTTGTGGATTCTACTTATATTCATCCTTCGAGTAAATTGAGTATGATTTACCTGATGAGTAGTTTTAGGCCTTTGCTAACAATTAACATAGTTGTGATAGAAAATACACTAAAGGTCATAAGTGTACTAATGAGAAGAAATTATTCTACATAGATTGTGAAGGGGAGGAAGAAAAGGAACAAATAACATCAAAAGAGGAGGATATACACCATGAAAAAACCCTAGAGAAAGAAGAAATGAATCTGACCATATCTTGTAATGCATTGAAAGGAATTACCACTCCTCAAACTCTCAAGATAGAAGGATATATCAAGAAGAAAAAGTTAATAGTGTTGATTGATTAAGGTAATACTCATAATTTTATTCATTGTAAGGTAGCCAAAGAATTGAATTACTTCTTGTATCCAACACCCAAGTGTCAAGTGAAGGTTGCAAATGGAGGAACTATAAAATTCTCTAGAAAGTGCCATAATATCAAGCTAACCATGGGGGAATATGTATTGAATATTCCAATGCTTTCCATTCCAATGGGTGGTGCTGATGTTGTACTAGGAATCCAATGGTTACAATCTTGGGGGACAATAGCTTTTAATTTTTAAGAAATTTTCTTGAAATATTTTTAGGAAGGAAAGAAAGTTGAATTAAGGGGTATCGAAGGGAAAATAAGAAAGTTAACTAGCTCTAATGGCATGAAAAATCTTTCAAATAAAGAACAATGAGGTGTAATTGCACAATTATACTCACTAGAGGTTCAAACATCAAAAGCATTTATTTCTCCAAATCTCCAAAAATTCATGGACAATCATTCCAAGGTATTGGATACTCCTGAAGGCCTCCCACCTATCCATGATCATGATCATTCTATTCATTTGACTCCAGGAAGTGTTCCTCCAAACATCAAACCTTATAGATATCCCTATGCCCAAAAGAGTGAAATTGAACGTATGGTTACAAAAATGTTAGAGGCTAGTATAATTCAACCTATTCAAAGTTCTTTCTCTGCTCTAGTAGTATTGGTGCACAAGAAGGATGTATCATGGCATATGTGTTCCGATCATAGGGAGCTCAACAATCTCACTATTAAATATAAATTTCCCATTCATGTCATTGATGAATTGTTGGATGAATTACATGGAGCAATTTACTTCACCAAGCCGGATCTTCATTCAAGATATCATCAAATTAGAATGAAAACTGAAGACATTCTGAAAAAATATTCAAAACTCATGAGGGTCATTATGAATTTTTGGTCACACCTTTTAGCCTTACTAATGTACCTTCAATATTTCAAAGTTTGATGAATTCCATTTCAAAACCTTAAAAAATTTGTGTTATTATTTTTTGATCATATACTAATTTACATCAAGTCTTGGAAGGATCATGTTAAACATGTTGACAGGCTGCTCAAATTATTGGAGGAGAAACAATTATATGAAAAAGCCTCCAAAAGTTTCTTTGGAGTGCAGGAGGCGGAATAGTTGGGTCATATTTTATCTCATGAGGGTGTTAAGGCAGACCCTAACAAAGTTAAATCCATTAAGGAATGGAAAATCCCACAACCATAAATCATTTTTGAGGATTTCTCAAGTTGACAGGGTAATATTGCAAGTTTGTTAAGAATTATGGGAGAATAACAACACCTCTAACAACACTATTGAGGAAAGATGCATTTTCTTGTACTCCAGAAGTGACTAAGGCCTTTGAACATCTTAAAGAGGCAATGTGACAAGCAATGGTCTTAGCTATGCGTGACTTCACAAAAACCTTTATTGTGGAATGTGATGCCTCAGGAAATGGAATTGGTGTTTTTTTAATGTAGGAAGGAAGACCCATTTCTTTTGAAAGTCATACAATCAAAGGAAATTATTTACACAGACCTATTTATGAGAAGGAAGTGTTGGAAATACTACACACACTAAATCAATGGATACCTTACCTAATGGGAAGACACTTAAAGGTACAGCCAAATCATGATAATCTTAAATACTTTTTGGAGCAAAGATTATCTTCAGAAACGTAGTAAAAATAGGTCACAAAGATGTTGGGTTATGACTTTGAAATCATATACAAAAAAGGGAAGAAAAATGTTGTTGCAGATGCACTCTCAAGAAAGAATGAGTATGTGGAAGAATTGCTTTGTTCCATTTCTATTATCCAAACTATTTGGATAATCGAAGCAAGGGATGGCTGGAAGAATGACGGAAAGTTGTGGGCACTCATTCAAAAGTTGCAACGAGATCCTAGTACATCTAATACATTTAGCTGGAAAAATGATTCATTATGGTACAAATATAACTTATATCTTTGTAATAATTCCCAACTCAAGAAAAATATTATTTTGGAAATGCACACCTCACCCTTAGGAGGGTACTCAATATTTTTGAAAACTTACCACAAGGCCAAGAAGGATTTTTTTGGGATGGCCTTAAATCTGATATTCAGAAGTTTGTGGTAGAATGTTTGGTTTACCAAAAAAATAAAGTTGAGACAATTAAGAGCTCAGGAAAGTTACAAACTTTATCCATTTTAAGTCAGCATTGGGAGGAGGTCTCATTAGATTTTATCATAGGTTTACCCAAGTTTGAACGAAAGAGTGTCATTATAGTGGTAGTTGATAGACTTACCATGTATGCACACTTTTGTGCATTATCTCATCCTTTTAAAGCCAACACAATTGCTATTGCATTTATGGAAACAATTCAAAAGCTAGAGGGAAACCTAAAGATTATTGTAAGTGACAACGATCCCATTTTCACTAGAAATTTTTGGATGAAATTATTTTCTTGTCTTAGTACTCAATTAGCTCATAGCTCATCTTATCATCCCCAATCTGAGAGGAAAACTGAGATAGTGAACAAATGTTTGGAAGGATATCTTTGTTGCTTTTTATTGGATAATCAAGCACAATGGGTCAACTGGTTACCTCTAGATGAATGGTGGTATAACACTTCCCTCCATAATGCAGAAAAAATGTCTCCATTTATGGCACTTTATGGATATCATCCACCATCCATCACATAAGACGTAAGAGAAAATTCTAGGATTCAAGCAATGGAATATAAAACTGAGCATCAACAACAATTTCTCCAACCCTTAAAGGATAACCTCACTCTAGCGTAGAATCGAATGAAACAATAGACATGTCAACATCACAATGAAAGAAGTTTTGATGTAGGTGATTGTGTATTTTTATAGCTACAACCATACAAAAAAATGTCCCTCAAACAAGCTAAGAAGGATAATAAATTATCACCCAATTACTATGGTCCTTACAAGGTGTTTCAAAAGATTGGTACTATGGCATACAAATTGGAGTTGCCGACATCTTCTCGAGTACACCTAGTTTTCCATGTTTCATGCTTAAAGAAGGTTATTGGTGACAAGCTCCCAATTCAAACAGTGTTGCCAGAACTTGAAAAACAAGTAAAAATCATATTTTAGCCTGAAGTCATATAAACAAGGACCCGAAAACTACATAATTGATTAATTTCATAGTATCTCATTAAGTGGAAGAACTTACCCACTAAATATTCCACATGGGAGGATGAACATTATATACGGAAGCATCCAGAACTATTCAAGCATTGAGGAAAACATTTTTTTGGAAATGAGCATGTTAGGTCCCTATAATACTAGTGTATTCCCCTTAATTTTATTAATGTAGCCCCATATTATTATTGTTGTGCCCATGTATCCCCTATGTTGTTATTGTTGTGCCCCATAGAAGCCCACTATTGTTATTGTTGTGCCCTTACATTATTATTGTTATGTAGGCTCTGATTATATTGTGACCCCTTAAACTCCTATATATACCAAGGAGATATTATCACTTGAATCATCCAATAAGTGTTCATTTATGTAATCTAAAGGAGGTTTCTCCCTCAAAGAGGATAATTTTTAAGGCGTTGAACTATCTTTTCTGTGAGATGGTTGCATAACATTTCATGGTTTCTAAAATTGGGTATCAAAGAAGATTCCTTAAGGAATAGTACAATAACTAGAATGTAAATCTGGGATAATGTCTAAACAGGATGGAAGTCACACCAATAGGGTTGCTATATTTACTATAACAAACTATGAACTCTAGAAGGTAAGTATGAAGTCTTACTTGCAGTCTCTTGGTGCATATATCTGGGACATAGTGCAAAATGGATATAAAAAGCCACCAACCATGGTTAGCAAGGAAGAGAAGCATGAATTAACTTATAATGCTAAGGCAATTATTGCACTCCTTACCAGACTTCCTAAATCTTAATTGGCCAAAGTTATGCAATGCACCAATGCCAATGCAATATGGGAAAAGATGAGAAATTGATATGAAGGAGAGTCAAGTTCAAAAGAACTTAAAGACAAGGAACCCATCATATGTTGAAGAAGTCAAGGGACTAGACTATGGTGAAAATAAAGAACATGCTCACAAACAGCAGGAACAACAAAGCAAAAATAAGGACAATAAGATTAAAATGATTGAAAATAAAAATCAACAAAAAACAATGAAATTCATGTTACATCCATTCGAAAAGTTACAATGTTCAAGCAAGAAATCAGTGAAGGTCTTTTGTGCCTCAAATAAGAAGCTAATAAAACTTCAATAGATGAATGGCTCCCAGGCATGAGAATATTTTTTTATGGATATTGCTTTGCATACACAAATTATGGAGATAAAACTGCAAGTTATAGAGCATATCTTGAAAATGGGCAAATTAGAAGTTAGAGAAACAAATTCCATCAACCAAATAGGAGAGTTTCCAATTTAAAAAGAAATTTTCTCATGGGCAACAACTCATTTCCCCCTTTGTTTGATGTGATTAAATGCTATAACTTCCATACTTATGGGCATAAGGCAGCTAAGTGCAACATTATAAATTTCAAACTAACTCCTAAGGTCAAGCAAGCTAGAGAAGGACCCAAGATATAGCAACAGAAAAAAGAAGATGGTAATGAAAAATGTGGTATTGTTTTATATGCCTAATGTTATCACCAAAAAATGATCACCTAGCCATTTCTAACTAGGTGGATCGAAATACACCATGTAGGATTAATTTTGCCATAGTAAAATCACTTTCAATGTGGAAAATAATTTAGTAAGTCACCGTTTATTAAAATATTTTCTTATTAAAAAAAAAAAAAAAACTCATGAGAATAATTAAATAAATCATCATTTATTTAATTTTCTCTAGGAATAATTATTAAATCATTGTTTAAATAATTATTCCTTGTCACATTTGACTAAATCTCCTCGGAATAATGAAATAAATCACTATTTATTTATTATTCCTTGTTTCCATTATTGAAAACATTATTAAATCGCTATTTAATAATTATTTCAATTTAATACCATTCTTAATCCTCGTAAAATAATTAATAAATCATTTTATTTGTTAATCATTTCTAATTAAAGATATTTGACCATTTTAAATATCTTTTCCCTCTCCAAAAGATATAATAAAGTATTCCTAATGGTTAGATCTTGATTTGGTTAATATTATTTTATTGATCTCCATTTATTAGATTAACTCAATACTTTGTTATAAATAGGAGAGTTTTTCATTCATTCTTGGTTGGGTGTGTGTTCTATTATTTCCATGACTAGCCCCACGTGCAAAGTCGGGGGCTTAGAGCGGCGGTGGTCAGCCCCCCTTTCGTTGCACCGAGTGCTACGGGGGGTTTGCAGGGAAGCAGTAGCCCCCCTTCATGGGGTTTGGGGCAGTGCCCTAGGAATTTTTTTTTGGATCCTATATTAGGTGGGCAAACCCACCTATGGTTTTGTGCATGGGTGTTTTGGGCATGATAGTTTTCCACCCATGGTAGTTTGTAGATCCGATCAAGGGAACTATGGTTGTGTTCTAATCCATGGTTAATGAATTGGGGTTTATCAATGCTTCAACATGTATATATATATATATGTATGTATTGTAACATTGAAAGGAATATAATGAAAAATAAATCTGGTAGTCCCAGTTTTGGGATCCAAGGGAAAATATCTATGTATTTGTTTTTAGTTTCTCACCATTGTATATTTTTTTTCGTAATAATTTAGTTGTAGGTGATTTCTGTACAGGGTTAAAACCTACATTCTTCACCATGATCATTGATGAGCCTAATCATTGGGTAACTATATGGACCTTAAATCACCTCCTAGCTTAGTCAAATCAACTCTTCTCACAATTTATTACATGTTTTGATTATATTTTGTTTAATGAGATGAGTCAAAGAGAGATACTATGCCTAGTGGAATAATGTGCATTGAATGCAACTTTGTGAGAGAAAATTAGGGAATCTTGGCAAGATTAAAGGCTGAAACTCGAATGGGACAAGGAAGAGAGATTGTAGGAGGCAAATCCTCCTCATTTACTCCTCCCTTATTCGAATATTCCTCCATCAATCACACTAGCTCTGAGTACAAGCAGCCAAGTCATGAAGATCAAAAGGTAGCTGAGAAAGTGATAGTCAAAGAGTTAGTTCATCTCGAGTTTGGGAGTCGATCCTCCCTAGATTTAAGGAAGTCATTGGAGACTTCAGTTGTATAAATAAAGAGGCCTAAAGCCTCATTAGGATTCAAATTTTTGTTGTAAAAACACTAGTTATTTTTTAGCTCCAGACTTATGGAAGACATCGCTATGTAATTTTTTGTTTTGATAATGAGAATGAGCTTCTTCTTGATCCAGTACTAAGTTAACTCAGAGGGCTAAATCTCTTGGGTTAGGGCCCAACCCTACCAGAAAAGGATCACCTTCTTGTATCTATATGCTTAGATTAATTTCATAATTCATGGTTAAATTGTCCTTAGAAGTATTTCATTGCAAGTAGTGTAAATTTGATTAGTTTGTTGATTAGTTTGCTTCCATTTGTGCTTTACTTCAGTAGTAGGTTAGAAGGGATAAAACGAGCATCAAAAATTTGTCAGTAGGTGTCTTGGCCTCACCTCTTCCTCTAGGGATCCTGATTTGACGAAAGGACCCCTATCTAGCCCCAAAAAGACATAATTCTACTTTCTCATAGAATTTGGAGTTTACTGTACTTGAACCAGCATTTGATCAGTTTTCAAGTGTATGAAGTAGACATCTAGCTCATTAAACTCTGTTTTTCTAGCTTATTGAAATTCTTCTTATTTACATGATTTTTGGGAAAATATCAATGTTTGATGCAGTGCAAGTGTTTCAAAAGAAAAGAGAGATCTCATTGTTAGCAACCTCCTCCCAACTTCATCCATCCATGATCATCCCTTACTTTCACTAAGACCCTCACCAATTTCATCATTTTTCAAGGAAACTTCTCCAAGCATGTTGAGCAAATCCAACCATCTCCCAACCTTGGTTTTGATTTATAAGTGATCCTTGGAATTTTCTCACTCCATTCCATCCACAAACCACCTTCCCTAAGCCTTCCATCAACTTTAACACCCATCATTTTTCTCTCAGCTGTATCCTGTAGAAATACAAGGAATCCTATAGGTTTTTAGGACATCCTGTAGGTTTTCCTGTAGTGGCTTGTTATGAGGCCAAATTGAGGGAAAACATCTAGAAAGCCACACAAGGTCACCTAAAGGTCTCCCAAACCTTCCAACCATCCACCAGTATCCCTAAGCCACTTTCCACATCACCAAAAGTGATTAGCTTTCACACGAGACATACAGAAGACAATGACCTTATTCTCTCACCGGAGAGAGACAAAAATATAGCCTTAGTATATGACTGGATTCAAAAGCCCCATATCGACTACTAGCATTGAGTACCGGCATTGAGTAAGAATCAACACTAGTATTGAGGTAGCGGGGTGGTTGGTCGGTAATTGCTCTTGGAGTGTCATTCGAAGGAACAAAGATCGGGGACCTTGATTTACCTAGGAGTTGTTCCCTTAGTGGTAGGGCGTCACCAATTTTGGTTTTTCCATAAAAAGAACAAAAGGAAAAAAATAGATTTATTTCAATCATTTACATGCATAGTAGTAACATTTGATATTTTAAACTTCCATGCTTAGGACAATAGAATTTCATACATGTTAGCTTGTCATTCTTATAAAGCATAGTCTCTTAGCAATCAGGTAGGAAATGGTGTGTTTTAGCATTGGATTTCAGTTTTTTTTCTTACTGTAGTAGAAGCTTTCTCTTGGAGTAGATTTATCTTTCCCTCATCAGGAACCAAGCTTCTTTTGAATCCATATAAGTCTAGCTTGAAAAACCCTAGTGGTCTCTCGCCAATTGAACCGTGACAAAAGGTAGAACCATCACTTTTACTTGTGTATACAACACTGTCACCTCCAAGTTTGTACGAACCCTGGGTTAATAAAGTAAAGTTGGTAGCCCCAAGAGTTGTAGCCTTCTTGATGCAATATTGGTGCTCATCACTTTTTGGCGCCGTTGTTAGGGAGGTGTTTGAGTAATATGTGATCACTGCTTTCTTTCTTCCATTTATTGTTTTTGATATTTTGATAGTAGTTTCATTTCTGCAAGAGTAATTTAGTTTCTTTCTTTTCCATTTTGCATTCTTTTCTTTCCTTTCCATTCTGCAAGTAATATTTCATGCAATTAATTAGTTTTCATTCAGTCAATTAATTTTAATTCAGTCTACAATTTCAATTTTGCAATCACTTTCGAAGTTTGAAAAAAAACTCAAAACAAAGCAAAAACATTTTTTTCATGCCTCGTAGGAATAGGGATAACTTAGGGAAATTTTTGCCAAATACCCCCACTAGTTCAAACAGCCAACCTTCCCTCTTATTTGGTGGTTGTGAATTGGAGGAGCCCTTAGGTGAGAAACCTGAAATATTTTAAGAACCTACAAGGGAAGAAGAAGAAGAAGAACCCATTCCTACTAATCCAATGGCTGAAAATAGAAATGATAGGAGCAATATAGAAAGAGTTGAGGGTGCCTTCCCCATTAGGGAAACCAATGGGGATACTAAGATGAAGAATATAAGCCCCTCTTCCCTTTCTCATTTCCATGACCAGACCTCAGGAGATCTAGACACTTTCTTATTTGAGTTTTTTGTCATATGCCAAACCTATGACTACACCAATGATGAGCAGAAGTTGAAACTATTCCCATCCACTCTCAAGGATGTAGCTTTGTGTTGGTTCATAGGTTTACCTGGGGATAGCATCACAACTTTGGCTCCAATGCAGCAAGCCTTCAACAATAAGAATCGAGACTATTGTAGGTATAAAGACACTAAAGAGGAAATATTTAGGATGACCTTAGGGCATGATGAATCCGTAGAGGATTATGAAGAAAGATTCCATCTTAGCTACAAAAGGGCTAGGTGCACACTTGACCTTGAGTCACTGAAGCTAGTCCTACTTAGAGGAGTAAGGGAAGATATTCTAGATACCCTAATCTTGTTATCATGAGGGGACATCTACCAGTGACCCTATGAGGATATCAAGACTGTCTTTAGAAACCATTCTAGGATAGCTAGGAAAAAAGGTAGGGGTAGTCAACCTGTGGTCAGTCCATCCTCTTCCAATACATCCATCAATGGTGAAATTGGAAACATGCTAGAAGATTTCAAGAGTGTGATGTTGCAAACCCTTTCCCTACGGATGGACACTATGCACATTAAGAAAAAACAGGAAGAAGTAGAGAGAGCCTTAGCAATTTTCTACCCTAGATGCACCAGGAGGCACCCTAGAAATGAATGTCCATTGAATTCGATTGAAATTTACTCAGTTTGTGGATAAAACCACTCCAAAGACAAGTTCCCTTCTCTACCTGGACTAAAAGTTGTATATCAAGGAGCTGAAGGGGCAACTGAACAGCTCTCATACATAAACCAAAGGAGACCCCATAGGCCTAGGCCATACCAGCAGAGCATGCAAGGGTCATCCCATGCATATTACAACCCCAACCAAACCACATCCATTCCCTCTTGGGGGACCCTTGCTCATCCTTCCTAGTCTACACCTCCTCCTTGGTCCTTTGCAAGTCAATATCATTCCTAGCCAGCCAGCTAGTCATTTCAACCATATGATCTGCCACCACCTCAGTGGAATGCACTGCCCCAGGGGTGGAGGCCCCCATACAACAATGCTCCAGATTTATTGCCTTCACCACCTGATCAACCACAACTTTTACACTCTACTCCACCTAAAAAACCCTAGATTCCTTCCTAGCCAAATCCAAACCCAAACAACAAACAGGCACAGCCAATATATGGTGGAGAGACATCCTATCCAGCTTATGTTGTGGAAATTCAAGAAATCAACCTGAGATCTAGGAGAGTGCTCCAGGACAACCAACCTTTACCATCACCTAGGTGGGTTTCAGTGGAAGAAAGAGAGGAAATCATGCCTAAAGTAAATCCACCACCCTTTCCTGAGAGATTATCCCAACCACTCCAGCCTACCCCAAAAGAGACTCAACTTCTGGGAGAATTGAAAAATCTATGTGTCAAAATTCCACTTCTCCAAGCTATAAAAGATGTGCCTATTTACAAAAATTTGATCAAGGAGAAGTGATTCAAGCATCTAGGGAGCTGAAGAAGAGATGCCTCTACCATTAATTTCATTGGACAATTGTCCATCTTAATGTTGGGGCAGGTAATCTGTCCAAATTATTTGGACCCTATAAGCCTTTTAGTAGATGTCACATCAATGGCACCATTGTCCCACACACTTTGATTGATCTTGGGGCTGCCATTAATGTGATGACCAAGGACACCATGCTCAATATCAACCTCTAGGGTTCACTGAGAAAGACCACAACGGTCCTGCAACTTGTAGACCGCTCCACCATAACCCTTGAGGGGCTTGTGGAGGATGTGATGGTCTCCCATTGACTCTTTGGAATACCCTACAGATTTCATAGTTCTCTAGCCTAAGACCAAGCTTATTGGTTACCCTCTCATCCTTGGGCAACCCTTTCTAGCCACTGTTGATGCCTACATTAGTTGCAGGGCTGGGAATATGACTATCAAGAATGGGCATATGTTCAAGCAGTTAGTCCTATATCCTCCTACCCAACCATCTCTAGAACATGACTTACCTTTATGGCTGGAAGAGGAGGAAGAAGAAGATGAAGTTTATTTCGCCCAACTCTATACCTTAGAAACAACCATGGGAGGGGGACAACCGGATGAAGATGATTTGATTGAACACATAATCCAAATTCTAACTCCCAGTACATTGTCCTTAGAAGAAGTAGTAAAGGAAACCCAAAACAACCATCAGATTGATCCATGCTTATTAGATTCCACCCCTATCTGTGTCAAAACCATAGAATTCAGCCCTGAGAGAACTTTGAAAATCAACCCATCTCTTTCTGTTCACCAAGAAGAAAAGTTGTGCAACATGCTAAAGGAACACCTGGATGTCTTTTCTTAGATTTACAAAGAAATGAAGGGAGTGCACCCCTCGGTGTGTACTCACCACATTTATATCAAAGAAGGTTGCAAACTAGTCCAACAATCCTAAAGGAGGATGAATCCAGCTCTCAAAGATATAGTCAAAGAAGAAATTCAAAAGCTGCTAGATGCAGGATTCATTTACCCTATCTTCGACAGTGAGTGGGTCTCTCCTTTGGTGTTGGTCCCAAAGAAAAATGGTAAGTGGAGGATTTGTGTCGATTACAGGGAGTTAAACAAAGCCACAAAGAAGGACCATTTCCCTTTACCTTTCATTGACCAAGTGCTAGATGGCCTGGTAGGGAAAACATTTTTCTCTTTCCTAGATGGATTCAGTGGGTACAATCAAATCTAGATCAACTCATAAGACTAGTATAAAACCACCTTCACTTGTCCCTTAGGTACTTTCGCCTATAGGGTCCTTCCTTTTGGCCTATGCAATGCTCCTACCACTTTCCAGAGAGCAGTCTTGAGTATCTTTGTCGAGTTAGTCCATGATGTAGTAGAGATTTATATGGATGATTTTACACCTTATGGATGTGATTTCCAAGAGGATTTGTCCAACATAGGTAAGGTGCTAAACAAATGCATTGAAATGAACTTGTTCCTTAGTCCCGAGAAATGTGAATTCTTGATGACTACAAGGACTGTGCTAGGTCAATCAATATCCTAGCAAGGATTGTGGGTGGACCCAAACAAAATAGCTATCATCCAAAGGGTCCCACCTCCGCTAAAGAAGAGAGATGTAAGAAGTTTCCTAGGGTTAGCTGGATATTATCTGAGGTTTATAAAAGACTTCAGTAAGTTAGCTTCTCCTTTATTTGGGTTGTTGGCCAAAGACTCTAAGTTTGTATGGTCAAAAAGTTGTTAAGAGGCTCTGGACACCGTGAAGGACAAGTTAACCACTGCACCGATTCTCCAAGGCCCAAATTGGGCCCTTCCTTTTCATATACATGTTGATGCCTCACACAAAGCCATAGGAGTAGCTCTATGCCAGATAGATGAAAAATTGCCTTATGCTATTTACTTTATTAGTAAGAATTTGTAAAGGCCGAGTTGAACTACATAGTAATTGAAAAAGATCTCCTGGATGTTGTGCATTCATTGAACAAATTTAGGCATTACATTACAAGTTATCAAACATTTGTACATACTAACCATGCTGCAATAAAATATTTAATGAATAAACCTGATGTGAATGCTTGAATTATTAGATGATTACTTTTATTACAAGAGTTTGATCTAACTATTGTTGATAAGCCTGGTAAGGAAAATGTTTTTGCAGAATTTTTGTCGAGATTATATTTTCTTCTAGTTGAGGAAGGAATGATTGATACCGGATGAATACTTATTCGTCATTTTAGTTCTCTCTCCATGGTTTGTTGACATAGAAAACTATTTGGTATCTGCACAGTTCCCATCGACTTTTTCCTCCAAAGAGAAAAGAAATATTGTGAGGAAGAGCGCCCCATTCACTTGGATTCGGGGCGACCTCTTCAATCTAGGCCCACATCAAATTCTGAGAATATGTGTCAAGGAGAAGGAAGTCCTTGACATCCTTCTAACCTGTCATGATGGGCCTTGTGGAGGTTAATTTGTAGCAAAGAGGACAACATTCAAGGTGTTACAAGCTTGTTGTTATTGGCCCACTCTTCATCAGGATGTGAAAATATATACTAGTCAGTGTGATTGGTTCCAAAGGATGGGAAAGCCTACTCCAAAGGATGAAATGCCTCTGAAAACTCAAGTGACTTTCGAGCCATTTGACTAGTGGGGCATGGATTTAATTGGGCCTATTGACCCTCCTTCTAAGCACAAGCAGTATATCATTGTGTGCACTGACTATCTGACTAAGTGGGCTGGAACCAAGGAAATCAAGGTAGCAACAGAGGACAAGGTGGCTGAGTTCTTAAGGGAGAATGTATTCTACAAGTTTGGGTACCCTAGAGAACTTGTCACTGATCAAGGCAACCAGTTTACCTCCAACATGATTGAAGACGTGTTAATTCATCACAAGATTAAGCATATAAACTCCACTCCCTATCACCCACAAGCTAATCGGCAAGTGGAGGTGACCAAAAAAGCACTAGAGGACATTCTAACCAAAGTATTTAGCAGCAGTAGAAAAGATTGGGCAGATAAAATAGTTGAAGCCACCTGGGCCTATAATACCACCTGGAAGACCACCACTGGATTCCCACCCTATGAGCTGGTCTATAGGAAGAATGCCCTGTTGTCCATTGAATTTGAGTATAATACATTGAGGATGGTAGCCCAACTAGATCTAGATCTCAGCAGGGCACAAAAAGAGATATTGCTCCAGTTGAATGGTTTAGATGAGTTTATAATGCAGGCCATCCTACACACAGAGGTAACTCAAATTCAGAGGAAGATATGGCAAGATAGTAACATCAAGGATAAGAAATTTCAAGAAGGTGATTGGGCTTTGTTATATGATTCTAGGTATAAATACTTTAAGGGCAAGTTAAGGACTAATGGTTAGGGCCTTATGTTATAGAGAGATGTCATGATAATGGTTCAGTGTAGATCAGAACCATAGATGCAGAGGCCATTCCTTTACTTGTTAATGGGCACATATTGAATGTTTACAAAAGGAAATTGTCAAAGCAAGAGTTCATAGATGGTATCAACAAAACAGTGATGGTGGTGGATCAAGTCTCGGCTCCGGCCTCATCAAGTCACTGGAAAAAAAAGAAGACTCAGGTGAAAACCTCCATGAGGTGCTTGAGTCCCACTATTGGGTTGAAAACTTCTTGAGGAGACCCAATGGTGTCAAAAAAAAAAGAGAGAGAAACAAAAAGATCTTTGGGTGAAAACATCTCTTGAGGCACCCAGCCCAATCAACTAGGATGAAAACATCTTGGAGGCAGACTAGTTGCTTTCAAAAAAAGAAAAAAGAGAGAGAAAAGAAAAATATGAAAATGTTGTTTGCAAGTAAGCAGCAGGACGATCAAAGAAGCATTGGAGAATAAAAATGGACCTATTCAACTCATATTTTTATTTATTCATTCAGTATCCTTCACCATTCCACCATTCCTTTTATTTTTTCACTCATTTGCCTTAGTTTGCAAGGGTTCTGTGTTTTCTACAGGATCCCCTGTAAACCTACAAGATCCCCTATAAACCTACAAGATCCCCTAAAAACCTACAAGATGATCATGTAGGAATTACAGTGGCTTGGGGATCCTAAAGGAAGTAACCCTAGGGCAAGGAAATGGCCTACCCATGTTAAGAAAAATAAATTCCTACATCACCATACCTCTCTCCACCTTGATCACCCCTTCATTCATCATTAAAAAAATTAGTTTTCATTTCGTTTTTACAGTTTTCAAGAAAAAAACACAAAGGAAAAAAGATGAGACAGATAGCAAGGGTAACAACACCTAAAGTTTATTTTTCATTATTCACACACCCCTAGACCTCCTCTATATCCATGTTCATCATCCTCAGGTCCCAGTAGTAGAATATGATTAAAAATTTTGAGGGAGGAGTAGCTACAGGACATCTTGTAGGAAATCTTGTAGTACCCTATCCCACCAAAAAAAAATCATAGGTTGTAGCAAGCTTCAAGCATGGAGATACAAGGGAAGAAGAAGCTCCTGTAGAGAAGCAACATCATCATCACCCTCAACACTAGGTACCTACACATAAATAAAATCATCAAAGGACAATATATAAAAAAGAGGGAGAAATCACATGCAACCAACATACAACAAACACCTCATTTATTCAACAAACTACAGCAAGGTATTGTTCCCATAGGTAAGTATCTCACTTCACTCTCTCATTTTCATAATGTAATCAAAAGATGTAAATATTGTGAATGAGTTGGTTTATAAGTGAAAGGTGGCTAGTTAACTTGGCCACCTTCGTTCAGTCAACGAGGACAAAATAGTTAGTCCTCACACACGTGGTAGCAGTCAAGTCAAAGAAAAGGAGGATGAGGTTGAAAGCAGTTAGGAATACAGATACCCGAAGTGGGAGTTTATTACGAGGTGAGGGAATGATGATGTGGTAGTGGGGACCAATGGTCCAAAAATAGAAATTCGTACCTCAGCTTCCAGCACACCACCTCACTCAACTCAACCATAAGAGGAAATAAACGTTGATCTCCAGGCATACTTGCATTCATCTACTCTAGGCTCAATCTAGCAAAGTCTCTCTTGGCCCTCAAGCAACCTACAGGAGAGGGAAACTTCATTTTTTCCTCCGTAGGACCTCCTATAGGAAATCCTACAAGATCCCACAGGAATCCTACAAGATACAGTCAAGCAGTCTACAGGATTGGAAGTGAGCAATTTTAGAGGAGGAAACATAGGGCTTGGATACATCAAGCATCGTAAGGAGGTAGGCTCTACATTTCCTCCCATTTTTCCAAGTGAAAGGAACAAAAAAATCTTCTACTTTGATTGAAATTGATAGTTGTATAAGGGAATTGTATCCACAGGAATTTCAGTCCCATTTCCTCCTTCATTAAAATTTTGTATCATACATCTCTACTCCTCCATTCACCAAACAAAATGACAGGGGGGTTTAATATAAGGGAGCCCATAAACACTAAGGATTCGCGAACACCCTCCTGTGCTATAAATATTCACAAGGCATAATTGGATGGGGTACTTTGAGAAAGTGAGGGGGTATGATGATGAAGTAGCCAAAGTTTTTTCTCTCTCCCTCATTCCACTGACCAGGACCCATGCCACTATTGTGGTGAGAGGCCTATCCATAGAGCTCACCCCTAAACTCATAAGAAGAATTACCACACTTCCCTTAGGAGTGCCTTGGAGAAAGGAAGTCAAGGGAAATAGCCAAACTACAAAGAAGAAATTCTTTCTAGAGGGAGAGGAGGCCATGGAAGACAAGAATTGAGTGAGAAGATAAAGCCTACCATACCCTTGCAATGAAATAAGCTACCACCTTATAAAATACATATCATGTGAAGGTAGGTATAGTGTGGTATATGGATACCACTTTAGGCTTATTGAAGAATTGAGGTTTAGAACAGATACACCTCCTCCCCATAGACTCAACATACCCTACTTCCTTCTTCAATCCCTGATAGATATGAGCATAAAAGTGAAGGAAGGAAACTACCAGCAGTTGGCCCATAATGAGTTAATTAGACTCATCATAGAAGATTCCCTCCACAACCTTAGAATTCCTATCACGTGGGAAAACTTCAGAGACCTACAGAGAGAGGAGGATATAAAAGCCCTCACATATGAGAAAATCCCTATTGCCAGTGAAAGGGATGAAGAGCAAAATGAAACATATGAGGATATAGAGAGGGATGAATAGGAAATAGATGAGGAAGAAGAGGAAGAGAAAGAGAAGGAAAGTGGTGAAGAAACAGATGAATATGCCAAGGAGGAAACTAATGAACAAGGTGAAGAAGAGGAGAAAGACAAAGATGAAAAGGGGAATGGAAAATAGGAGGCAAAATAAAAGGAGGAGTCACCCAAGGTGTCTCCAGAGCCCACTGAGAGAGAGGAAACAAATGCCCTCACTGCCCTTAGCACCCCTATCAAACAAAAAGGAAAAAGATAGAGACAAACCTCATTATACTTTAAAACAAGAAAGAGTACAAGGATAAGGAAGGGAAAACCTCAAACACCCACCAAGGTTCCCATTGCTATTGAAGACTCACCTAAAAAACAGGAAAAGATGGATCCTCTTATTAAAACTCAAGGAGAAGGATCCTCAGCACAAACCTCCCCTAAGTATCCTATCACTTATGGGAGAATACCTATGACTAGATTTGCCTCATCCAAGGGAAAAGACATCCTACAAGATACACAATAGGAACTACAAGAAGCAGAGGAAATCCTACAGGAAACTCTGCTAAACCTATAGGAAACTCAAAAATTGGATAAGGAAGGGAGTATGAAGAAATAACCAAAGAAGGAGGACCCAGAGCTAAGGGAACCTAGTCCTCAAACTAACCTTGACTCATATTATAGATTTAATGAAGGGGGCGGGCTCATTCCACAAAAAATTGCCATCCCATTATTCTTTGAGATTGAGAAATAAAGAGCCAGAACACATAGATGGATGTAGATTTCCAAGTCCAAGGGATTAGAGGATATAGGTCACATGGATTAAAAGCTCAAAGAGATGGGAAAAGAACTAAGCATCCTGAGGGATAGAGAGGCCATAATGAAAACTCAATTGGAGGCAGAAAATGCATGGTTGAAAGGACAATTGCAAGAAAAAGAGAATCAATTGGCAACCATGGCCAGTCTATCTTTGGAAGAAATCCAGTGCAGGATGCTAGCTAATTCCTATGCATTATACCTTAGGGAATATTGGTTGCAGTTCCAAATCAAGACCCTAGCATAGAGAGGCACTATGCCATTCTAAGATTATAAACAGTTCATTGATCTCTGTGATCAAATCACATTGGAGGATAGGGCTAAGATGTCTGAGTTCTACTTGCATAACATGGCCTTGACATATCTGAATGTATGGGACCCTAATGCAAAACTAAGGGATTTACAGTTAATGGCCTTGGTATCATGGATGAACCATGAGGAAGCAAGGGCTACAGAAATGAAGAAGATATTGGCAAGGGAAAAAACACGGCCTCTCATGATAAGAGATGAGCAGTCAAATACAATGGCTATCATCAACACACATAATTTAATTACAAATGATCCTCAACTTGCACCCAGGTATCTTACTACCCAAGAGCAAGCAATTACACATTTTGAGGATATGTTCAGGCTATTAGGGGATGACAGCATGCAAGCTTGCCAAACGAGATGGAATAATCTACCATACAGTTTGAAAATCAGAGAGTACCATTCTCCTCAAAGAATGAGATAAGCACTAAACAGGACACCCATGCACAAGAAAACCATCCAAAGGCTCAAAGTTAATTGGATTTGCTTGAGACTCAGTCCACCACTTCTCTTGGGGATGTTATAAGGAAGGAAGGAAGAGGGAGAAAGAAAGCAATTGGAGGAGATAGAAAGGAAGGCAGGATTCTATGCACAAGAAGAGGAAACCACAACAGAAGCATGGGATGTTAGGGAGGCCACCAGGGCTATGAAAGATATGGATATTGATTGAGTTGCTCAGAGGATGAGCAACAATTTCAGTAGGGGGTGATGACGAGCCTTATCATTAGGTAACTATATGGACCTTAATTCACCTCCTAGCTTAGTCAAATCAAATCTTCTCACAATTTATTACATGTTTTTTGTTATCACCTGGATTGAACCTCAGGCTGAAGGAAGGCAATGCCAGGGTAACCACAAGCCTTGCCTAGCCAAGTAGCTAGCCCTACTAGGACAGGAGAGGGCTCTCTCCGTAAGGATCTTAGCCAAGATTATTGGATCAGGAAAAGGATATTAGGTTAGGTATAGTAGCACAAGGTTTGATTTGATTTTGAAGGGGTTTTGCTGGATCAAGAGGAGCCAGATAGTTAGGGCTAGGGAATTAGGTCAAAATTGCAAGGTGTTCAATGGGACAAGGTAGGCATAAGGCTTAGCATTCTAGGGCTTGATGGATGAGATGTTTTAAGACTAGTGAGAAGCTAGGAAGAGCATGTGATTACCATGGATCCTTCCTAAATTGTAGAAAACATATAATGGTGAATATTTTCCCAAAGCAGAGCAGTGATGTAATGAATTCTGCCTATCAACTTGAAAACATTCACTTAGAAGCAATGAAATTATTAATACAAAAAACATGTTAACATATGATCAAAAGAGAATAAACTAAACTAAACTCCATACCACATGGATCCCAAAGAAATAGCTACAATTTTTATTAATCTCCTGCTAAATTGCTACAAAATGATGTACAATCAAGGCATAAACATCCAGCTGAGTCCAACCCTTTACAATGAGAAAGAAAAAGAAGATATAGGCATTGTTTCAACCTCCTCCCATCCTCAAGGGTCGAATCCCTAAGATGAGGAACTAATATAAGCATCAATGAACAAGAAATAGGAATACAAGCATCTTAACAACTTGCCTGTAAAAGTGAAAAACTGATTCATTTGAGCTCAAATTGACTTTTAATGTAATGAATCTACCCTCTACTGCTAATTATCCAACATATTTACAAGCCAAGTCATCATTTACAATAGTAAAACATCCTCCATGAGATAAAATCCATGAACATAGCCAAAACACAGAAAAATAACCAGCCTGTGCAAAATTTTCCCTACATGTAGCGCCACTGGCCCAACGCGCAGTGCCACTTTCAGGTCCTTTTTGGAAGCCTTCCCGGCATCCAAATTGAGCTCATGATATCTCATTGGAAAGATCGTCATGTATAATTTCCAAAACACCTTGAATTTCTTCATTTGAAGCTCATTTGACCCCTCAAAAGTTGATTTCCCCAAAAAGTGACAGAAAGGTCATTTGTAGGGTGTTTTTTTGACCTTTTGGTGGACCAGTTCTACCCCAAAAACTTAGCAAATCCATAGGGTGGATGTACTCATCAATCTGAATCCAAAATATCAAACCATTTTTCCATTGGATGCCCCTAGGAAAAGTGCAACGCCAGTGGCGCTGCGCATTGAGTCAGATTTTCTGTGTGTGCAATTTCCAAAATTTGCAAAAAGCAAAATCTCCTCCAAACTTGACAAAAAATGGTGAGTAGCACCACCATCAAGCATGTTGATGAGCCAAGGAAGCTTCAACAAGCAACCTAAGCCTATCCTCTTCTTTTTTGCACTTTAGAGCCCGCCTTAGCCTAGCTTTCATCTTTTTGACCCTCATGTTGCAAATTTTGTTTTGGGTCCGGTAATGGTAGGCCATGTGCCTGATAATCTAGTTGTCCCTATTGGCCTTTTGCAACAACTTCTCTAGGTGAAAATTGACTCTATCAAGCCAAGTCTCTCTATCATCCTCAATTTCCTTCTCAATAGGAGACAAAGTGACCAGTGCCTCCTTGTCACCTTGTCGTTTTACCTTGAGAAGTTCCAACTCCATGAAGACCTGCTTGTCACTCAACTGCTTGTTCTCTTGTTCCAAATATGTGATGACATACTTGGCTCTCTCCAAATTTTCCATCAATGCTTGGACTTGAGCCTCCTTTTCCTGTATGATGATGTCCTTTATTGTTTCTTCATCCTGAGCCTCTAAGTCAATTGTTTCCATGCCATGATGAGTATAATGCTGCTTTGGCTCATCATGCTTTGTCAAATCAAAGTCTCTCTCTTCCTCCTCATCATCAAAACTTTCCTCTGGCATCTTTTCTTTCCCTTTGTGCAACTGCTACACCTATACCTGTTGTGTTGATGAAGAAGGCAAAGCCCCTTCCACATCCTGTGGAGCTAGCATTTGCCTATGATTTGATCAAGAAGGCAAGGTCCCTTCCACATCTTGTGGAGAAAACACTTGCTTATCAACTGCAAACTCTCTTTGTGCCCATCTGATATGCCATGTAGGTCCTGGGCACCTAAATAGCTCTAGTCTCTTTGGCCTTCTTATATGTCTTCACCTGAGCACTGCTAGAAGGTCCTCTTGATTCTTGAGACACTAGTGGAGGAATTTGAGGACCCATGAAGATGTCATGAGCAATGAATGTCTCCCAAGAGATGTTGAGGAGGCTAAGATGATGAAGCACAATCATCTTGATTGGGGAATAATGATATAGACTGCTCATCTGCTGAGGGTACGACTTTTTCTACACAAAATGAGCCATCTTCTCGATATTCTTGAACAAGAAATAAGGGAGGTTTAACATCCTCACCTTGGTAAAATGCATGAGAAACCTGATGTGATAGGTGTACAGTGTGGAAAATCTGCCCTCACAAGTGAAATATTTCACAATGATTTTCATCATGGAGGCATACTTGTCTTCAAGGAATCTGAAAGGAAAAAGTCTTTTTGCCTCATTTCTGTACCTGGGTTTGATATAAGGCTCATAATAGTGTTCATCCAGGTCCTGTGCCTTGTACCACTTCTCCCCTACATTCAGAATCCTGGTTGCATCCGCAATAATGGAAGGTGAAACTATAAATTTCACCCCAACAAGAGTCACCTTGTTGTCCTGAAGATGGGCTACAAAAAGCCTGGTGAGCTCAGTGTGGTGTTGAACTCTCTCTACTTGCTCACAAAACTCATGACACCCTAGATGTTTGAAACAAGTGACGACCAACTGAGAGGCCTGCAATTCTCTAAGGTTTGATGGATCTTGCCTAATAATTATTCCTCCCTTGTGTGGTTTTCTCTAAGGTTTATCTGTCGAACTGTCACTGCTAGTGTTTTCCTCCCCCTCATAGTCTCTATATTCTTTGTCCATGTTTGCAAAGTTTGAGGCTATGCACTCCTAAAAAATGGATGAAAGGAGTGAGTAAGAGTGATTTAGGAGTGGGGGAATGGGAAATGACCTTGTGAGGTATTTTGGTGGGCTAGAAAATGAAGGGGAGGGTATGAATCATGAAAATGGGGGAGAGGGGCTTAGGTCCTTTTTTGAAACATAACTTGTGGGATGAAGGATGAAGGGGTATAGAATGTTATGGAGTGATATAGGGAAGGGGTTTAGGGTTTTAGTGATAGGTGGTGGGAAAAATAGAGGGGATTAGGGTTTCTATAATGTAATTGAGGGAGAAACTAGGGTTTCACATTTGTCATGGTAAATTCCTTCAAACACTTCAATTGCAACTTCAATGATGAGGTATAGTGAGGGCACTTACTTGTTTGAGAGATGAGAGGGTGCTTTTGGAAGTTTTTATGAATTTGGAGGATTTTCTGGTCTTTTCTTCTCAACATGTAGTGCCTGATACATGCACACAATGCCTTCTTGAACACGTAGCGCAGTTTTATTTTTCACTGCTGAAAATGCCTATGTGCAGCACTCAGCTTGTACGCGCAGCACCACCTCCTAAACGCATAGTGCCACTTCAAGCCAACTTTTGACTATCTTCCCGGTGTTAAAATTAGGTGTGGGATAGCTCGCTACAAATATTGTCCTGTATATGTTCCATAACATTTTGAATTTTTCACTTTGGAGCTCATTTTCCCTATAAAAAGCTCAATCTCCCAAGACTGGTCAAAATGTGTAGAATGAGGCTGCCAAAATGTATAGTGTTGTTGCAGTAAAATTTTAGAGGTCTTCCTCAACTCCAAATTGAGCTCATGATAGCTCATTGGAAATCTCTCTATGTCTAGTTATCATTTGACTCATCAAGAAAGTCTTTTGGACATTCCAACTAGGATAAATCTTGATTTTCCCAACCTCACTCCAGAAGTGCAACAACTCTCCTCTAGCAAATGATTGTTTGGACATTTCTCCCAAACCATGAGACTGGTGTAAAAAGTAAAGGAGGTTTTTCTTCTTGGGTCTATGATGGACAAAAACCTCTCTCAATTTTTTTAATTCATAATTTTCTTGCTTAGAAACATCATTTGAATAAAAACTATCCCGATATGTGGAACAAGGGATTTGCAGAAATGAAGGGAGATGAAGGGGATGAGGGGCTTCTAAATTCTTGAGAAAATTTTGGGAAGTAGGTAGGGATGTTAGGAAGCAAGGGAAAGCAAAATTTCAAGTATTGAGTTAGGGGATGGGGTCAAAAAGGGAAAAACACAGGCCTAACCTAGAAAAGCGTCAAATTGTAGCAATAGGCTAGGGTTTGTGGGAAAATGATGAATTTGAGGGATATCAGTGATGGGAAGTGTTTAAGAAGGTATATTAAGGATAGGGGAAGGTGTATGAGCATCAGGATACAAGTTTTGTTGATGATTTGACCATCCAAGAAAAATTAGCTTCAAAACCCTAAGAGAGGGAAATGAGCCTTACCTAAGCACAATTGAAGCACAAACAAGGTGTAAAATGACCCATTGGAACCTAAAATAATGATGAAAACTATTTGAATGATGGTACACTCAGCCGAATGGTGACATGAACCAATACTTGGAAGACTTTGGAAGGAGTGAAAACAAATCCTAGACCTAATACCCAGTGACCAAATTTTTACTTGAAGACTCACTGAAATGAAAAAATTTGACTTTGACACCCTAAGACCACTTTATAAGAGCATATTTGATCACTGGTGGTAGTATGCAAATACTGACTCTAAAATTTTGATTATATTTTGTTTAATGAGATGAGTCAAAGTGAGATATTATGCCTAGTGGACTAATGTGCATTGAATGCAGGTTTGTGAGAGAAAATCAAGGAATTTTGGCAAGATTAAAGGCTGAAACTCGAATGGAACAAAGAAGAGAGATTCTAGGAGGTAAATCCTCCTCATTTACTCCTCCCTTATTCGAATATTCCTCCATCAATCACACTAGCTCGGAGTACAAGTAGCCAAGTCATGAAGATCAAAAGGTGGCCAAGAAAGTGATAGTCAAAGAGTTAGTTCATCTTCAGTTTGGGATCCAAGCCTCCCTAGATTTAAGGAAGTCATTGGAGACTTTAGTTGTATAAATAAAGAGGCATAGAGCCTCATTAGGTGTTGTAAAAACACTAGTTATTTTTGAGCTCCAGATTTGTGGAAGACATTGCTATGTAATTTTCTGTTTTGATAATGAGAATGAGCTTCTTGATCCAGTACTAAGCTAACTCAGAGGGTTGAAGCTCTTGGGTTAGGGACCAAACCCAGTAGCAAAGGCTCCTCTTCTTGTATCTGTATGCTTAGATTAATTTCGTAGATTCATGGTTAAATTTTCCTTAGAAGTATTTCATTGCAGGTAGCGTAGATTTGATTAGTTTGTTTATTAGTTTGCTTCCATTTGTGATTTACTTCAGCAGTAGGTTAGAAGGGATAAAAGGAGCATCAAAAAGTTGTCAGTAGGTGTCTTGGCCTCACCTCTTCCTTCAAGGATCATGATTTGAAGAAAGGACCCCTATGAGTTTACTGTACTTGAACCAACATTCGATTAGTTTGAAAGTGTACGATTTAATTACCATTTCTTCCATCTTCAGTATTACAGTAAATCTCATTAATGACTTCATATTATTCTTCAAATTTTCCTCATGCGTGAAGTAGAAAGCTAGCTCATTAAACTCTTTTTTTCTAGCTTATTGAAATTCTTCTTGTTTACATGATTTTTGGGCAAATATTAATGTTTGATGTAGTGCAGGTGTTTCAGAAGCAAAGAGAGATCTCATAGTCAACAACCTCCTCCCAAATTCATCCATCCATGATCATTCCTTGCTTTCACTAATACCCTCACCAATTTCATCATTTTCTAGGAAACTTCTCCAAGCATGTTGAGCAAATCCAACCATATCCCAACCTTGGTTTTGAGTTCTGAGTGATCCTAGGCATTTTATCACTCCATTCCATCCACCAACCACCTTACTAAGCCTTCCATCACCTTCAACACCCATCATTTTTCGTTTGGCTTTATCCTCTAGAAATACAGGGAATCCTGTAGGTTTTTAAGACATCCCGTAGGTTTTCCTGTAGTGGCCTATTTTGAGGCCGAACTGAGGGAAAAATTCTAGAAAGCCACACAAGGTCACCTAAAGGTCTCCCAAACCTTCCAACCATCCACCAGCATCCCTAAGCCACCTGCCACATCACCAAAAGAGATTATCTTTCACACTTGTTTTTCCATAAAAAGAAAAAAAGAAAAAAAAAACATATTTATTTCAGTCATTTACATGCATAGTAGTAATGTCTGATGTTTTGAACTTCCATGCTTAGGACAGTAGAATTTCATACATGTTAGCTTGGCATTCTTGTAAAGCATAGTCTCTTAGCAGTTAGGTAGGAAATGGTGTGTTTTAGCATTGGATTTCAGTCTTTTTCCTTACTGCAGTAGAAGCTTTCTCTTAGAGTAGATTTCTCTTTCCCTCATCAGGAACCAAGCTTCTTCTGAATCCATAGAAGTCTGGCTTGAAAAAACCTAGTGGTCTCTCACCAGTTGAACAATGAAAAAATAAAAAACCATCACTTTTACTTGTGTATACAACACTATCACCTCCAAGTTTGTACGAACCCCGGGTTGATAAAGTAAAGTTTCCAGCCCCAGGAGTTGCAATAGTCTTGCTGCAATACTAGTGCTCATCAATCATTATCATCGTTGCCATTATCGTCTCTTTTATTTTAAGCTCCCATTTGAATTCTCCACACTATTTTGGGATTTTTACACATTGAGAGAGAAGATCGATTACCGAAGCATCAAGGACATCAAAGAACCTATCCCATGGAGGGGGATTTATAGAGCCATTTTGTAGATCTCCTTCACCAGGTGTTATAAATAAATAATTTATTCATTTTAAAGTCTTTCCATTTGTGTTATTGCATTGGATATATTTAATGTTGTTTTCAATTATGAATTGTAGATGTTTTTGTTGCAGGTTTTCCACTTTTCATCGCAGATCTGAAGTGCAAGCAACCATAAATTTTTGTTGGGGTCACTTATCACCTAGTGACTTAAGTGAAGTGTTTTTGGTACACCTTCCAAGAAATTTCACACTAACAAATGGCGAATCCATTGGCATAATAACAACATTCTTGGGTGATTGAAGTTTCAGCAAATTTTAGGGCTTTATACAACTATTTTTATCCTCTCAATTTCTATTTATAGTATTATTTCCTTTTTTTGTCAAATTTTTAGATTCTAGTGGTTTTCTGGTTCTTTCTGCAGGTTACAGGTACCAACCGAGTAGGATACAACAAAATCTATGTGAGATCTATTGATCGAGAGTCCCAAGAGAAAAGTGCATGTTCTAGCCCCAAATATGTGTTCCAGAGCGCACTCTTTGGCCCAAAAACTATGTTTTCCACTATTCCAGGTCAGTGCTTGCGTTTTAGTATTTTAAAAAAATGTTTTTTTTTTAGATTTGCTAAGAGTGTTGTATACAGACTTGGAAGGGTACTTCACCTCAGTTTTCAGTCTCCCATAGGCCTAAATACACTTAATTTTTCTCTTTGAGGAAGGGAAAAACCCCATAGGGTTTAGAGTACACATCCACATTGTTAGGATGAGATTCGTTGAATGAGGAGTCCAGGGTTTTAGCATTTTTCAGCCATTGTTTTTCAAAGTCTAATCCATTACTTTTTATCACTTTTGGATAGGTTTCTTTCACCTTGTCTCCTTTTAGAGTTTGGGTTTTCCTTCGCCCCTTAGGATCCCCTTGAGCATCCTCATTTTTAGAGCTTCACACCTATCCTTTCCAACATTTTTCACCTCTTATTTTTATTCTTTGTCTGCACCATCTATAGCATATTATTTCCTCTCGATATCAGTCACTTGATATTAGGTATTTTAGGAATTTTTATATGTATTTGAGTAGCTTGTTTTCTCTCTCTTTATTAGCTGCTTGATAGCCTTTGTGGGTGGGGTTTTGTGTGCTTGATTGGTTGTTTATTTTATTTCATTTTTAGATTTATTTATAGTATTTCAGCACTTTATTTTTAGTAGCACATGGCATCATAAAACATGCTCAATTAACTCATCCACTTGACACATTATTTTCACACACTCACACCCTAAGAGAATGTGAGCTTGGTTAACACCACCAAGCCAAGACTTGAAACACTACACCTTAATAAATCAACACACATAGATTAAGCCCACTTTGGCACCAGATCCAAACAATATTTGTAGTTTAGGTGTAGGATTGGTGGGACAGGATTCTAATAACACCCATTAATCACTTTTATCGAGACATAGAATTTGACAAATTAGGGAGCTTAAAATCCTTCACCATCCCACAGTTAAAAGTCAAAGTGCGCCAGAAACTCGATTCAGATGGGGTTAGGCTAGGTCATCATGTGAGTGGTTCTCCTCGGGGCTACCTAACGCATGGCAGGTAATCCCATGTGTTCGATGACTACCAAGGATCTCAAGACTCAGCCACACTTGTGGGATGAAGGTAACCGTAGTGACCAATCTTAGGTAAACAACTTATAAGACTAGATGTGGGAAGTAGTTGGTTATATACCTTACCTTTCTCTGGAAATATCTGCTTGCAGGGATGAGATTCTGTGAAGTAATAATTTCTTTGGAAGGCCATTTGAAACTGTAGATCGAGGATTGTTTCAGGATTTAGATCACCTATAGGCTAGAGGTATTTTTCTTTGATAGGACTTGTTTTTTTGTATTAGAGTAACATCATTAATATAGTTAGTTTACACTTGGCACCACTACACTAGGTGTTTGCTTGTTGCTCTTTTATTCCTATCATCACCCTTTAGTCCTTAGGTTCATTATTGTCTTAACGTCATGTTGAGGGCCCCGAAATCGGGTCAACAACAAGGGGGATACCCACCCGGTCGGGAACCTGGTTGGCGGCTCCTTGCCCGTTTGGTGTAGCGGGTCCGACTGGGGATAATGGGACCAACTTCCCAATCTAAAGGATGTGTGTGTGTGTGTAGATTTTGACGATGCTAATCTAAAGGTAATTTTTAAGCTAATTTAATTCTAGACTCTAAACTGACTCTATGCTACTGTAATCTAACAAAAACATCACATCTATTCTATACTAACCCGGGGTAAAATTCTTTCATTATGCGATCTAAAAAGATTTCATACGACAACTGGTAATAAAGATCATTCAGCTATCATAAGAATATAAATCAATTAAGATAAACCATTCTGCATAAGAAGTTAGGCAAAACAGTTGTGAACAACATATCGCATAATCAATTATTCATATGTTAAGCACAAACAAATGACTCCACCGTACAAAAGTGCCAAATGGTAACCCACACATTCATACATTAACATATAAACAACTCAGCTGTATATCACTCTAAGAATATGAGCATAAATTAATCAAGAGATAAAAGTACCATTTATGACTGATTTTACTCACAAACTTCAAGCAATAATGATTTATCTCTACTTACTTCTAACATCTACTAAGAGTACAGAAGTGCAACATTAGTAGCAGACATTAAAATGCAAACATAAATAAATCTCGATCCATCCATTCATCAAAAACCCCCTCCGAGGGTGCAAAAGTGCATGTTCTGAGGACAAGTTTTTTGACAAATTTCCGGACCCTTCTCCAAATGCCATGAGAAGGGTTAAATACTACTAACTAACTAATCTTAATTACACAAATTTAGGAAACAGCTTCAAATGACCGCCCTTTTATTAAAACAAATTTATTTCTAAAAATTGAATCTAATTTCTAACCGTTTCTGTATCTGCTCCTTAGTGCTGTAAGCAATGCAAGGTTCGCCTGGAAAGAGTCGGCTGGTTGTCTTTTTCCTTTGCTCAGGTGATAAAAGTAGAAATAACAAAAGCTGGCACCTCTTTCTGAAAAACTAGAAAATATTTTTGAAAATCTTCCTCTGGCTGGGTGTATTTGCTGTGTGTATACTTAGTATAACCCAGATTTCTTTCAAACTGATTGTGTTGTTGCTATTTCGGTTTCCGGCCGTGCGAATGACTCAATGAGTTAGGGATTTCGTTGCCTGGACAATCTTCCGTATTGAAAATTGCTTTCGTTCTTTGTTCCAGGCTTTTCTGGAGCGTCCTCCCTCTTAAGCATTTTTCTTTTTGCTCTATCCAATCTGAGCTCCAGGATCTTTTGCAAACATGCTGCTTTTGTGCGCCTTTGACTCTGAGTCTTGGATAGTCTATTTTCGTCAGTGTCTGTTGAGTGATACTCTGGAATCCGCGGCCCTGCTGCATGCGGCATCCATTTGCGAAGGCATCTCCTCTCTGTTCTTCTAGTATTGGCGCTTTCCCCTTTTCCTTAGATGTTTCCTGCATATAGATTTATATTAGTTGCTTCCTTACAGTTCACGCAAAGGAAAAGAGAATTGATGAAAAGATTGACATGAAAGCTTTAAGTTCTAATGAATGCATAATCATGACACTCATAATGACTTGACTCTTCGAAAAACGCAACACGGTCATCTTTGGATACTTAGGCGTGCAATCATTAATTTCCCTTAAGGTGTGCGCTCCATTTTGGGTTTACAGATCATGCCGAAGAAACTTTGCGATGAGTGGTTTTTGCAATTCACATCGCAGCAATTGATAGTCTCATTTATCGCAGATCGCAAATCACAAAATCGCAGGTCGTAAGATCGCAGATCGCAATATCGCATTTTTCATTTGATCACTATGCGTTGCTTATGCGACGTTGCGATATGCGACGTCGCATATCGGCCGTCGGCGATTCCTTAGATTTTCTTTTAAAGGCGCTTTCAAAATATGCGATGCGATGAATTTCGCATTGCTTCTTTGCAGCTTATTTTATGCGCATAGGAAAACGCTTCACTCTCTCTTTGCGATGCGATATAGCTTTTAGGGAGTTAAATACAAAAAATTTGATAAAAATATTTTTGGGATTTTTTGTTAAGGGTCCCCCTTTGCTTGATGTTATTGCTAATATCAAACAAAGAGGGGGGTTTTTGGTGACCACAACAATGGCGATTCACTGTGCAGAACCAGTTATCTCTGCTTTTCTATTGACATTTCTACTTCCGAAATAGAAAAAATTTCATATGTCTAAATTTTGTTATGGACAGATAGAGTAGATTACCCCTTATCCTGTCAATGATACTTTGTCTAAACCTTTCTTTTATTCCAATTGTCTGCTTCCTTAGGCTTAGTTCTTGCATTCATACCAGACATTACTCGATCCTTTTTAAAGATAAAATAAGGTCTTCTCTGCGTACTGGCTTTAAAATATGCTCATTTGTCGTAGGTAGAACCTCTGCTGCCCGCAAGCGTCCATAGCCTCGACAGGGTTACCATGTTATCCATCAATGATCCTTTTTCCTGCTTGAGGTTATTCACAACATTTCAGAGAAAAATCCTTTTTGACACTTTTTTCCTTTTTTACTCTCTAAAGAACAATGTCTTGGTTTGGTGGCCAAATTATGACACAGTCATTCACTTGATTTACACTTTTGCTGAACAAGCTGGCTCGTGATGAGACCCCTTGTCTTTTGATTGCAATAATCTTGAGTCGTTGCCCTGTTTTGATAGACAGTATTGGCAAAGTCAGCAAGTTATAATATATGTGATCATGATAAGCCGGCTCGTGATGAGACCTCTTATTCTTTGAGATATAGTGTTTTCTCGGATTGTTTCTCTGAATGCTGCGGTTTCCTTTAGCAGGGAGGAAGTCATTGTTTTTCCTTAAGAAAGCTCTGGACAACAATAATAGAGTTTGAAAACAACAGCTTTACAGAGAATATTTATTTTATTATTGATGATACCTTTCATTGTGCTGGCATAAAACAATTTTTTACCAAAGGTTGCTTTCATCAAAGTTTTTTGAGGTTGAAACTAATATCATATTCAGGTTAAAGTTAACTCTATTTGTCAATAATAAAAATCAGATTCTTCGAAAAGTTTTGCTATTTGTACAAGTGAAATCAAAATCTGATAGAGAGTTGGTGTGCTCTTTCATGAATTCTTTTCAATGATCATTTACAACCGGTTTTATTCATAAGAAAGAGAAAAACAAAATAAAAGAAACTAAAACTATCCTACAAAAATAGAAGAATGATCTTCTATGGAAAATACATTTTAAGAATCTGTCCATTCACAGGCAAAGAATCTCTTCTACCTGCCAAATCCTGCAACACAAACGTCGATGGGCCTATGACTTCTACAATCTGAAAAGGACCAAGCCACAGCTTCTGAAATTTCGTATGTTTGCCCTTTTCTTCATGAGCCTTATCCCATTTCAAAACTAAATCTCCCAACTGAAAATTCTTTCTGGTTATGATGCTTGAGTCAAAAGAGGATTTTATTAGCGCTTGGTGATGAGCATGGGTTTTCTTAGCTTGTTCTCGGCGTTCTTCTAGTTTGATTATCTCCATTTGTCTCAGTTGTAAAGAGGAAGTAGATACTTCATCAATGTGTTGCACTAAAGACAAAGAGGGAATGACTAAGTGAGTTGGAAGAACCACTTCTTTCCCATAAACTAAATTAAAGGGAGAAGTGCCGATTGAAGCTTTCTTCATGATTCTATCTGCCCATAAAGCATTTACCAGCGCTTTGTGCCAATTCTTTTGGTTTTGGTCGACTGTTCTTTTGATAATCCTGATTAGGTTTTTGTTTGTCGATTCAGCCAGCCCATTACCTTGCGGATAGTAATTGGTAGAATATTTCAGTTTGAACCCTCTTTTTAGTGCAAACTCAGTCATTGCATTTCCAGAAAAGTATGATGCATTATCAAACATTAAGGCCGTTGGCAATCCAAACCTAGTGATGATAAATTGATCTATGAATTCAATAATGTTTTCAGAATTAACTGTCTTGAGAGGAACTGCTTCTACCCATTTAGTAAAATAATATGTTGCCGTGAGGATATACCTATGCTGCTTAGAAGAGTGAGGAACGATCTCACCTATTATGTCCAAGCCCCATTGGCTGAATGGTTGCTCGATGTTAACCGGTTGTAGTGGCATGGACGATTTCCTTTGTTTCCCTGCAGCAGTCTGGCAGATTTGGCATTTCCTTACGTAATTGTATGAGTCTTTGAACAGCGTGGGCCAATAATATCCTGCACGTAAGATCTTATGCGTAGTAGCTTCTCCAGCATAGTGTCCACCTGCTGGTCCATCATGGAGTTCCTGCAAAACCTTTTCGGCTTCAGTTTTCTCAAGACACCTAAGAAGTACAGAATCGTAATTCCTTTTAAACAGAACATCATTTATGAGCTGGTATTGTTTAGCTTTCAACCTCAGGGCTCTTTTCTTGGTGTGATCCAGGTGTGATGGAGCATACCCGTTCTTAAGATAATAAATGGTGTCCGCATATAATGATTCTGCGTCGTTTAGGCTTACCTCATACGTGTGTACCTCTTCAGATGAGTTCTCAGGAATTTGCGACGCTCCAGCTAACATCTTGCAGAAGCCTTGACCTCTTACGATGTTTGCTAGTTTGATCTCAAGATCGTATTCTTGTAAAGCAGTAATCCAATTTTCTCTCTTTTCGCCCACGTCCTTCTGTACCAAAAGGTTTCTTACCGCTGGAAACGGTACTACGACTTTGGTATGGGCTTTAAGTAAGAAAGGTCTGAAATATTTGATTGCTTTGAAAACGGCATATGCCTGTTTCTCCATGTCTGAATAATTGAGTTCAGCACCTTGTAAGTTCGAGCTAAAGAATGCGATTGGAGCTTCCGCCTTCTCTTGATTTACTTGAGTTAAAATCGCGGCATAAGATTTCTCTGAGGAAAAAGTGTATAAGATGAAAGATTCTGAAAAATTTGGGGTAGCTAAAGATGGAGCGTTGATGATAGCTTGTTTGATCAAGTTGAATGCTTCATGCTCATCTTGACCCCATTTAAAATTTGAATTCTTTTTTATCATATTTTGTAAAGGAGAAATAATACGTGAAAAATCTGGGACAAACCTTTTTACAAAATTGATCTGTCCAAGGAAAGATTGCATGGCCTTTTTGTTATGGGGTATGGATATTTCGGAAATTTCTTTGATTCTGTCAGGTTCAATGTGAATACCAGATTTCGACACTATGAATCCAAGCAATTTCCCTTCACTTAATGCGAAAAAAGATTTCTTTGGGTTAAGTGAAATTCCATACCTTAAGCATCTTTGAAAGATTTGTTTCAAATCTTTGAGATGGTCGCTTCGCTTCTTGGAGTACACTGTTATATCATCCAAGTAAATCACTACCGATTTATTGACTAAACCTTTAAACGCGATGTCCATGGCTCTCTGAAAGGTAGCGCCGGCATTGATCAGACCAAATGGCATCTTCCGATATGCGTGTGTGCCCCATTTGGTTCGGAATGTGGTTTTCAACTGATCATCGGGATGTACCAGCACTTGATTGTATCCTGAAAATCCATCCAGGAAAGACATTAATTCTGAGCCCGCTACTGCCTGTAGTATTTGCTCCATAGGTGGGAGGGGAAAATTATCTTTCTGACAGGCTTTGTTGAGGTTCTGGAAATCAATACAGATTCTAATATCTCTGTTTTTCTTTCTAACGGGCACCATATTGGATACCCATTTGGAGCATCTGACGGGGAAAATTATTCTGGCTCTCAACAATTTATTTAGCTCAGTCTTTATTTGATTTTCTAAGTTGGGGTGGATTTTTCTGAGCTTCTGCTGGACAGGTTTTTCATTGTCAATCATAGGGATAGTGTGTTGAATGATAGAAGTGTTGTATGTTTTCAGCTCATCGTAATTCCATGAAAAAACGTTTTTGTATTGTCTCAGAAGACGGATATATGCTAATTTTTCTTCAGGGGCTAGGCCGTGGCCCATATTAACGTTTTGCGGCTTCTGATCGGTTCCTAGGTTCACTAATTCATAGTTCAGAGTTGAACTGTAGAGTTTAGAATTGGCAGACCTTTTAAACCGACTTTTCAAATCATATAAATCTTCTAACTTAACCACCGATTTAGGTATAGCATTATCAGTGCTATTTTGTTGAATTTGGTGATCATGATGGTCTTCGTCAATTATTTGATTTGAGTAGGATCCTTCAGAAGTGAGGAAATTTACAATGTCTGGATCGTCGTTGAATACTCTCCAGTTGGTGATGTTGTCAGGGATGGATGGTCTAAAGATTAATTCTATTGAAAACCTATCAGGACTAAAATCTTCGGAGGGAATAAGTCTAGAGGCTACGTTAGCTAACAGGTCTGCGCTCGCATTTTGGAGTCTTGGGATTGACGAAATATTGAATGCTATGAAATGTGAAGTCAGATCTTGTACTAGAGATTGATAGTGCTTTAAATGACTTGACAGGCAATGTATGGTGTTACGTACCTGTTTGACAACAATTTCGGAATCTCCAAAGACTTGAAGATACTTAGCATTCAACCCGATTGCTTTGTATAGGCCTTGCACCAAGGCTTCGTACTCCGCTGTATTGTTTGTGCAATCGAACTCAAGTCTGCATGTAAGCATGATCTTGTTCCCATCTGGGTTAATCAGAACGCATCCTGCTCCTGCTCCCTCGTTAGATTTAGAGCCGTCAAAATATAATTTCCAAAATAAAGATGTATTTACAGAGTTATCTAAAAAATTAAAACACTTTGAATCATCAGTTTGGGAAAAATTTTCAACTTGGGGCACAACTGAATTTTCTAAGTAAGGTGAGGTGTGAGCATTGAAATTGCCGAGGAAAGAATCTACCAAGTAATTGCCTATGATACTGCTGTTGTATGCTATTGCTTCGTTCTCTCCTTCCAATTCTGTCACTATGTACTTTTGGTGCAACTCTCGTTCAACCTTTATTTGATTGGGTTTATCGTTGTAGGGTAACCACATGTACGACCAGTCGGTTGAGAAATATCCGTGGAGTTTTTCGGACCAATCCCTGCTAAGAATTAAACCATAGAATTCAGGGATATCAGCTACTAGAATGTCGATAACCTGGCATACTTTCGGGTTAGACGACAATCTTATGGTCACCTGGTTAAGTTCACCAATCACTTCGACTTGAGATCGATCAAGTTGAACTATGCGCACTGCGGATTTCTGAGGCTGAACATTCAATTTGGCACATATTGATCTAGGTAGAATATTCGTTGAAGCACCATAATCAACCAAGAAATTGTGCACGTTTTTATTGAAAATTTCATAAGTGAGAAGAAAACGAGGAGTATGGGATCTTGACCTTCCTCCAATCAAGGCAATGTCATTCGGATCAATCTTATTGATCATGTTGGTTGGAGGTCTTCCCATGTTGTGGGAAGCTACAGCTGTAGGTAAAGATGTAGTAGGCATGGCATGTAATTCTTTCATCATTATTTTCTGTTGATGTTTCAATTTGCTCAATTCGTAAAGAGTGATATTAGCCCTAGTCTTTTTCATGTCATCGATAATGTTATACTCCATTTCATTCGACACTATCAGTGTTCGTGATGGAGGTGCTTGATCTGATTGGACTGGGCTAAATTGGGTCGCTCTAGCAGTTGTTTTCTTTGATGCGACCTTATCTTTTGTTGCAGGGCTTGCGCCCTTCTGTTTAGGGGTAGTTTGGGGAGGATCAAGTTTATTTTTGCTTCGTGTGCTAACCGGAAATGCTTCTTGATCCTCTTCTTGTGGGAGGATGAAATCCCACATTCCTTGTAGTTCCACAACTTCTTCATCATCGGTCTGCCCTTCAGTGGTATTCTCTTCTTCTTCTTCTTCTTCAGATTCGACGTTTGAGACAGCATTGGGTGGTTTCACCTCCATGGGAGGGTTTCTTTTAAAAGATCTGTAGGGCTTTTTTGAAGAAGTTTCTGCTACTTGTTTTCTTATATCAATCATCTCGTTGGACATGGCCTTTAACACCTTTTGTAATCCTTCCATATCGAAAGGATCTTTCGTTTTCTTCTTCTTGGTATCTTCTTTGAAAGAGATTTTCTTAGATTTGCGTTCTTCTATTGCAGATCTCTTTTCTAGGGCAACTACGCGTTTTTCTACTGCTAACGCCTCAGTTAAGTTTTCAACCAAGGTCGTCTTGTTTTCCCTATCTACGAAGATAGCCAAGTTTGATGGTAAGGTCGTGATGTACCATTCACATCTTACTTCCTCGCTGGGTTGAGAAGCAGCGGGAATTTTTTTGAGGATCTTATTGAACCGTAAATTGAAATCTTTAATGGGTTCTCTAGCCTCAGCTTTAAGATTAGATAGGTCATTGATCAATGTCGCTGTTGATCTGTCATCGCCAAACTTGGTGAGGAATTGACTTTGAAAGATGTCCCAACTTGTGATGGACCCGGAAGGTAACGAAAAGTACCATTACCCGGCTGTTCCTTGCATTGTGTAAGGAAAAAGTCGGACGACAACATCTTCGTTATTAACTCCGTTGAGATTAACAGAAAGCATGAAATTATTGATATGCTCTTCAGCTAGCATGCCTGTTTCTGGATTGAATTTAGGTAGCCATTTCTCAGGATGGGCTAGTATTGGGCTCAGCGGTGGAGGCATTAAAACCGCCCCAGGATTGTTCCATGGAGACTGGGCCATCGTAGAGCTGCTAGTTAATGAAAGTGCAGAAGAAAATCCCTGATGCTGAGAAGATGAAGATATTATGATCTTTGATGATTGAAGAGGAAGGGTTGTGGAAGATGGATGAGTGATTTGGGATGAGGATGTGGGTGGTTGACTTCGCGGTGAGGGGATTGAAATGGACGAAGTAGATGAAAGAGTCTCACGGTCAGACTCTGGTAGTGCTTTCCTTGCTCTTTTCCTAGTAGGGAGAGGGAGTTCACTTGGTTGAATACCAAATTTTTCACTCTTCAATCTGGTCAGAGGATGAGCAGGATTGTACTGCGAAGTCACACTGCTGTTAGATTTATCAGACCTATGAGTAAAAATAGAGAATCCCTGGAGTTTACGAATCAAAGTTTGAATTTCAGGGGGTTCAATAATGAGTTGGTCTGATATATTGGAGTAGGTAGCAGCGGTGGATACTCGAGCGACTTCTAACTCCGGGTTTAACCGTACTGGAGAAGTCGGAGGAGTTGATGAGGGTGATTTACTCTCAGAATGGCATTTAGATTTTGACTTAGTTGCCATTCATAGTTCGAGCCCTCCTTCTAGCGCCAAATATGTTGAGGGCCCCGAAATCGGGTCAACAACAAGGGGGATACCCACCCGGTCGGGAACCTGGTTGGCGGCTCCTTGCCCGTTTGGTGTAGCGGGTCCGACTGGGGATAATGGGACCAGCTTCCCAATCTAAAGGATGTGTGTGTGTGTGTAGATTTTGACGATGCTAATCTAAAGGTAATTTTTAAGCTAATTTAATTCTAGACTCTAAACTGACTCTATGCTACTGTAATCTAACAAAAACAGCACATCTAATCTATACTAACCCGGGGTAAAATTCTTTCATTATGCGATCTAAAAAGATTTCATACGACAACTGGTAATAAAGATCATTCAGCTATCATAAGAATATAAATCAATTAAGATAAACCATTCTGCATAAGAAGTTAGGCAAAACAGTTGTGAACAACATATCACATAATCAGTTATTCATATGTTAAGCACAAACAAATGACTCCACCGTACAAAAGTGCCAAATGGTAACCCACACATTCATACATTAACATATAAACAACTCAGCTGTATATCACTCTAAGAATATGAGCATAAATTAATCAAGAGATAAAAGTACCATTTATGACTGATTTTACTCACAAAATTCAAGCAATAACGATTTATCTCTACTTACTTCTAACATCTACTAAGAGTACAGAAGTGCAACATCAGTAGCAGACATTAAAATGCAAACATAAATAAATCTCGATCCATCCATTCATCAAAAACCCCCTCCGAGGGTGCAAAAGTGCATGTTCTGAGGACACGTTTTTTGACAAATTTCTGGACCCTTCTCCAAATGCCATGAGAAGGGTTAAATAATACTAACTAACTAATCTTAATTACACAAATTTAGGAAACGGCTTCAAATGACCGCCCTTTTATTAAAACAAATTTATTTCTAAAAATTGAATCTAATTTCTAACCATTTCTGTATCTGCTCCTTAGTGCTGTAAGCAATGCAAGGTTCGCCTGGAAAGAGTCGGCTGGTTGTCTTTTTCCTTTGCTCGAGCGATAAAAGTAGAAATAACAAAAGCTGGCACCTCTTTCTGACAAACTAGAAGATATTTTTGAAAATCTTCCTCTGGCTGGGTGTATTTGCTGTGTGTATACTTAGTATAACCCAGATTTCTTTCAAACTGATTGTGCTGTTGCTATTTCGGTTTCTGGCCGTGCGAATGACTCAATGAGTTAGGGATTTCGTTGCCTGGACAATCTTCCGTATTGAAAATTGCTTCCGTTCTTTGTTCCAGGCTTTTCTGGAGCGTCCTCCCTCTTCAGCATTTTTCTTTTTGCTTTATCCAATCTGAGCTCCAGGATCTTTTGCAAACATGCTGCTTTTGTGCGCCTTTGACTCTGAGTCTTGGATAGTCTATTTTCGTCAGTGTCTGTTGAGTGATACTCTGGAATCCGCGGCCCGGCTGCATGCGGCATCCATTTGCGAAGGCATCTCCTCTCTGTTCTTCTAGTATTGGTGCTTTCCCCTTTTCCTTAGATGTTTCCTGCATATAGATTTATATTAGTTGCTGCCTTACAGTTCACGCAAAGGAAAAGAGAATTGATGAAAAGATTGACATGAAAGCTTTAAGTTCTAATGAATGCATAATCATGACACTCATAATGACTTGACTCTTCGAAAAATGCAACACGGTCATCTTTGGATACTCAGGCATGCAATCATTAATTTCCCTTAAGGTGCGCGCTCCATTTTGGGTTTACAGATCATGCTGAAGAAACTTTGCGATGAGTGGTTTTTGCGATTCGCATCGCATCAATTGATAGTCTCATTTATCGCAGATCGCAAATCGCAAAATCGCAGGTCGTAAGATCGCAGATCGCAATATCACATTTTTCATTTGATCACTGTGCGTTGATTATGCGACGTTGCGATATGCGACGTCGCATATCGGCCGTCGGCGATTCCTTAGATTTTATTTTAAAGGCGCTTTCAAAATATGCGATGCGATGAATTTCGCATCGCTTCTTTGCAGCTTATTTTATGCACATAGGAAAATGCTTCACTCTCTCTTTGCGATGCGATATAGCTTTTAGGGAGTTAAATACAAAAATTTTGATAAAAATATTTTTGGGATTTTTTGTTAAGGGTCCCCCTTTGCTTGATGTTATTGCTAATATCAAACAAAGAGGGGGGTTGTTGGTGACCACAACATGTCATTGTGCCACTTAGGCGTTTTTCACGAAGACTTTGAGGTATTCACCCTTATTTCTCGTTAGGACATATTACTCCTGCCCGTCGAGTTAGAGTAGATCCTCCTAGTGCTTCATTAAGTCATCATTGTGATTCTGATTCTACTGATTCTTCCAGTTCCTCCTTTGATTTTTTGCCTTCTCAACCTCGTACAAGCACCATGTCAGGCACCAATTTGGGTGCGGGAAACCAGGGTGGTAACCCAGGTACCAACCAAGGTAACCCCACCAGCAGAACCCCCATTAGTGTGGTCACTCCTCCTCCATTGCTCCCTTTTATGGCTAGTTTGAGTCTCCCAAACTTTAGCCAGCTTATCAATGATCCTCTTCTTCATGATCCACCTTGGCCAATTATTCCTACTAAACTCCCTTCAGACATCCCAAAGTTTGAAGGTAATCTAGGAGAAGATCCCACTAATCATGTTCGCTCATTCCACATGTGGTGTTAATTCAATTCCATTACTAAAGACTCTATTCGTCTTCGTCTATTCCAACACAAGCTTATTGGAGCTGCTGCTAAGTGGTATGTCAATCAACTCAGAGCCACTCATTCCAATTTTGTGACTCTTGCCTATTTCCAGATACCTCTTCGCTGTGACACTGGAACTGAACTATTGGCTTCTTTCCATCAAACTTCTGTCACCTTCTTATCCGACCATGTTAAGGAGTGACATAGAATTAGGAGCATTTGTAGAGCTCATGAATTCAAATACCATGTTCACATGGATTGGTTCCTTAGATTGCTTTTGGCCCCCATTGCTAAAGATGTCGTGTCACATTTACCCCATCTAAGGAATATGCACTCCAAGTAGCCTTAAAATTTGGTTTGATCTACGCCCAGTCAGCTTATGTCTATACTGTCATCCCCGATCTCCCTCGGCCTGGTATTGCTAATGCACCGGGGGAATCTCATGTTGGGGATGGCATAGTTGGAACCCTTTCACACCCTCAACCATATGCTCCACCTCTTATGAGTTATGGTCCACCTTAGGGAAGGACCAATTCCTCTTAAATTTATCCCTCCCCCAATCCTCCACATGGAAACTCTTATACAGGTCCCAACATGCCATATGCATATCCCCATACGCATCAACAGATGCTAGGGCTAGTTCTTAAATAAAATATTTATCCCAATGTTTCCCCTTCTCCTTATTATTTGTATGCACCTCCTAACGCTCCATCCCCTTCAGTACCAATGCCCCAACCCCCCCTGCCTCCCCCTCTACCACAACATCCACCTCCCCAACAAGGTCAAGTGTATGTTCAATAGAACATACCCAATCCCCCTAACCCAAAGAAAAGGAACAAGGGGAAGGGTAACTGAAACAAGAAATCTCAATGTAATCAAGGTAACTAGGGTCCACCACCCAATTCACTTCAAGGTCCTCTGTCTAACCCCGCAACCTAGAAACAGGGCACACAACCCAAGAAAAACAAGGGTCTTCATATGAACAAACCTTGTGTCTATTGCGGCGTATATAGACATATGCTAATGAGTGTCCCCTTTTACCTCAGATACATCAAGTATGGGAAGCTCAAGTAGCTGCTTCTTGAGGACCACATCCCATCACTCCTCCTCCCCCTCCTGCTTCATCTCAACCAAAAGTGCTTACCAATCATTTTCCTCACCAAGGATATATTGTTGCCCAACCTACACAAGGTCAGGAAACTCCAGCCACTCCACCATCTAGTAACCATGATTATCAGATTCTTATGATGAATTCAGAAGAGGGAAATATCGATGAAGTCAATCTTCAGACTCAATCACGCCAATACAACAAGCCATCTGCTAAGTTAGTGATTGAGTCCCAACCCTAAGTTTCCACTAAGCCTCTATCGTCATCCAATGGTACCTTACATATCCCTTAGCCTAAGGTCAAGGTTATTACTAATATCGTCAAAGTTCCATTACATCAAAACATTGCTTTTGCTAAAGCCTCCCATACCTATAACATAGTAGATGACTTGGCACAATCTCCTGTTGCCATGTCAACACTGGAAGTTCTCCAGATGTGCCCATCCCAATGAAAATATCTACTCTTTTCTTTGGGTGTCATGGATCCCCAAGATGATCATATGATTGTCTTTCATGTTGAAAAGTTGAAAGATCTTCCCCTACCTTCATCCATTTCATTTAAAATACCAGTCTCCATTCGAAATTTCACTATTCAGCGGTGTATCATAGATGAAGGCACCTCCACCTATGTGATGACTACTAGTGTTTGGAAGTGACTTGGTTCCACAGACCTATCCCCATCCACCATCACTCTTTGTGCTTGGGACGGTCATGGTTTATATCTCAACTATCCAATCAGAGTTTCTGGAAATATTGTCTGTATTGATATTCAAGAAATTTGTGGTCCCTTAAACTATAAAATCCTTTTGTGTTGTATTTATACCTATGCTAAGTCAGTTTTCACATCTACAGTTCACTGTAAGATGGGCTTTCCACACAATGGAAATATCGTCGTCATTGATTAGTTGACGTACTATGATCCCAAATCCCATAATTTACCTCAGTCCAAAATTTCTTCCTTGACTGACAATAATATTTTCTCATCCATCACTAATGTTTGTCTTGGAGTCTACAAATATTCCACTTTTCTTGGTGCTTATTATAGTCCACCACCTACTCCTTTTGAGCCTAGCTCATCTAGTGTTTTCATGCTCCAAGCATCACGATCCGCCCACAAATGGTTCGGTATGCATTCACAACAGCCAACACCTCTGTAACATGTTGTTTCTAACTCAACCTAACCTTCTGATACTACTCTTCAAGGACCATTTCCTTCTCCCAATATCTCTCCTTGCCCATTTCCCCCCGAACCATTCCCCTAGGCCTTAACCATCTCAGATAAGTTCCTCCAAGCCATTACCCTTCTGGTTACATACCATTCTTATTTCAACCCCCTAGAGTTTATTCTACACATGCCATGGCCACTTTTAGTTTTCCTAGCATTACCTTAGGGATCCCATTCTAGTACATTGATCCTCCCGCAAACACTCCCCCCAATCAACTCAAACCTTACACTAATTTGACCCCGACCCAACCTATTTTTCCTACCCCTACCTTTGCCTCAGTTCCAAAGTAACATCAAAAGGAACCTACTCTTGTTTCAAAAGAATTTGGCGATGGGGACAAAGCCTAGAAAAAGGGAACCAACGACAAGGCACCCCGAACAACTCCAACTCCTCATAGGCCGCCAAATCCTATTCCTCCATGTGCTTTGTGTGATGTTTTTTTTCATGCCACCAATAATTTTCCTAAACTCGCTCATGTCAATAATGTGGTCTCTAACAGCTTCCCTAATTCTAACATTCTTGAGGTCCATGTCACCTTATGTGAGTCAGCAAAAAATGACATATCATTACACACAAATCACCCTTGTTCTTTGTGTGATAATTATGGTTGTTATTCTCATCGTTGTCCTTATCTCAAATATTGTTGTAATAGACTTCAAGTAATTCGCAAATTGTAGGCCGCTTGTAGTGAATCCACCTCTCCTCTACCTACAGATTATGGTCCCACTCTTACACTAGAACAAGAGGTCTCTCAAACACCCATTGTGATCCCGCCCTCTAATTTTGAGATGACGGATAATACCGCTACCATTCTCTACTTGTCGTCATCCATGAGATTGATGCATTGGAAATCCCTTCACGTCTCCTATTTTTATTTTGTTGAACCTTATTTGATGAATGCCCCAGTCTTAAAATCGGTAGATATTCCATCTACTTGTCATATGTCTCCCAACCTTGACGATGCATATGTGAAACTTGTCTCTCATGAATATGCCTCAGGTAGCTTTTCTTTGTCATGTGGTCTCTCTTCCTCTAGTCCCCCCATATTCCATTCTAATGAAGACATCATGGAGGCCATGACCACTCTTGATTACCCTTGGGATGATATGCACCATCGTGTTTACTTCCTTCTGCAACAAACCCATGATCAATATGTTTTGGAGTAAAAATACTTCATTCACGGTGAAGTCAATTGGTTTATAAATCCCATTCCTGAACCAAATTCTTTTGAAGAAGGAAATGGCTAACATTTTCCCTACCATCAAAATTAACATTTCGAATAAACCAACGATCGAAGAAAATATCATCTTAGGGGCACAATGCACCCCAGAAGAAATTAATGCTTACACCAAGTTATTCAAATATTTCTGTGATGTTTTCTCCTGACCTTATTCTGAAATGCCCGGACTTGATCCTGCCATTGTTGAACATCACATCGACACTTGGCCTGATTCCATCCTTGTCCACCGAAAGCAAAGGCCTATCCATCCTTCCAAACGTGAAGCTATTAAAGCTAAAATAAACAACCTCAAGCAAGCTGATTTCATCTATCCCATTGAATACACCACATGGGTGTCCAATCCTGTTCCCATTATTAAGAAACAAGGCACCATTTGTGTCTTCACAGAATTCCATGATATGAACAAATCTTGTCCCAAAGAAAAATTTCCCACACCCTTCATATACCAGGTCAATGATGAGTGTGTGGGGCATGATGTTTTATCCTTTATGGATGGCTTCTCTGGATATTCAGATAATTATCCGTTATGCTGATCAGTTTAAAACCACCTTCACTAGTCTGTGGGGAAATTTCACTTACAAGGTCATGCCTTTCGGTTTAAAGAATGTTGGGGCCACTTTTTAGTGCGCCATGTCCTACTGTTTTCACAACTTGGCTCATATTATCCTTGCATATCTAGACGATATCACTGCTTATTCCAAACTTCGGTCGCAACACATTCATGATTTTTGTACCATGTTTCTTCGATGTCTCAAGCATAACATTCACCTCAACCCCCTTAAGTGTTTATTTTTCATTCCTACCAGTCGACTTTTGGGCTTCATTGTGTCCCAATATGGTATCACGCTTAACCCTCTCAAAGTTCAAGCCATCCTCAAACTTCCTCCTCCTCATACCCCTAGCCAGTTACAAAGCCTCCAAGATAAAGATAATTTTCTTCGTCAGTTTGTTCCTTAATATGCCACCACGACTCATGGGTTTCTTAGACTTCTTCGATCTAAAAATCCATTTATTTGGGATGATCAAGCTTAACAGTCTTTCGATGCCCTCAAACATGCTCTCACTTCTACTCCCTTGATTATTCCACTTAACTTTGAGAGGAATTTCACCTTGGACATCTCTGCATCCACCTATTCGGTCGCTAGGGTCCTCATACAATAAGATTCTATAGGAAATGAGCATGTCATATACTATGTCAGTAAGAACCTTAACAATCCCTTTGTATCCTATTCCCATGAAGAAAAGTTGGCACTGGATGTCATTTTCTCTGTTCAAAAGCTTCATCATTATATCCTTATGTGTATCACCAAATTCATCACCAATTCCAACCCCATGGATTTCCTATTGATTCGACATATCATTTATGGGAAGTACACCCATTGGATCATTATTCTTCAAGAATTTGATCTCAAATTTGTCACACCCAAGAGTAAGAAATTTTAGCCCTTGTTGAACTCATTTTTGAATTTTCAACTGGTACACATCATCCACCAGTGAATGATGACCTTCCAGATGAACACTTGTTTTCCATTACTACGGGTGATCCTTGGTATGATGAAATTCTTACCTATATGCAAACCCATAAATTTGCCCCCCACCTCAATTGTGATGATTGACGATGTATTCAGCATTAAGCCTCTTGTTACCTCGTCATCAGTGACGATCTTTATCATCGCAGTGTCAACACTGTCCTTCGTCATTATCCCATCCATGATGAGTTGAGAAAGCGCTCAATGCCTGCCATGGTGGTGCTTGTGGTGGTCACCTCTTTGGAATGGCCACTTCCTAGAAAATCATGCGCGCCAAATAATTTTGTCCTTCTCTCTTTAGCAATTGTATTGAGGCAGTCAAACACTATCCTAATTGCTATTTATTCGCCCCTGAAGTGTGAGCTCCACCTGCTCCCCTCCATCCTGTCATTGCAACCAATCCTTTATCTAAATGGGGTACTGACTTTATGGAGTGTTGACCCCCATATTCTAATAACCACAACTATATTATCATGGTCATCGACTATTTTACCAAATGGGTTGAAGCCATGCCAATGTTCAATAACACCACGGCTATTGTAGCCCTCTTCTTTTTTAACCATGTTATCGCTTGATTTGGGGTTCCAAAACAATTGGTCTCTGACGATGACCGACACTTTGAATATCAGGTATGGAGTGAGCTATCCTCTCTGTTGGGTTTCGGACACCAATGTTTGTCTTCTTATTACCCCTAAGGAAATGGCAAAGTTGAAGTTGTCAAAAAAATCCTTAAGACTATGCTTTAGCGGATGGTGAATAAACAAAATACCAATTGGAATTTAAAGCTCGTCCATGCTTTGTGGGCCTATAGAAATTCTGTCACAATCACCATCGTGTTCACTCCTTTCCACCTTGTTTTCAAAGAGGAGGCAATCTTACCAATCGAGTGTGAAATCCCCTCCCCTGTCGAACTCCTCCCAAAATCCCTACCTTTATAACAACAAATTATCATGCTTGAATGCACCAATGAAGATTTTCGTGTTACATTGCAAACCATTGAAGCAGCCAGAAAGCACACCAAAGCTCAATATGACCAAAAAGTTCATCCTTGAACCTTCCATGAAGGCGACCTTGTTCTTGTTTATGACCAAGATCATGATGTCCTGGGGCAAGGGAAGTTTGAACCATTATGACTAGGACCTTACATCATCTGTAAGTGTTTGGGTAAAGGGGCCTACCTTTTAGAGGGTCCATAAGGAGAAATCCTTCCCAATCCTTGAAATGAACTCTACCTAAAGAAAATTTACCTATATCATTTCCCATTGAAATGCATGTATATCTTTCTTTCTTCTTGCATTTAGGTAGTTTTCATTCCCCCCCATTATACATTATCTCCTTATGTCTTTCAGATGGATCCATCATCCACACCTTACATCGTTTATGCAGATGGTGCGAGTTGCTTCACTAGGAATCTAGCCTCGGTAGCTTGGACCATTTTCACCCCCTTGCATTCATTGGTCCACTCCAACGACATTTTCATGGATTTGCCACCAATAACCAAGTCAAATATGATGTTGTGATAGGTTTTTTAGCTGATGCCTTTGATCATTGCATCCTTCACCTTCATGTTTATCTTGATTCCTTGCTACTTGTCAAGCAATCAAACGACGTTTATCATGTCCATAATCCTGTCCTATTTAGAAAATATCTATGAGTTCAGATTTTGGCATGTGAATTTGAATCCATTTATTTCAATCATGTTCCTAGAACCCATAATCACTATGTAGATACCATTGCAAATAACATTCTATATTGGAATTTATCACATGCATATACAATAAGACATCCATAAACAAATGGTGAACCACAATTGTCACAGAAAGATGAATAATCATAAATATATATCGTCATACAATGTTTTGAGTCCACTACTCTAAATACATCTGACATTCTAATTCACATGTTATTATAAAACAAAAATGGGGACCCACATTTCCCTATGCCTAGTCACTATCATCTAGAGGCTCCCAAGCTAATGGCTCCATCCCACTAGCCCATAGATCTTGTACTATATGACCAACCATAGCAATGCACCGCATGATTCCTTGCCACTCTGAGGGAAGACCCATACACTTTATACTGATCTTCTAGCTCATGCCACTCACGCTCTGTCACCCTAGTCATTAGTACGTCAAATCTACATCAGAAATCCTCCAGTAGAGCATCTCTCTGCAATCTCTATTATAATGTGGCCCCACCCTAATCTGCAACTCGTCCATGTATCCTTTTAGCCTCACCAGCATTATATCTACATACCACAATGTTTAGAAATTAGTACCATATACACATATTTCTTAAACTATAAATGCATCAAATATATAACAACTTTCACTTACCATATGGACCCCATGCTCATCCCGATAGAAGTGGTAAGTTAGGATCCCCTTGATAGTTCATGCCACTATATGGATAGTCATCTATGTACAGTGGCATCTGGTCCCAATGAGAAAAAAAAATTAGGTCATAACACTCGTCCGAATCCCCCTCCTCCACCTCGTCTCAGTAGCTACCCCCAGCAACGCATCCTGGGCTCCTGTGGGCCCCCATCATGGATCTATACATGAGGTCGAATAGTGGGGATCTTCTCAAAGAAGAGTGAGCATAATACTGTCCCAAAAAAACAATTATCATTGGTCCTCTATCTGCATAGTGTCAACTATTGTTTCAATGACAAAAATATCATCTGGGCCAACCCATAGTAGGTCCATGCCAACACACTCTCCTCTACCATCATCTGATCCCCAATGATATGGTGGAAGGCATGACTACCCAATATCCGCAACACTACTGTGGATGTAGCTCATGTCTCAAGCTTCCCAAGGTCACTAATTTAGATGTTCATTCCCTTTGCATGACTCCTCGGTACACAATGGTGATAAACAAACTCACCTATATGCCTCCCATGAGGCAACACTAGATGTATCTCCCCTACCCCCCAAGGGGGGGAATCTTGTTAGAAACTATGTCTTAGATCTTGATCTCAATCCTATGTCTCTGTACTAAAAATACCTCTTGATCTGGGTCCTTGTAAATCACAATCCTTGACAACAATGGCTCACCATCCCTCATCAAAGGGTTCTCTAAGAACTTCAACACGACATATCGCACCAACACCCTATCGCTACTTGATTCCCCTAAATCTCAACACAGAGAGGCTCCAAATCTCATTCTTGCAATGATACCTTTAGCTCTACCATACCTAAAAAATACCATTATGTTTTGTCAATCCATATTGATCGGCATGCATGTTTAGTACTTAGCTTCAGCTCACAACAGACCACTAGTCTTGCCCATCCTATTTTCCCAGAATACAGTTTTTCCCTCAAAATTGCATTGGATGCCCTTGTAAGCCCAATTTATGTGTTCTGGAGTGTAGAAAAGGCCCCCAAAAGTGCATTGTGACCATGAGGATGAGCAAGGGTCCCCCACAATGAACTAAAACCCTAATCTAAAAGTCTAATCCACCAAAAATGATGAGTAAGGTTAGGCCACCTACCTCCAACTTACAGATCCTAATTCCAATGGTCGGTTTGACCACTACGGTCTCCACAAGATTTAGGGTCCTCTCCTCCTCTCAAAATTCTCCACAGCTCACTATGCAAATGAATTGGTTTTGGGGGAAAAAACCCTTTTTATAGGAAAAACCTTAGTTTTTTCGTCACCCCTTGCGACCAAACCGTAGCTCCTTTTGACGAACCATCAACACCATTGGAAAGCTATCGCCAAGTTCTATAATGGGTCTCCCTTTGTTTTTGGTAATTTAAAACTTCACCAGGAAGCCCATTTTTCCATGAGATCTCACTTTGCCGCCTACTAAAATCAAATTTCTTCATTTAAGAACCCTATACTCTAGTACCACTTTACCCACGCATTGGTTGACTCACGTGTCGATTTTTGTCACAAGCAACCATCGTTTACTCATGTTTCTATGGTCCCCTTCAGGCCTCCCCCATGTGGCAGCATCATCGAGTCACCCTTGTTCAGAGCATTCGAGATGATTCACCTTTGTATCTATGGAGTATGTTCCCATGAAAATTTCAAATATGAAATTCTACTATAGTAACTGACTTATCCTACTTATTTTCCACAATAATCTATTTACCAAACCCTTTAGTAAACATCAAAGTATATTCTACTACAGTTGTCACATAATAGCATAGAGAAAAGAACAGTGAAATACAAGCACAAGAATCAATCACATCAACACAATTATTTTTGGACAATAGTCCTTGGAAAAACCCAATGCCGGAAAACCGATGCAGCATATGAGGGTTTATTTATTATTCTTCAGCAACAATCTCTTCATAAGGAATGATTTGTAGAACATAGAGAAAACTCTGAGAAAATACCTGAGATAATTTTCCTCCACCCTTTGGATAAATTATGACACCCAAGAGACCCTCCAGCCTTCACTGTGTCACCTCTACATCATCACTGCGTGAGGACTGCGTCCCTTGCTACGCTGCCTCTCTGAGTTGTCCCTCTGATGCATTGCATCCCTTCCTCATTCTCTGACTGATGCTGATACCCTCCTCTTCCTTCACCCTACAACTCTCCCTCTAAAATCAAACTCTTACTCCTTGAGAATCGATTTCCCTCAGGTTATTGAGTATTTTCCTGGTGCGTCTCCAAATGACTCTCGAGTCTTCCTTTATACTTTTCATGTTTAGATGTCAATGGTCATGATCTAATCTCTAATAAACAACTAATATTAAATTAGACTTGATCCTCGTCTTGTAGAAGCTTCTCACCCATTTTTTCATTAATACCCAATAATATTTTAATTTTCCTAAGTTTAGAGTTTTTTTCTAAAGAAAAAATTGAACATTTTATTAAGGCAATAAAATGTTACAAAGTATATGCATTTAAGCATTCAATAAACTGTATGGCTTTGAAAAAAGCATAGAGTTGTTCTGAAATGGTAAGTTTGAGTGTCCTCTTACTCTACCATCTCATTTTGAAAAACAGAAGTGTTGAAACCATTATCTCGGGCCTCCTCATTGAGGAAAACAACCCAAATAGGATAGTGATCAGCTTTTAGTATCTCAAAAAACCAAAAAATCAGCAGGAGCTGATGACTGGAAAAAACTGTATACCATAAAGAAAATCTGAACCAATTCCTGGGCCTCCTCATAGAGGAAAACAACCCAAACAAGAATATGGTTAGCTTTCAGTTAAACAAGTGTATATTCGCCCAAAAAAATTTCTGTTCCAAAATCCATTTTTAGCATCAAGTTAAGTTTGAGTTGCTGTAAATAAAAACAAAAACATAATAACAGTAAAGAGAAACATAAAAGGCCGAAGCTGTGAAACTGTTGCCAGAATTCTCAAAATTGTGGATGATCCAACACACGAATCTCATCGAGCATGGTTTCCTCTATCCTCCAACAATCCAGATCCTGTTGTAGACCCGCTTTAGAAAGCTGATCTGTTGCACTATTGTGTTCCCTGTAAATATGACATATTGTAATATCATTAAAAAATTGTTTTAAAATTTTTTCTTCTTCTAACAATGGATATAGAATATAATTCTGACATCTGCTCTCGCCATTGAACCATTTGATAATATTCGTCGAATCCCCGAAGATCTGAACTGAATGAATGCCCAAGTGGGTGAGCCAATAGAGTAGTAATTTTAAGGAAAGAATTTTTGCATAGTTGTTGGATCCATTCCCCAGCCCTACAAAGACTTTAAGGCTTCTGTGATCGTTTAGGTGTATTAACAAACCCACCCCACATTTATTGTTTTGGCCTGAGGCCCCATCAAAATAAGCCCAAGGAGTTCCTTCCCTAATCCGTTCCTCTCTTACTATCCTTGGTTTTATATCCCAGATTAGTTCAGGAATACTTGCATAAATAGCCGCACATTCTACAACAATGTGTCCTACTGAGGAAGTCTTGTCTTTGAAAATATTATTGTTACAGTCCATCCAGATGCCCCAGGCTATTATTAAAGGGAGATTTCATAAATTTCCTTATGGAGAGTCCTTCTACCATTGATTCCATACTTCTGATAGAGTTTCCCCTTCCCAAGTCATCTTGTTCTATAGAAACCTCCCTGCTTCCATCCAGACCTCCTTTGTGAATGGACATTTTAGGAAGAGATGGTGGATTGATTCTATATCATTTTTACATAAAGCACACCTGCCAGGGCCCAACTTGTATCTCTTTTGCAAAATGTCCCAGGTTGGCACTTTATTTCTTAGTATGCACCAGAAGAACATTCTTTCTTTTGTTGGACATTTCAGCTTCCAAATGTGATTCACCCACCATTCCGGGTTCCCCCATCCCTTTCTTGACATAAGAAAATTGTAGCCATATTTAGGAGAATAGGTGCCTGAGGGGGCATGTGCCCAGACTAGCTAATCTGGCCTATCTCTAAGCCAGACATTTGACCTGGTCAGTTCCTTGGTGAAGTTTTTCCACTCCTCCCTCCATTGCTAGTCGAGGTTTAGGTCTGTCCCAGATAGCCATGCTTGGCCCCATATCATGGAATGTCCATTTTTTTTATCTGGCTTATATGATGGATGCCTCTTGAGTCTAGCTGATTTATAAGGCCTGGGGATAGTGAGTATCCTTCGTTGCATCCCACCCAGGGATCCTTCCCTATCCTGACTTGTTCTCCATTTCCAATCTGCCAGGAGAGGCCTTGTTCTATGATATTAAAGGCATCTATAGTAGCTTTCCACACCATCGATGCATTCCCATTCTTCTTATTTGGCCTCCTGATCCATTCGTCCAAAGGAATGGGATTGATGTACTTTCGTTTGACCACTATGGTCCATAGGTTTTCCATCTTTATTAGTCTCCATCCCAGTTTTGTAGCTAGAGATGGTCCAAAGGATGACATATCTTTTATTCCCCATCCTCCCCATTCCTTAGGTCTTTCCACCTTATCCCAAGCCACCTAGGGCTACACCGAATCCTCCCTTGAGCAAGTCCAGAGGAAACGACTACATACTCGGCTAATCCTTTCCAGAATTCCTTTCAGAACACATGTAAGCACCACCCAATACACTGGGATGGCCATTAGTACTAATTTTATGAGTACCAGTCTTACTAATATGGAAATGCATTTGAAACTCTAATGATTAATCCTGGGTTCTATTTTTTCCACTAGCTAGAACTAGTCCTTTTTCCTATATGAGTGTGGCTTTAAGAAGAATCCCAGGTATTTGAAACTATCCTCCATCTTCCAATCTACGAAGGGAATATCTTCTGCTATATTCCTGGATTCAATTCTACTAAAGCCTTCTAGGATTAATGAGGATTTTTCCTTATTGATAAGCATGCCCGTCGCCTTGAGGAAGAGTTCCAATATATTTTTTATGTTCTTTGTTTCACTCCTTCTCCCATTGCTGAAAAGAAGAATGTCATCCACAAACAATAAGTGAGTTATATAGAGATTGACTGCCACTTCTACTCCTTGAATATCTCCTTTTCTTCTTGCTTCTAGTAGCAACTGACTTAGGCCTTCTGCTGCTAGGAGAAAGAGGAGGGGGGATAAAGGGCACCCTTGTCTCAGCCCTCTTTGACTTTGGAAAAAAGAGGATGTCCCTCCATTGATTAAAACCGCAAAACTAACATTGTTCAAGCACCCCATAACCTAGTTTATGAAGCCCACTTGAAACCCTAGGTGGGTTAGGAGCATTCGGAGGTACATCCAACTGATTCTATCATAGGCTTTGGAGAGATCAATTTTCACTACTGCACCTTTGCTTTTTTTTTTTATGCTATGGATGGTTTCCTGAGCCACACCAATCGCTTCATGAATCTGTCTTCCATCCAAGAATCCAAATTGTTCTTTTGAAATATGCCTTGAGAGAATCGACTTCAATCTAACAGCTATCACTTTTGCTATTATTTTGTAGATGCAGTTGCACAAAGATATCGGTCTAAAATCCTCAAAAGAGGAGGGGTCCTCCTTCTTGGGGATGAGGGCTATAAAGGTGGCATTGAAGGGTTCATAAATTTCTCCTTTCCTCCTGGATTCTTCAACTACTTCAGTTAATTCACTGCCTATTGTCTCAAAGAAGTGTTGGAACAACTCCACTATCCAACCATCTAGACCTGGGCTCTTGTCCTTTGGCATTGATTTTATGATTCCTTCAACCTCCCCTCTTGAGACTTCCCCCATGAGCTCTTTAGAGTCCTCATCATCCACATATCGAGGGAAAGTCTGAGCTATCCAGATCACCTCAACTAACGACACTTCCGAAGATGCTTTAAAAATATTTTTGAAGTGGTTTCTTCCCATTGAAGACAGTTCCTCAAAGGAGTTGGCCTATCTTCCATCTTCTGTTTTAAGGGACCAAATGGTATTTAATTTTTTCTTCCTTTAGCATAATTTTGGAAGAATTTTGTGTTTTCATCCCCAACCCTTAGCCAGATAGCCCTACTTTTCAATCGCCACTGTTCTTCTCTTACTATTAGGATTTTCCTCCTTTGGGTTTCTAGCATCTTGATCCTATCTCTTTTTTCTATTGTCTCATATCCATTAGCTTCTGGGCATTCGAGCTCATCAAGTTCCATCCCAATCTTCTTTAGGTTTTATTCTTCTTTTAATTTATTGTCTCTGGCCCATTTAATCATAGCCTTCTTAAGAAGTTTTAAGTTTTCCATGAAAAATAATGTTTTTTCTCCACTCTCACTTGGATCCACAAATCTCCAGGTTTTTTTAAAGAGGGTGTTATAAGAATCCTCCAATAGCCAAGCTAGATTGAATTTGAAAGGTGCTACCAGCTTCCTGTGAGGCCCTTTTAATTCGAGAAAAATAGGTAAGTGATCTGAATCACCTCCCTCTCCTACCCACTATTGAAACACTAGAATATTTGCCACTACCTCCTCTCTCAGAAGAAACCTATCCAGTCTCTTGGCCACCTAGTCTTCCCCTGTTCTCATATTCCTCCAGGTTGGTCTAGGTTTCAACAGATTAATATCTAAAATATTTTTCTCTCTAATGATATTATAGAAGAAATTAGAGAGTAGGTCTACATGGGCAGAATGGCTCCAAGTTTTAGAAATTCCCAGAGAAAATTTCAGGTCTCGCTCGATCACCAGATTCAGGTTATCCGTAAGGAAACAAAGGTTATTCAAAAATGGATTCTATCTTGGCACAGTCCATAAATATTTAGAATCAACAGGTTTGTGCAAAGCTCTAAGGAATAGACTTCTATTCCGATCACTTGGTCTAGCCCCCAAGCATTTAAAACTTTTAATCTCCCTTCCTTAACACCCACAGCCAACCCCCCTGATCGGTCCTTAGCATCCAGAGACTAGATGTGCCATCCAGGCATAAATTTTGACATAGATTTTGTTACCTCTGATCTAGCTCCCAACATTTCTTGCAAGAGTAGAATGTCTGGATTGTAGTTGTGGATCACCTCCTTCAGAGCCATTTTTTTAGGACCACTGGCTAAACCCCTACAGTTCAGGGACAACATAATCATTATAAAACCATTGGGGGGGCGGGGGGGGGTTGTTTGCGCTGCTCTAAGCACCACAGAGACGAATAATTGCTTCCCATATGCAATGTCTAATTTGGCTCTCAATTGAGCCTTTGACAGATTTGATTTCCTCCCTCTAACCTTTTGTTATCCTTCTTGGAGTATGCATTCTGAGACCTCCCATGACCTCCCAAGGAGGGGGTTCTTTATCGCAGGGCCTGAGATTGTAGTAGGGGTTTACTTCTTGGATTTCATCTTTGTTCTTGGCTTCCTCACCCTTCCTAGGCCTTCGATTTAGATCTAAATCAGGGATTGAAGTAATAATACTATCCAGTTGTTCATTAGAGAAATTTGAGAGGGGAATTACATAGTTCTTTGGCCTGGAGGGACCAGGCTCTAATGCAGAAATAATCAAAGAATGAACATGAGAAATATGAGGAAGGATAGGATCTGGAACCGTACCCTCTATTGGATGAGTAAGGCTCCTTTCATCCACTCCTATTGGTGCTAGTTTGATTTCCTTCTCGTGATAAGGTTGCAGAACTATAGGATGGTTTTCTTCCTACACTTCCATATTCTCCACATTATCCTTCTGAGGATTGTCAACTTCCATCTAGTCATCGTCCATTCCTTCACCCTTGCTCTCCTCCTCTGCTTCTTTCCCTCCCCTTTCCTTCCTCTGCCTCCTTCTTCTCCTGAAACCCAACGAACATTCTTTTTCCAGGTGTCCATATTTATGACACCTGTGACATCTAAAAGGAAAATGTTCATAATCCAGAATTTGTGTATAAGTGAAATCCTTGTATTGTAGATTTATTTCTTCTACCAAACCATCTCGAGGATTTAAGCTTACCAGTATACGAGCCATCCCTTGTTCTCTTGTTTGCAAAAACGACATATTAGCTTCCATAAATGTGCCCAAGTGGTTTCCAATATCCCTAAATACTGAGTCTACCCAGAGGAATGATGGTAGTCTAAGCATATGAACCCAGATATATCTCGAAGCTCTAGTTTCTCTCCGTGACCCATTCCACTAATTCTCTTTTCCTGAATTTGATCATGAACCATCATTTTGCCAGTGTTGTGACCACAAAGGCTGAGTCCAGTGCTTCCTACCAGTTTTTTGCAGTCCATTCTTGAATGTAAATGGTCAAATTTCTTCCCTATTTCTCGCCCTACCAAGGTTAATTTCGAGACGTCCAAGGCCTCTTCAATCTGAACATCCATTCCCAGTACTAAGTTTGATACTATATTTATTTTCTTAATTATTTTGTGCTTTTTCCTTTTCTCCCCCGCTTACCACTGTTGAACACCTCCCTCCTTGTTTTGTGTGTTTTCTTTCGCATTAACTACTGCTATCGGGAGCATTCTAGAACACCCCTCCTTCCTGTATATTCTGAGCCCTTCAAAGGACCTTTCACTTGCTTGGTTCGTCTCCTCAATTCCTGGGAAGATTTCCTTGCCATCCAATTGGCCTTCCCCTTCAAGTAATGCTTTCTTTTTGGCATAAGTCTTTTTGACTCCTCCGCTCTTCCAAACCTCCTCCTTCTAGCCTCCTAACGGATCCTCTACTTTCTCTAGCAAGCCAGAAATGCCCACACCAACATGTGGGTTATGTCGGGTGACATCCCTGCTTCCCCTATTTTGCGAGCTTCTGCATGTGAGGGTGTTGTTCAGGTGCGACCCTCTCCCATATTTTTTCGACCCTAAACCTTTCGCCAAATAGGAATTCAGACCTTCCTGACCCTTAAATCCGTAGCTTATAACTATGTCCTCTAAACCCCCTGAGTAAAATTGTTTTAGCGAGAGAGGAGGATCATTACTTACTTGTAAACCCTCGATTTCTGCCACTCCATGCTCTGAAAATGATTGCCTCCCTTGCAGCTACTTCCCCTCCTAGTTCTCCAGATACAACAACCCTAAGCTTTCCTCCAGGAGTCCTAGGGATTTTCTCTGATTCCAACCCACTCCCGAGTTGACTTTCTTCCTCCCTAGTTGTCCAGCTGGACGAATATACCTCTCTATATTTTGGTCTGTTACCTCCAAACCCCAGATTGACAAAATGTTCCTAGGCTCGAGATCCAAATCAACAACTTCACTCTATTTGACCATCTTCTGCATTCCTATTTTCTGTTAACATCTTAGTGATAGAAACGACACTCTGTGCTACGACCACGGGCGCGTGCTATGGAGAGGAAGCGACAGTGAAACTTAGATTAAAACTGAAAAACGTTTTGTCATTTTCCATTCTTTTCTTAAACAAAAGGCTTGATGGCATGATTCCCAAGGCATTAATGTTCATGCATGTCTGCTTCCATTTGTCCTCCCATCCCTGACAGCCACGAGCCTTCCTACGCTAGTTGTTTGCTGCATGTACCTCCTCCCTATCGTTATCTTGGCCCTGCAAACCACCCGCCTACAGTCAGGATCCATTGGTTCCAAACTGTAGCTCCATTTCACCAAATGATTGTTGGGTCTTGGATATCTCATGTGTTGAAGCCCCTCCACAAAATTTCGGAGCTAGAGAACATCCGATGCTACCCAAAAATAAACACTTCCTCTTAGCAAGGAATGTGCTCTAACAATACTTCCTAGTAAAAGTATCACACTGATCCATGTCATTGATCCTCTGTGTTGCTGATGCTCAGCCTGTTTCCCCTTATCCACTGTGATGCTGCAATCTATACTGCTACCCATGACACTGCCACTATCACTATTGCATATGTACTACAACTACCTCTCAATATGTTGCATCATGTTGCCCATAGAACTATCACTACTAACTGTTGCAATGTAGTTCCCTCTTAAGAACTGCACTATCCATTTCTGCTACTGAAACAGATTCTCAATCATCCCCATCTTCTCCTTGAAATAAACAAACTTTTTTCTTCCTAGAGCCTTGGTGAGAATGTTTGCCACCTGTTCTCTTGTCGGAGTGTATTGTAACTGTACTTCCCCTCACTAGACCCAATCTCTTATAAAGTGACACCTGATGTCAATGTTCTTTGACCGATCATGAAAAAATAGATTCTCAAAGAGCTTGATGCAAATCATCACACAAAATATTGGTCGCTTCCACCCTTCTCCTGAATAGATTCACAAGAAACTTCCTAATCCATATGGCTTCACCCGATGTTGTGCTAGCTGCCATATATTCAACTAAGCTAAACTCAAAGCCAAGGATTTGTGTTTCTTACTACACTAGGAGGTCATACCTGATCCAATGTTGAAATAGTACCCAATGATACTTTTCCAATCTACTGAACTTCCAACACAATCTGCATTAGTGAACCCACTCAGCCTGATATAATTGCCTCAGGTGTACATTAATCCATGCTCGATTGTTCCTCATATATATTTGAGAACATGCTTGGTTGATGCCTAGTGTTCCCTCTTCGGATCTTCCATGAATTGATTGAGGGTGTTGACAATGTAACAAATGTCTGACCTGGTATTGACCAGATACATCAGGGACCCTATGAGCTACCTGTACAAGGTGGGATCTATTTCTTTATCTTCAGACACATCAATCTTCTTCCAGTTGGTAATCATTGGAGTAGCCATGGGTCAACAGTCTTGCATTCTAAGCCTTTTTAAAATTTCTATAATGTACCTCCTTTGTCCAAGGAAAATTCCACCCTTCTGCTACCAAACTTCCAACCCCAGAAAATTATTCATCCATCCCAAATCCTTCATGTCAAATTTTGTAGCTATGTTTTACTTTCAATATTTGATGAGCCTGGATGAACCTATCAAGAAAAGGTCATCCACATATAACACCAAGATCAAAGGCACATTCTCTACAATAAGATAGTAGAGGTTGGGATTTGTGTCACTCTTGACGAATCCCATCTTCTACAAGTAACCTCAATTTGACCATATCATGCTCTAGGCACTTGTTTAAGCCCATACAAGTCTTTCTTCAACCTACATACATGATTTTTCTTCTCATGTGTCTCAAAACCATCTAGTTGTTCAATGTATTCTTCTTCTTCTATCACCCCGTTCAAGAATACAGTCTTGACGTCCATCTAGTGAATCTCCCACCCCATCTGTGCTAAAAGGGATATCACAAACCTAATAGAAGTATACATGTAGATTGGGGTGAAGGTTGCTTCGTAGTCTATCCCTTCCTTCTGAGCATACCTAGTTTTGTATTTTTCCACACTGTCATTTGTAGCATATTTGACCTTGTAGATCCATCTCGAACCCACAACTGATCTATCCTGAGGCCTAGGTACCACTTCCCAGACATCATTGATCATTATGGAATTATATTCCTCCACCATATCATCGAACCATACTTGATGTTGAACAGTCTCCTAAAAACTAGAGGGTTCTCCAACCTGAGCCACTAAAGCTTGGTATCTATCTGGTTGTCTATGCTCCCTTTTCTCATTCCTAGGAGATCCAATGAAATATTCTGCATTCTATAGTATCTGTCAAAGTTCCAGAGTCGTTATTCCACTGGTAGTGGGTAGATCTATTTTCTCCTCCTCCTGAGATTCCACCCACTGTGATGCCTCTGGATTCGTGTCCTTTGGAGAAGTATTGGTGTTGATTTCTGTTGGTCGAAGTGGCTTGACCAATGGATCATCCTTTGACTATTCTTCAGAAGGTATTTCTTGAGATTTCCTAAAAACTCTATCCTCCATGAACTTTACACTCCATCGTACTACAATATTTCTATTTCCTGGAAGGTAGATTCTATATGCCTTAGCATTCTCGCTATATCCCACAAGATATCCTTTTTTCTTCAGTTTGCTCCAACTTCTTCATCTTTTCTTCGAGTATATCATAGTATGCCAAACTCCCAAATATTCTGAAATGGCTCACTTCAGGATTCTTGCCGGTGAATACACTCTCTGGAGTAATATTACCTAATGCCCTGTGAGGATTCTTGTTCTGAACATAGACTATTGTGCTACATGCCTCTAACCATATAAATTTGGGCATATCCTTATCATAAAACATTGCCCTCATTGCTTCAACAATAGTTTTGTTATTCCTCTCTACCACTCCATTCTGCTCTGGATTATATGGAGCTTTCCATTCTCTTTTGATGGCTTCCCTTGCATAGAAATGAATGAAGTCCTTATCAGTGTATTCTCCACCATTGTCTGAGAGCAAAAATTTTATCCTCTTCCCTATCATATTCTCAACTAGACCTTTAAACTCTTTGAATCGATCAAAAACCTCATCCTTGGTTTTTCGAAAGTAAATCCAAGTCTTCCTAGAATGGTCATCAATGAAGGTGAGGAAGTATTTGGCACCACTAAGAGCTTTTGTTGACATGGGTCCATATATATCTAAGTGTATCAACCCCATAACACTCTTTGCCTTACTATTAATTCTGGAATAAGACGCTTTGGCATACTTTCCCAGTACGTAACCTCTGCATACATCTTCTGTTTGGTACTTAATTCTGGAACTCCTGTGACGATTCTTCTGAGAATTCTTAGAGCTCCATGGTGTAAGTTCCCCATCCTTATGTGCCATAGTTTATTCAAATATTATTCACCACTACTTCTTATGAGTGCCATTGGAGATTCTAGCTGTAACTTATACAATCTATTACTTCTAACTCCAATTTGGGCCTTCTTCTTCCAACTTGGATGTTTGACATATAGTTTCTTCCCAATGAAGTAAATATCATAGCCCTTGTTCTATAACTGAGATACAAAGAGTAAGTTCATCCCCAATCTAGGCACACGCAGCACATTGGTAGCATGAAGCTGATCCCCTGCTTCTGTTTGAAAAACTACAATACCTCTTCTTATGGGGGTACATTTTGACTTATTTCCCATGGTGATTTGGAATTTCATCTGTTCTTCTTGATAGCTTAAGAAAAATTCTTGTATTCCCGTCATGTGCGCAAAAGCTCCACTATCAATATACCAAACCTTAGAGGAAGCAAAACTTGCCAAGCAAGAAAATTCTTCTTCCAGTCTGGAAGCTAGCACAAAATTGTCATGATCCATTATATTCTTCTTGCTTTCCTCTTTCCCGGAAGAATTGCGTGAGTCCTTTTGAGTTGCTACTCTGGCATCATGTTCACGACTCATTTTAGATTCTCTAATCCCGTTACCCGATCTCTGCTTTGATACCATGTGAAATTTTCAAATACGAAATTCTACTACAGTAACTGATTTATTTCTCCTATTTATTTTCCATAATACATTATTTACAAAACCTTTTAGTAAACATCAAAGTAAATTCTACTACAGTTGTCACATAATAGCAAAGAGAAAAGAACAATGAAATACAAGCACAAGAATCTTTCACATCAACACAGTTATTTTTGTACAATAGCCCCCGAAAAACCCAATATGGGAAAACCAGTGCAACAGATGAGGGTTTATTTATTATTCTTCAACAACAATCTCTTTACAAGGAATGATTTGCATAACATATAGAAACTTCTAAGAAAACACTTGAGATAATTTTCTTCCACCCTTTGGAGAAATTCTAACACCCAAGAGACTCTCCAGCCTTCACTGCATCACCTCTTCATCATCACTGGGTGAGGATTACGTCCCTTGTTGCATTGCCTCTCTAATTTCTCCCTCTGTGTTGTCCCTCTGATGCACTGTGTCCCTTCCTCCTCAGTCTCAGACTAATTTTGATACCCTCCTCTTCCTTCTCCCTGCAACTCTCTCTCTGAAATTGAACTCTTACTCCTTGAGAATTGATTTCCCTTCGGTTATTGAGTATTTTCCCGGTGTGTCTCCAAATGACTCTCAAGTTTTCCTTTATACTTTTCCTGTTGAGATGTCAACAACCGTGATATAATCTCTAATCAATGACTAAGATTAAATTGAACTTGATCCTTGTCTCTGAGAAGCTTCTCACCCATATTTTCATTAATACCCATTAATATTTTAATTTTCCTAAGTTTAGACTTAGGAACCCCAGTAAAAATATTAATTATTTTAATAAAATACAATCTGGGTTGAATTTCACAAACGATTTATGGGTCTTGGAGATCTCATGTGTTCTGTCCCCTCCACAAAATTTCGGAGCTAGAGCACATCTGATGCTACTCAAAAATCAACAGTTATGAGTCCCCTTGAGTCCAGTTATAGTATTTCATACATACTTATGTTGCATCCACCCCATTTTATGCATATTTAGCCTCTATGTCCACTACTCCATCTTTGAAAAATGCCCATTTGATTCATCAATCATCCCCTTCGCAATCTATTTAGTCGTTTCCAGGTCAACCATACATATTATGCTCTCACAAGGGAAGTTACCTGTCCACCACTCATTTTTTTCCTTCCATCATCATCCCTGGTGTCAGTCCATTAATCACTCTACTATGCTTCCTCATGTCTTTGTTAAGAATTCCCCATTGCCTTAATTCTGGTGGGGCCTCTTCTTTCGACCTCAACACATTTATTCCAGAAGAGTGGCCTAGAGGGCAGTGTACCTTGGTTCTAGCTTCCATATTTGTTCGATGCCTCAAATCAAGAAAGGGAATCATGATTTGTCTTTGAATTGGTTGTTTCTCACATGATCGATGCCAACTCCTTATCGCATGATTGAGAATCGTACACTTGATGGTTCGGTGCTCCAAAAAATTGTCCCAATGATTCTTAGGTGTGTGTGATATGTTCCAGACCTCATGAGGGGGTGGCCCTTTAGGTAGTCCCCCACATGCCTGGATGACCACAAATGTTGATCTAGCCTCAAATGTAGTTCCGTAGATGTGATGGGTTCAGTTTCTATTGCTTGCAGTGCTCACAGCATGCATGCCTCCTTCAAATGATCCATTCAGATCTTAAAATCCATTTCCTATTCAGCAAGGCTTCTTTGGTTGTGATCCCCCCTCACCATGTCATCTTGAGGGGAATTATGTCTCATGTACTCATATGTTATTATATTCAGTCTTGGCCTATGTTTTCCTAGGTGCATTATGTATATGGGATCCATTGTATTATTTTATGGCCCATTGATGCCAGTATATCATGTATCATATACTTTGTAGCTCAATTCCACACTACTGGGCTCATCATTATTCTTTGTACACATTTATCTTGGCAGGTATGGGTATGCCTCCCCCGCCTCATTTTAGATCATGTACTCCCACATAAAAGGAGACTTCTATCAGTTTAGTAGGTCTCGCCCCCTCCATTTTTGTCCGTCCTTGCATTACTTCAATTATCTCTCTCTTTCTCTTTAACTCCCCTTTGTGTCTCATGGAAGCGTAACCTAAAACGTATTCCGGTCATACGATTTTCTCCTAACACACATATGTTGGGGGGCAATATGTTTTCACCAAAAAATGATCACCTAGCCATTTCTAACTAGGTGGATTGAAATACACCATGTAGGATTAATTTTACCATAATAAAATCACTTTCACTATGGAAAATAATTTAGTAAACCACTTTTTATTAAATTATTTTATGATTAAAATAAAAAATCCATGAGAATAATTAGATAAATCATTGTTTAAATAATTATTCCTTGTCACATTTGGCTAAATATCCTAAGAATAATTAAATAAATCACTATTTATTATTATTTCATATTTCTATTATTGGAATAATTATTTCAATTTCACACCATTCTTAATCCTCGCGAAATAATTAATAAATCATTTTATTTGTTAATTATCTCTAAATAAATATATTTGACCATTTTAAATATATTTTCCATCTCCAAAAAATATAATAAAGTATTCCTAATGGTTAGATCTTGATGTGGTTAATATTATTTTATTATTCTCCATTTTCGAGATTAGCTCAATACTTTGTTATAAATAGGAGGGTTTTCCATTCATTCTTCACCATTATCATTATCATCATCAACTTTATCGTCTCTTTTCTTTTGAGCTCCCATTTGAGTTATCCACACTATTTTGGGCTTTTTTACACATTGAGAGAGAATATCAATTACTATATCATTAAGGACATCAAAGGACCCATCCCACAGAGTGGGATTTATAGACCCTTTTTGTACATATCCTTCATGAGGTGTTATCAATAAAGAATTTATTCATTTTAAAGTCTTTCCATTTGGGTTATTGCAATGGATATTTTTATTGTTGTTTTCTATTCTAGATCATAGATGTTTTTGTTGCAGGTTTTCCACTTTTTATTGCAGATCTAAAGTGCAAGAAGCCACAAATTGTTGTTAGGGTCACTTGTCACCTATTGATTTAAGTGAATTTTTTTTGGTACACCTTCCAAGAAATTTCACACTAACACCCAAAATAAAAACAGTCATTGGTATGTGGACAATGGTTGTTCAAAACATATGATGGGTGACATGAATAAATTATTGTCTTTAAAAGAACTCAAAACAGGTAATGTCACTTTTGGAAATGATGTTCTAGGTGAAATCATGGGAAAAGGTGTGGTTGGTATGGTAAATGGAAAAGGAAAATCTAAGAATGTTCTATTTATAGATGGACTGAAGCACAACTTGTTGAATGTGAGTCAAATGTGTGATAAGGGATATGATGTCCTTTTCTAGTCCAAAGATTGTGAAATAAAACACTAGGATCGTAAGAAATCGTGGAAAAATCTACTTGTTATCTTTCAATTTAACAAGGATCCTAGGAGGGGTTAGTAAATAGAAACTACTAGACCAAGTGGCAACAATGGGAAAAAGACCCAGTATCACCTCAATCAATGTCCTCTGCTCTTTACGAACTTTCACTGATGGTAGGAGTCCCAGTATGAGGGAAATCACTATGAATGGTAATTCATTGGTGGGATAGATAGTGATTTCAAGAGCTTATACATAGGAGAGACTTAGATGATAGAGCTGACTTTCTCAAGAAGTAAGGTGTAGGGCTCTCGAAGAAAGGCTTGGGAGGAAATCGAGACATAGGGATTAGAGATATTCCTTGATAAGAGATGCCCTAGACCTAAAATCCTTAAGGAGAAGAGGGATTCAATGTGGTATTTGGAAAAATAAAGAGTGAAAAGGTGAGGAACCACAAAGAAGCCCAAGTGGACCTAAGCAAGGTCCAGGGTTTTGGGTGAAAAGTCAAACAAAATATATAGACCAAACAAGGGATTAGAAAGGATCAATGAAATTGAATTTTACTTGATTTTCTTAATGCAATGATCCTTGATGAAGTCACTTACTAAGGAAACCTAGATCAAGAACGAAGTTGGAGCAAGGTTTTGAGATGATTCTAAATCTAGTATTGAAAAATCCTTGAAATTTTATGAGGGCCTAGGGAACACCCAATGAAATTGTGTCCCAACTCTCTCTTGGATTGGATGGCTATAATGGATTTTTTTTTATGCCCTAGGAGGCCTCTAGGGTTAGGGCTTAGGAAAAGAGGAAAATATACTCTTGAGTGATCACCAAAGATAAGATGAGTGCCTAGCCTATTGGGAGAATGGAGTCAATGTGCTTTAACTTTTAGAGTTCTTTTACCCAATCAAGGAGTCCTCTAGAAACTTCACATGACCCTAAAGGAAGCATCTAGGTTAATAAAGGAATTTTTACCTCTTTTTTCAACAATTTGATGACTTCCCAAGGAAATTATGGAGATAATGTACGCCTAGGATCATTCATTCACTATACCCAAACATATAACATATGAAATTCCCTCACAAGATCAATATTTGACTAATTCGCATTAAATTAGGGAAAATTTTTAAATTTCATGAGCAAAAATTCCATACATTATACATCTATACAATAAAGAGAGAGAAATAGATCATGAAAATAACTTACAAGTATAGTGAGTATATCCATTCATCAAACTGAGAAAAAATAGAAGCTCCAAGGCCAAGAAAATATATCCAAACATCAAAATGCATCAATGGTTCTCCAATTCATCCTCAAACAGGTATAGCAAAAGCATCAAGAGAGAAAGAGATACAAATCCAACTGATGATGAATGAGAAAGAATGCCTCTCTTCTATTTAGACAATCCTCTAATGGATTCAAATAGCCTATTTTAGCCTAATAATGCCCCTAAAGTAAAATAATGTGCAAAATAATAATACTTTTGGTGATAATTGTATTGTTCCATTTGTTGCAAACCCGAAGACTTCCAAGGCCATGCACAAAAAGCTAGTGAATTTGTACTTTGTAAGTACAACAAGACAAAATATGTCTTTGTGAAACAAATTATATAGAATGATGAAATCAAAGGATGATGATGTGGAATCATTTCTCACGAGGGTTTCTCAACTAAGAGACCGTTTGCAAGGACTTGGGGAACCAATTACTAATTCATAAGTAACCATCTATGTATTGAATGCATTTCCACTAGAATGGAGAAGCTTTGCTACAAGCATCTACTTCAAGAAAGATTCAAATCCCTTTGATGATTTTTTGGCTCAATACATATTGGAAGAATCAAGGATCAAAGTAAAGGATGATATTGGACAAAATGAGAAACCTCAAGCCTTTCTAGCCCCTGTCAAGAAGCTGGAGAAGGGAAAGTTTGGTAAGTCCAAGAAGAAGCACATGTCCAAGGTTCAATGCTTCAAGTGAAATGACTTTGGTCACTTTAAGAGGGATTGCCCAAACCAAAAAAACAACAAGAGAAAAGAAAGAAGTGAATCTCATGTAGCCGAAGTAGTGGGAGAACCTGAGAAGTAGGAAAAGAAGGAAGAAGCGAAGGATCTTTACTACTAAAGAAGGTTCAACAACTATCAGGTTCTTTATAGGGATTAATATTTCTTTTAGGATAACATGTTTCGCATAGCATCATAGAAATAAGGATATGATAGTAGCATGTGTATAATTTACATAATTAAGTTTCTTTATAGAGATCATCTAGATATATGGATAGATACACCATTTTTCATATTGACCATCTAGGCATTATCTAACATTATGTTAGAGGAGGTCATATATCTTAGGTGGATCACCATGATCTTGGAAGAACCATAATTATGAAAGGTTATTGGAAGAAGCACTATGACAAAGGTTAGTAAACATTCCATGTAATGTGGAATCAATACTAGTAAAGGGATGAAATAATGCAATGGGTCATGACGTAGGATTTTTGTGAGATATATGGATAGCTAGATGATCATATGAAAGCAGAGGAATTTTTGTTGGATATAAAACTTTGGATAAGATTCATATGCGTAAAAGATTGTGGAAAGAAAGTTGGTCATAAAATATGCTTATTTATATGGATATATGATGATAGAAAATAATAGGGTTTGACTTGTAGAATTGAGGCTTCTGTGATCCATATCAGGTTTACGAGAGATTTTTCGGTGTAAATCACAAGATCTATCATTTGTCGACGCGTTTCAAACCAACTAGTGTGGTTCATCTTCAGGACAAGTTGAAGAACCAGATCCAGCTTTGCATGTTAAATAGCTTGAGTAGAGCCTCCAACGGCTAAATTGGACTAGGGACCAGGGTCAAAAACCAGTTATTTAATAATTAAAGGAAGATAGTTATAATAAGGGACCTTACCTCTAAATAAATATATAGATTATATGCATAAAATAATCTAATTTAATTGGTTGTTAATATAATAGTTAGTTAAAAGGATGTCTCTAGAATATGGATAACAATGATTAACGTCTAGTATAGTTTTTGGAAGAAAATTTGTAACTTGGTAATCAATTTCGATCCTTGGGAACTCTGATGCATGAAGGAAGATTCATGTTGAGATGGGCCATGAGGATGTTGATGGAATGAGAAGGTCATCATAATGAGGTAAGTCTGATTTTCATTATTGTTGGTTATCTAGTTAACATATTATTTTGCTACCTAGTAAAATGTTGCGAGAATACATGATGGTAGTTGAGGCAAGTTCAACTGTGTGGATGGAATTTATGAAGAATATTGATGGAAGCTCAATATATGGTACCTGGAAACTATGAAGTCAAGATATTTCCATCTTGGGATTAAAAGGTAGTTGTGCGAGAAGATAACCTGACGGTCAAAGAAGATCATTTTCATAATGAAGCCATGATCAACTTGAAGTTTGGGAAGGCTAGGTGCAATTCCTTCATGTAAAAGATGAAAGTGATGAGAAAGATAGGTGACCTAGATCTTGTCACAATATTGAAGAGAGAAGGTGGCTCTATGATACTTCGAAAGAAAGAAATCTTGATGATGCAAAGGAAAGAGGGAGTCAAACATCTATGAAGAACTAGTAGTTGATACTCTTATGAAGACAAGTTTCAAGGCTTGTGACAGTGACTTCCCAAATAGAAAGGAATTCTAGATCTCCTCTGACTCTAATAGGGAGAAAAGGAGTCTCCTTGAATTGGAGCAAGGATATATTCTTTGATTACAAAGACAATAGGGATGTCCTCTCTGGTTGAGAGGGAGTGATGGTGGACATCACATTTTCATTCTCCTCTTCAGGTGATGAAGAGATAATGGCAGAGGATTGGATAAGAATATGTGGTTTCCTTGAGGATATAACATCCAAGAAAGGAAAATTACTGAAACTCTTTGATGATGGGACATGAATCCAAGAGAAGAGTGGTCAAATAGGAATGATATTCTTTGAGGACTCGGGAATGGAGATACAAGATATGAATATTCCTAAAAGGATATACCTTTTGGAAATCTAGATGGGGTATGTACCTTGTATAGGTAGTGTCGTATCACACATAAATCCTCCCAGCATAATGCTCTTGAATAAAGAAGAGCTTGTCTTGTTATGCCTCAAAGACAATTTTGGTCATAATGATGATGCTTACGGTATGAATTGTCAATCCGAATCTTCCTATGAGAACTCTTTAGTTTGAGATATGATGTTGTACTTGTTGTGCAATTATGAATACCTCCCAAGTTAAGAGGAAGTGTTGAAAATGTAATTAGTTTCAGTCTTCATAATTGTTGTTGTACTCATTTCAATATGTATCCTATGTAAAAAGCAAGAGAATAAAAGAAAAAATGATTGTTATTAAAGCATGGGTTTCATGCTCCTTATTGATGGTCTTCTAGGTAAAATCATGTTCTTCATGCTTCTAGGATTTGTTAGGTCTTATGATTTATCATCTTAAGTCAAAGGAGTCAACATCATGTTAATAAGACCCTTATGAGAAAAATGTAATTGTAAAAATAATTATTTTGAGTCTAGAAAGTCCTAGAAACTCCAAAAGTACAAGTCGACCCTAACAGTTACAAGTTAGCCTAAAGGAGGGAATTTGACTCCTTGAGAAGGATATATAAAGGAGAATTTCGACCTCATTTGTGACTCACTCATTCCACAAGTTCAATATCTCAAGAAGAAGTTCAATCTGTAGTTGGAGAAGCAAGAAAATGGAGAATGAAGGTCTGGGAAAAGAAGGAAGGATGCAATTATTTTACTTTGGGATCTATCTCTCTCACACATACAAAATTCTAAGGTTTTTGTGCTACAATAAGAGGTTGAAATTGTAGGACCAAGTTGCAATAGGATGAAGTGAAAAGTATTGTAGGTGGAAGGAGGAAAACCCTAAATTGACCTCGTTGACCTTGCGAAAGTTGTCTTACTCTAGGAAGGTATTAGAAGGAGGTTGGATTAGGGTTTCCAGAGAAGCTGCAAGGACGAAATTTCCAGGTCAAAGTTGCTAGACGAGTTGCATTATTGAAGCTGGTAGGTTGAAGTTGTTGTTTGGAGCTGGTTGGTATAGAATCAAGAAAATACTTATTGGAGAGCCGACTTGGTACTTGGAGGAGGAATTGGTCTAGGGTTTGGGTATTTGTATCTCATTTTAAGTATATTCTAAGAAGAGAAGAGATTATGAGTTTTCCCCTTAGAGGGGTTTTTCCCTATCTAAGATCCTAATATATGTGTCCTTTATTCTTGCTATTATTATTCTTGATATTGTTTGATGAATAAATCTAACTAAAGAACATAAAATAAGATAAATAAGATTCACAAGAAAATATCAAGGTTAAGTAAAATAGGATTAAAAGCTTCCATTATCCATTTTCCAACATTTTGAGCCCCAACTCTTGAATGAAAGAGTAACACATCACCCCTCTTTCCCTTTGGAGGGTAATGTTGGGCACCATGGAGAGGATGTTTTGGTATAGAGCCACTTTGGAGGCATTCCCATGATCTAGGAGCTACATCTTGGAGTATGCATAATAATTATCCAGCATGACACCTATTTGTAGCATTTACAACTCATTTGGAGGATGATGTTATGTATGAGGAGGATTTTTTCCCATGCATGTGGGAATTTATGTCATTTTTGTTATGTTTTTGAGCTATTAGGTTGGCTTGTAACCTCTATCTTGTGGATCACTTAAAGTAAACCTATCAATTAGGGTTTTGTTATGGAACCAGCTCACAAAATGATAGAAAAGAGAGATAAACGCCTTATAAATAAGCCTCTTCGAGGGGGCAACCTCCTTTACATTACACAACTGAACAATTCTTGGATGATACAAATGACAAGACCTCCTTTCTATATATAGGAGTCTAAGGGGTCTTAATATAATCAAAGCCGACATAACAATAATAATCTAAGGGAACAATAATAACAATAGTGGGCTTCTATGGGCACAATAGTAACAATATGGGGACTACATGGGTACAGCAATATAATAAGGGGGTTGTACTAATAACAATAAGGTGTTACACTAGTAGTATAGGGGCCTAACATGCCCCTCTCCTTCAAAAAGTGTTGTCCTCAATGCTTGAGTAGTTCTTGATGCTTTTGTAGAAGATTCTTGTCCTCCCATGTGGAACCTTCAGCGGGTAAGTTCTTCCACTTGATGAGATACTCTGAAATTGATCGATTTCATAGCTGTCAGGTTCTTGATTCTATGACTGCTCCAAGATCCAATATGATTTTTCCTTCCTCTTCAAGTTCTGGAAATATTGTTTGAATTGGGATCTTCTGCAACTTTTTAATGAGTGGCCACACTTCTTCGTCCTTCTTTCATTCATCCCTTGCTTCATTTATCCAATCTGGTTGGATAATAGAAATAGCACAAAACAATGCTTCCACATCCTCATCCTTTCTTGAGAGTGCATCTACAACAAAATTTTGCTTCCCTTTTCTATAGATGATGTCAAAGTCATAACCCAACATATTTGTGACCCAATTTTTCTATTCTTCTAAAGATAATATTTGTTCTAAAAAGTATTTAAGACTATCATGATCCATTTTTACCTTGAAGTGTCTTCCCATTGGGTAAGGTCGCCATTTCTTTATTGCATGTAGTATTGCCAAAATTTCCTTCTCATAAATAGCTTGCTTGAGATGTAGCCGTAAAAATACCCAATCACCTACATCAAAAAAAAATTCACTGCGATGTTGATCTACTTGTTGTTTCATTCGATTATGCACCAAAGTGGCGTTATCCTTTAAAAGTTGGAGAACTTGTTGTTGATGCTCGATGTGATCTTTCACTTCTTGAACCTTTTTCTTCTTGATATGTCCTTCTATCTTTAGAGTTTGAGGAGTGGTAATTTCTTCCAAGGCTTTACAAGATATGGTCAGATTCATTTCTTGATGCTCGATGTGATCTTTCAATTTTTGAACATTTTTCCTCTTGATATGTCCTTCTATCTTGATAGTTTGAGGAGTGGTAATTCTGGCAAATGCATTACAAGATATCGTTGGATTCATTTCTTCTTTCTTGATGTGATCTTTCACTTCTTGAACCTTTTTCTTCTTGATATGTCCTTCTATCTTAATAGTTTTAGGAGTAGTAATTCTTTCCAATTCTTTACAAGATATGGTCAGATTCATTTATTCTTTCTCTAGGGTTGGTTCCTGGTGTATATACTCTTCTTTTAATGTTTCTTGATCCTTTTCTTCCTCCTCTCCAAAATCAATGTAAAATAATTTCTTCTCAGCACACTTATGACCTTTAATGTATTTGTTATCACGATTGTAACAAAGCCCCTTTTCTCTTTTTCTTCCAATTGTTGTGGTGTAACCCTTATAGGTTGTGGAAGGCTAGGAGAAACAACACTTCCATATTTATAGTTGTGAGGGGTAGACTTCCTTGTTTCCATAATTTTGCTTTCCACTTTGTAACAAAGCCCTTTTTCTCTTTTTTCTTCCAATTGTTGTGGTGTTACTCTAAAGAAGGTGTTTCTCTTTGTATCCTCATAATGTGCTATCATTTCCTCCGTGAAAATTGACCATGTAACAAGTTCCCTACAAGAACAAAGCCCTTTATACCATAAAAATTGATCTGGCTCTAAATATGAAGATGCAATACATACCTTTTGTAACAATGGTACAACATGTAGATCAAAATATTGCTCCATTTGTAGTATCTGATTTACCGGATCCTTCCCATAAAACTTCCTCATATCACCTTTTCTTGATTTTAGGAGCTTGATCTTGAGACAACTATAACTCTGTAATTTCGGCTCTTCCGGTTCTGAAATCGTGACCTGCAGTAGCCCTCTGTATCCTTTTTCCAATGCCACCAGTCTGATTGAAATTGGATTCTCCAAGAAAGAGTTATGCACAATTTCCCAAGATGACTTGATTATATACCGTTTTAGAAGATTGAACTTGTATGAAGTGCCACGTGTCACTATTTTGACCTTAGGATCTGAAAAATATACACAGGAAACTACAGTCCGTCTGCTTTCTATACCTTCTTACAAAATTTCCATCTGATGTTGAAAACAAAAGTTATGACGATTTTCCCCAGGTCACCTATTTGGAATGTAATTCGGGAGTCTACAAAAAGGCCAACTTCCTCAGATCATATCTCCACAAATATAGTGTGAAAATCTCTGAAATTGGGACTTGAGGTTCAGAACGATTTCATCCCAAATGGGTTTTGTTTTTAGCATCCGAAATGTCACAGAAAAAAAGTTATAGTGAAAATTCCACAATGACCTGTTTGGAGTAGCGAAACCCTAGAATCCAAAGCTCTAATACCAAATGTTATGGAACCAACTCACAAAATGATAGAAAAGAGATATAAATGCCTTAGAATTAAGCCTCTTTGAGAGGGCAACCTCCTTTACATTACACAAATGAACAATTCTTGGATGATACAAATGACAAGACCTCCTTGTCTAAGGGGTCATAATATAATCAGAGCCGACATAACAATAATAATCTAAGGGCACAATAATAACAATAGTGGGCTTCTATGGGTCACAATAGTGACAATATGGGGACTACATGGGTACAACAATATAATAAGGGGGCTGTACTAATAACAATAAGGGGTTACACTAGTAGTATAGGGGCCTAATATGTTTTTCTTGTATTTTTAAGTAATAATGAAGGAGTTGGTTCTCATATAAATAGATACTTCTCCAATCAGTTTCATTTCATCATCACACCTTACATTCTTTTCCTCTCTAAGGAAGTGTGAGATAGTATTTTTTGCTACTATGGGAAAAATTTGATATTTATTCATGCAAATTTCTTTTGAATGGTATTTTTTTAATGGAGGAATTGTTTTTGGATTGCAAGAAGTTCCTTTTGTGGAAATTTTGCAAGTTTATTTTCTTATCATTGATATTTTTCATGTAAATATTTAAAAGTGGGATTTTTATGATGTCAGGTATAAAGACTTGATTATTTCTGAAATCTTGCTTCATTATTGCATATAAAATTGAGTTGTCTAAGGCCTATAGGGAAAATCTTAGTGTGAAGACCCTATAATTATTTTTCCCTCACAAGTATAATATTTAAGCTTTACATTATAGAAAAGTTAAGGTAAAAAAAGGGCCTCAAAACAAAATTGTACAACCAAAATAAAATTTATAAGAAAAAATAGGATTAAACATGAAATGTAAACCATGGGTAATAATTCATCAATTTTAGAGTAAAAATGTAAAAAGATTAAAAAAAAAATAAAAATAATAAGAAAACTATTTTTTCAACTTATCTCCCTACGTCTTTACCCAAATTTCAAGTAGGAGAACTCGTTGGATGAATAATTCAATTCCACATCCAAGGATTACCCATGTTGCATACTTTTGATGGACTCTGTTACACAAAAAATGAGAAATACATGAAAAAACGTGATTTCAATCATGTTTTTCATGTTTTCGTCATTTTTCATGTAGCAAGGTCTATCAAAAGTATGCAAAGATGGGTACTCCTAGGATGAGGAATTAAATTCCGATTCCAACAAGTTCTTCCACTCGAAATTTGAGTAAAACCATAGGGAGATAAGTTGAAAATACGAGTTGGAAAATTAGCTTTTTCTTTTTTTCCCTCTAAAATTTGATTATTTAATCTAACCTTATTTAATCATTTCCACTCTTATTTTATATATTATATAGGAGACCCATTTTAGACCTCAAAATTTCTCTATTGAAAAGTCTCCATCAATTTTCTTCCCTTGATTTTTTTCCCTAAAGACACCATTAAACCATCATAGGATAAGGCACTATTCGTTGGTGTTTTGATCATCCATAAATTTAATTAAAATTTATCTTTTTTTCTCTCTCCTAATAGCTAGGGAAACCACTATGGTTTCTAGGGTAGATATATGCATAAAAATGAAGTTTTAGCATATGTTTGTGGCTCATAATTTAAGAGTTGCATCTATATATTATATAAGGTAAAATACAACATAGTGCATCGTATAAACCTATTAAATAGGTTGATGTCACTATATTTATTACGACTTATGCATGCCTAACAACCATACAAATAATTTCCTATTTTAACCCTATCCTCTATTAGAATATCTTGGTCCTTTGTTGTTGAATATTATTCTAAGATCTTTTCTTGGGCTACTATATGAAATTGAATGCCTTATCATTGCATATCTTCCAAGCCCTAAATTATAGCAACCTATTTCTTGGACTAGGCACAAAGTATTTGAACCCTAGTATAGAAAACCTGGGCTATCTTAGGGCTTGCTAGTACTTTATCTAACAATAGAAATTTTACTCATCACCTTGAGCCATAACATTAGAATACCTTTTTAGGTGATTTAGGGAATTATCCCTTATGGTATTAATTCACTAAATAATGAAAGAAAGGTTATTTAGGTGATAGTGGTAACCATTTCTCTTATTTCCACAACGTTTGGCCTTGCCCAATGAGGCTTTTCACTAGGCTTTCTACATTTGTAAAAACATCTTTGGTGTTATTGTCGAGTAGGAGTTGAGTCCACCTCTTTGTAATATGAAGTTTAAGATTCAATTTCTTTGAATTGTCTCATCCCAAAGTCAAGGATATATTTGCTCATCTGGAAACTCCATTGGAGGAAAAAATCCCTAGTTCTTCATTGATATTCAAAGATCCCATGTTTGTAGATTGAGGCAAGCATCTTTGAAGGTAGTTTAGTTCACCCCGATGAATCTACAATTGAGGTTTATTTAAAATTCAAGGCAATAGCTCCTTGGGATTTGCATGAAATGTACCTTTCTCTTCTTCAATATTATTTTTTGCTCGTGTTAGTTGATGTGGGATGCATTAATAACCTCCTATGAATAATTCTTGACCCATCAATATTAGCACATTATTTGGGTTCAAGTCTAGATATTTATTTTAGTATCTTGAGGCCTACATGCATCAATGGGATATTCTCTTATCGATAATAATGGGAATACATCAATGTCCCTTGATTGTTAGATATTGCAGGTGACTCCATTGATCTTGCAGGCTAATAATCCAATGATATTTTTTTCCATGCTTGACTTCAAGACATTCATTTTCATGGCAAGGATTGTACCATGGATGAAGACTATATGGTTTAGTGGTATTAATAGTAGCCTACAACCCTTTCAAAATCTTCAAACCAAAAATTTTGTTTCTTGTAGCAGTATGTCAAAGTACCTCGTTCGAATAATAGTTTGCAATTTAGTATTGTTCCAAAAAACAAGTCATCACAATGATTAATACGTGTATTTGTTTTAAATATATTAATAATTCAAGGACATGATTCCGGAGATTTCATTCTCCAACATAATATATTTAGCATGATCATCAAAATTCAATATTTCATCACTCTCTACTATTGATAGTGATTTTTGTACCACAAGGATAATGAATTTGAAAGTGATAAACCTCAAATAGCATCAACAATAGCTTTAGCACTCACAATTTTGTAGCCACAAACTTTATTGTAACCATCACTCAATTCAGTAACCATTGTATCTAGTAGTTACATAATCTATATAATAGTTACAGGTAGAACTGGAGCAAGATTGTTTAATCTGCCTTGCAAATAAATATTCATATAGTGACAAATGGTTTCAAGGTAAATGCCTAGGATGTTAAAGTACATCTAGTCTCTTTCCCCTTATTTATCAAGTCTTCATTGGTAGTTTTGACATAATTCTTGGTCTCAGACTCAACACATCAATAGCCTCAACATAACTTTTGGCCTCAAAATTAGCAAAATATTCAACCTCTTTTGGCAGGAAAAACTTTCCTAAGGTAAGGGTTGACAACCTCACCAAATCTAAGGCAGAATATCAACAAGAAGCATACATTAAAGCAAAAAAACTATGTAAACTACTAAATTTTGGTTTGAGAAGAGTACTTGTAGGTCCTACATTTGATGTCGATCTCGTAGGGTCCAAACCCTCTGCTTCCTCCAAAGCGATCAAACCCGCAAAACAGTTCAAAGAAGCATATACATAGTAAGTAGTTCAAAGTGCATGCATAATAAACATGTTAGATCATCAAGAATAAACATATAAATCATGATATATTATAAATGAATCATAAAAAAATGAGATCATAACATATCAGGAACAAGACAAAGATTATTTATTGATATCAACAAATAGTAGTGGAAGAATACAACTTGATCCAACTGTTGGAAAATCAGAAAGGAAGTAAGTATTTCCTCAATCTTGATAATTACTTGTGATGTTTCTCGTTATTATGATTGTTTATATCTTCTTTATTTAGTTCATCAAGAAATTACCAAAAGCAACAACACATAAAACAATGAACAAAAGATGTAGGCACATGCCATGGAAAAAGCCCCCTCGAGGGGAAAACCTAGTTAAAGTAATTATTCCTTTCAACAATATTCTTTGAGCCTCTTCACCCTAGATCTTGACTAGACCTTCCCTCCACACCAAGTCAGCCTCCAGAAGATTGACCTCTTCCCAGGAACTTCCACTATGCAGCAACTTGCAACAGCTAACAACTTCTGGCAGCAATCCAACTTGGAAGACTTCGATCTCCCAATCCATAGCATGAAACAGAGAGAGAACACCACCAAAATTTCGATTTTACTTTATTCCTTAGGCTCACCCAAACTTTATTTCACTTCGGTTTCCTGGCAACAAACTTTCCCAGCTACCCACTTCACACTTCTTCCCAGCAAATAGATTTTTGCACTTCTTCCGAGTAGAGAGAATTCAAACTTAATGAGAAGTGATGCTCCAAATGAATTCTATGTCCTTCCTTTTATAGGCTTCTTGTGGGGTCGAATAGAGTCTTAGGCTAACTTCATCTTCCCTTAGGCCGACATGGTGTGGAGGTTCCATAATTATTTTTTTACTTAATACTAAACCTTTTTACATGATTCAAAAGCCCAAGAAGGGTCTCTTTAAATGTACAATAATTCTATAGACTCATAATAAATCCTAGAAGTCCTCAATGGATACTTTGACCTAAAACATGGTGACCCAATCATGAAACCCATGCTTTAATAAGTCATAATAATAATAATAATAATAATAATAATAATAATAATTCTTTTCTTTATCCTTTTGACAAGTACATTACATAATGACTGAAGTACATTATTGAAGATCGAACATAGTTAATTTTTCCAACACTCCCTCTTAACTAGGGAGGTATTCATAATTTATATATACAATGGAAGATCTCAAACTATATGAACCCTAAAGACCTTTACGCAATGCAATTCCATGGACTAGATTCCTGACGAGGGCAATCTATCCAACCAATTACTCAACAATTTAGGCACCACAATGCCATGGACAAGATTCTTGACCAAGGAAATCTATCCAAGTGGGACTAAGGTGGACTCAAGCTTTCAACCCCTCTAGGTACCACCAGGCTTACTTGCTAACCACCAACCCAAAAATCTAGGTGTGTGTCCAAAACAGAGCTCAATAATCAAAACCACCTTTCCAACTTTGGGACCCATAAATCAGCACTAAGGGCCAGCAAGATGTATGCCCAGACAATGCTTCACTCGCAAAGCCTCAACACCACTTGATCCATCATATCAATAATAACCAATCTCTCCCAATCAAACTGATTTATAACCAACATACTTTCCTTCGAGAGATTCACCTGTACAAACATAACCCCAATCAATAATATACTTTCACATGTACATAATCAAATACAAACCTCCAGGGTCTTTCAGACAACAAATGCTGCTTCTCATCTTTCCGTAGTAGGACTATTAACTGAATATTTGACATAATATTCCTCAATCATATGTTTTCCTTCCTACTTCTCATGCAACAACATATCCTCCAAAATTCATTCTTCAATTAATACCAAGCTATGCCCTCCCTCTCAACCAGAAAGAACCTCTTTATCCAAAATCCCTCTTAATCTTAGGGAGATCTATTTTATTCATGATTCCTCTAGGAGATCAAATTATTCTTTTCAACATCAAAGAATATTTCATGGATTCCAACCATTTCATTAGAGTTATCATCATCCTCATCATGCTTATCACATCAATAAGCTTCTTCACCAAGTTGAAGACTGTGTAACTGTATAACTTACATAGCAAGTACAACCAAAACTATAGATGCATGATGTTATCCATATCAAAATCATGGAAGCATTTAAACTTTATTCATATCAAATACCCAGACTTACAAACAAGATACACATGCTCTTAAACATCTTTCTAGGGACTTTATACACCCTAGACTACTTCATAACAAAACTCACTACATCTAGGGTTTCAATGTGTCTTCCAAAGGTATAAAATACCTTACTACAACATATAGAAAACCCTAGAAAAAATTCAAAATACATGTATATCTACAAAGAATCTAACAACCTTTAAAAATACATATGTTAGACTTCTCACTAGGGATCCATACAAATCCTATATTTCATACAAAAGAGTTAATCAGGGTCAATCACAACTTAGTCATTGACAAAATTCCACTAGGGTTAGTTCCAACCCCTAGATTTTTAATCAACCATCAATCAACCACTAACATGAACAACTACCACTAGGGTTAATTGCAAACCCTAGATTTTTGAGCAATCCCACAAGTTTCATTCCACTAGTTTCAATCCCACTTCTTCACCCCTATGAGAATCACTCGATGCAATGAGTGCTAAGTGGACTATTCAAAAATCATGAGAAATTATTCAGTTACGACTACCTCTCATGGAAATGGTCATAGATGAATGACTTACTTAATGCAATTGAATCCCAAAATGATATCCTCATCATGCTTATTACATCAATGAGCATCTTCACCAAGTTAAAGATTGTGTAAATGTACAACTTACATAGAAAGTACAACCAAAAAAATAGACGCGTGATGTTATCCATATCAAAATCACAGAAGAATTTCAACTTTATTCGTATCAAATACCCAGACTTACAAACAAGATACATATGTTCTTAAACATATTTCTAGGGACTTTATACACCCTAGACTACTTCATAACAACACTCATTCCATGTAGGGTTTCAATGTGTCTTCCAAAGGTATGACATACCTTACTAAAACATATAGAAAACCCTAGAAACAATTCAAAATACATGTATATCTACAAAAATCTAACAACCTTTCAAAATACATATGTTAGAATTCTTACTAGGGATTCATACAAATCCTAGATTTCATACAAAAGAGTTAATCAGGGTCAATCACAACTTAGTCATTGACCAACTTCCACTAGGGTTAGTTCCAACCCCTATATTTTTAGTCAACCATAAATCAGTCACTAACATTACCAACTACCACTAGGGTTAGTTGCAAACCCTAGATTTCTGAGCAATCCCACTAGTTTCATTCCACTAGTTTCAATCCCACTTCTTCACCCCTATGAGCATCACCCGATGCAATGAGTGCTAAGTGGAATATTAAAAAATCATAAGAAATTAGTCAGTTATGACTACCTCTCATGGAAATGGTCATAGATGAATGACTTACTTAACGTAATTGAATCCCAAAATGATATCTAATATAATGCACTGCGAAAACCCCAATACTTAATTCAAAATGACTGAAGGGAACTCTACATGAATGGTTCATGAGGCACAATACTTGCTAAGGTTTTGAAAATGGGGTAGCAAGCTAAGTGGGCTTGGTTGTGGGGAAAAATCCATAGCTAAGCACACTTGAGCTAGAGATGATCTGGGATGGGTGACCTCCTAGGAATTCCTAGTTACCGGGTGCAAGCCCCGGAAGTGATTATTGACACTATGTGATTCATTCCACTAGTTTCAATCCCACTTCTTCACCCCTGTGAGCATCACCTGATGCAATGAGTGTTAAGTGGACTATTCAAAAATCATGAGAAATTGGTCAGTTACGAATACCTCTCATGGAAATGGTCATAGATGAATGACTTACTTAATGCAGTTGAATCCCAAAATGATATCTAATATAATGCACTGTGAAAACCTCAATACTTAATTCAAAAAGAGTGAAGGGAACTCTACATGAATGGTTAATGAGGCACAATACTTGCTAAGGTTTTGCAAATGGGGTAGTAAGCTAAGTGGGCTTGATTGTGGGGAAAACTCCACAGCTAAGCGCACTTTAGCCAAAGGCGATCTGGGATGGGTGACCTCCCGGAAAGTCCTGTTTACCAGGTGCAAGCCCCAGAAGTGATGATTGATGCTATGTGATTCATTCCACTAGTTTCAATTCCACTTCTTCACCCCTGTGAGCATCACCCAATGCAATGAGTGCTAAGTGGACTATTCAAAAATCATGAGAAATTAGTTATTTACGACTACCTCTCATGGAAATGGCCATATATGAATGACTTACTTAATGTAGTTGAATCCCAAAATGATATTTAATATAATGCACTGCGAAAACCCGAATACTTAATTCAAAAAGAGTGAAGGAAACTCTAAATGAATGGTTCATGAGGCACAATACTTGCTAAGGTTTTGCAAATGGGGTAGCAAGCTAAGTGGGCTTGATTGTGGGCAAAACTCCACAGTTAAGCGCGCTTGAGCCAGAGGTGATCTGGGATGGGTGACCCCTCAGGAAGTCCTGGTTACCGGGTGCAAGCCCGAAAGTGATGATTGAAGCTATGTGGTTCATTCCACTAGTTTCAATCCCACTTCTTCACCCCTATGACCATCACCCGATGCAATGAGTGCTAAGTGGACTATTCAAAAATCATGAGAAATTGGTCAGTTACGACTACCTCTCATGGAAATGGTCATAGATGAATGACTTACTTAACACAGTTGAATCCCAAAATGATATCTAATATAATGCACTACAAAAACCCCAATACTTATTTAAAAAATAAAATTTCAACAATATCTTCACAAATCTCAAATTATCATCATATATCAGAGATTACTACTTCAACTAAGGTTCAACTCCAAAACCTTAGAATTCCATTTTCACAAATTCAACAATCTTACACAAATCTTAAATCATTATATTTCAAAGATGTTACTTTGACTAAGGTTTAACTCCAAAACCCTAGAATTACACAATCTCAACAATCATTAAATACACAGATCTTAGATTGTTACATTTCACACTAGATAATGTCACTACTATGATTAAAATACAAAACCATAGATTTTTCATTTTCAACAATCATCTAATATATTTCAGGTTGTTATATCACATATACTAGACAATTTTACTTCACTAAGGTTTAGTTATAACACCCTATATTTCCATATATCATCATCCTAGAATGACTTCCATTAAATACTAAACTTCATGACTATCAATGACTTGGTCAACACATATCTTGGAATTCATAACCATACATAATCATATCATATGTCCAACAACATTAATACATCTTGACCTATACCAACCTAGGATTTCAACCAAAAGGACATATCTATATATGCCTAGATTTCATCATCATGTAAATATATTTTATATCATGTGTTAGTGAAACCCAACTTCACAACAATATCAAATAAGAGTTAGACACACAATCATTTTTATTACACTAGGGATTGATCAGATAAACATACACATACCAAGGAAAACATTTTTAAGATAGTGTAAGGGTCTTTCTCACACATTCCACCAAACCCCAATGAGTTAGGGTTCCAATGTAGAATCAAACATTCCACCAAACCCTAATGAGTTAGGGTTCCAATGTAAAAACATAGCAAAGCCAACATTACCAAAACTTCAAAGGTTCAGGATTTTAGAACTCATCATTCAAACCTAACAAGTTAGGATTTCCAGACCACACCAAAATCCCAAACAAGACATCAATAAAATTTCAACTAGAATTTCACATTCACCTTAAGAAACTTAGTATTTCAGACATTCATATTAGCATAATCTTTGGTTAGGGTTTTCTAGAACCTGTCTATGATTCTACATAGTCGATCAAGAATATGAGTGGGGTGGGTAGATTTATCAAGAGATGAATCACCCAAACAAGAATCACTAACATTCAATACAGCTTATCATAAGAAAGTTAGGAATAGATCATCAAATGAATAATCCTTTCAATTAATGTATTCAAATCATTCCTTTGTTTCTTGACTAACCTTGTCTTGAGAGATCCTTCTTCTTTCATATGTTTTCCCTAGTCAAGACAGCAGAGGGATAAAGGTGATTAGTATTTAATATAATAAAAAATAAATGAGTACATGAACCCAAATTTGAAAAGAAATGAGATACTTATCTCTGAGAGTTGTTGGGAGCTCCCTCCAAAGCTCGAGGGGAACCTACAAACTTAAAGAAATACAAAAATGTATTTTCCAAAGATATGTTAAAAACCCATAAATTATAAAACATATAAAACAAATTATGTAAAGTAAATGACTTAATAGTGTAAGTCCCTAATGTCGGATTCTTTAGGCTTGCCTTTCTTTGAGTCTCCTTCTTCAACAAAGTTGGCTTGATCTCTTCCTCTCTTCTTATTCCTTGGATTCTTGTAGTAGTCACTCTTATAGTGACCTTTATTATGACATTGATAGCACTTTATCTTAGACATGTAAACTTTATTCCTTCATCCATTTGATATCTTTCCTTTATGGTGAGAAACATAAGAATTCGATACTTCTTTGGGATTAACAACCATTGAGATCCTTAATTATTCTTGACTACGTGTGGTCCTTAATTCTTCAAAGGTGGGAGCTACCTTCCAACTGTTGAGACCTGAAGCAAATGCACCCCAACAGAGTGGCAATCCTAATATAACAATGATAAGAAATTCTTTTTCTGGAATAATCTCATTGATGGCTAAAAGATCATCCTTGAGTCTAGCTATTTTCACAAAGAAGGTTGCAACAATATCTTCTTTAGTCATCTTCGTATTCCTCAGCTCATTATTCAAACTTGCTACTTGACCAATGTTATTAACATCTTTGACAAGGCTTCATACATATCCTGAGCATGATCGATGTTAGCTATGAATGGGACAATATTTTATTTTATCCCTTCTAACATTAGAGTCATAGCCACCAATTCTAGATCCCTGAATTTCACTTTGTCGACATCACTGGAATCTTCAGTAGGCTTCTTTACATTTCCTTTTACCAAATCTAGCCTCTTTCTCTTCTCAAGGATTAGGTCAATCCTCTTCTTCCAGGATCTAAAGTTACATTCTCCTTCAATCTTTTTCTCACCCTTGATAGAGTTAGACATCCTCTTCGAGTATAATAGAATCCTTCCCTGAGATAGGGTTTATGAATGGATCTACCTTTCTTTCCTTCTTCACCAAAGCTCTAATACCATGTTGGAAAATTAGAAAGGGAGTAAATATTTTCTTGACCTTGATAATTACTTGTGATGTTTCTTATTCTTACAATTATTTATATCTTCTTTCTTTATTTCATCAAGCAATTACCAAAAGCAGTAGCACATAAAAAAATGAACACGAGATGAAAACACATGCCAGGGAAAACCCCGCCTCGAGGGGAAACCCCAGTCAAAGTAATTATTCCTTTCAATAGTATTGTTTGAGACTCTTCACCCTATACCTTGACCGGGTGTTCCATCCACACCAAGTCAGCCTCCAAAAGATTGACCTCTTCCCATCAACTTTGACTATGCAACAACTTGCAACGGCTATTAACTTTTGGCAGCAATCCAACTTGGAAGACTTCGACCGCCCTATCCAGAGCACGAAACAGAGAGAGACCACCACTAAAATTTTGATTTTCGTTGACTCCTTAGACTCACCCAAAGTCAAACTCGCATTCACTTTAGCTTCCCGACAATAGAATTTCCTAGCTACCCACTTCACACTTCTGCCCAACAAACAAATTTTCACACTTCTACCCAGTAGAAAGAATTCAAACTTGATGAGAAGTGGTGCTCCAAATGAATTCTATGTCCTTCATTTTATAGGCTTCTTGTGGGGTTGAATAGGATCTTAGGACAACATGATATTCCCTTAGGCCGACATGGTGCAAAGGTTCCATAATTCATATTTTACTCAATACTAAACCCTTTTACATGATTCAAAAGATCAAGAAGGGTCTCTTTAAATGTACAATAATTCTATAGACTCGTAATAAATCCTAGAAGTCCTCAATGGTGACTTTGACCTAAAACATGGCAACCCAAGCATTAAAGTAATGCTTTAATTAGTCACAATAATAATAATAATACTTATTTTATTTATTCTTTTGACAAGTACATTACATAGTGACTCAAGTACATTATTGAAGACTGAAAATAGTTACTTTTTCCAAGACCAACCACAACACCAATGAAACCTTCCTCTTGATCTTTCCATCCCAAGCCTTAAAGATCACCTCTGAAGCATGTGAAAAACTATGTCATATAATGGAAGATGAACATCTCTGCAAGGAAACAAGGGTTTCCTATGATTGGGAGTGCAGGAGGCACAAGGAAAGTCATACTTGATATGGGGAAAAAAGGACTATAATGTCGATATCCTATCTCCTTCTATGATTTAGGCCTTCCCATGAGGTGTATAAATACCACCAGAAATTAGTTGATTAATTTAGGCCACGGGCTCCTGTAGGTGGGCTTTCAGTGAAAATCGTAAAATCCACCCAAGAAATAGGAAATATTTTCATATTTTCATATTTAAAATTATGTACGCGGGTTCTATATTATGGTACCCATGTGTGTGTACACTTTTGAAAGGGAAGAGTCGCGTATGGAATTGAAAATATTATTTTTTAATAAACGATCAATTCTAAATGGGAAAGGGTTTCCCAAGGCTATATTAGAGCATCATAACTACAAGAGTGTTTAATTATTCTATAACAGATGCCCCCTAATATACGAGGTCAGAAGGGGTACATGATGGCCGGAATGTATTAAGTTAAAAGAGAGATCATTTAAGGACCTAAGAGGAGATCTCCAGATTCCACTCCACTGCATACCTGTAGAAGGAATAAGAAAGAAGATTCATGTTTGAGGCGGGCATACCCATGCTTAGAGATAATAAAGCATGTTCGCTGATCAAGTACAAAGCAGATCCATCATGCGTACATAAGTGTACAAAGAATACTAAAGAATACATAGTGGATCATCTGAACATAGCCCCAAAGGAACACATTGGAGCTATGTCTCAATACCACATATAGAAAGAAATATAGTCAATGATGCTTGAAGAATGTGCGATCACTGATTCTGCATAACTGATCTTCATAATAGTACCATGTCATATAGGTGGAATAGTGGTGCTGCATAAACTCAGGTGTCCACATATAGAATGTTGATGAGATGAACGACAACATATAAGGGTGGCTAGTAACACTTGCAAAAAACTAAAAGAGCTAACAAGTGAACTAAGATGTTGACAAAACATAAGGTCTTCACCTACCATAAATGGTAGATTTCTACACTATCGGAATAAATGAGTTAAACTTGACCATGTGAGAAATCATTTAATTACCGGTCATTGATGTATACCATTAAAAAATGTGAGATAACTCACCAATAATGATGATGAGAGTCAAGGTACCCCAATACAATCTAACAATTGAAAATAAATGTGTTGAAGTTGAACACTTGAGAGAATCTATCAATCAAGATACATTGATATATTATCACTGTATATAGCGAAGGAGTCTTCCACTGATGACTGCAAACCCTAAGGTACTAAAAAGGAATCTAGATCTTGTTCCCAGAGAAATGAGTTGGAGTCGATGGGAAAATATACGCTAGAAGGAAGGCATTAAGGCATCCCACATCTACCAATGCCAGTGTAACCTCTTAGAGTCGGTCTAGTAGCCCTCCACCAGGGATCAAAGCTCTTTGCATTCCATGATTAGGTGTCCCATCAGTGTGATCATGTTGCATTCCGTTAGGCATGCCATAACCCCGGTGGAGGGAGTTTGTGTCTTTTATTCCCCTCCTGTTTGGCATTGCTGGTTCAGGTTTGTTTAAGTAAATAAAATCTTCAAAGGGTCATTCCTCTTGTTTTAAATTTCGAAGTCTTAGGTCTAGGGTTGAGCCAATTTTTGTCTTGAGAGGTCATAAAGGACCAGCAGGCCAGAGGGATGTCCTTCATAAAGCATCATTTCAATAATTCTCATCATTGTACAGTTAAATTATCACCTTGTTTTCAAAACTCTGTTTTTGAAAAACAAAGGTCATTATCTCGTTTTTGTAAAAATTGTAAATATTTCAAATTCTCCAAATGTTGAAGCGCAGCCTTGGTCTCCTTTTCCAAAGCATCTTAGAAGCCATCCCTGCAAAGATTTTCAGAAGAAATCATCATTTCAACCAATTTTTTTCAAAGAAAGGAAACCAGAAGTCAGAGCCAATTAATTCAAAAAGTGTCAACACTCAAACATTATAAAGTGGGCTCAAAGGCGCGCTACGCGTTGAGAAATGGCGTGCTACGCATCAGGGAAATTTCCCAGTTTTTCATCTACAGCTCAGGACAACGCAGCTTTTGACTAGTTTTGACTTTTCATGGGATTTTTCACCCTCTTTGATGTAACTAATGTATTTTCATGATGACATGACACTTTTTTACCTATTCTAGAAGATTCATTCATAAAATAGCAAAAATTAATGAATGAATTGGTTTCCTAACTTATAGAGGCAAGTTGTTTTGATTGCCTAGATTGTAGTGCTCAGTTTAGAATTGGTTGAAACAGCTCCTAGGATGATGAGCTCGACCCCTAGAGGTAAGGGAATGTGTTAGCTTGCCTATATTATGTATTTTCTTAGTCATTTTCATGGTTGGACTCTTGAGGGATAAGCTTAGACTGTATTACTCTTTGTATCTCTGCAATTTTGGCAAAGGAAAGACCAGGGTTTTGCAGCACTATTTGGGATTCCTATGGTGATTTGTGTTGATGGTGTGTTTCTCTCATGTACTTGTAAGTTTTTTATGTGTATCATTTTCCTACTCTTCTCTTCTGCAAATTAAGTAAATGAAGTGTTATGGTATAATTCATGGTTTCTATGCTCTGCCTTTAAGTTTGCTTAATATCTATGTTTTCATCTGTTTAAGGAGAACTCCTGATGGTTTCTTGCTCTCCTTATCTCCTCACCAGTCATACCTATCCATTCACTTCCTTCAAAGGCATCAAGACAATCTCCTACCTTGCCCCAAAAATACCTCTGCAAAAACTGTGTCTCATCCCCGCACCCAAAATTGTCGTACTCAGTTTTCCAACAAAACCCTAAAAATTTGAAATCAAACTTTCCCTATCAGTTTACTAGCCTAAAATCAGTGTTCTTTATTGGTCATCTCAGCCCTTTGAAGACCTTTTGCCGAGATAGACCCAGAGAGAGCCCTCTCCTGTCCTCGTAGGGCTAGCTACGAGGCTAAGTGGTTTGATGTTGCCTTGGATTTTGCCTTCTTCAGCCTGAGGCCAAATTCGAGCGCTAACATAACCCACAAGCCAATAATTTGGAAGAACTCTGACAAAAAGAGTTGAAGTAACCATTCTGAAGTACATTTATGGTGTACATAAGATGTGGCTAACGCACAATAGAAACCCTTTGAACCAACCAATAATGAGAGCTAACAAAGAGGCAAGGAATCCACCAATAGGGTCAAATGGAAACCAAGGTACTGCATGAATTCAAATGTGTCATAATGTAAGCTGGTGTCAAACACAAGGGAAACCACTCAGTCAAATACCCATGATACTAATCAATGTTAAGCACAAGGTCACCTATCAATGATGTAAATAGGGCTAGGGTGCGGCTCTAGGCCTACTCCCAAAGAATTTGTTGGATATGATAAGAGAAAACCCACCAACAAGAAGTCAATGGAGACCTTCTTAACTAGCATGAGCGAAGGACCAAATAACTGATGTGACACTGAAGATAACATGATAGACTCAGTATGGCTGACTCAAAATGAGTCAAGGGACACCATATAATGGTCGACACATGTTGAATTCCCTTGAACAAAAGAATGACCCATATCTGATTCTATGGCAGTATAGAATAACTTTGTATAAGATTACAAAGCAGGAAGCATTAACAAAATCTCCATATGATTGGAAGAGATAACCAACTGGAGGAGGACTGACTCAAGAACTAGGTTATGTCTCTCCTAAAGTCAAACTAAGTCCCATCCCAATGGAGGAAATATTTATTTGTGAGTGCTTTGTTCAAGGGTGACATAACCGACTCTTGTTGCCACCAATAATGGAAGTAAATGTCTCATTCCTACTATTTTTGGAATATATGATTTTTTTTGTCTTCTTCATGTTTAAAGCTTGAAAAAGAATAAAAGAATGTGTATAGTATAGTGGAAAGAACGAGCGTTAAAGGCAGGTGCACTAGTACCTGGGACTAAAAACATTCCTATGCTCAATGCAAGGTGGTGAAAAATTGGTCATCAACACTCAAAGGAATGTTCTTTACATGGATAAAAGGTGTCAAGTTGCAGAGGCTAATGAATGGATGATTTAAAATTGCAAAAAGGTCATAGTCAAAAGTGGCTTATACATGAGTCCAAATGAAGCTGACATAAGACCAAAAAGGTTCAAGTAGCTAATATGCAATGCAGTAATACAAATTAACATATGAGAGCCTCTAGGGCATAAAGTCAAAATAATAGCAAAGAAGAAGAGAAATAAGGCTTCATCGCAAAGTCATGGCAGGAGTAAAGAGGACTCTCGATCTTAAGAAATTCTTGTAGCATGGGAAACATATGCTAGTGAGGATCTAACTAGGAAGCCCATATAAGGAATGAATCTACCATTATGTTATGATTTTATAAGGCGATGGGTGAAAGTGGTTTGAACACTGCAACATAATGGGGTCAACACTATGGAAAAATATCGCAGTAAGAGGTTAAGATGCATAATGCAACGGAAAATGTGATATTTCCTAACCTATATGCTAGCGACGAAAACAATATCTTCCATGATAGGTCTACGATCATGGAGTTGAAGTGCTGAGAAAATGTCACAAAGTCTTCATTTACTCTAGAAAAAACCTCCCCCAAAACTTCAAGCCAAAAATTAGAAAGTTCATGAAATAATAAAATTTAAACATTATGAACTTTATAAAAGTTGGTTTTTAAGGTTTTAATTTAAAAAGACATTTCAACTCACCAAAATTCACTTTAAATTACAAGTGTTGAGAGCTTGAGAGCTTGGGAGAAAAATTTGGGCAACTCCATTTCACTATTTCCTCAACCAATTCGTCAACCTAAGGCTTCCAGGTAATTCTAAATCCATATTATCATCCAATTCATGCATTTTGAATAGTTTCAATCGATTTTTCAGAGTAGTAACTTTAATTTTGAATTTATATCTGTGTGTACATGGGTTGACCCTTTGAAAATTGCGTATAGAAGGCCCTACATGCATGTTTTCAAAGGAAAAGACACATGTACACATGACTATCATTTAAAGAAGTTACGTACACATAGAAATTTTTTAAACTTCTGATTTTTAATGGATGGATCCTCTTAAATTTGTAGGATGTCAATTTTTTGGAAGGATAGGGAGGATAGTGAAGTTGACAATGAGGTTTTATAGGATCTAATGGCATTGGTTGCGTTAAGAAGTTGTAGATTTCTCAAAATTTTCATGTCGTCAAATATGAAAACCCAAACTCAGTTGCTAGAAATTCTTGTCCATTACTGGGATCTAGAGTAAGAGGTTTTCGTGAAAGATCAAATGCCTTTACAAATTGATGTAGAATATATTTACTTCATTACAACAATTTCTTGAAAATGGGATGTACTTGTCCTGAAAGAGAGGGCCCAGGGAATAGATATCTACTGTACACTAGGGATATACAAGGTCAGATCTCAAATTCCAATCAAGAATGTGAGAAGCCTGCCAATCAAGGTCATCCTCGTTATCATTATTAAAGTGGCATGTTCAACAACTCTACATCATGCCTCTCGACCTGCCATGTTCTTGGCAGTAGAGTGCCTTCATCCGAAAGTCTTTGATTGGTGAACAAGGCTCTTGACCTATATGAAGAAGCAACTGTCTTCAATGAGATGAGGGAAAACAAAGAATTTCAACTATGGTAGCAGTTGGGCCTCAAATATGTCTATTTTTCTACCATACAATACCACTATTCATAACCTAAATTCCTATATTTTTAACTCATTTCATACCATAATTTCACAACTTGTCGTCAATTCATATCTTACACTTTGTGGTTGATTATCATTAGTTTTCTTAACTTTTCAATGATTAGAGATGAATTTGCTATGATTTTCTAATGATGGTTTTACCAATTTCATTTACCACAAGTATCCATTATCGAAATTCTTCATCAAGGAAAAATCTACAGTACTAAGTACATAATGTAGTACAGTATGCAGAATTCCTGTAGGTGAAAATATAAATTTTGTGATCAAATTGAGAAGAATATCAGGATTCTAAGACGCAGGTTTTATTCCAAATACCCTCATTGAGGTAACATGAAAACCATTTGGCAAAATTCTTCATCAGGAATAAGTTATGGTTAGGGGAGTATTACGTACAGAATCCCTAGGCTTGAAAGAATTCACATTAAGTACAGAAAACCTTTGTTTGACGATTTTAGCGACCAACCATGCAGAGGACCACGATTGGGACAGTTGGTTGTACCCTCTAGAATATTTTCATTTGAATTATCTTTGATATGTTCTTTTACTCTACTTGGCAATGACATCTAGTTAAATCTTTCGCATTACAGAAATAGGTCTCCTTATGAACAACGAGGAGTCGGTTTCATTGTTCGTGCTAAGATCAAGATCAACTCAAATATGATATTTCTGAAGTTGTTCACGAGATTTCATACAACCTAACTCAGCCACAACATTATATGTTTACTTTTCTCAGTTAATTAGTTGCAATTGTTTCTCCATCAGCTGAACTCTATATAATGCCTGATGATTTTTGTATGTGGGAGACCTGAAAGTATCATATGCATATATTTTTAGAAGATTTATATGCTTAGAATACATTGGAGACTGGCATATTTCTTGTCTGAATTAATTATCCATTGAATCTTAATATAATTCTAGTTCCGACCTTTATTTCATGTAAGTGTTATGATTTTTTATTTCTAACTTATTGAGTTAGTTTAAGACTTGCTCCGGGAAGTGGCAAGGGCCCATGACAACCTGGAAACGAGTCATGTAATCATTGTATATTGTAGGAAGTATTTTTTTTCTTCTGAAATTTGTAGAGTTACATTTTGATTCAAAATCATTTTCCGAATAGATGTCAAATTTATTTTCTTCCATTTTGTACTTAAATTACTTGCTTTGTTTTTCTTGAATCTGGAAGAAAGTATTGTCTTTGAGCCTTTGTGAACAAAGGAACAATGTTAATTAATATTTCCTGTGCATGAATGATTCCATAATCACATTTCTATAGTCAAGAACACTTAGAAGGACGCTTTCCAATTTCAAATGAATGATAAGCGTGTTATGGGCTTAATCTATTGATTCGAATTGGATTTTGTCTTTGTTATTTAAAATCATGTATGCTTAAAAATAGCACAGAATTCTTGTAGCATTGTGTTTCATATGGAATATCCAGAAATCGTAGAGGTAGAATGTTATGCATTAATGTAAGTTGAGTGTTAATATTTTAGGAGTTGTAGCATAGCTCTGAGATACAATAGAACTGTAGTATAATTGTGATTAAAATAGACCACAAGTTATTGCTCTTTTCATAGGAAGCTTTTTCTGAGTTTATTTAGATTAGTTTTGAATTAGAATGTAATCTCTGACTCTTGAAATATTTCAATTCTGAGTTTTTTGAGTTAGGTAGCATAGAAGCATTGATTTAAGTTGGTATTTAGTTTCCTTTGAAGTCTTTTGAAATTGAATGTGTGAACTAGATAGGATTGTTGAGAAATGGCAACAAGAAATTCCAGTTTAATTTGTCCTTGAATTAAACTGTGAATTAAATTCAAATTCTATTCTCATAGCAACTTAAAATAGTTAAATTAAGTTTATAAAAATTATTTAACTTAGGAAATTCGAGTTGGAAGTCTTTTGGAAGTCATGTATATGTTCTCCCTACTTTGTAGGAATCCAATGTGATTTAATTGTGAGTTGTAAAGTAAAAGAATTTGTTTCATGAGTTAGTTCAGTTAAATTAGTTCTCAAACTGATTCAGAGAACTAATAGTGAGGTAACAGTCAATGGTGACACCAATGAACTCCACCAGTGCTACTTTAGTTAACTGAATATTTACTTATCAGAAATTCATGCATGTTAATTATGAGAAAGACCGAGTTGAGACTATAGTGTAGGGACAATGTAATATTTGTTTTTTATTTTTCTGAGTTGCAATGATAGTGCATGCATTCATGAACTGATCCTTAAGGGATTGCGCTATTTTTAGAGGCTTTATTTCCCTCTAAATTCAAGATATCATTCATAGGAATTACACATTGGAATAGAGACTTCGAGAGCTTGTGAAGAGGCTAAGATTTGGCCTTAAGCTTTGTTATGAGTTGGAGATTGAATTTGTTGAGTGTTGGGATTGTTCTAGAGAGAACAAACATTGCAATTTCATCTTGATTTTCTAGATTAATATAAAATAGATAGTGGGGTTTTTAGTTGTGGCCTTCCCCAGATATTTATTTTGTTATGTGCCTTTGACTCTCTTCCTATATTTATTATTTATTTACTCGATATTTATGTGCTTCTGTTGTAAAGAGTATAAATAGATTCTTGTCTCTTGCTTTAGAAAATTGCATTAGCCTGTGAATCTACATGATTTTCTACAAGGATTGAGGAATCAGTTTGAGTTCTCATTAGCTTATCTTTGGTTTATAAACCCCAGGGATTGCTTGAGAAGTGGTTGGTATTACTTGTGTAGTGACTTATATTGCTTGCACATTAATTTGAATTGCCTATGTAATGATTCGTATTTCTTATACAATGATTTGTATTACTGGTGCAGTGATCTATATTACCTATGCAATGACTTGGATACTGTACAATGATTTTTGAGTAGCTCATGCAATGATTTTGAATTAGGTTTCTATTAGTTTGGTTTGGAAACATCAGTAGTGTTAGTTGTCTGTTTCATTTTTGAATGAGTTCTTGAGTTAAATAAGTCATAGTTGAAATATAATAGTGATTTGATTATTCAATGAGATAGATTAGATTCCAGTAAAATAGGTTTCTTCACTCCAGCTTTTCTGGATGAGATCATTAGATATAGGAATGGGGTATTTTGTACTTCATGATGTTAGTGTTGAGTCACGAAATGGGTATGTAGTTACTATTAATCTCATCATCCTTTTCCTTTATTCTTATCTTTTATATATCTTAATGCGTTAATATATTGAGGAATTATGGTAAGAAATGAAGGAATTATTTGCAGTTACAATTTAGCTAACTTTTACCCTTCTTTATGCAGGAAAACAACAAAAGGGACAATTGTTGTTCCCTAACGAAGGAACAACAAAAACCAACAAGAAAAGGAAGGAACGCGGCAGTTGCAAACAAGGGTAAAGGCGAATCAGGAGGATCAGCACGAGAAAGGAAAGGATGTCTGAAGTTAGAAATCGGTTGTGAATCCCTCAGGATTGAGAGATCCTGAGGGATCGCATTTACCATTTATCTTTTACCCTTTCTGATTATAAAAGGAGATGATTGTAAGAAGAAAGGGGGGAATCTATTTTATTAATGGAATTGTAATTTTAATTACAGACTCTCGTTGTTGAGAGAGCACAATTATATTGTAATGTTACTTACATTCGATGATTAATACATAATTGAAGTTGTTGTTCCCTTGCATCATCTGAAGTAGCTTAGCAGTGTTTGCTGGTGGCTAAGGGCCCAACCTCTGGTGGATTTAACTGCTTTCTTGTGTTATATTCTGATTCTTCTAAAGTTTGGTTGGTTTGATAATTTCTTGTTTTTGTGAGTTTACTTTATTTGTTGTTCGTTACTTTCTTGAACTGAAATAGTGTATGCTCTGTTTATAAGTTACAGTGCTGTCAATTGATTCCAGTTATGTTTATTACAAAGAATATTATCTAGATAGTGAATCGCATTGATGTAATCAACTGTAAAGAGTTTGATTATTGCTATTGGACTCTCAGATTGATATCGTTGCTATTTGGATTATTTACTAGAGATTGTGTTTGATTTGGATTAAATCAGTTAGGAAGAGATGAGTTATTGCTACTGTACTCTCAGCTGATGCCATTGCTAGTTGAATTGCTTGAGTGAGGATTGATTACAATTTCGGTAGAAGATCGAGTCTTGAAGTCTAGATGTTATATTTCCTTTGATGATTGCAATTGGAGTTTATTAGATGCATCCGTTTACTCTTGTATTTAAAAATCTATACTGCAATTTAGGAAACATTACTCTCTGAATTAATAGCAGCCACATATTGTGTACTTTCTTGAAATAAGAGGAATTGCCCGGGTTGATAATTAATGTGGGATAATTAGGAGTTTTAAAAGGCACCTTTTATCAATCAACATTTTGGCATCGTTGCCGGGGAGAGTGTAGCCATTTACAAAGAGTGATGTATATCTGATAATTGCTATTGAGAAAGAATTGGGTATTGAAAACGGAATGTAAGAACCTACATAACGAGCAAGTAAAGTGCTTGCTCCTCCGCCCGCTTTTCAGCACAATTATAGAAAACTAAGGTAGGTATTTGATGCTTGTCTATTGAGAGGGAACTAGGTGTTAGTTTCAGTCTTTGAAGTTTTCCTCCAGTGAAAAACATTCTCTTACAAAGTGATTTTAAGGTGTCAAGGTCAAATTTTTTCATTTCAGTGAGTCTTCAAGTAAAATTTGGTCACTAGGTATTAGGTCTAGGGTTTGTTTTCACTCCTTTCAAAGTTGTCCAAATGTCGGTACATGTCACCATTCAGCTGATTGTACCATCATTTAGAGGGTTTTCATCATCATGTCAGGTTCCAATGGGTCATTTTACACCTTGTTCATGCTTCAGTTGTGCCTAGGTAAGGTTCATTTCCCTCTCCTAGGGTTTTGAAGGTGATTTCTCTTGGATGGTCAAATCAACAAAAAACTTGTATCATGATGTTCATACACCTTCCCCTATCCTTAATTTACCTTATTAAACACTTCCCATCACTGATATCCCTCAAATTCCTCATTTTCACACAAACCCTAGTTTCTTGCTACAATTTGACAATTTTCTAGGCTAGGCCTGTGTTTTGCCCTTTTGGACCCCTTCCCCTCACTCAATATTTGAAATTCCACTTTCCCATATTTTCTAACATCCCTCCCTACTTCCCAAAATTTTCTCAAGAATTTAGAAGCCCCTTATCCCCTTCATTTCACTTCATTTCGACAAATCCTCTGTTCCACACATTGGGATAAGTTTTACTCAAATGATGTTTCTGAGAAAGAAAAGATGAATTTGGAAATTGTGAGAGAGGTTTTTGTCCAAAATAGACCAAGGAAGAAAAACCTCATTCACTTTTTACACAGGTGTCATGGTTGTAGATAATTTTCAAAAATACAGTTGCCTCGGGAGGGTTGCTGCACCTCTGGAGTGACTTTGGGAAAATCACGATTTCTCCTATCTTGGTTGGCCAAATGACTTGTTTGATGAGTCAAATGATAACTAGACACAAATATATTTCCAATGAGCTATCATGAGCTCAATTTGGAGTTGAGAAACACCTTCAAAAGTTAACTGCAACAGCACTCTACCTTTAGGTAGCCTCATTTTGCATATTTTGAATAGTCTTGGGAGATTTGACTTTTGACAGAGAAAATGAACTCAAAAATGAAAAATTCAAGTTTTTTTGGAAATTAGACTCAATAATATTTCCAACGAGCTATTTTTCACCCAATTTGGACACCAGGAAGGCCCTCAAAACTGGTCTGCAAAAAGGTGCTATGCACCTGGCAAAGTTTTCCTTTTTTAATTTGCACTGGCGCTACGCATCTGGCAAGCCAAGCCCCAAAATGCTCCAAAATCACTAAATTTTCCTCAGAACTCTCAATTTACCTCTTTGCAAGTAATTACATTTATATTTCTTTTTGAAAAGGGTTTTCATCAAGTCTTGGTGACTCTTTCACTTATAAAATTAAAACCCTAGTTTTTATCATCCTCTCCCTTGTTTTACTTACCTCATCTTTGCCATTCATCCCTCGAAAAAATCCCATTCACTCTCCCTACATCATCAACACTATCCCTAAACCCTACCCCCATATAAATCCTATCCCACATATACCCTCTTCCCACACATAAAGCTCCCAAACCCTATCTCACATACATAAACTTTACACTATCCTTGAAATCCTATTCCCTAAATTCCCAAAAACCTAGTCATCCCCTTCATACCCTATTCCCTCAAACCCTACATCACATCAAATCTCACATATCCTTGTCTCATCCCACTCATTCCATTTCTTTTGAAAATTTCTTCATACTCATCATTCACCCACACTACCTTTCTTTCCTCACTAGCACTTACAGTCAATCAAGCCACTGGACAGTGATTATGGAGATTTTGTCCTTGTGGACCATGATGTGACACAAGAGGTGAGTTTCATGGACTTGGATGCTCAAAATCCAAGGAGTGTCAAAGATTTGATCATCAAGGAAAAAGATTTGTAATGCAAGGACAAAGAGGCTAAAGGCCAAGCTAAGAAAAGTTTTGAGGAGCAAGAAAGAGCAAGAAAAACTCAAGATCTTGGCTGAAGCTTCATTGGCCTAGCATAGCACCTAACATAGATCACTCATGCCAAATTTCAAGAAATTTGGTAAAATTTTTGACATTTTTGAATTTTTCATGGAAAAAACAGGTTTTTCTGGCAGGTGCGTAGCGCCACCTGGCACTCGCTTTTGATGGGGACCTCCATTTGAAGAAAACTTGGCATTTTTGGATTCCTTATGAAAATTTATGCATGCTCAGAAATTACTAGGAAATTTTGACAAGTTTTGGACCTCCAAAAGGGCCAAAAACACCCCAAAAATGCCCTCTTTGCCACTTTTTGGCCACATAGGAAGCAATCTTGGGAGATTGCAATTTTTGAGGGGAGAATGGACTCTAAATCAAAAAATTCAAATTTTTCCAGAAAGTAGACTCATAGAGCTTTCCAACGAGCTATCCTACACCTGATTTGGACCTAGGGAAGCCTTCCAAAAGCAGCTTGGAAAAAGTGCTACACATAGAAAAAATGGCACTACGCACAGGATGAAAAAGTGCCAATTTTGCTCAAAAACTCCGTTTTTCGCCTAGTTTTCTTCTAGTTTGACTTTTTCTCTATTATGGTCAAATTCATGATGTAGCATGATGTAAATTGATGTACTATGATGTAAAAATGATAAAAAAAATTGACTTGATAAGGTAGATACCTCAGTTGTAGGTGGTTTTGAGTTGAATGAATAAGTTTCCTAGGCTTTAGTGGCAAGCTGTTCCACTGCCTATTTTTGTGTTCCTAGTTTAGATATGGTTGAAACCACCCCTCTTCTCATGGATTCGACCCCTGATGGATAGCACAGGTGGTTTGGAGGTCTATATCATGTGTTTTTCAGTCATTTGTAAAGGTTGGACTCTTGTGAATGCTTTGAGCATTATTGTACATCATCTCTGCAGTTTGGCAAGGAAATAGACCAGGGTTTGCAGCATTTTGTGGGATTCTTGTGGCAAGGTGACTTAGTATTGTTTTTCCTTCTGTGATTCAAGTTATCATGTGTTTATGTGTGCCATTATCTCTCTCTTTTCAGCTTAACTAAATGAATCAAGTATAAAGGTGGAAATCATTGATGTTGCAGTGCTCTACCTTAGGGTTTGTTTAGCTTTACATGTTTTCTACTGTTTGAAGAGGACTCATGACATTTCCATGCCCTCTCCAACTCCTCACCAGTCTTAAGACTCTCCATTTCACTTAATTCAAAGTACTAAAGCACTTGCCTACCTCGCCCCATAGAAACCTCTGCAAAACTGAGCTCATTCCCCGGACCCAAAACTACCTTTCACATCTGATCTAGCAAACCACCATAAAACTCAATCAAAATCCTCTGAGCATATACCTAGCCTAAAATTAGTCTTTATATCAGTCATCTCAAACTTTATTGGCCATATTTTCCTGAGATTGACAAGGAGAGATCCCTCTTCCGACCTGGTAGGGATAGCTACCAGGTTAAGCGTGGTTTGATGTTACCCTAGACCTGCATTTCTCAACCTAAGGTAGATTTAGGCCATAACACTGGGTATTAAAAATAGAAGGTAAGAACCTGCATATAGAGCAGATAAAATGCCTACTCCCCCGCCCGCTTTCCAGCAAAGTTGTTAGGAACTTAGGGTAGAGATAAACATTTGAATTGTTTGCATGAATGACTAAGAAGAAAAGACCTGAAAACAATCCAATTCCACTACCCAAACCTGAAAAATCTAAGGGACCAGTGACCCTTGGATGATCAACTTTCATAGATTACATCTTAAAGAAAGCTAAATCTCAGCCATCAGTGGGTCCCCGAAACGTTGCTTCCAGAAAACCTATTGTCTCCCTTCAGGCCACCGGCTCACCATCTGTAGCCTACGCTGAGGTCCACAGCAAAACGGTAGGAACTGAGAAGGGTTTTCAAGAAATTGAAAATTCACGCCAAATTTTCTCACAAGAAGGGAATTCTTGTAATATTCGTGAAGGAGGAGGAGAAACAGGGGAAACAGAGGAACCAAGATCCCCTCAAGTAGTAATCGAGCAAGGGACACCCAGTATCCTAGACCAAGGGAGTGTTGTTAAGATCATTTCCAACCCTTCTAGACATCCTAGGAATAACTCACAAGCTCCAGAGATCTCTGAAGGGTACTGGCATATATTTGATCAAATGGCCAATAATCTACAAGCACCCCAGACCTCTACATTACAGTATCCCATCGTTGACACAGTTGTCAACGCACCCATGAAAGTTATCCCTCTACAAAATATTCCCACCTTTCATGGACTCACATCAGAGGATCTAGATGCATTTCTATTTGAATTTGATGTATTATGTCGGGGTTATGATTACACCACCGACCCTCAGAAACTAAAGTTGTTTCCCTCTATGTTGAAAGGAGCAGCCCTGCGTTGGTTTATGGGACTAGGTGGGGGAACCATAAATGATTGGGATCAAATGAAAATCGATTTCCTTAAAAAATATCAGGACTATTGCAGATTTAGGGAACTGAAAGACGAAATATTCCAAATGGTAGCAAGACCTAGTGAAATGTTGGAAGAGTATGTGGAGCGTTTTCAATATAACCTCCAAAGGTCTCCCTATGCAAATCTGCCTTTTCTTTGTAATGTGCTAAAAACTACAATGATTAAAGGGATGAAAGATCAATGGATAGAGATATTAAATATTATGGGTAAAGGTGATATATATCAAGAAGACTATGTTGATATTATTAAATTGCGTATTAGGTGCTCAAGAGGCAGTACGAGATTGAAACCAGTAGAATGTGATGTGACAACCAGGGACAGCAAAATCTCTGGTAGAAGCATCATTCATGTAGAAATCGGCAACCTGCAGGAGGATTACAAAACAGATATCTTGGGAACTTTGATGATGCAATTAGACATCATGCAAGCCAAGCAGAAGTAAGCTGAAGTAGAACAGAACCTAGTGATATTTTGCCCTAGATACATGAAGAAGCATAGTCATAAAGAATGCCCGCTGGATATGGTACAAACTTGTGCCATATGTACTAAAGATCATGTCATAGAAAGTTGCCCATTGCTCCCAGGGTTAAAAGCAGTCTTCTAGGAGGCAGAGGAAGAAACAAAACTAGTCTACCTAATAAATCAACATCCCCAATGGCAAGCACGATAAATAGGTACGCCTACTGACCGATCTTCTTTCTTTCAGCCTTCACAATAAAATGCTCAACAATACACAAGAGCTACGTGGCAAAACCAGTCACCTTTTCCTAATTGGTCACAACAACCATTCTCTATGCCACCTTGGTCCAATCAATCAAATCAAAATAATAGTTGGCCAAATTACCCTTACTTCCCACCATTTTGGCAGAACAATACATATCTATCTTAATGGCCACCCTCCACTTCATAGAAATAGAACTTGAAGCCAAGCTAGCAAAGGCCTATAAACCAGCCAGTAGGAACAATCCCCCTGTCTCAACCTACACTACCAGCACCTTACACATTGCAACAGAACCCTCAAACCAATCTACGACCACATCTCCCAACGCAGCCCAACCCAAATCCCAACAATAGACCCATCCAATCTATACAAATCATTGAAGGACCGGATCCAGAAACTAAGTTGAGGGTGTAATGAGCTCAAATTAAGGTCTAGATGGATAATTGAGTCAGAGGAGGATAAAAACATACAAATAGAATATCTATTACCTGTAGAACAAACACCTCAAATGGAGAATGCGGTTAAAGAGAAAAACCATGATCAAACTATTACCTCTTCTCCACCATTCCTAGAGAGATTGATTATACCCTACCCAATAGAATATCCTGATTTCGATCTTCTGGGAGAATTAAAAAATCTTTGTGTAAAAATACCCCTCCTCCAGGCTATTCAGGACATTCCAATTTATGCAAAAACTATTAAGGAATTGTGTACTAAAAAGCCTAAGAGGAAAATAAAAACAACCCCAACTGTCCACGTAGTCAAAAATTTGTATGATTTATTATCAGGCAGAGAAACACCGGTGAAATATGAGGACCTAGGAAACCCTATAGTCATAGTACAAATAAATGGATGTTCCTTCCCTAATGCATTAGTTGATTTAGGAGCAGCCATTAATATTCTCACAACAACAACCTGTCAAAAGCTTGGCATTACAGCCCTGGATCCAACTACAACCCTGCTGGAACTTGCTGACCGATCGGTTGTCAAACCAGAAGGGACATTACAGGATGTAATGGTGTCTGTAGATTCTTGGGAATAGCTAGTAGATTTCCTGATAATTAATCCTAGAAACCGGTTAGATGGACATCCCCTAATTCTAGGAAGACCTTGGCTAGCAACCGTAGATGCTTACCTAAGCTATCGAACAGGCAGTATGATGATAGAAAGAGGAAGTAATGTGAAAAATATAGCTTTATATCCTCCAGCTCAGCCAAGCCTAACAATAATAAAAACTAGAAAACAACCTGTATCATATTTAACTAAAAATATTCGATCACTGCTAACTGTAGAAGATTCTCTCAAATTTAAGGATCAAACAGAAGATGACATCATTAACACTTACATTAACCAACCAAATGTTGTATCCAATCTAAAATGTCACATGATCGACGTAGCCCTGGATAACGAAATTGAATAAGATCCCTTAAAAGATACTAATGACCAGTCAATACCAACAACTACTATTTATAACAGCAAAACCATTGAAATTGAGCCAAGGAAAGTCCTAAACATCAACAAAAACCTGATTGATGACCAGGAGTAGAGGCTTGTTCAACTCCTTAGAAAATATAAAGAGGATTTTGCTTTGGATTACCCAGATATGAAAGGTATTGATCCCCAATTATGCATGCACTAGGTCTTGGACACATTGGCAGGTAAAAAATTCTTCTCTTTCCTAGACGGCTTCAGTGGCTACAATCAAATCCAAATTGCCCCTAAAGACCAAGATAAGACTACCTTCACCTGCCCTTGGGGGACATTTGCTTATAGGGTCTTACCTTTTGGACTGTGCAATGAACCTGCCACATTCTAGATGTCTATACTCAACATTTTTTCAGACTTGATAAATGAGGGGTTCGAGGTGTACATGGATTACTTTACACCCTATGGAGATGACTTCAAGCCAGCATTACAAATGCTAGAGAAAGTTCTACAAAGATGCATTGCTACTAGGCTCTATTTAAGCCATGAGAAATGCCACATGATGATGATCGAGGGCCTCATCCTAGGTCACTACATCTCAGCAGCTGGAATTCAGGTAGATCCAACAAAAATTTAGATAATTCTCTTAATACCTACCCCCTCCACACAAACTGAGGTACGTAGTTTCTTGGGATTTTCTGGATATTATAGAAGATTTATAAAGAATTTCTCCCAAATTGCTGCACCATTATATGCATTAACAGGAAATATCAATTTCATATGGACCGACAAATGTGACATTGATTTTGAAGATTTAAAACAGATAGTATCAACAACCCCAGTATTACGGGGCCCAAACTGGGATTTTCCATTTCAGATCTCATCTGATGCATCAAATACGACCATTGGAGCAGTTCTCGGCCAGGAGGAAGATAAAAAACCTTATGCGATATACTACATCAGCAAAAATCTATCTCTTGCTGAGTTGAATTACATTGTGACCGAAAAAGAATTTATGGCTGTAATCTATGCTATTAATAAATTTAGACATTATATAACAGGATACCCTGTGGTTTTGTATACTGATCACTCCGTTATTAAATATTTAGCTAATAAACCTGTTACAAATGGGAGAGTGACATGATGGTTGATCCTTTTGCAGGAATTCAATATAACAATCAAGGATCAACCAAGAAAGGAAAATCTAGTGGTAGACTTCCTCTCATGTATACCAAAGACAGATGACTCGGAAACAATAGAAGACCAGTTCCCTGATGAGCACTTATTTGTTGTAACTGTGAAAACACTGTGGTATGCGGATATTACGAACTACCTATCAGTGGGAAAACTACCCAAGCACCTGACTCCCAATGAAAGAAAACAATAGTACAATGCAGCACTCGGTTCTCCTGGATCGGAGGATACCTCTTTCACACAGAAGCCAATATGCATATCTAAAGGTGTGTCAGGGAAGACAAAATCTTTGACATCATAAAAGCTTGCCACGATGGACCTTGCAGTGGAAATTTTGTAGACCGCAATACTAGTCACAAAGTCTTACAGATGGGCTATTATTGGCCCACCATTTTTAAGGACACCAAGAAGTTTGTCCAGGCATGCAATAACTGCCAAAAAATGGGCCACCCTGAACAGTTTGACGAGATGCCCCTTCATCCACAGTTAGTCATTGAACCTTTTGAACGATGGGCATTAGATTTTATTGGCCCAATAAACCCATCATCTAATCAAAAGACATATATACTGGTTGCAATAGAATATGTGACGAAATGGGTGGAAGCGAAGGCATTACCACGGGCAATGGAGGACTCAGTAATCCACTTTCTTTTCCAAATCTTCATGTGGTATGGCTTGCCTAGAGAAATAATTACGGATGGAGGACCACAATTTGTAGGACATAATATGGCTGCTACATTAAAAAATCATCATATCATGCACATAATCACATCTCCATACCACCCATAGGCAAACGGCCGGTATAAAGTACCAATAAATTAATTGAGGCTATACTGACAAAGATAGTTGCATTACATAGACATGATTGGGCTACCTGATTGCCAGAAGCCCTATGGGCATATCGCATGACATGGATAAATACCACAGGATACTCCCCATACCAGTTAGTGTTTGGCAAAGAACCTATCTTCCCAATAGAATTTCAAATTCATACATTGAGGATAGCTCAAGATATAGGCTTGGACCTAAATGAAGCATAGATTAACAGACTACATCAAGTTAATGAATTGGATGAAATCCAGCTATCAACTCTTCAGCATACTGCATTGATTCAACAACAAAGAGAAAAATGGCATGATGCCCTCATCAAGAAGAAGATATTCCATGAAGGTGATTGGGAACTTCTATACGATTCTAGGTTCTAGGATTTCCTAGGCAAACTCCAGACCAGATGGTTAGGTCCCTATCATATAAAGGAGGTGCACGATAATGACACCCTTACACTAACCACCATCGATGGGTCCAGTTACTCTTTTAAAGAAAATGGGCATAGAGTGTGCCTCTACCATAAACCACTTACAAGGGAGTCCTTTTGCCAGCACATACATGAATACCCCACAATACAAATTTTTACTGAGGAGGGCAAGCCTCCCACAACATTAGTCCAGTAAATAATTTATTCTTTTGAAACCTGTACATAAATTTATCTTTCTATTTTCTTTCTATTTGATTGGATTTTCTTGGATAATAGATTGAATATTAGTTTTTTTTATTTTTCCTTTGTTGTTCCCTATAGGGAACAGCTATTGTTCCCTACATGGAACAACAATTTTCGTGTGTATTTTGATTTGTTGTTCCCTACAAGGAATAGCTGCTGTTCCCTATTGGGAACAACAATTTTTGTGTATATTTCACTTTGTTGTTCCCTCTAAGGAATAGCTGATGTTACCTATAGGGAACAATAATTTTCGTGTGAATTTTGTTGTGTTGTTCCCTACAAGGAACAACTGATGTTCCCTCTAAGGAACAACCATTGTTCCCTCTAAGGAATAGCAATTTCGGCATGCAATTTTTTTCTTCTTATTTTTCCCTCTGAGGAACAGCTTTTGTTCCCTCTAAGGAACAACTGTTGTTCCCTCTAAGGGATAGTCGTTGTTCCCTCTAAGGAACAACAATTTCGGCGTGAATTTTTTCTTGTTGTTCCCTACAAGGAACAGCTGTTGTTCCCTACAGGGAACAACAATTTTTGTGTATAGATTGTTTTCTTGTTCCCTATAGGGAACAATTGCTGTTCCCTATAAGGAACAACAATTTTTGCGTGCATTTTCTTTGTTGCTCCCTGCAGGGAACAACTGTTGTTCCCTACAAGGAACATCAATTTTTTAGCATGTATTTCCCTTGTTGTTCCTTATAGCAAACAACAATTTTTGTGTGCATTACCTTTGTTGTTCCTTACAGGGAACAAGATGTTGTTCCCTATAAGGAACAACACTTTTGCGTATATATCTTTTTGCTATTCCCTACAGGGAACAACACCATCTGCGTGTATTTTTCATTTGATGTTCCTTACAGGGAACAACTGATGTTCCCTCTAAGGAACAACACCTTTTTGTGTGTCTTTCCTTATTGTTCCCTATAAGGAACAACACCTTTTGTGTGGAGTTTTCTTTTGCTGTTTCATAGCACTTTGTGAGTATTTTTTTTTTTTTGGAGAACACCCTTTCTTCCCTTTGCATGACCATCCCTGCTCACTCTTTATAATCCTCTTAATGGAATGAAAGGTACAATACATATTTAAGGACAACAAATATGGAGTCTAGTGGAACAGACAAATACCTTGAATACTATCATCTTTAACAAGATTGCTTTGTGATGATCAAAAAAGGAAAGGACACAGTTATCTATATCACTTCACTGTTCTCACTTCCACTATAAGCCAAACTGATTGATTATCTATACCATGCTGGTTCACCCTTTCCTGTATAACTCTCTTTGTGTATTATCAATAAGATTATGGGTATATTTTTTATATTGATATGTCAAACTTCTTCTGCCATCCCTACTCTTAAGGAGTGATGAGCCACCCTATATGTATAAAATAGGGACTAATATATATATATATATATATATATATATATATATATATTCACTAACAATTTTTATGATATTTTTCCACAGATGGAGGATAGGGGGTCTCATCATGAGCTAGCCTGACCACTTTCGCTACTTCCCAGTGAATGGAAATGTGTTCACCTAGTTACCAAGCCAGCACATTGGTCTCTATTATGGACTTCATAAGACACTTCCCCAAATTATACATAAAGGACCATGGTTCCAAGGGTTAGAAAGCAACTCTGTTGAGGCTAAGAACGCCTGCAGGCAATAGAAGCTCTGCTGATGGTATTGAAGCTTTATTTTACATCAATAATTATTATATCACCCTATTCTTAGGATTATTTTTTTTTACGGAGAGACTGTGTCCCTAAAGTCCCTTGAACCTTTATGCATGAGTAATTTTGTACAAAATCAATCACGACAATTTTACGTGGAATAAGGGAATAAGGTATTATTTCTAGTGCATACTGTCCCTCTTTCCTTATCATATCACATCATGGCAGCCTATCACTTATTGATAATTCTCAGGTACAAGCCTTGATTTCACCACTCCAATATTCGTTATGATCCTTGCATTAATAAGCATACCTTGCCAATACATCACCCCTATACTTCACCGCTAGCACTTTACCCTTTCATTCATTCAGTCGTAGGTGACCTATCATTTCGAAGGGGGGCAAGGACCTCCAGCGTACTTATGCATGTGCTGTCAGTTTTTCACTGGGTTTTACAGAATGATACGACATTCTATGATCACAGAGCATGTGGTATTATGATAGCCCTCAATAATGGTATTTATATTTATAAAGTATCACCTAATAGAACCATTGCAACCATTTTCTATTCCATCACTCAACTCTGTTCATTGTTGTGTTTTCTCTACTACACTTATTGTTTGCAGAATTCAGGTAGTATGGGAGGAAGAACAGTGCGCAGAGAACCGCTAATACTGTTTTTTTTATGCAGCCAGAGAAAATTTAGCTTGAGCTGGGTGGATAGCATACTTTACACGATTTCAACCACCCAACGAGGAAATTGCCATTGAATTCCTATGAAATCTACAGAATGGACAATCCATGGTAAGGGGTAGGAAAATCATAGTATCAGATGCTGTGATAGTAGAAGTATCCGGGGTGCCAGCCGAAGGACCCATATGGGCTAACAAATGATTGAAGTAGCATGATGCTATCGAAGCCTTTAAGGACGAAGGACAAGAGCTTATCAAAAAAGGCAAAGGCATTCAGCCATATTCTCTTGGAGAACCATGTGGAGAATTAGCAAGAATCGTCTAGAATTACATCACATGTGACAGGCACAAAGACGTGGTAAGGCTACGTAAACTCAAACTCTTAGCAGTTCTGAAACAAAAGTGCTTTGTAGATTTACCTATATTATTGAACTTTTTACTGCATGACACTGCCGAGAGGCTAAGATGGTCCCAACAAATAAAAATCGTAGTAAGCCACCACTGTTTGATCAGGCTGATAGTTAGCTACAACCTCACCCAACAACAATCAAGCTGGGAGGAACTAATATTTGTTATCGATGGAGGTTTAGCTCTGCCTGCACCTAACCCTGTTCCGAAAAGGAAGAGGACTACCCTTGCAAGGAACAGACCCCAAAAGCGCAGACGATCCACAAGGCTGAGGACAAAATTAGGAGCGGCCGAAAATCCGCAAGGTAGTATCAGTCAACCTATAGAATTATCTAGCCCAGGGAGTGAACAACACTTGCAGATAGAGTTAGAGGCCAGGATAACCCTGAATCAGACCATGAGGAAGAAACAAGGCATTCTAGAGATGAGCAGAGAAATGAATTGGGACTTCCCTCAACACCAAGCACGAGTCCCCAAGGTGATTTATTGCACAATATCGAATTGGCCCAGATCCTGGCCAATATGAATGATTTCATATAGCCTGAAAGCCCACTCAATTTTAATTTGGGAGCAACCCAATCTCTAGAGAACTCTGGCCACAACACAATTCTATCAGAAGATGTAAGTCGCGAAGTGGAAACAGATGCAGAGGCCATTCAAGAAGAGGTGAACCAACATGATGACGTGCCTCTAGGAGAAACTAGCTAGGTAGGCCTAAACACGGAAAAATTAGGCCAAAAAGAAGAAGTAGAAATAAATCAGGAAAACGATTACCAATCTGGAGACACGGTCCTTTTAGAATAGAGCCACGATGAGCAACCAGGCTCTTTATGTTAATTTTACGTATGTTCTATGCTAGAGAAATTTATTTAAATTTTCACAGTTAGCAATCACATCAGCATTAAGATAAACTGCAGATAGAACATAAATATAAATCACATAAGACAAGCCAAGACAAGAGGACACAAGATGTGGCACTAGCTAGGGACAAACCCACAATGTGGGGAAACCCTTGATCAATTCTTCTTTTCTGTTCTTCATAGTTCAGCAGAGAGAGAGAGATAGTACATTTACAATAGAAGTCTATATTTTGACTTTCGATATTGCATGAGATCAATTGAAGACATATTGCTTCAACGGATTCTCTAAGGTGACTCCTTCACCTATCATAGTGTTGCATATCATCCATTTGATGTACATAACTGTGTGACACCATGTTGTACTGTCACATGTGTTAAATCTTAATGGTTGAGCTGCTTCTGCTCTCATCATCATGCTGCTCCTTATTATGCTGCATCTTCATCATTATGGTCTTACTCATCATCATGCTGCCCATATCCATGATCTCATTCATCATCATGCTGCTCATGTCCATGATCATCATGTTGTATTATAGTGTTGCTTTTCTTCAATGCATCTATTAGAAAGGGCCTCCAACTGTTGGCTATGGCTTGTGGCCTAGCCTAGCAGTGGACTGAGATTTAGGTCTCCTCAATCTTCTAGGACAGAACCACTGAGGTAGCTATGCCCAAATTGTATTGTTATGACCCTTCCCCTCACACCATGTCTAGACTGTAGTCGTGAAAAAGGTAGTGATCATCAAGTAGGTGACTGCGTATAGAATGATCACAGTCATGAATGCTTCTACCCATTATGCTAAGACCACCGAGAGGGCTTCATTAAAACTATGGCTCACTGTGGTTATGTCGGAGACTATAAATAGCCTAGAACTCATATAGATACAAGGTCCTTATCTGAGACTTGATTTGTCAGATTGCTACTGTGACTTACCATGACTATGGCACCCTTACACTTGACTGCGGCTCCTATTGCGGCTTCCCTCTCCATCACTGCAGCTTTCTGTGGCTTGACTCTTCATCACTGCAGCTTGACTGCAGCCTCATGAACCTACGTATAAGAGTCTTCAAGAATTATATAGACTGTTGTGAGAGTGTGCCGAGGCCATTGCCTATACAGATCCAAATGTTGTTATACCATAACTCGACTGTAGCTTGACTACATGCTTGACTGCGGCTTTCATATTATCACTGCAGCTACCATACTTCTATGCCTGTGGCTCTACTACGACCATTCTTACTGTGGCTACATACTTGTTTCCATCGTGGCTACCATCTGCTTGACAGCAATTATGACTGCCGCTACATACTTGGTTCCATTGTGGCTACCATCTACTTGACAACAATTATGACTGTGGTTGTTCCATGTCATCATGAACTGCGTGTAAGGAGATTCTCTATCCTGCATATAGATGTCATGAACAACGTACCCCATTACAGCATATTAGAGTACGTGCGTATATTGCTGTGTATGATTACAACGTATCCCATTATATCATATGAATGTTTGTGCATATATTGCTAGGGCATCATCCACGTATAAGCTAGGGCATCATCCAATGTATCTTCTTATGTGTCTCTCCTTCACCAAAAACCCAAGATGTGGTGAGGAGGAGATCACATGAAGAGTGTCCCTAATGACTCCAAATCCTCTCTTATTTATACTAAAAAAGTAGAGGTTGAATAGACACATCGGTTGGGCTTCTGAGCCTACATAAGATGCTGGCCGACTTAACAATTTGTCCATAACATAAATAAATTCATAAATTCATAAATACTTTTCAGAATCGGATGATCTTTAGATAAATCCTACACTTCTCGATGAGATGGATCCAATAAAAATATCAGCTATCATAAACAAGATTACCCACATGGAATTTGGCCCTAGTTTCCAATTTAACACTCCCTCTCAACTAGGGAGAACTCCATCCACTGATCCATATGTCTGATTCAACTAGGGAGAACTCCATCCACTGATCCATATGTCTGATTGTACTATCTCTGCCATTAGTGCCCTGCACTACTTTGTTTAGCTCTGCTTAGCTCTGCCGGCTCTACTCAACTCTGCTGGCTCTGCTCAGCTCTACTAGCTCTGCTGGCTCTACTCAGCTCTATTGGCTCTGCTCAACTCTGCTAGATCTATTGGCTCTGCGCAACTCTGTTAGCTCTGCTCAGCTTTGCTAGCTCTGCTGGCTCTGCTCAGCTCTTTTGGCTCTGCTCAGCTCTTTTAGCTCTGCTCAACTTTGCTATCTATGCTCTACTCAGCTCTGCTCTTCTGAACCATGAAGAAGAATTGATAAAGAATGTCTCATACAATTCTCCACTGACCCGAAGTCAATCTTAAAGTGCGTACCACTGGTCCTAGACCAGTCTCAACCAACCCAAAGTCAGCGTCATAGTGGGTACCACTCCTACTACTGGTCCTAGACCAGTATCATCAGTCACAAAAGGTGTACCACTGGTCCGAAACCATCTCAACCGACCCAAAGTCAACGTCATAGTATGTACCACTCTCATTGGTCCCAGACTAGTCCTCCACTAACCTGAAGTTAGTCTCAGAGTATGTACCACTGGTCCCAAACCAGTCTCAACTAACTTGAAGTCAGCATCATAGTGGGTACAACTCTTGCCACTGGTCCCAGATCAATATCATTGATCCCAAATCAATGAAGGTCATCCTAGCATAGGGAGTATGGTAGATACAATGATGCATCCATCGATACTACTATGGTCCCTGTTTGGTCAATTTAGAGTGTCCTAAATTGCTATATTAATTGTCAATCTGGGAGTCGTAAACTATTGAAGTGTGGTGCACTATATGTGCAAGATAACCTATTTCTTACTTTTTGTTGTTTTTGATTTTTATTTTGTTTTTGGGGGTTTTTATCTTAGTTTATCTCCTACTTGTGAAATGGAAATTCTAAATGGATATAAATATTCAAGGCAATTATGTCCTTTGAAATGATTTCCAAAACTTCAAACTTCAGAAGATCTTAGAACATGCAATGATGAAATTAATTCCTAAAAGAAAATGAAAATGTGCCACTATTCTAATTAAATAAATAGTGAACTATTGATCATGAAACCATTATCCCTGCTACTGTTTGAATACAAAAGAAATGAATTAAGCTACCGTACTCAAAGAAATCCAAAAATTTCAAGTAAAGTAAAGCTAAAATCAAATTATATCAGTTCATATTCTGACCCCTCGCCAATTAGTCTCGCTATGGCTTTTGAAGGTAATCATCAACAACCTGAGCAATCTGATATCTAATTTGTAGAAAAATAAACTAATATCAAATTACACACTCATACTTCATCCCTCACCATTAGTCTCGCTATGGCTTTCGGAGGTAACTGATAATGACATGAGCAATTTAATATCTAATTTGCAGAGAAATAAACTAATATCAAATTACACACTCATACTTCAATCCCTCACCATTAGTCTCGCTATGGCTTTCGGAGGTAACTGATAATGACATGAGCAATTTAATATCTAATCTAACTAATAAAGCCAATGAACAATCTTGAAATAAACAAAACAGTGCTGGAATTAAAAGCTAAGAAAAATAAATCAGCAGAAAGACAAGACTGATTCCATGTCATTAGTCATTGTGGAAACTATATGCAAATGCCCGGGCTGCCTACTGTAATCTGGAACAAATACACTGATTAGCGTTAACAACAATGTAAAGCATGTAGAATTATGGACAAAAATGAAATGTTAATACCATAAGAAATGCAATATATACAAGTGAATAACTATGGCATAATGAACGTAGAGAAACACAGCATGAAACTGTACAGCAATAAACAAAACCTCGGCGTGTGCAGGGGCCCTCTGCACAACCTCGGGCAACAGCTATCAACCACGAATTATGCTCAGAAACAGAGTCTTCTCATATATTTAGAACGCAGTCATAACAACGAAACAATGTCACAGCACAGTGGGCTCGTTAACAGTCAACAATACATTCAAAAGACTAACTATTATGTGTATGGAAACACATTATTTATAACAGAAGGCTACATAACTAATTTCCTAAAAACTGCGCTGACAGAGGACACGTGAACGACAATGTCCATGGATCTAGCATCATGGCTGCCGTGATGATTAAATCTATTGAGGGTGGCTGTTGGATTTGCCTTATGGAGTAGTCCATAGGTGTTGATATGTCCCTAGAGATCTAGGAATGGCCACGCAAGTCTTCACGTGCTTAGAAACAAAGTCCTGTTGTTGTAGGACTCCTATATTTGACCACCGCTTGACCACCTTTGACCACGGCCTTCTTTGATGAATTCGACTGAGCCAATAGGACTCGGTCCATGTCCACGTCATTTTCAACTTGCCCATGTGGCTCGATTTGCCTAAAGACACCTGCAATATAGAGTTTAACAAAAAGGTTGCGGAAAGTTGAACTGGTTGTGGAAAGTGACAAGATTCCACAGCTTATGAGCAAAAATCTAGTTCAAACAGAAAACACAAGACATAGTTAGAAAACCACTTTATGTGCTCTTTTAAACTCAATATGCAATGATGTTGATAGCTTAGGAGGTCCAGGTAAATGGAAAGAGTCTAGGAAAGTGTATAGGAAAGATGCAAGTTTGGGGCTCAACATACCCCCACTGTGAAGGTGTTGCATGTCCCCATGCAACCAAAATTTTGACCATCCTTTCTTCAATCCATATGCTCTGACACCTCTGCCAGCACATCCAGCCCTCTTTTCCTCTTCCTTGGTACTACTACCATCCTGGGCTTCCTCATCAAGCATCTAAATTTGAGGTTGACAAGTGTTGTATTCAACCTCTTACATTTCTTCTTCAATTTCCTGTTCTTTTTCTCCCACAGTCCCAGATGTAACATAGTGTTGTCATGAATGATCTTGTCCAATCTGATTTGTTCCTTTAGTGCTTCATTTTCTTGTTTAATGTGTCTGTTTAAAACCTCCAATTCAAAGACTTCTTGTTTCAACGATTGGACTAGAGCTTCTTGTGTTGTGTGAGGCTGAGTGGATGATGTGCTTGGACCTGCAGTTGTCTTCTCTAAGGATTCTATATAATCATACATCTCCTGCTGATTCGGGTCTACCTCGGGTGTAATTTTCCTTGAGCTGACCCCAAAATCCTGTTGAGAGGGACTGATTTCAAAATTTTGCCGAGAGGGACTTATGTCAACATCTGGCTGTGAAATGGAAGTATGGTGTGAGCTACGATCAGGAGAGGTTGCTGGAGGCTTTTTTGGGGTTCCCCCCCCCAAATCAATAAAGTGGGGCCCTTTGGTTTTTACTGTCTTTAATTTCCATTTAAGCCTAGAGCTTCTTCTTACATGCTGTGGACTAGTATCTTCCTCCATACTCTGCTTTCCTTTTCGTTTCTTCTTGGCTGCAGCCGCTTGTTCTCAAAGATAAGTTAATCTTTCGGATAGTGTTTGGTGGTCTTCTTTTTGAGAAGGATCTGAATTTTGATATACAGCTTCTATGTTTCGTTTCCATTTTGATTTTCCTTGGTTTCTATCCTTGGTTCTTTCCAGCCTCTCTTCTTGATTAACTTCTTTGGTTTTGCTAATAGGAGGGTCTTGAATTATTACACTTGTCTCCTTCCTCATACTCCTTCTTGTTGTACTGCTCTCAGGTACCTCAGGTGGCTCTTGAAAGTAGTTCCTCACCAAAAACCGTTCTCAGGTGTCCCTTTTCTTCTTCAACTGGCCTTCAATTAGAATTCTCACAAGCCCATGATGATACAAATGGGATTCTATGTCTTCTATATTCTTTTGGACTGTTGTGCACATCTTTTTCAAGCTCAGCAATAAAAAGTAGGGCAGATTGAGGGTTTGGTTTTCTAAAACGTTCATCAACAACTAGGTATGATACATATACATTGACCCGAAACGGCCTTCACAAGTAATGAACTTTTGAATAATTAACAATAAACTGGCCCACTCCTCTTTTAAAGCATGGACAAGAATTCATTATTTGAATATAGTTACATCCATACCTAGACTGCGTAGTATGACTCTCCAAGCCTTCTCGTCAAAGATCTTGTTCTTGAACCAGCGTTCACCTTCCTGCGGAAGTTCTGTAGCGGCTGCTATGGATGCCTCGGTGATTGTAAACTTAAGGTCCCCAATCTCCACCTCCTAGCTGTTAAAAGACCTCACAAAGGTCTTTGTAATCTCCTTATTGTAGCCTTTGAATTTTTGTATAAACCGTAGCCATCTTGCCTTCTTCAGTATGTCTTTCACTTGCGGGTATCCTTCCAAAAACTTGGGCCCTTCCGGTTCTGCCCTCAACAACAGACCCATCCCTCCTTCTGTTCTTAAAATTTGTCTGCGTGAGGAGGGTTTAGCGGAAGTGAGATGGTTGGGTTATAGGAGTGAACAGAGTTTATGGAGACAACCAGTGACTGTGAGCGGAAAACAGAGGACAGGCAGCGGAAGTGAATTCGTGAAATGGGGTGAAGGCTTATGTGAGCAAGGTGGAAATGCAGCCGTGATGTTAATAGAATAGTAGGGAGAGTACAGTGCATCCAGTAGAACTTTAAATTGGGTGGCTGCAGAGTAGATGCAAACACGTTTATGAAACGGCTGCGGATTTTGTGCGGCTAAGAAGAGCCGTAGTCAAATTGACCACGTCCTCATGATTACAAGTGGAGTGTTAAAATGCAGCCAACAGAAATTACATCCGAAGGCTAATCATAAGACTGTTTGGAAAATAAATGCATGGTTCGTGGAGGAATGTCTTGGAATGGTTACGGAGGCTATCATGCCAATCATTGCATATAGTGGAGCTTATGGTTTAATAACTATGCAAAAATGTGCTTTGATTGCTATTTGAAATAAATTTCTACTCATACCTTGGAATTTTTGCCATTTGTTGTCCATTAACCCTTGATCAACTGCTCCTTATTGATGCCTTTAGGTGCCCCATGTCTTCATAATATGTCCTTGGTCATACCTGCATTTGATTTCATGATTATGTAACTAACATCTTGACTGTCAATTTTTTTGAAAAACAGAGTGGTGGTTGTGGAAACTGCTTCTAGCTGCGGAAACTGGTTTCAGCTGCGGAAACTGACACAACAATCATTTGACTGAATGAAGATGGATAAATGATGACTGAATGAATGAAAATGGTCATGAAAGAAACTTTTATTGGTGGAATGAAATGAAGTAGAGTGGAATGAAAATGAAATGGAGTGAAATGAGAATGAAGTGGAGTGGAATGAAAATGGGAAAGAAAAAAAAAAATTGGAAAATATAGGGTGTCAGAGGATTCTGATTTTCGCCCTATATTTTCTGTATAAGACTGCCAATCTGTGATTGGTTTTCAGGCTTATACAATTATTATTATTATTATTATTATTATATTATTATTTATTTTTAAACAGAAAGGAACAAAGGCTAGGCTGGTGGAGAAGAAGGATTCTTCTTCACCAGCCTTATTGCAGAACTATCTTGAAACATTTTGACAAATTCCTCTTTTGAGAGTGGCTTATGATAGACCTTTAATCTGTGGCCATTCACAATAAGAGGAGTTTGAAATTCATCAATGGTTTTGATTCTTACCGCTCCATTGCTAAAGACTTTGTCAATCTCATATGGCCCAAGCCAATGAGTCTGGAATTTACCTTTGAAGTCTTTAAACTTGGAATCAAATAGCAATGCCCAGTCTCCTTCTTGAAACTTTTTCTCTTTGATGTATTTATCATGCCACTTAGCTCTTTGATACTGAACTAGATCAGTTCTTAGGATTGCTTCTTGTCTGATCTCATCTAGCTCATTCAACTGCTCCATTCTATGCTTTTGGGCTTCTGATAGATCCATCCTCAACTGAATTACCATCTTAAAAATTTTGACTTGAAACTCAATGGGGAGCAGGACTTCTTTCCCATAAACAAGTTCATAGGGAGAATGTCCTGTTGTATTCCTCCATGTAGTTCTGTAGGCCCATAAGGCTTCAGGAAGCCTTTCTGCCCAATCTCTTTTGTGTAGATGAATAGTTTTGGTGATGATGCCTTCAATAACTTTGTTTGTAGACTCCACTTGGCCATTTTCTTGCGGATGGTAAGAAGTAGATTTTCTGTGCTTAATTTTGTATTCTTCCATCAGATTCTCCACTAGGTTGGATGTGAATTGGCTTCCCTGATCTGTCACAATTTCTCTTGGAACACCAAAGCGAGTAAAAATATCCTCATAAAGAAAATTAACAACTGAATTTTCAGTAGCAGAAAATAATGCTTTGGCTTCTATCCATTTAGTGACATAATCAGTACATACCAATATATACTTCTTTTGTTTAGATGGTGGATTAATAGGTCCAATGAAATCTAAAGCTCATTTTTCAAAGGGTTCGATGAGTACCTGTGGTTGCAATGGAATTTCATTTGAAAGGGTCGGTTTCCCTACTCTTTGGCAGCTGTCACACCTTTTGACATATTCTTTTGCATCTTTGAAGAGGGAAGGCCAATGATATCCTAAAGAGAGGATTTTATAGGCTGTCCTTTTGTCAGCAAAGTGTCTGCCACATGGTTCATCATGAAATGCCTTGAGGATGTTAGGCATTTTATCTTCCCTAACACATCTTCTGATCACAAGATCTGACCCTGTTTTAAACAAGTCGTTAGAAATCCATGAATATTTTGAACTCTCCTGAATAATCTTTCTTCTTTCACTAGGAAATAGATGTGAAGGTAGTTTCCTTGTAACCAAATAGTTAGCAATATCTGCATACCAAGGGGTCTTAGTAGTTACTGCAAATAAATATTCATTCGGAAACTTATCCTCTACAGGAGAATCTTCTTTAGTATTCTGGATCCTAGACAAGAAATCAGCTACTGTATTTTGTTTCCCTGGTCTATCCAACACAGTAATATTGAATTCTTGTAAAAGTAAGAGCCACCTTGTAACTCTGCCATTAGTAACAGGTTTATTCATTAGATATATAATCACAGAATGATCGGTATGAATAAAAGTTTCATAGCCTATTATATAATGTCTAAACTTATTGATTGCATGAACAACAACTAAGAACTCTTTTTCAGTTACAGTATTGTTCAACTCAGTGGGAGTCAAAGTTTTACTGGTATAGTAAATGGCATAAGGAACTAGATCTTTTTGTCCCAACACAGCTCCTAGATCTGTATCTGAAGCATCTGCAGAAATATGGAAAGGAAGTTTCCAATTTGGTCCTCTCAAGATAGGTGCTTCATATATTCTTGTCTTCAAAGTTTCAAATTCTGATTGAAAATCAGGATCCCATTTGAATTCATAGTCTTTTGTAAGCAATTTGAAGAGTGGAGATGCTATTTTAGAGAAGTTCTCTATAAATCTTCTATAATACCCAGTAAATCCCAGAAAACCTCTAACATCTTTTTGACAATTTGGAATAAGAAACTTGGAGATGACTTCAACTTTTGATCTATCGACTTTAATCCCATCCCCTGAAATGTGATGTCCCAAAACAATACCTTCAGTAAACATCATAAAGCATTTTTTGTGACTTAATGAAAGGTTTGTTTCTTTACATCTTATAAGGACTTTTTCCAAATTCTCTAATGTCTCTTCAAATGAATTACCATAAATTGTAAAATCATCCATATAAACCTCTACACAATCATGGATTAGATCAGAAAAGATTCCTAGTATTACTCTTTGGAATGTTGCAGGTGCATTACATAATCCAAAGGAAGCACTTGATAAGCAAAAGTTCCCCATGGACAGGTAAATGTGGTCTTATCTTTATCTTCAGGTGCTACCCGAATTTGATTATAGCCACTAAAACCATCCAAAAATGAAAAGTACTTTTTGCCTGCTAGTGTATCTAATACTTGATCGATAAAGGGCAAAGGAAAGTGATCCTTCAAAGTTTCTTTGTTCAATTCCCTGTAATAAATGCATACTCTCCATTTACCATTCCTTTTAGGTACTATAACCAAAGGAGAAACCCATCGCTATCTGAAATTGGATAAATGAAGTTTATATTGAGTACTTTTTGGAGCTCTTCTTTCACTATCTCCCTAAGGTTTGGATTCATCCTTCTCTGAGGTTGTCTGATTGGTCTACTGTTTTCCTCAATGTAGATGTGATGAATGTAAGTCTTAGGGTCAATACCTTTCATATCAGTATACTCCCATGCAAACACAGTAGAATGTTTTTGCAATATTTTGGTTAGCTCTTCCTGTTGTGATTTTTCCAAATTTTTATTGATATTCAATGTTTTACCTGGAAAAATCTCAATGGCAGAACTATCGAACTCTTCCATAGAGTAAAGAGACATTTGTCTAGATGATAGATACTAAATGTCAGAATATAACTGAAATTGTGTGTGGTCATATTCTGAAGATGTTTCAAAATTTTCTAATGTGTTCAGAATTTTACTATCTTCACTAATTTCAGAAATGGTAAAGACAGGCTGTATAGTGTCCTCATCATCGATCCATTCATTATCTCCTACTTATGTAATTGCTTTTGCTGGAGGATACAAATTGAATTTCTTTGTCGAACTACCATCAGAAATGTACATATCTCTGGATCTACAACTAATGAAAGCATCAGCTGTGGCTAGCCAAGGTCTTCCTAAGATGAGTGGGTGCCCTCCTAAATTACTCTTGGGAGTCAAAATCATGAAATCTACTAGATATTCCCAAGAATCTAGGGAGACTGAAATATCTTCTAATACACCATCTGGTTTGATTATTGATCTATCTGCAAGTTGCAGTAAGGTAGGTGTAAAAACAAGATTAGGAAGTTTAAGCTGTTCCATAGTCTGTCTACTCATAATGTTGATAGCAGCCCCTAAGTCAATCAAAGTATTTGGAATTTCTATCCCATTTATATGTGTCTTGACAATTGGACTACCTGGATCTACATATTTCTGCATGGTAACTTTTCCCATCATGATATCTGCAATTTTTCCTACCAGGTGGATTCTTCTTATATCTCTTGGTTTCCTTCTTGGTCTTTTGAGATTCAACTCCTTTATTGTTTTTGCTAAAATAGGAATCTCTCTAATGGCTTGTAGCAAGGGAATCTTGATACAGACATTCTTTAATTCATCTAGGAAATCATAGTTAGGCAACAAGATTTGTTTTTCCACCCCTTTGTCAATTTGTAATCTTTCAGGGAATGGACGTGTGGATGAAGATGCAGGTTTCTCAACTATAGGAGTGTGGGGGTTGAATCTTTTTCTTTTTCTTTTTGAGTGTTTGGGTTTTAAAGAGATGCTTCAAAACCTTTATTGGCTTTAAGAGAATCTTCCTCAGAAATACTTTGCTTTTGAGCATCTATAGAAGGTTTTTCTAAAACTCTACCAGATTTGAGTTGTACATCATTGAGAGGAACAATCATATAGGTAGGAAATTGTTGTCCTTCTACCATGTAAGAATTCTGAGGATTTTTATTATCGGGATTTGGCAATGGCTGGGATCGTAGTTGATTTGTCTTTTGTTGGAATGGAAGAAAGAGTTGAGAATTTGGATTTTGTTGAGAAGGTTGTTGTTGTGGAAATGGCAATGAAAGTTGTGGATTTTGATTTGGAAGTTGTGGAGCTTGTTGATTTTGAAAAGATGGAGGATATTGATAAAATTGAGAAAATCTCCCATAAGGATTTTGCATACCTTGTACCCATGATTGATATGGATTTTGAGGTTGGGACCAAGGTTGTTGCCAAGGATTCCAATTTGGTGGTGGTTGAAAGTTCATAGGGTTATTAAACCCTTAATTTTTTTGTCCCTACCAAGGTCTCCTTGAAACAAAATAGAGAGACTCTATTGAATTTGGATCTTCTTGAAAGACAGCTTTGAGCCCAGGAATTGAAGGACATTCCTTGGTCTCATGGCTTTCTGAGAAAATCATACATGTTTCTACAACTTTTGCATCCAAGGGGCATTCCCTTAGAGCATGTTTCTTCCTACATTTTGGACAAAAGATGGCCAAAGCTTCAGCGTCTTCTTTCTGCTTGTTTTGTATTTTAAGGGTGTCTAGTTGTTCACTAAGGCTCCCTAGAATATCAGTTTTAAACTCATCAAGCATATTGCCAATCTCTCCCCTACTTACTGATCCAGTTGCAGATTTGTTTGCTCTAATAAGAGAAGGATCTCTAGGCCCTTTTCCAGTTTTATATTTTCCCCTCGAGAGATGGACACATAGTTCTGCTATGTCATGAAGTGGAAGTTGAGAAATATCTCCCTTTCCCTTCATGTTTAAAATATCTATCCATTCATCTCTAATCGCTTTTAATAGAAGGGCTTTCAAGGTCTCCTCATCTAAGTTACTCATTTTTTCTCTTTTCAAATTGTATTGAATCTTTCAAGTAAATCTTCCAAGTTTTCATCTTCTTTTTGCACCATTTTGAATACCTCATCCTTATGGTTGGTGGGCATGCAATAGTCCAGGTATCTATCCAAAAATGTTTGTTTCATATCATTCTAAGTCCTAATATATTGAGTGACTAATCCCATGAACCATTTCAAAGCAACTCCCTTCAATGTTGAAGGAAACAATTTGAGTTTTTGAGAGTCTTCCATATAGTCATAAGTTCGGCACACGACTTCAAACTCAAATAAAAATGTTTCAGGATCCTCACTTCGCAACCCATAAAATTTTGGGACAGATGGTGAGATGTTTTTCATTGTTGTATGAGATTCCTCATCAACTATAGGAAATCCAAACGTGTTATCTCCATCCCTATTTCCCCCATTGTTACCTCTACCTCCTCCATTGTTTCATCCTCCTCTACCTCTACCTCTACCTCCTCCTCCAAATCCGTTTACTACTTCCTCTTTCATGATAGTTTCCTCAGAGTTTCCAGAGTCCTCTGGTTCTTCTACTAATGGCGAACGGGGAGGAATTTCTCCTTCTTCTTCTTCAGGTGATTCTACTTCTTTGATTACAATATGTTCCCCTGTAGAAGTGAAGAAAGGTTCTTTCCCTAAGTCAGATTTGATGGATAGTGTGGGAGAGTCTCCTAATTCAGTTGCTGCCCCTTGAATTTCAGGAATCCTAAGGCTGGGAGTGTGAGTTGGAGATGATGGAGGTGTATCTTGTCTATGCCTTGAAGTATATGGAGTTGTAAAAATCGAACTCTTGGCCCTAGCTATAAACCTTCCCCTAGAATCTCTTGCTCTATGCATGTCATTTTTTATTTTTATCTTCAAGTCGGGCTAATAATTCTCTTTCTGATCTTCCAGATCACTCTAGGTGCAAGAAGAGAGCATACTCAAGAAATTATTGAACCAATAACTCTCTTTTATGATCCTCCAGATCACACTAGGTGCAAGAGGAGAGCATACTTTGAGAAGTTATCAATTTTTCCCTTCTTTAAATTTTTTTTCTCCTTTTTTTTTTAAGAAATTGGCTACCTAGTTACACTTCCCCGGCAACAACGCCAAAATGTTTGGTCAATTTAGAGTGTCCTAAATTGCTATATTAATTGTCAATCTGGGAGTCGTAAACTGTTGAAGTGTGGTGCACTATATGTGCAAGATAACCTATTTCTTACTTTTTGTCGTTTTTGATTTTTATTTTGTTTTTGGGGGTTTTTATCTTAGTTTATCTCCTACTTGTGAAATGGAAATTCTAAATGGATATAAATATTCAAGGCAATTATGTCCTTTGAAATGATTTCCAAAACTTCAAACTTCAGAAGATCTTAGAACATGCAATGATGAAATTAATTCCTAAAAGAAAATGAAAATGTGCCACTATTCTAATTAAACAAACAGTGAACTATTGATCATGAAACCATTATCCCTGCTGCTGTCTGAATACAAAAGAAATGAATTAAGCTACTGTACTCAAAGAAATCCAAAAATTGCAAGTAAAGTAAAGCTAAAATCAAATTATATCAGTTCATATTCTGACCCCTCGCCAGTTAGTCTCGCTATGGCTTTCAGAGGTAATCATCAACAACCTGAGAAATCTGATATCTAATTTGCAGAAAAATAAACTAATATCAAATTACACACTCATACTTCAATCCCTCACCATTAGTCTCGCTATGGCTTTCGGAGGTAACTGATAATGACATGAGCAATTTAATATCTAATTTGCAGAGAAATAAACTAATATCAAATTACACACTCATACTTCAATCCCTCACCATTAGTCTCGCTATGGCTTTCGGAGGTAACTGATAATGACATGAGAAATTTAATATCTAATCTAACTAATAAAGCCAATGAACAATCTTGAAATAAACAAACAGTGTTGGAATTAAAAGCTAAGAAAAATAAATCAGCAGAAAGACATGACTGATTCCATGTCATTAGTCATTGTGGAAACTATATGCAAATGCCCAGGCTGCCTACTATAATTTGGAACAAATACACTGATTAGCATTAACAACAATGTAAAGCATGTAGAATTATGGACAAAAATGAAACGTTAATACCATAAGAAATGCAATATATACAAGTGAATAACTATGGCATAATGAACATAGAGAAACACATAATGAAACTGTACAGTAATAAACAAAACCTCAGCGTGTGCAGGGGCCCTCTACACAACCTCGGGCAACAGTCATCAACCACGAATTATGCTCAGAAACAGAGTCTTCTCATATATTTAGAACGTAGTCATAACAACAAAACAATGTCACGGCATAGTGGGCTTGTTAACAGTCAACAATACATTCAAAAGACTAACTATTATGCGTATGGAAACACATTATTTATAACAGAAGGCTACATAACTAATTTCCTAAAAACTGCGCTGATAGAGGACACGTGAATGACAATGTCCATGGATCTAGCATCATGGCTGCCGTGATGATTAAATCTATTGAGGGTGGTTGTTGGATTCGCCTTATGGAGCAGTCCACAGGTGTTGATATGTCCCCAGAGATCTAGGAATGGCCACGCAAGTCTTCACGTGCTTAGAAACGGAGTCCTGTTGCTGTAGGACTCCTATATTTGACCACTGCTTGACCAACTTTGACCACAGCCTTCTTTGATGAATTCGACTGAGCCAATAGGACTCGGTCCATGTCCACGTCATTTTCAACTTGCCCATGTGGCTCGATTTGCCTGAAGACACTTGCAACAAAAAGGCTGCGGAAAGTTGAACTGGCTACGGAAAGTGACAAGATTCCACAGCTTATGAGAAAAAATCTAGTTCAAACAGCAAACACAAGACATAGTTAGAAAATCACTTTATGTTCTCTTTTAAACTCAATATGCAATGATGTTGATAGCTTAGGAGGTCCAGGTAAATGGAAAGAGTCTAGGAAAGTGTATAGGAAAGATGCAAGTTTGGGGCTCAACAGTCCCTATCCTCATTTACCTGCTCATTGATCAAATGAGAGGTACTTCCCATAAGTCCTAGACTGCATGGGTAGGATGCCTCAATAGGAGAACTAATCAATCCTATCCTCACAGGAGAACTAATCATCCAGCTACACAATCGTCATGGAGAACATATTGTCCAGACCTCACAGGAGAACTAATCATCCTACTACACAATCATCATGGAGAACGCATCATCCAGACCTCACAAGAGAACTAATCATCCTGCTACACAATCATCATGGAGAACACATCATCCAGACCTCATAGGAGAACTAATCATCCTACTACATGGGAGATTGAATTATCTTATCCCACAAATGAGCGAATCATCTTGTCCCACAAGAGAGTGAATCATCTTGTCCACAGGAGAGCGAATCATCCTGTCCAGAGGAGAGAAAATCATCCTGTCCCACAAGAGAGAAAATCATATTGTCCACAGGAGAGCGAATCATCTTGCCCACAGGAGAGTGAATCATCTTGTCCCACAAGAGAGTGAATCATCTTGTCCCACAAGAGAGCGAATCATCTTGTCCACAGGAGAGCGAATCATCTTGTCCACAAGAGAGCGAATCATCTTGTCCACAGGATAGTGAATCATCCTGTCCATAGGAGAGCGAATCATCCTGTCCCACATGAGAGCAAATCATCTTGTCCACAGTACGCACCACTAGGGGAGGGTGAGTCACCCTATGGTCATATGTTGCTTCAATAAGAACCACAAGCCCCCAAATCTCCCAGAGCTCAATATATGAAACATGCATGACCCTTTTACAAGGGTCTCTCGACGACTCCAAGTCGTTTGGGAAAATCACAAATTTTATCTTTCCTAGGGGCTCTGACGAAGTGTAGTGACCTGTACATCATCTCAGTGCGATGGAGCCTCCTTGCTCATTGATGTACCATATCCCAGATAACGTAGTATCTGATGTCTATCTACTGGAGCAATCATTAAATACGAGATTCCTCAATAATCAAATCCCACTTCTAGTTGTCACAGAGAATCACAGTGGTATTCATCATGTGTACTCACTGAAGAGTTTCCACAACTAGGAAACTTCATACGAGGTCATACTCGTAGTTATGTATCTGGTCTCAGCGGTACTTATAACAACCGACTTCTACATCCTGCTCATCCATGATATCGAAGAAAAATCCAAAAAGTACCAGCACCGAAAAGTGCTCTAGTGGTCCTCCACACTACCTGCCGAGTCAGCATTCGAATAATCATGCAGTTTTCATATTTTCGGCAGTGTATCTCAATCCACGAGAGATTGTGCCCCAAATATATCTCAGAAGATTCTTGGCACCAATCTAGTGAGGCTCAACCAAATATGAGCTCACCATGCTAACTACAACACATATGTCCGGAATCCAACTCCCTCTTACTTCTACAAATGAGAGGGTCTACACTTATCAGAAATAGTTCGTCCACATAAGGTGCCGGTATGAGAGGTCTATCATCTGCAACCTTTGGGTAATGGTTTGGATCGGTTTCACTCCTAGTGAATCTCAACTTCATTAAATAACTATCAATCCTCTCATACTACGCCCGGGTTGTTTTGCTTCAAGCCATAGGGGCTTTATTCCACCTATATACATGAGATTCCCATTCATGAATCTCAAACTCCATAGGTTGTTCCAAACCTGTGGACCTGCTACATGAGGGGAATGGTCCCCTTGTAAGATTTTCCTTCGATACATCTCAAACATGTACCTTCATGCTCTTTTTGAATTCAAGCATCCCGGTCACCATCTGACTCACAGACCTCCGGTGCTGAGTCAATGGACATGGTCCCCAGTGGACTTGATACAACCCTGAACTCTAAAAAATCTTTGAAAAATCCATTTTCAAACACATACCTTTCCATCGATGAGTGCCACCCTGAAACCTTTGACTTCCATTTCCGAGATGGACACCAGGTTCTTCTTGCGATTAGGTACATAAAAGAGATTCTGGGGTTCCTTGCTTTCTTTGAAGAGTCAACCATTTCCTTGATGACCTGCATTACTTTTCATTCTTTTGATCATTGAAGATGTCCCTGGAATGATCATCGAGTGATGTGTCCCTGCCATTTGAACACTCCTTTGCATAATGGACGAACTAGTTATCTGTCTTACCTTCCACCTTGAGATCCGGTCTTCCAATGAAGTGATCTTTAGATGGGCCATCAGGAACTTCCGCTACACCATTCTAATAATATTCTCTACTTAGATGATTGCTCTTTCACTCTTGCTTGGGAACTGTCTTCACCTCAGCTCTGATACCATGTTAATTTTAGGTATGTTCTATGCTAGAGCAATTTATTTAAATTTTCACAGTTAGAAATCACATCAGCATTAAGATAAACTGCAAATAGAACATAAATATAAATCGCAGAAGACAAGCCAAGACTAGAGGACACAAGATGTGGAGCTAGCTAGGGACAAACGCCATAATGTGGGGAAACCCTTGATCAATTCTTCTTTTATGTTCTTCATAGTTCAGCAGAGAGAGAGATAGTATATTTACAATAGAAGTCAATATTTTGACTTTCGATATTGCATGAGATCAGTTGAAGACATATTGCTTCAACTGATTCTCTAAGGTGACTCCTTCACCTATCATAATGCTGCCTATCATCCATTTGATGTACATAACTGTGTGACACCATGTTGTACTTTCACATGTGTTAAACCTTGATGGTTGAGCTGCTCCTGCTCTCATCATCATCCTACTCCTTATTATGCTGCATCTTCATCATTACGGTCTTATTCATCATCATGTTGCCCATATCCATGATCTCATTCATCATCATGCTGCCCATATCCATGATCTCATTCATCATCATGCTGCCCATGTCCATGATCATCATGCTGTCTTATAGTGTTGCTTTTCTTCAACGCAGTTATTAGAAAGGGCCTCCAACTGCTGGCTAAGGCCTGCGGCCTAGCCCAGTAGTGGACTGAGATTTAGGTCTCCTCAATCTTCTAGGATTGAACCACTAAGGTAGCTATGCCTAGATTGTATTGTTATGACCCTTCCCCTCACACCATGTCTAGACTGTAGTCGTGACAAAGGTAGTGATCATCAAGTAGGTGACTGCGTATAGAATGATCACAGTCATGAATGCTTCTACCCATTATGCTGAGACCACCGAGAGGGCTTCATCAAGACTGCGACTCACCGTGGTTATGTCCGAGACTATAAATAACCCAGAACTCATATAAATATAAGGTCCTTATCTGAGACTTGATTTGCTAGATTTGTATTGCGGTTTACCATGACTGTGGCACCCTACACTTGACTATGGCTCCTACTATGGCTTCCCTCTCCATCACCGCGATTTTCTACAGCTTGACTCTTCATCACAACAGCTTGAATGCGGCCTCATGAACCTGTGTATAAGAGTCTTCAAGAATTATATAGACTATTGTGTGAGTGTGCCGAGGCCATTACCTATACAGATCCGAATGTTGTTATACCATAACTGGACCGTAGCTTGACTACGTGCTTGACTGCAACTTTCATATTATCACTGCAGCTACCATACTTCTATTCCTGCAGCTCTACTATGACCACTTCTTACTATGGCTATATACCTGTTTCCATCGTGGCTACCATCTACTTGACAACAATTATGACTGCGGCTACATACCTGTTTCCATCGTGGCTACCATCTATTTGACAACAATTATGATTTTGGCTGTTCCATGTCATCATGAACTGCGTGTAAGGAGATTCTCTATCCTGCATATACATGTCATGAAAAACGTACCCCATTACAATGTATTAAAGTCTGTGTGTATATTGTTGCATATGATTACAACGTATCCCATTATATCGTATGAATGTTTGTTCGTATATTGCTAGGGCATCATCCACATATAAGCTAGGGCATCATCCAATGTGTCTTCTTGTGTGTCTCACCTTCACCAAAAAACCAAGACGTGGTGAGGAGGAGATCACATGAAGAGTGTCCCTAATGACTCAAAATCCTCTCTTATTTATACTAAAAATGTAAAGGTTGAATAGACACGTTGGTTGGGCTTTTGAGCCTACATAAGATTCCGGCCGACTTAACAATTTGTCCATAACATAAATTGATTAGGTAATCATGTCTTAAGTGGAAAAAAAGCTCAAATTTTGAATTGCTTAAAATTGTTTGAAGCTAGAATGACCGGATAGATCTCGTCTTCCTGATTCTAGCACCATGAACGGTTCAAAAAACTGACATTGTATGGAGAAGTTATCGCATTTTAAAAATGCCTAGTAAACTACAATTTTTGAATTTTGGAAAAATTAAAAATATATATATATATATATATATATATATATATATATATATTTAGAGGAATATTCCCTAGAATATTCCCTAAAATATTCTCCAGAATATTCCCCAAAATATGTTTTTTGGTTGATCAATCTAGAGTTGACACGTGGCTTGCCCAGAGGCTGCCACATGGCCCCAAGTCTGCAAGTTTATGCTGCAAAATTTTTGTGACTCCGCAGGATTCGATCACGGGTCTCCACACTACCAGCCCACAGGCCTGATCGGCCTACCTACACATTGCTTCTAACAATCTATGGACACATTGCATATTTAAATTTTGTCAATGGTTAAGTTTGGGGCGGAAAGGGGCCAGCCCCCTATCCATATGACTAGGGCTCGGAACCAGCCCCCTATCCATAAGACAATTAAGCGACGGTTATGGTTACAGGTGCATGTGCACATTACATGGTGGTGGTCATAGTTATATGCCACGGTTTCATAACCGATGGCTCCACGGTTCCGCCAGTGGTGGGGTAGTCAGTCCATGTGACCACTACCCACCTTAACATTTATTGCCGCCTAAACCGTGCAAACAAACGTTAACCACCCAGGATTGCGGTCACATGTGTGACATTACCACTAACAGTTATGGTCAACTGGCAGTCAGCTTGGTGGAGCCCTCCATTTTAGGCGCTTTTGCAAAAATTAGCGGGCCTAACTCCAGTTAATCCAAGTTTAGTGGAGTTTCTTTAGGGGAGACTAGACAAAACTTCTGGGGGTCATAACTTTCACTAGGTAGATCCTTTTGGAGTGATTTTTTTTTCATTTTGGGTACTCTGAGCATTCCAGAGCCAATGGTATAGGTTTCAGAGCCAACAAAGCTCATCTTTCGGTGTTTTTTAGTAAAGAAGCTTGGAGAGCCATCAGGGCCTAGGGAGTGTTGGAGTTGTATTGGGCTATGGTTAACCATTGGAGGTGAAACAAAAGTCATTCTTGACTATTTTCTATGTTCTGAACTCATTTTCATAGCTTATTTTTCCTGTTTAGGCTTTCTTATCACTGTATAACCAATTTGAGCATCTAATAAGAGCAAGGACATGCCCATGTGGGGGGCTTGGACCTGACAGATGTATCCTAGGAGGGGTGAACTGCTTCATCAGCTACTGTGTTATATTATGTGATTTTATCTTGCTGTGTTTTTCAGATTTGATATGCTAAACAGTAAAATGAAATAACTCTCCTTCACACATAAGACTCAGAAATTTACCAAAAACACTTTGTTTCAATTGCAAGACATGAATAATAGTTTGCACAATTAATTTAATGGAAATGAATACCTTGAATAACAAATACAAGTAGTTTCATTTTCAGATCAGATGGTATCAGAGCTCAGTTTTGAGTACTAGTTTTGTGCAAAGATATTTTTTATTGTTTTGCAAGTTTTAATGCTTACCAGGCTTAAACTTCAAATAGGGAAAGGATAATTGGTTAGAGCACAAGATAATCCTCAACCAAGGTCCAGGGTGCCACTATCTCCACCTTCTGATTCACCCTCAATAGCCTTAAGAGAAGCTTCAAGTATGTCTGAAAGGGGAGGAGAAGTTCTTGAAGACATGGATCCAAGAGAAGAAGAACGGGTATTCAGAAAAGCTTTTTTGGACATGACTGAGATGGTAAGAATATTATACCAGGAAAGGAATGATAGGTTGGTTGGAGAAGGGTCTAAACATCAGAAAGAAGGAGAGGGCTCTTTAGGAGGAAAGAAAGGTGATGATAATTCAAAGAAAGGACATGGAGGAAATGGTGATCCACCATCTCCATCATCATCCTCTTCCTCTACATCGTCATCCTCTACCTCGGTAAATCAACCTCATAAGCCTAAACCTTCTGGGAAAAGTCCATTTTTAAAGATAGATGTTAAATTTGAATTACCCATGTTTAATGGAGAAGTCAATGTAGAGAAACTTGACAATTGGATAAGACAGTTGGAATTTTATTTAAGGATTTAGAACTTACATGATGACGACACCAAGATTCAATTAGCCTCATTAAGGATGGAAGGAGCAACATTGGTATGGTGGGAAGCCAAGACCAAGGATGAAATTCGAAAACATGCTAAGCTTGCTTTATCATGGGCTGAATTTATTTCCGCAATTAAGAAGCAATTTTATCCTCTTGCTCATTTACAAAAGGCTATAATGAATTGGCAAAGTTTTAGACAACTTAAAGGACAAAGTGTTCAAGAATACACTCAAGAGTTTAGGAGAAGAGCACTCTTATTAGGGGTAGACTTACAAAGTCAAGACACTTTGCTGAAATATATAGGTGGTTTGAATAGCTACCTTAAACATACTATCCTTATGTTCAATCCTACTATTCTAGATGAAGTTTGTGTACAAGCTACGCATTTAGAGATTAGAGGGGAAAACACTTTTGATGGAAATGAGGGTAGTGATTTTAAACGCAAGGGAAGAAAAAGGATTGCGAACTCTAGAAAGGAAAAAGGGAAATTCTTTTGCAAGAACTGTTCAAAAACAAGCCACTATGAAGATCATTGTTGGAAGCTTCATCCGGAGCTGAAACTAGAGAAATATAAAACCAAAGACAAAACCAAAGAAAAGGAAAAAACTGTAGCAACTGTTGAACAGGACTTAGGGTTTGAATTAGGTGATGAGACAAAAAGTATCGCCATGGTATTAAAGAACATAAAGGGGAAAGAGGTTGTACAAGAAACAAATCCCAGTTATATCACATTAAACTATCACAAAGAAACTCAAAATGAAAAGAGGAGGATAGAGCTATTTCATGTGAGGATAATCTCAAACCACACAAAGATAGACATACTTTTTGATAGTGGGTCTCAAGCTAATCTCATCTCAGAAGACTTGGTCAAACAACTGAAACTTGAGACAATTCCACGTCCAAAGCCTTATCCACTTGGGTGGATATGCAAGGATGCAAACTTACAAGTCTCAAAGAAGTGCATCTTGCACTTTGCCATCATAGCTCATTATGTTGATTTGGTTGAACTGGATGTAGTACCGCTTGACATTACAGTTGTTGTGTTGGGTAGTCCATATTTATTTGACATAGAGGCAATCTTCCATCGCCATGAGAATAAGTATCAATTATTCAAGGATGGAAAAGAGTACATTGTGAGAGCACATAAGAAGAAGCTAGAATCTTCTTTAGTCCATGTAAGGCAATTGAAAAGGCTAGTTAATGCAAGTCAAAATATGACTTTGTTGATGGTTAAACAACAAGATTTTGTACAATTTCCTTTTCATATTATTGCTGATATAAATGATGATATGTTTCAATCTAATAACAGTTCGTCTTTGAAAGAATATGACAAAAGGTTGCACGAGATACCTTTGGTGTCGATCGGTGCAGAGAACGAAGTGTCGGTGCAAAGTGGTGCAAGATTCCATGAGAAGGAAAGGAATGCAAGCCAAGAGGGAACACAGTCCAGCATGGGTCAATATTGGTTTCAGAAGGGTAGATTGGTATGGCGAGAAAACTTGGTCAGGATTCGGCACAAGTACAGGGCTCATTCAACAAAAATTCGCCATGCGAACAGTTGGCAAGGTGAACTTTATTTTAAGTCTTCTTTGAAGTTGGACCATTGTAGAAACAATATGCTTTCTGCAAAATATAGTTGTTGTTCTGCAAATTTCAGGAATTTGAATCATGACTCAGTCAATCTTGGCAACGATCGGTCAGTGAATTCAAGGGAAAATTTATCTTTTTATGAGAAGCTCAATTTGATGAAGTCGGGAAGATTTCAGTTATTCAAGGTTGGAAGAGTGGAGAATCAGTCTCCTCATCTTCATTTTCGATAATCAGAGACATTTTGGGGTCCAAAAGTTTCCCATTTGGGAGGTGTGATCAGGTGATCATGTCCTAAGTGGAAAAAATGCTCAAATTTTAAATTTCTTAGAATTGGTTGAAACTAGAACAACCGGATAGATCTCGTTTTCTTGATTCTGGTGCTATGAACGGTTTGAAAAACTGACAATGTATGGAGGAGTTATCACATTTTAAAAATGCCCAGTAAACTTCAATTTTTGAATTTTGGAAAAATTATAAAAAAAGAATATTTTGAGGAATATTCCTCAGAATGTTCTATAGAATATTTCCTAGAATATTCTCTAGAATATTCCCCAAAATATGTTGTTTGGTTGACCAATCTGGAGCTGACACATGGCCTGCCTAGAGGCCACCACATGGCCCCAAGTCTGCAGGTTTATGGTGCAAAATTTTTGTGACTCCACAGGATTCGATCACGGGTCTCCACGCTACCAGCCCACAAGCCCGACCGGCCCACCTACACGTTGGTTATTAACAACCTATGGACACATTGTGTATTTAAATTTTGTCAATGGTTAAGTTTGGGGTGGAAAGGGGCCAGCCCCCTATCCATAAGACCAAGGCTCAGAACCAACCCCCTATCCATAAGACAGTTGAGCAACAGTTAAGGTTATGGGTGCATGTTCACATTACATGGCGGTGGTCATGGTTATATGCCACAGTTTCATAACTGGTGGCTCCACGGTTCCGTCAGCGATGGGGTAGTCGGTCCATGTGACCACTACCCACCTGAACATTTATTGCCACCTAAACCGCGCGAACAAACGTTAACCGCCCGAGATTGCGGTCACATGTGCGACTTAACCATCGACAGTTACAGTCAGCTTGGCGAAGTCTACCATTTTAGGTGCTTTTTCCAAAATTAACGGGCCTAACTCCAGTTAATCCAATTTTAGTGGAGTTTCTTTAGGGGATATTGGACAAAACTTCTGGGGGTCATAACTTTCACTAGGGAGATCCTTTTGGAGTGAATTTCTTTTTGATTTTGGGTATTCTGAGCATTCCAGAGCCAATGATATAGGTTTTAGAGCCAAAAAAGCTCATCTTCAGGTGTCTTTTCAGCAAAGAATATTGGAGAGCCATCAGGGCCTAGGGAGTGTTGGAGTTGTATTGGGCTATTGCTAACCATTGGAGGTGAAACAAAAGTCATTCTTGACTGTTTTCTATGTTCTGAACTCATTTTCACAGCTTATTTTGTCTATTTAGGCTTTCTTATCACTGTATAACCAATTTGAGCATCTAATAAGAGCAAGGACATGCCCATGTGGGGGGCTTGGACCCGACAGATGTAGCCCGGGAGGGGTGAACTGCCTTATCAGTTGTTGTGTTATATTATGTGATTTTATTTTGTTGTGTTTTTCAGATTTGATATGCTAAACAGTAAAATGAAATAACTCTCCTTCACACATAAGACTCAGAAATTTACCAAAAACACTTTGTTTCAATTGCAAGACATGAATAACAATTTGCACATATAATTTAATGGAAATGAATACCTTGAACAACAAATACAATTAGTTTCATTTTCAGATCATAAATAAATTCATAACTTCATAAATACTTATCATAATTGGATGATCTTTGGATCAATCCTACACCTCTCGATGAAAGGGATCCAATAAAAATATCAGTTGTCATAAATAAGATGACCCAAATGGAGTTTGGCCCTAGTTGACAATTTAACACTTTAGAAGCAGAAACTAATAACGAGACTGTCAGTAGAAAAGTTGCTCTGTAGAAAAAGCACAGAGCTAAATTGAAAAAACTTAGGATGGAACAGTAGAGGCTTCACAAAATGGTAAAAAGGCTCAGAAGAAAGATAAAGGAAATATCAGCAGGAAAGGTTCCAGACAAAACCCCAGAGACAGTAAACGTGACAGTTCAGACTGAATTGTATGAAGATAAGGCTACAGCGACTCAAACTGAGCCCATACCCACTCAACCTGTTATCACTCAGAAGGAACAACATGCTAGGAGACATTGCTACTCAGATGGAGGTGGTACCCTCCTACAGCATGGCTACTCAGATGGAGGTGGTACCCTCCTACAGCATGGCTACCCAGACGGAGGTTTGGACCTCCCATAGTTAAGAAACACAGAAAGTAGGCATCCCTTCTCATAACAGAAGTACTCAAACAACCATTCAAGCCAAATATGTCATGACACATAATGACCCCATTATATTGAATCTTTAAGGAGAATTTGCACAGCCTTGGCTCGCCTTAGAACGGCTTGAACAAGAAACTGTTTCCCAGCAAAAATACCAAGAATTGCAAAGGCAGCTTCGGGACATGAATACATTAGAGAGCAAGACCTTCGACAGATACTGAAAAGCAAAAGAGAAAATTGAGAAAATCAAGCTCAGATTAGAAAGGATCTTAAGTCAAAAAGACACTATCTGCTCATTATACACAGATGTCTTGGCATGCAGATCCCTTGTCAATAATTATGCCTTATTTTTGTTAGAACGATACTTGTTGTTGAAAATTAAAGCCATGAGATCTGGAAAACCAATCGAATTAAAAACAATTGAGGATTTTATAAATTGTTGCAAACAGCATGGGGTAAAAGTTCAAAGGTTGCTTTGTGAATTTTACCTACACAATTTTGTATTAGAGGAAGAGGTGGAAAAGAACCCTAACCCTTTTGTGGGAGATTTTCAATTCCAAGCCTTTATCTCGTTTGCAGTCAATCAACTAAAATGGTTCAAGGCTCATAATGCGTTCCAAAGACAAGAGCATGGACTGGATCTTTGGGTAAGAAGTGAACCCAAGCACCCTTTGCAAATTCTTGCCAATCACAAGAGTCTGATGACAAGGAAACAAGTGATTAAAATTTTAGGGCCTATTCAGAAAGAGATTGTATAGAAGGGAGTAGAATACTTCCTCTCTATTCAGGAAAGCTCTTTGGCTGCAGCCAAGCTCAGGTGGACAAACTCAACTAGTAATGTACAGGATAGAGAGCCATTTGATTACAAAAATTTTAAACTAGCTGCAGACCGTTTTGTCACATATAGCAATCTCATTTTGCGAGAAGGACCTTATTGGTTAGGATGTCAATTTTGTAGCCCCATCATTTGGTATCCTACTGAAGGTTATCGAGCTATATACGAATTGCCTGAAGGACAAATAGGGCCCATATTTGAGCTCTTGGCCCAAAATCATGGTTTTAGACCACTTTACGATGTTCCTTCTCCAACCTACTCTTTAACTCCTTTGCATACGAATTACTTGCTTTTCATGAGTGATCCAGGTGGATATTGGTGGCCACCTTCCAAGTCCACCTGGACCCCCACCATTGTCTTTCTCAGCATTTTCAGTTTCCTTAATTGTAGCACAACTTACTATTTTTAGCAGTTTTTCGGGTCCTGAACTTCCGGAGCCGTTTTGAGGCCCTAAACGACGTTTTTTGGGGAATCTGGGGGCAACATGGGTCCATGGAATGGACCATGTTGCCCGTTCCAACAATGATAGTGCTCGGATAGATCTTTCTAATGAGCTATTGTACACGTCAAACGGAGATCATATGCCAAAGTTACGACCCCGGGAAGTTGATGTACCAATTTACCCCAAACGGGGCCCACAGTTTGGCGTTTCATCTCCTAGGGTTAGGTTTCGGAATGTTAAGGGTTTTTCCATTGTTTCTCAACATTAAATAGGCCTTCGAGCCTCATTGTAACACAGTTCAAAGGCATGTAGCCATCACATCTCTTCTCAGAGATAAGCTACCATCGCCCTAGCTGGTTTATTTCCATTTCTGGTTGTAAGCATATTTCGGTATTTTCCATTAATGAAATGAAGTATTATTTCCACTGCATCTTTGTGTATATGGTTATCTCTGTAATTTGTTGCGTTCCTGTTTAAATCCGGATCAATGAGGCCATGAAACAGAGTAAGCAGGGGAGTATGTTGAGTCACAAAATGGGTATGTAGTTACTATTAATCTCATCATCCTTTTCCTTATTCTTATCTTTTTTATATCTTAATGCATTAATATATTGAGGAATTATGGTAAGAAATGAAGGAATTATTTGCAGCTACGATTTATCTAACTTTTACCCTTCTTTATGCAAGAAAACAACAAAAGGGACAATTTATGTTCCCTAATGAAGGAACTGCAAAAACCAACAAGCAAAGGAAGGAATGCAGTGGTTGTGAACAAGGCTAAAGGCGAATCAAGAGGATCAGCGCAAGAAAGGAAAGGATGTCTGAAGTTAGAAATCGGTTGTGAATCACTCAGGATCGAGAGATCCTGAGGGATCACATTTACCATTTATCTTTTACCCTTTCTGATTATAAAAGGAGACGATTGTAAGAATAAAGTGGGGAATCTCTGTTATTATTGGAATTGTAATTTTAATTAAAGACACTCACTGTTGAGAGAACACAGTTATATTGCAATGTTACTTACATTCGATGATTAATACATAATTGAAGTTGTTGTTCCCTCGCATCATCTGAAGTAGCTTAGCAGTGTTCACTGGAGGCTAAGGGCCCGACCTCTGGTGGATTTAACTGTTTTCTTGTGTTATATTCCGATTCTTCTAAAGTTTGGTTGGTTTGATAATTTCTTGTTTTTGTGAGTTTACTTTATTTGTTTTTCATTACTTTCTTGAATTGAAATAGTGTATGCTCTGTTTTGAAGTTATAGCGTTGTCAATTGATTCCAGTTATGTTTATTACAAAGAATATTATCTAGATAGTGAATCACATTGATGTAATCAACTATAAAGAGTTTTATTATTGATATTGGACTCTCAGATTGATATCGTTGCTATTTGGATTGTTTACTAAAGATTGCGTTTGATTTGGATTAAATCAGTTAGGAAGAGATGAGTTATTGCTACTGTACTCTCGGCTGATGCCATTTCTATTTGAATTTCTTGAGTGAGGATTGATTACAATTTCGGTAGAAGATCGAGTCTTGAATTCTATATGCTATATTTTCTTTGATGATTGCAATTGGAGTTTATTAGATGCATCCATTTACTCTTGTATTTAAAAATCTATACTACAATTTAGGAAACATTACTCTCTGAATTAATAGTAGCCACATACTGTGTACACTCTTGAAATAAGAGGACTTGCCTGGGTTGATAATTAATGTGGGATAATTAGGAGTTTTAAAAGTCACCTTTTATCAATCAATAGTTAGTTTAGGATAAATTCTCTGATCCTGCATTACCCATGCTTGTGGCTTGAAGATTACGATCCCAGGATTGATAATTTAATGTTGGAATTATAACACATAATTTTCCCAACATTTTGGCACCATTGTCGAGGAGGTGCTAAAGGGATTGTAGTGGAGTTGTTGTGTGGTGAGGATTTTACAAGACAATCAAAGGGTGGAGAGTGTACGGTAAGACATGAGTTAAGAGCCACGCATCCACTATGGTGGGGTTGCCCCAAATTTTGGTTGTCCAAGTAAGCGAGGAGTTAAAGTTTGGTGAGTTTTATTGCAATTAGTAGTTTAAAATTTCAAGCTCTTTAAAGATACAACATTCTTGGGGTGTTGTAAGAACCCCTTTGTACTAATCCATGTTGTGAGACAAGGATCATTAACTAGCAAGAGGAATTCAAGAATGATTAAGAGCTTGAAGAATGTCCCTCGAAGTACATTCTCAAATCCTAGCAGTAGTTGCGATATCTGCCTCTCAGGAAGAGTTCATCCTGACCACATGCAGGAAATTATCTATCTCTCCACAACCAGAAAATAATTTGGAAGTATCCTTTGATTCCTCTTGCCTATCTACCAAGTAGGTTGGGCAATCATGTACCAAATCCGATGAATAGCATTGTGCTGTGAACCTAAGATTGAGGAACTTTCACCATGCCCAACAACAAGCCTTCTATGTATTCTGGAGACCAATTATCCAAGTTTTCCTCTGCATGACCGGGGAGGGCTTTCAGAGTGGTCCAAATGAAGAAATGGGCCAATACCACCAGGATTACATCGAGCATTAGTTCTAGATCAAAATCCAGTAAAAGTACCACTCTTATCTTCAATTACTCTTTGTATCACATCTTTCAAAACTATTGATTTTCCATGGTCATGTACCTTCTAAAGTTTATATCTTAAATTTGGGCATGAATATATATTTATACCTATTCCGCACATGGCATCCATTAGGGGATTTTTGAGGTCTAAAATGGGCCTCCTAAGGAAATTATAAAATAATGGTGGAAATAATGAAATAATATTCGATTACATCATCAAATTTTAGAGGGAAAAAAAATTACCTCGTATTTTCAACTTATCTCCCTATGGGTTTACTCAAATTTCGAGCAGAAACACTTGTTGGATTCATAATTTGATTCTTCATCCAAGGAGTACCCATGTTACATACTTCCAATGGACTTTAGTACACTAAAAATGAAAAATACATGAAAAAACGTGATTGCAATCACTTTTTTTCAAGTATTTCTCATTTTTCATGTAGTAGGGTCCATCGAAAGTATCCAACATGGGTACTTTTTAGATGAGGATTTAAATTTTGCATCCAACAAGTACTCCCGCTTGAAATTTGAGTAAAACCTTAGGGAGATAAGTTGAAAATACGAGTTGAAAAAGTGGTTTTATTATTTTATTATTTTTAATCTTTTTACATTTTTACTCCAAAAATAGTGATTAATCCCCCATGGTTGACATCATCATCTTGAATCCTAATGGTTCTTATAAATTTTATTTTGGTTGTACATTTTTCTTAGGAGGCCCATTTTGGACCTCAAAATTCCCCTAATGATTGGAAGTACTCTTTCACTTAAAGGAGGAATTATTTTTTGTAGTAGAGTAGAAAATTTTGCATTGTAATAAATAAATAGAATAGTAAAGAGAAAAATAAGCCTTGTTGTGAAAACCAACTTGTCTAGCTCAACTTGGCATGAACCTTGCTTGAAAACCAGGGAACTGGAGGGCAAAGTTCCCAATAAAGTTTGTAAATTTGTATGAGTTCTTCAAATCATTTATCTTTTAAGTCATTACGTCTTGTACTCTTGTTGGTTGATGTGGGATCCCTTAAGGCCCACTTGCCAACAAGCCTTGTCCCATCAAAATCAACACATTATATGAGATCAATGTTAGGGTTAGATAAGGTACTTAGGAGCTTGCATTCCTTAATGGAAGATGTCCTTGTCATCTACTAAGGAAATAAATCAACGTTTCTTGGTGGATGAATTTTGCAGTCCATTCGACTTCAACAAATCCATTCATGGCTAGTAGAATGTACCTAGTGCCTTGATTCCCATTGACATCAAAGGTGGGATATCTCACATTGGTTAATGACATCCTCAATGGTCGGTAATCCAATGGTTCTTTCTTATGTTCGACATTGACACCATTTACTCACATATGCAAGATTGCATATGGGTATGTAGTGGTTGACGACTATATGGTTTTGTGATCTCAACATAGATTTGCAACAGTTTGGATCTTTGTATCAACATTTCCATTTTCATTTGCAGCATTATACTCATTTTAGTAAAGGCTGCCATATAGCAGTCTGACCATTAATTTACAGCAGCAATCACCTTTCCTTAGTTTTTTGGGGACATACAACTCCTCCTGCATGGGGGAGAAGGGGACCTTCAGTTCAACCCTCATCTCAACTTCCTTCAGTAGATCCAAATCAGCCTCCATTGCATCTCTAGCTCTTCCTCTCATATCAGATTAGTAGTCACATCATCTCCCACCATTCCATCATTCACTTCATCTTACAGCACCAATCACATTAACAACAAATGTAAAACTTGAGATAAATTTGTCTTAAGATTCTCTAATTCATTAGAAGGTTTAAGAAACTTAATGATTGACCACTTCTTATTCCATGCATTTTATCTTTCATAACCCGTTATCCTTTTCTTTTCCTTACATTCATTACACATATATTCTGATTACAAGACCATGTTAAAAGCAAAATCCTTATGGTGCATTAATAAAGGCAGTCTCTATAGTGTCTTCTCCTTCCATGATAACAAGCATTCTATTCGTAGGATGAAGTCATTATTGCCATGACATGATAAAGGAAACCACCTATAAGCATTGGCCTTACGATGACAGAGTATGGAAGCACCCATTCACATACTCACCATATCCATCACCACCTAATTTCATCCATCATCTCTTCCTCATCCATCCCTTTCTTTTCCTCAGTTTGTATTGCTTATTAAATTAGTATGATATGTTAAATGTGAAAATTGTTTCTCCATAAGAACCAACACCTCCAAGTATTCAAGAAATGTTGTCCCACGAAAAACCAACATCTACAAGACAATGTTAAGAATCTATCAATGAGAAAGGGATTTGTTTGCATGAGAACATGCAAATCCATAGGCATGGGGGGATGTTGTGCTTCAAATATGCGCATTTTTCCATTGTACAATACCACTATTCATAACCTAAATTCCTATATTTTTAACTCATTTCATACCATAATTTCACAACTTGCCTCCAATTCATATCTTACACTTCGTGGTTGATTATAATTAGTTTTCTTAACTTTTCAATGATTAGAGATGACTTTGAAAAGATTTTCTAATCATGGTTTTTCCAAGTTCATTTACCACAGGGGTCCATTACCGAGATTCTTCATAAAGAAAAATGCTACAGGACTAAGTACATAATGTAATACAGAATGTAAATTTATTGTAGGTGAAAATCTAATTTTTTTTATAAAATGGGGAAGAATATCAGGTTCTGAGATGTGGGTTTTGTTTATAATACCCTCTTTCAGGTAACCAAAAAATCATTTGGAAAAATTCGTCATCACGAAGAAGTTATGGTCAGGGGAGAATTAAGTACATAATCCCTAGGCTTGAAAGAATTCACGTTAAGTACAGAAAACTTGGGTGTGATGGTTTTAGTGACCAACCACACAGGGGACCATGATTGGGACAGTAATTTGCACCCTCTATAATGTTTTCATTTGAATTATCTTTGATTTGTTCTTTTACTCTACTAGGCAGCGACATCCAATAAAATCTTTGGCATTCCAGAAATAGGTCTCCTTATGCTCAATGAGGGTTGGTTTCATTGTTCGTACTGAGATCGGGATCAGCTCAAATATGATCTTTATAATATTTTTCATGAGGTTTCATACAACCTAACTTAGCCATGACATTATGTGTTTACTTTTCTCATTTAATTAGTTACAATTGTTTCTCCATCGGCTGAACTCTATATAAAGCTTGATGATTTTTGTATGTCGAAGAGCTGAAAGTATCATACACATAGTTTTTTGTAAGAGTTATATGCTCAGATTACATTGGACACTGACATATTTCTTGTCCGAATTAATTATCCATTGAATCTTAATATGATTATGGTTCCAACCTTTATTTCCTGTAAGTGTTATGATTTTTATTTCTAAGTAATTGAGTTAGTTTAAGACTTGCTTTCAGAAGTGGCAAGGGCCTACCACAACCTGGAAATGAGCCTTGTAATCATTGTAGGTTGTAGGAAGTGTGTTTTGCTAAAATTCATAGATTTAGATTTTGATTCAAAGTTTCTTTCCGAATAGATCTTAGATTTACTGTCTTCCATTCTGTACTTAAATTACTTGCTTTGTTTTTCTTGAATATGGAAGAATGTATTGTATTTGAGCCTTTAAAAACAAAGGAACAATGTTAATTAATATTTCATGTGCATGAATGATTCCATAATCACATTTCTACAGTCAAGAATGTAGAATTTTCTCTACAAATCAGCTATCTCACTGATATCATGTAGAAATTTCACCTGCAGATCAAACTGATATATGCAATGTACTAAAGCATAATACTAGATCTACATCTACCATAAACTTTACAGAAGCTAATCAGCCATGAGAAACATCAAGCATGAACAAATATAACTGATAAGAAGGAATCAATCATACATAACATAGAATATATCACTGGGGAAAGCACCAACATAAAACCCCAATATTGTATTATCAATCAAGTGGAAATCCTCAACAACATACAAAAAGAATCAGCTCAAAAGCTATCCTGCTCTCTCTATACTCTGATGATAAAGCTCATGGACTACCTAGCCCTGTATATAAAGGCCGCACCTCAGGTCTAATCTCCTATTTCCTTGCGTATTTTTGATTGGGGTCCAATTACAAAACACATGTAAATTGGCCTGATCATACCTTCTGTCACCTCAGGTCCAACTACAAAGTCATAGAAGGAAGAATCTTCCTTCCCCATGCAAGGAACACTTACTAGAAATATCCTAGCATCTGATAGTACATTATCCCACATATGATCTCAACTAAGTCTCTGACAGAACTGACATGCATCAGTTATCCATGAGTGAATACATAGTTATCTAAAAATAATAGTTGTCACATGCATGCAAGCATCAACAAACTATATCTCATTAATTTAACAACTTGTTAAATTAATCTAACTGAACTTGACCAAGTTAAACTAAGTCAACTAATCCTCTCAATATAGAACTCATCCTTAATTCCTAAATCAGTGGAGCAAATCAAGGACACATTCCCCAATTAGTGGAGAAATAATTGCATGTTCTCACAAAGACTTCAAGTTTTCTTTTCCTTAACTAATTAACTCATGGAGAATTAATTAATTAATATTCCAAACTGCTGGTAAGACCAAATTCGAATTTACTTCCTATAGATAGACCATGGATTGCTATATATAGGAAGGGACCCAGAAATGCTATTTTTAGAAGATGTTATTTTTAGCAGTTTCACCTCTCACCCAAGGTGGCCAAAATGCTCATATATTTTTAGAAGTGCTATTTTTAGTAGTTCTATTTTTAGCAATTCCTAAATTTAGCATTTCTTGTTGCACACTTTTCAACACTCCCTCTCAACAAGAAAGGCTTCCTCTCGAACTCGATCCTGTAACTCTGGAATGTTCTGCATGCAACACATCTACCAAGTGTGGTTGCTCCAGCAACACTTGGAACAAAAAAACTCCCACTGACCTCTTTGTTGGGCTAGAAACATACTTTGATGCTGAAGCTCTACCTGCTGCTGACAAGTGCTCCCTCTCTGACCTCTGTCCTACTGCAACATCTCCATGCATCTTGCACCATTGCACCCTTCTCTGTGATACCCTGCACTGTGCAACACACTTGTGCCTATAGCATTGTTGAAGCCTGCATGCTCTGCGCTATCCTGGGATTCCCTGCATTGTAGCTCTCTCTGCCACTCCATCCACATCTGTCTCTACCCAATCAGTTAGTTCCTGCTACTCCAATAGGGGTTCCCGTAGCAAGGTCTCATCCAAGAGGTTGGGTACCTCAAGGATCCTGCTCCTCCTCCTTGGGACGATCACTCTATATCGCCCCACCTCCTACCTAGAGGTATGGCTGCATGTGATCCCTTTGCCCACCTGGCTCGAAGTTTCCCCCTACTAGAGGTCTCCACATGATTAGATGTCTCTACTCAATCTCCACTCAGCTTCCCCTATTATGGCTGCTCCACAACCTCCTGAAACTGCTGCACCAATCTTGGCTCCTCCACAATCGTCTGAGACTTCTTTTGGCGCTACATGTCGAGAGGTAACATACCCTCCATCTCAACCACCAAGTCTCCATCAGTTTCCTTACTGCTCAAGGCTTTGCATGCATCTTGAACCTCAAGAGCATATAGGTTCTTCACCCGTGAACTGATCTGCTTCACCTGTCTAGTGATGATGTGTCTAAGGAAAACCTTTCCCTTACTGAAGACTACATCATAGCCTCTGTCTTCCAACATCGCGATCGACACCAAGTTTCTCTTCAGTCCTGGTACATACTTGACATCGGTCAAGGTAAGGCGAGCTCCATGCTCCCTCTGAAAAATAACTATGCCTACACCTGAGACACTATACTTTTCATCATTACCCATCGCTGTGAGTATTTGGAGATCTTTCTCCTCCAAATTACTAAACAAACTCTTGTCATCGGTCATGTGGAAAGAAGCTCCATTGTCAAGAAACCAACCACTTCCCACCATGGATGAAACCATGCATGCGAAGAATGAGAAATCCAACTCAAATTGTGAAGCAAGTGCCTCACCTTCAGATCCTTCTCCGGATCCCTTCTTGGATTTCCTCTGTGGACAATTTGTAGCATAATGGCCCACCTCATGAAAACGAAAGCATCGCACTTTCAATTTGTCAACCTTCTTCCAACCATGGGAGGAACTGGACTTAGAAAGAGAAACCTTCTCCTTCCCATTCTTTGCCTTACTCGCTAAGGAACAGTTCTCCTCATCCTCCATTGATGAAGAATCATCTCTGGTGCTCCGTCTGATCTCCTCCTACATCAAATCCGACCATAGTCATTCCCAATTTGGCATTTTCTCCCTTCCATTAACTAAGTCCTGGTAGCTATGCCAACTCTTAGGAAGGTCAAGGAGTGTTAGACTCGCCATATCATCATCAGTTGTCACAACCCCTACACTTGCAAGCTCATCCCTGCATGTGATGAGCTTGGTAAGATACATAGAGATCATCTCATCCTTTTCACACTTGATCTTTCGAAGTTTGTCCTTCAATGCCAACTTCCTCTGATCATTGTTATTCTGATATAAATCTTTCAATGTTTTCCACATTGCAAACAGAGTCTCCTTCCCATGGAGGCTCAAGACAATGTGATCTCGCACTCCCTCCAAGAGAATTCTCCTAGCTCTATCCACACACTTCTTCCATTCCACCAGTTGAGTAGCACTAGTAGCCTTAGGGACTTCTTGATCAATGAAGTCCTTAAGGCTGTTATCTTCCAATACTTCCTCCATGTGATCCTTCCAAGCTATATAGTTTGAGCTGCCATCAAGGGCATACTCAAGCCTCAAACCATAAAATGCCATCGATGAAATAGATGTGATGAACTTGAGATCTATATCCCAAATAATAAAATTCAAATTCCTTCTTTTATATTTTTCTTCCTTGATCACCTGTGCTTTAGTACCATGTAGAATTTTCTCTACAAATCAGCTAGCTCACTGATATCATGTAGAAATTTCACCTGCAGATCAAACTGTTATATGCAATGTACTAAAGCATAATACTAGATCTACATCTACCATAAACTTTGCGGAAGCTAATCAACCATGAGAAACATCAACCATAAACACATATAACTAATAAGAAGGAATCAATCACGCATAACATGAAATATATCACTGGGGAAAGCACCAGCATATAAACCCCAATACTTTATTATCAATCAAGTGGAAATCCTCAACAACATACAAAAAGAATTAGCTCAAAAGCTATCCTGCTCTCTTTGTACTCTGATGATAAAGCTCATGGACTACCTAGCCCTGTATATAAAGGTTTCACCTCAGGTCCAAGCTACTATTTCCTTGTGCAGTTTTGATTGGGGTCCAATTACAAAACACATGTAAATTGGCCCGATCATACCTGCTGTCACCTCAGGTCCAACTATGCAGTCATAGAAGGAAGAAGCTTCCTTCCCCATGCAAGGAATACTTACTAGAAATATCCTAGCATCTGATAGTACACTGTCCCACATCCAATCTCAATTGGGTCTCTGACAAAACTGACATGCATCAGTTATCCATGAGTGAATACACAGTTATTTGAAAATAATAGTTGTCACATGCATGCAAGCATCAACAAACTATATCTCATTAATTTAATAACTTGTTAAATTAATCTAACTGAACTTGACTAAGTTAAACTAAGTCAACTGATCCTCTCAATATAGAACTCATCCTTAATTCCTCAATCAGTGGAGAAAATCAAGGACACATTCCCCAATTAGTGGAGAAATAATTGCATGTTCTCACAAAGACTTCAAGTTTTCTTTTCCTTAACTAATTAACTCATGGAGAATTAGTTAATTAATATTCCAAACTCTTGGTAAGACCAAATTCGAATTTACTTCCTATAGATAGACTAGGGACTGCTATAAATAGGAAGGGACCTAGAAATGATATTTTTAGAAGATGTTATTTTTAGCAGTTTCACCTCTCACCCAAGGAGGCCAAAATGCTATTTTTAGAAGTGCTATTTTTAGCAGTTCTATTTTTAGCACTTCCTAAATTTAGCATTTCTTGTTGCACACTTTTCAACAAAGTACACTTAGAAGGACAGTTTCCAATTTCAAATGAATGATAACTGTGTTATGAGCTTAATCTATTGATTCAAATTGGATTATGTCTTTTTTATTTAAAATCATTTACGCTTAACAATAACACAGAGTTCTTGTAACATTGTGTTTCATATGAAATATCCATAAATCGTAGAGGTAAAATGTTATGCATTAATGTAAGTTGAGTGTTAATATTTTAGGAGTTGTAGCATAGATCTGAGATACGATAGAATTGTACTATAATCATGATTGAAATAGATCACAGGTTACTTCTCTTTTCATAAGAAGATTTTTCTGAGTTTATTTAGATTAGTTTTGAATTAGAATGTGAGCTCTGACTTTTGAAATATTTCGAATCTGAGTGTGTTGAATAAGGTAGCATAGAATAATTGATTTAAGTCGTCATTTAGTTTCCTTTGAAGTCTTTCGAATTTGAATGTGTGAACTAGATAGGATTGAGGAATCCGTTTGAGTTATCATTAGCTTATCTTTGGTTTATAAACCCTAGGGATTGCTTGAGCACTGGTTGGTATTACTTGTGTAGTGACTTGTATTGCTTGCACAATAATTTAAATTTCCTCTGTAGTGATTCGTATTTATTATACAGTGATTTGTATTACTGGTGCAGTGATCTATATTATCTATGAAATGACTTGGATACCATCTAATGATTTTTGAGTAGCTCATGTAATGATTTTGAATTAGGTTGCTATTAGTTTGGTTTGGAAACATCAGTAGTGTTAGTTGTATGTTTCATTTCTGAATGGGTTCTTGAGTTAAATAAGTCATATTTAAAATAGAATAGTGATTTGAGTATTGAATGAGATAGATTAGATTCTAGTAAAATAGGTTTCTTCACTCCATTTTTTCTGGATGAGATCATTAGATATAGGAATTGGGTATTTTGTACTTCATGATGTTAATTTACGCTAAATGCTCTGATCTCGCGTTACCTACGCCTATGCCTCAAATCTTATGAGCCCCAGATTTATATTTGAATGTTGGAATTATAACACATATAATTTTCCCAACATTTTGGCATCGTTGTTGGGGAGGTGCTAAAGGGATTGGAGTGTAGTTGTTGTGTGGTGAGGATTTTGCAGGATAATCAAAGGGTGGAGAGTGTACGGTAAGACATGAGTGAAGAGGCACGGATCCACTATGGTGGGGTTGATCCAAATTTTGGTTGTCCAAGTAAGCGAGGAGATAAAGTTTTGTGAGTTTTATTGCAATTAGTAGTTTTAATTCATTTAGTTGAAAATTTCAAGCTCTTTAAAGATAAAACATTTTTGGGGTGTTATAAGAATCCCTTTGTACTAATCGATGTTGCCAGCCAAGGATCATCAACCATCAAGATAAATTCAAGAATGATTGAGAGCTTGAAGAATGTCCCTCGAAGTACTTTCTCAAATCCTAGCAATAACTGGGATATCTACCTCTCAAGAAGAGTTCATCCTCACCACATTCAGAAAATTATCTATCTCTTCATAGCCATAAAATGATTTGGAAGTCTCCCTTGATTCCTCTTGCCTATATACCAAAGAGATCAAGGAATCATGTACAAAAATCGATGAAGAGAATCCTTCTGAACTTGAGATCGAGGAACTTTCACCATGCCCAGCAACAAGCCTTGTATGCATTCCAGAGACCAATTATCCAAGTTTTTCTCGCATGACCGAGGAGGGCTTTCAGAGTGGTCGAAATGAAGAAATGGCCCAATACCATCGGGATTACATTGGTCATTGGTTCCATATTACAATCTAGTCAAAGTACCACTCTCATCTTCAAATACTCTTTGTATCACATCTTTCAAAACTGTTGATTTTTCATGCTCATGTGTCTTCTAAAGTGTATATTTTAAATATGGGCACTAATATATCTTTGTACCTTATCTGCACATGGCTTAATTGAAAGTACTCTTTCACTTAAAGGAGGACTTCTTTTCTGCAGTAGAGTAGAAAACTTTTCATTGTGATAAATAAATAGAATAGTAAGGACAAAAATAAGCCTTGTTGCGAAAACTAGTTTGTCTGGCACAACATGGCATGAACCTTGCTTGAAAACTAGGTAATTGGCGGGAAAAGTTCCCAATAAAGTTTGTAAATTTGTATGAGTTCTTCAAATAATGTATCTTTTACGTCATTATGTCTTGTACTTGTGTTGGTTGATGTGGGATCCCTTAAGGCCCAATTGCCAACAAGCCTTGTCCCATTGACACCAACACATTATCTGGGATCAAGGTTAGGGATAGATAAGGTACTTGGGAGCCTGCATGCCTTAATTGAAAATCTCCTTGTCATCTACTAAGGAAACACATCAATGTTTCTTGGTGGATGAATTCTGCCGTCCATTTGACTTCGAAAAATCCATCCATCGCTAGTAGAATGTACCTAGTGCCTTAAATCCCATTGATATAAAAGGTGGGATATCTCCCATTGATTTAAAAGGTGGGATATCTCCCATTGGTTAACAACATCCTCAATGGTTGGTAATCTAGTGATTCTCGCTTATGTTTGATATCGACACCATTTATTCACATATGCAAGACTGTAGATGGGTGTGTATCAATTGAAGACTATATGGTTTTTTTTATCTCAACACAAATTTGTAACAGTTTGGATCTTCGTATCAACATTTCCATTTCCATTTAAAATAGTATATTAATTTTAGTAAATGCTTCCATATAACATCCTGGCCATTAATTTACATCAACAATCACCTTTCCTTAGTTGTTTGGGGACATACAACTCCTTAGGCATGAGGGAGAAGGGGAACTTCAATTCAGCTTTCATCTCAAGTTCCTTCAACAGATCCAAATCAAGCTCCATTGCATCTCTAGCTCTTCCTCTCAAATCAGATCAACAGTCACATCAGCTACTGCCATTCCATCATTCACTTCATCTTGCAACACCAAGCACATCAACAACAAAGGTAAAACTTGATGTAAATTTGGCTTAAGATTCTCTAATTCATTAGAAGGTTTAAGAATCTTGATGATTGACCACTTCTTATTCCATGAATTTTATCTTTTATAAACCATTCTACTTTTGTTTTCCTTCCATTCATTACGCATATACTCCAATTACATACCATGTTAAAAGAATGTCTTCTCCTTCCATGATAACAAGCATTCTATTCATATGATGAAGTAATTATTTCCATGACATGATAAAGGAGACCACCTATAAGAATTGGCCTTGTGATGATAGAGTATGCAAGCACCCATTCACATACTTACCATATCCATCACCACCTCATTTCATCCATCATCTCTTCCCCATCCATCCCTTTCTTGTCCTCAAATTGTATTGCTCAATAAATTAGTATGATATGTTAAATGTGAAAATTGTTGCTCCATAAGAACCAACACCTCCAAATATTCAAGCAGTGCTGCACCACAAGAACCAACACCTCCAAATATTCAAGCAGTGCTGCTCCACAAGAACCAACACCTCCAAATATTCAAGCAACATTGTCCTACAAAGAACCAACATCTACAAAACAATGTTAACAATTTTTAAATGAGCAAGGGATTTGTTTGCATGAGAACATGAAAAGCCATAGGAATGGGGGGATGTTGGGCCTCAAATATGCCTATTTTTCCACCATACAATACCACTATTCATAACCTAAAATCATATATTTTTAACTTATATCATACCATAATTTCACAACTTGCTGCCAATTCATATCTTACACTTTGTGGTTAATGATCATTAGTTTTCTTAAATTTTAAATGATTAGGAATGACTTTGCCATGATTTTCTAATGATGATTTTTCCAAGTTCGTTTATCAAATGGATCCGTTGTCGAAATTCTTCATAAAGAAAACTGTTACAGGAATAAATACATAATGTAGTACATAATGTAGAATTCCTATAGGTGAAAATCTAAAATTTGTGATCAAATGGGGAAGAATATCAGGATTCTGAGATGCGGGTTTCATTCAGAATAGCCCCATTTAGGTAACCCAAAAAACTTTTGGTAAAATTCGTCATCACCAAGAATATATGTTCAAGGGAGTATTAAGTACATAATCCCTAGGCTTGAAAGAATTCACGTAAAGAACAAAAAACCTAGGTTTGATTTTTTCAGCGACCTTCCATGCAAAGGACCACGATTGGGATAGTTTGTTGCACCCTTGAGAATATTTTCATTTGAATTATCTTCGATATGTTCTTTTACTCTACTTGGCAGTGACATCTAGTCAAATCTTTGGCATTCGAGAAATAGGTCTCCTTATGCTCGATGAAGAATTGATTTCATTATTCATGCCGAGATTAGGATGAGCTCAAATGTGATATTTCTGAAGTTGTTCATGAGATTTCATACAACCTAACTTATCCATGGCATTATGTGTTTACTTTTCTCAGTTAATTAGTTACAATTGTTTCTCCATTGGCTAAACTCTATATAAAGCCTGATGATTTTTGTATGTGGGAGAGATGAAAGTATCATACACATAGATTTTTGTAAGAGATATATGCTAAGAAGACATTGGAGACTGGCATATATCTTGTCTGAATTAATGATCCATTGAATCTTAATATAATTCTGGTTCCTACCTTTATTTCCTGCAAGTGTTATGATTTTTGATTTCTAAGTTATTGAGTTAGTTTAAGACTTTCTCCAGGAAGTGTCAAGGGCCCACCACACCCTAGAAACAAGTCCCATAATCATTGTAGACTATAGGAAGTGTGTTTTTGAAATTCATAGATTGACATTTTGATTCAAATTCGTTTGCCAAATAGATGTTAGATTTACTTTCTTCCATTCTGTACTTAAATTACTTGCTTTGTATTTCTTGAATCTAGAAGAAAATAATGTCTTTGAGCCTTTGCAAACAGAGGAACAATGTTAATTAATATTTCCTGTGCATGAATGATTCCATAATCACATTTCTACAATCAAGAACATTTATAAGGACGTTTTCTAATTTTAAATGAATTTCAAAACGAATGATAACTACGTTATGAGCTTAAGCTATTGATTCGAATTGGATTCTGTCTTTGTTATTTAAAATCATGTACGCTTAACAATAACACAAAGTTCTTGTAGCATTGTGTTTCATATGAAATATCCAGAAATCATAGAGGTAGAATGTTATGCATTAATGTAAGTCGAGTGTTAATTTTTTAAGAGTTGTAGCATAGCTCCGAGATACAATAGAACTATACTATAATCGTGATTGAAATAGATCACATGTTACTGCTCTTTTCATACGAATCTTTTTCTGAGTTTATTTAGATTAGTTTTGAATTAGAATGTAAGCTCTGACTTTTTAAATCTTTTGAATCTGAGTGTGTTGAATCAGGTAGCATAGAAGCATTGATTTAAGTTGTCATTTAGTTTCCTTTGAAGTCTTTTGAAATTGAATGTGTGAACTAGATAGGATTGAGGAATCAATTTGAGTTATCATTAGCTTATCTTTGGTTTATAAACCTCGGGAATTGCTTGAGTAGTGGTTGGTATTACTTGTGTAGTGACTTGTATTGCTTTCGTAGTAGTTTGAATTTCCTATGCATTGATCGATATTTCTTATACACTGATTTGTATTACTAGTGCAGTGATCTATATTTCCTGTGCAATGACATGGATATTGTCCAATGATTTTTTGAGTAGCTCGTGCAATGATTTTGAATTAGGTTTGTATTAGTTCGGTTTGGAAACATCAGTAGTGTTAGTTGTCTTTTTCATTTTTGAATGAATTCTTGAGTTAAATAAGTCATAGTTAAAATAGAATAGTGATTTGAGTTTTAAATGAGATAGATTAGATTCCAGTAAAATAGATTTCTTCACTCCATCTTTTCTAGATGAGATCATTATATATAGGAATTGGGTATTTTTTACTTCATGATGTTAGTTTAGGTTAAATGCTCTGATCTTGCGTTACCTGCATTTGTGCCTCGAAGCTTACGAGCCCCGGATTGATAATTTAATGTTGGAGTTATAACACATATAATTTCCCCAACAATAGCATAATTTGTTTCTTTTTCTTTGAGAGAGTACCAGGACTTCGACCCAGAGTGTCTACTACCATCAATAGTCCCAGAGATCTAAGGATGGCCAGATGGGAAGACCTAATCAGGCGACTAGGTGGGGGCGAGGTCACCCGAGCAACATTTGATGAAGAGTTCTTCCTTTGGTGGGAGGAACAAGTCATAGCTATACCCCTATGCAAGCATAGAATACCGAGAGGACCCGGATATGGCCCTTCTCGAGGGCATTGGATGGGGTGAGATGGGTAAAAAAAAAAAATTATGTTATTTAATATTTTTTGGATTTTGAATATAATCTTAAGAAGTTAAAATTATTTTTCCGTGAAATAAAACTATTACAAGATTATTTGATCATGATGCAAATGTTGGACCAGTGAGACTTGAGGGTCTACCTAGGCATAGGTGTCATGGCAAAGACGCGAAGAGAGTAGCAGTTGAGACCGATAAATTCCTACATATAGTTCAGAGGAACTTGGAGAGTTTGACGCACTAGGTTCCCATAGTAGCCATAAAGGATATCCCTGACGCCATTTAGAGGCAAGTGGTAGGAGTATCATGAGAGTGGGTGTGACTCTTTCGACGAATGGAAAATGCCATCGTCTTTTTCTGTGACTCTCATCTAGGGAAGGGCCCTTAGACTTAGATTTAGATGATTGATCTTTTATGGACATGATCAGGCTTAAGACATAATTTTGTAGGACATTTGTCCACATTTTGTAATATTTTGGACATATTATTCCTATCTACGTACAAATGGTTTTTCAATGGTTTGATCACATATACAAATGATTTTATGATACTTTTTTTTTTTTTTTTTTAATTTTAATGTGATGAATGATTAATGTGCCAACCTAATGCTTGATTAGTTATAGAATCATCAAATGAATTTTATGATCTTGGAATATGAATAAAAGTAATAAAATTAAATGATATTTGTAATAATATCACTCTCATAAATTGATGATGTAATAAAGGATCTCTCACACGATATATGTTATTTAATTGAGACACCACTAGTTGTGAATCCAAATAAATCACTAACAATTCAATACCAAAAGATATTCCTTCATATAGTAAATTAATGACATAACTGTATTTAGCCATATTGTTGGATGCAGGGATGATACATATGCCTCTTGAGACTAACAACTAACCAAATGGATAATATATTACCCAAGCCGTAGAAGCTAAGTTCCAAGTATGTCTACTAGTACCATCAGCGAATCCTAAATACACTAGATCACCCATCGAAACTTGCCAAAGCAAATAAAAAATACCAACATCACAATGAGACCAATAGGCTTAAATAAACAACTATGTACAATATTTACAAAACAAAGCAAATGCTAGGCAACGACCCAGGCATAATACTTCTTAAGATAGAGCCCATTTTTGGGCTCGACAACACATTTCCATCAAATTCAACCAACTCATATGCACCTTTCTTCAAGACCTTTTTAATGATAAAAGGACCATACCACACGGGTTTGAACTTGCATGCCCCCAAGGTGTCCTTATCTTGGTCATAGACTAGGACGAGTTCACCTTCAGAGAAAACCTTAGGATGCACAGTTTTGTCATATTGGGCATTTACTCTCCTTTTATGAGCCTCATTTATTGTGGATGCATCCCAACGCTGCCCATCGAGATGTTCCAAATGAATAAGGCGTTCTTCAACACTATATGTGCCTGGAAGAAGTTTAATTTCTAATTTAAGAAATGGGATCTCACATTCCACAGGGAATATTAATTCTAAATCGTAAACTAGTTGAAAAGGAGTAAAAACCATGGTGGTCTTAATAGACATTTGGTATGCCCAAAGCACGGGATATAACATGCTATGCCAGTTGGATCTAGATTTATTGATTGTTATTTGCAGGATCATTTTGAGGGATTTTTTCACAACTTCAACCTGACCATTAGCTTGAGGATATTATGGAGACAAATTTTCTTACCGAAATCCCAACTTTAAAGCCAACTCAGACATCATTTTTTTTCTTCTGAAAATGAGTGCCATGATTAGTGACAATCTCCCATGGAATACCAAAACATGAAATGATTTGGTTGAATAGGAAATAGTTGTTGTCTGACCATCTTTCATGAAAGTAGACATAGCTTCGCCCCACTTTGTAAAGCAGTCCACTGTTATGATAATGTACTTGTGAACCTTAGTCGAAGCCAGGTTACAAATCATAAAATCAATACCCCACTTTGTGAAAGGACCGATAGTGATGATAGGGAAAAATGGAGCTGGATGAGCGCGCATTTTCCGAGTATGTACCTGACATGGATAGCACGTTTTGACTACTTTCATGCAATCCTTAAAAATCGAGGGCCAAAAATAGCCTGCATGCAAGATTTATTGGGTTGTAGCAAGCCCAGATAGATGACCTCCACAAGCTCCATTGTGGCAGTCACTAAGAATAGATTCAAATTATTCTAAGGTTAAACAACACCTAAGGATTGAGTCAATCCAGTGAAGATACAAAGTGTCACCAATAATAATATAATTTTTGGCTAGGTAATGCAATTTTCTACATTCATCCTTCGAAAAAGTTTGAGGGAACTTCGAAGTTTGGAGATATATTATGATATCTCCATACCAAGGATCTTGTGAAGAAATTAGGAAGAGATGTTCATCAAGAAATGACTCTTCATAAACAACATCCTTTTCACAAGGCAACTCTAAAATCAATTCTGTGAATATTAAAGACTTTTTGGACTTGCTGACATAAATTCGAGATCAAATTCTTGTAAGATGACAATCCATTTATTATATTTTCCCCCAATCACTCGCTTACTGAGGAAAAATTGAAATGGGTTGATATCAACCAACACAATTTTTTTTTTCTAAGCAGAGTATAATGACAAATTCTTGGACAGTGTGAACTACTGCCAAAGCCAATTTCTCTATATGAGAATACCTAAGTTTAGAACCGACTAAGCCTCGACTCATATAATAAATCACATGTTTTTTTAGAGATTTGTCTTCCTGAACCAAAACCATACCAATGGTCGATACTGCCACAACGAGATACAAGAGGAAATCCCTTCTATAATTGGCTGGACTCAAAGGAGGACCCGAGGTCAATGCCTTTTTCAAAGCATCGAAGGAGCACTAAGCGGAATCATCCCAAACAAATGGAACTCCTTTCTTTAGTAACAACTAAATTCTTTCGTAATCTCAGCATAATCTATCATAAATCTCCTTAAGAAATTGGATTTACCTTGGAGACTCTGAAGTTGACGAATCGTTGATGGGGGAGGCAACAGAAGTATTGCCTCAACCTTGAAGGGATCAACATGAATCCCTTCATTAGACACAATGAATCCCAATAATTGACCGGATGTGACAATGAAAACACATTTATAAGGATTCAACTAGATCTTATAGTAATGACATCGTTCAACACCAAACGAAGGTGATGTGGATGATCAATCCTCTTTTGAGAATGAGTAACTAAGTCATCTAAATATGCTTCTATTATGTGCTTGATTTCATGGAAAGCATAAGATATGGCCCACTGAAAATTAGCTCCAACATTTTTGAGGCCAAAATGCATCTTCTTGTATGCAAATTTACCCTGGGGGAAAATAAATGTTGTCTTGTGTTGATCTTTAGGATGTATATCTATTTTATTATATCCTAAGAAATCGTTCATGAAGGAGAACACCTCATTTTCAGTACGCTCATCAATGATCTAATCGATAAACAGAGTGGGGAAATTATCATTATGGCAAGTCTTATTCAAATCCCTAAAGTCAATGCACACCTGGATCGTTCATTTCTTTTTATCAATAGGGACTGGATTTGAGACCCATTCAATTAGAGGAACGGGTTATATGAAACTCGCCTTAAGCAACGTTTCAACCTTGGATTTAATAATTTCTTCTTTCCTAGGATTTACTGGTTGAAGCTTTTGCAGTCCAGGATTAGGGTTTTCATATGTCTTAATCTCATTCTGAACTATGAATGGATCAATTCCAAGAATTTATTCATTAGACAAGCAAATAAATCTCAAAATTCTTTTAAAAGGTCAGTATAAATCTTGATTTCTTCAAGGGAACATGCATCTCCGATGAAGATATTTTCGACAATATTGAAATTCCTGGAGATGTTCACCGGAATAGTTTCTGAGAGATTGGACATATTACCTTTGGAAAAAATATGTGTTGCAGCCAAAGGATTTATAATTTTGTGAACACTTCCAGTTGAAGAAGGACCAGAAAAATTTGACTCAATTTGATGCAAATCAAAGAGAAAATATGACCAATGATGCAAATCATCCCACAGTCTTTCTGCACCAGTCATTGCTTCGAGGATTGCCTCTTCAAATGGTAAGACTATGTCAAGGAAATCCATAGTCGAAGTAGAGTCAAGAGTCCAAACTGAAGCCAAATTGCCATCCAAATCCTCTAAAAGAAGAGGAATGCGATCATAATCTACATAATTCACTATAGATTGGTATGTGATTTCTGTTGTAGATATAGGGTATTCCATTCCACCAACTTTCCCCTATTCTAATGTGGCAGTAGAGGGGGTATGGGCCAAGGATCAGAAAAATGATGAGTTCTGAACAAACCTCTTCGATGAGTGACCTTGGAGGATGAAATAGCATTAACATGAGCAATAGGAGAAGGAAGATCAAAAGTACCCATCAATGAGGAGTACATTCCAACTTCCAAATTCTCAACTGGATGCTTAGTATTCTTAACCAAGGGGACAATAAAGTTAGAAGATGCATTGGAATCATTAGGAGAATAAGCCATTTGATCAATTGTCCCCTCATGAGGGAAGCATAAGATGTGAAACAATGATAAAACATTAGCATCCATTGCATAAACCCAATTTCGATCCAACAAAAGATTATAATCAAGGTTGGCATCCACTATCTCTACTTTGACATTGAAAACCTTGCCCCCAACACAGACGGGAAAGGTTGGAAGAATTCCATGAGGCCTATGATAATTACCATCGAATGTAGTAAGGAGAGCAGGGGAAGGAACAACTTTCAGAGAGTCGACAACCTTCCATCATGACATCAGCATGACACATGTGAAATCCCCTTCATCAACTACAGTTCGAAAAATATTCATTTTCTGATATGTAGATTTAGTTTGGAAATCCATGTGATGAGGGAGTATCTTCTTAGCACTTGACATATCAAATGTGATAACAAGAGAGTTCTTCGAATCTGCTACTTCGATTCTAGTGAGAAATGCACTCCTTTATGTAGGACACGATTGGAGTACCTCTAACGCTCACATCACATAGGGGCTCTGAGTTAGATATTTGAAAATATAATAGTTCTGAGAAGCCATAGCGTTGGGATTAACAATTGAACGTTTTGTAGAGCCTTTAGACATCCAAGGTATATGCTCAACTACGAGCCTCTCAATATGGAGTAGCTCTAGGACATCAGAAGAAACCTTAGCCTTAGAAGGTTCCAGCTCACAATAATCATGTGATCTTGTAGAAACATCAACATGAGACCTTACCATATAGATATTCAATGTGGATTCCCCTGCCTTGTTTCCCCTTGTGAGGGTTCCAGTACCAGCATTCACACCAACAAGCATTTGTTGCCCTTGGGGAAAAGGGTTAGTAAATACAGCCTGAGAAATCGAAGAACCCTGTTGAGCTAACAAGCACTAAAGATCCTGAATCTTAGGGAAAAGATGGGTAAGATGATCCCCGTTGCATAACTTGCATGGGAACTTTACTTTATTTTTCGATTCCTTCTTTACCTCTCCAATATCATTACTAGACTTGTTCACATTCCCCTTCCCATCCTTATATTTCTTCTTACCATGCTCTTTCTTCTTACCATGCCCTTTCTTCTTCCCATTGAATCATTGGTCTCCTTTTGGATTCAAGGAGTAGACAACATTAACTGCTAAAGGTTGGGAAGGAATATCCAATGACAGTGAAGCCTGCTCTAGAGAAGCATACTGTAAAGACAACTGTTGCAATTGATTCAACTGGTTAGTCGTACTACTATCGATCAACCCTACAATTCCATCGGCATGAGGTCCTGCCTTAGGTTTGGCTAAATTGATCTTCAATCAAGGAGCATTAGGAAAAATATTGTAATGGACTCCAGAGTGAGAATATATGTGTTCTAATTGTTGGTCTCTAAAGATGGGGTATTCTTTAGTGAACACTTCGCAGAGTGACACATCCTTAGAAATTTCTGGTTGTAAATATTTCAAAAACCATTCGAGAAGGAACTCATCAAGGATATATGCCTTAATGAAACTCTTCCTTCTGCACCACTCTTGTATGTGGTTAGAAATATGAGTTTCTTTGTCTTGTTTAAAACTAGCTAGAAGCTCAGTTCTAGCATGATATCGGATAGGCAACTGAAAATGGTTTTAAAACATAGTAGCTAGTTCACCAAATGTAGCAAAGGTACCCCCTCTAAGCTTAATATACCATTTTGTAGTGTTTCCAGTTAGGTTACATTGGAATAATCTCACCTGATCGAATCATCGATCAAGGAGTTAGATGAGCACCATAAATGAAACTTGGTTATATGATCAACCAAATCCTCCCCATACTCCCTTCAAATTTAGGAATATCAAAAGGATGTTTGGGGGGAACTGGAGGCCAAGATGGATTGTATCAGATCAGATCATTTTTCAACTTCGAAAGATCTAAGTTTAAAGTTGTCAAGACCGATAAGCGTAGAGAAGCAGGAGAATTCCACCCACCAAGAGAAGAATTTTCGACATTAGGAAAAGAGTATCCTAGATTTGGAGAGGCACCAGGTTTCCATGGATTACTCATAGAAGGACCTGAACCATAAGGAAATCCTTGTGGCCTAGAAATATTTGGAGGGTATCCACACCCTACCACAAGGTTACCATACATAGGAGAGTTTCCTTCTAGTAGAACATTGAAAGAAGGGGATAACCCCTGATAAGGATTCCATGCACTAGCTAGAAAAGGAAATGCATGTGAGGTCTCGGTGGAAGGGAAGGACATATTCCCCTATTGACCAAATAAATGGGACAAGTTCCCAAACCCTAAACCACTAACGAAAGGACTTTTCCATCCTTGAGATCCTTGGAAATAATTAACATTATGAGCCTATCCTAAGTTCAAATATGGATTGGAAGGAGGGATATGACCACTTCCAAAAGAAAAACCCTAAAAATATGTTGAACCACTTTGCATAGAAGTCATAGATGTGGAAAAAATAGATAAGCACCAGGGAAAGGAGTGGAAGGTTGGTGCCCCCACTCGGACCTGAAATGTAGGTAGAGACAACAACTGATGTACTAGGTGTAACATTAGAGATAGAAATAGTACCCCCTCCTAAAAATAAAGGAGGGGTATGAACACCAGAAGTTACATGACTAACATTGGCCATTTGGAAAAAACAAGGAGAGTGAATACGCCTTTCTGGCCTATGAGTCGAGGTACCCACGTATGATACAATGTATGAAAGGTGAGAAGAAAGGGGTGTCGAAAGAGTCATGGGGGACTTAGGGACATCCTCAATATCAATCTTACCTTCCGATTGGAAGAGAACAGTAGCAAGGACCAGAGCGTTTCCATCCAAATTATGAACTGCACTAGGTTCACCCTGTGAAATAAGAGCCCCTAAATAAGGATTAATCTTCAATGTGTCAGCTGCTATTGGTTGAAAATAACTATCAGAACTACTCATACGCCTTCTACATCAAGGCTCGACACTCACAGATGAAAGCCCACAAAGCCTCCTAGACCGACGAACCTGTTGATCAAACACTTTTAAAAATTAAGAGAACATTTAAAGACTCAAAAAATAACAACTTATGGCAATCTAGGAGCAAAGAGAACTCACTAAAAGGTCCTTAAAGATACAACCAAATAAGAAGCTTCCAAGTATTTCCGCTCCAGGTGATTAGGACTGGACAACAAAATACAAGAAAGAGAAGATAAGTACCTTATGAAGATAGCTTGGGATAATTACAACCCAAGCCTACCAATGAAGGTATCAGAAACAATTACCATGATCTCCAGACAATAACCTTTTTCGGTGCAAGTAACCAAGCTTCACAAGGGAACCCTCCAAAAGTATTATGAAAGTGATACAATTGTCTATCTCAGGTACCACGGGCATTCCCCCCCATAGTCACTTGTGTGGCCCTTATGATAGGCAACTAAGGTCACTAGTTCATAATTGGAAACCGGGTTGAATAGTCGCAGGTGCAGGATCCAACAAGTAGGAGAGGGGTTATCTCTCTTTCCCTATCTTCACTTGTCCTTGCACTTAACTCATGTGTTAGAAAAGATTTCTTGGACAACTTAATGGGACTAGATTTTCAGCCTTTAATTAACTTATATGTTTCAGTTTACAGTGTCCTTAGAGAGTTTACTCTCCACACACCTATTCCAAGGCCCTAAATTCTCTAGACTAATTGATGTATCTATGAAAAAAATAAAAATCTAGTTCATTTTAGATTAAGCACTTGATTTTATTGGTTGTTATTTAGTTCATAGGTTGTGGAAGTGAAACTTATGATGTTCTAACGCAAAAATAAACCAATAGAAAACTAGGCTACATGCAAATGCAACTTCTTTTTCTTCGATGAAAAGTGATCTCTACAAGGTTCTACGAGAAATCTACGAAAGCAAGAACTCTTTTCTTTTTGTTTTAAACACGCTTACAGATTCATCACCTATCAAAAGAGACTAAAACTGCCTAAAATGCGAACTACCTTAATGCATACTAGAATGCCTAAATACAAGATTCTATGGAATGACCTAAACAACCAAATGTGTTCTTTTAATATCCTAAAGTCAAAATTGAACCAAACAAGGAAAACAAATATCCAAGAAAAAGATCTCCCAAGTGAAGAAAATTTCAACTTTAAGCAAATATTCACATGCTTGTTGGTAAACCAAAAGATCAAAAGCCAAAAACCAAAAGAAATAAAAGGAAAAAATAATATTTTTTCTTTTTTCTTTTTAAGGACTTCAAAAAAACGTTTCAAGAAGGAAAAGTAATCAATCACCCCAAGATCAAAATCATGCGAAAATACACCAAAGTTCACTAGCCATAAACAATCACGGAGATGATAAGACCAAAGTGACTAAGAGATAAAAAACACTTGAACAACTTGACCTGAAGGACACATAAAAGATTCAAAAAACATAAAGATTTCAGAGAACCAAAATCCTTCACTAAACCAAAATTGCAAATAACTTTCTCAAATAACAGAAAAGAAACTAAATAGGCGAACTTCAAGAATGCAAAGTGAAGCAGTGAAGAGATTGGATTATAAGGAAATTTGAGAAGCATAGAATAGTCAGACACTTTATCCAAAGGTCTGAAATCCAAACTAAGAATGCAAAACTTCAAAAATTGCAAACCCTAGGTTGACAAAAATATTTTTGTAAAAGAGACAAAGAAACTAACACTAGCAAGAAACAATACCATTATGCAAATGACTCTAAAAGATAAGGAAAACTGGGCTACTCCCCCAACTGAAGGCAAAAATTTGAAAAAATTCAAATTTTCCTAACTATACATGACTGTGTATAAGTAGATTCGCGTGTACACGCAACTGTTCCTGAATAAACAAGCATATACATAGGTTTGTTTGGAATAAACTGCTTTTGTACGCTACTATATTCAAGAAAAAGTGCTTATGTGCAGAAAAATAGGGAAAACTAAAGATCACTTCCAATCCAAGGTGATATTTCCAGTACGTCCAGTCCAATCCTCAAAGATCACCTCTCAAGCATGTGCAAAAGGATTTCATATAATGGGAGATGAGCATATCTGCAAGGAAACAAGTGTTTCCTATGATTGGGAGTGAAGGAGGAATAGGGAAATTTAGACTTGATTTGGGGACAAAAGGACTATAATGTCGATATCCTATCTCATTCTATAATTTAGGCCTTCCCATGAGGTGTATAAATACCACTAGAAATCAGTTGATTCAGTTAGGCCACGGGCTCCTATAAGTGGGCTTTCAATTAAACCCATAAACCCCGACCAAGAAATAGGAAATATTTTTATTTTTTCATATTTTAAATTATGTACGCGGGTTTTTTATTATGGTACCCGCGTGTGTACGTGATTTTTAAATGGCAGAGTCATGTATGGAATTGAAAATATTATTTTTTAATAAATTCTCAAGTTTGAATGGGAAAGGGCTGCCCAAGGCCATATTAGAGAATCAGAGCTACAGGAGTGTTGAATGATGCTATAAAAACCTGAACATCAATATTGGTCTCAACACTCGACCATGGTATAACTCAAGTTTAGCCAAATTCATCTTAGCATGTGTATGGTAACTTGAGGTAAGATTATTTTAATCCTTCCAATCTATTGAAGATAAGGGAAATTTATATTGAAAATAAATACCATAAGCTTGTACCCAATGTTGCTTTATTATCATAACATGTACACCTCTTATAGTGGCTACAACCACTCTCCAAAAGTTTGCCTATGCTTTGTTTTGGAGCTTCCCTTCTAAACCACAATAGTTCATCCTGCATTGATCCAAGTACTTGTGCTTTGATTGAGCCTCATCCTTTGCATATTGGCTTGTGTTTGCTTACTTGGTTTACTGTCTAGCCCACAAGCTGATCTCTTGTATTTTTCTTGATCTAGTTTCAGGCTTGCCTTAGAGAACTGCGCAATCCTTGAGGGAAACCAACCTTGCTCCCAGGAATTGCATATTCAAAGATGACAATGAGCCTTGAGCTCAAGAATTGTGTAGCACTAGATGACATCCAACCTTGAGCTGGGAAATTACGCAGAAAGGATAGGAAGCCTAGAGCCACTAAGCCCAAAAATTGCGCAGACCTCATTGTGCTCAGAAACTATGCAGTGCATGAGCCAGAGAGTTTCCCAGTTCTTCCCATAACTGTGCAATATTTCTGGGAAATGCATGGAATGTCCCCCCCCCCCCCCCATAAAATAAAGAAAACTAAAGGGCAATAAGCATCCCTAGGAAACATGTATCTATTGTTAGTTTCCCAAGGGTGCCACATTTCTATCTTTAGAAGTTTCTGCCAAGTGTCACTTTTTTCCTTGATCTCATGCATATGCATCATAAATTACTATTGCTCAATTCTATGTAATTGATGCCTCTTGAGATAATTTGTACATTCAATCATAAATCTCTAACATTCTCGAGGAGATCAAGGAGCCTTCGGAGCATTGTCGTCACTTTTCCGGGTGAGTTTTTCTTTTATTGTCTTTTGCCACTGTTTTTGTCTCTTTTTGTTGTTTAGCTTATGTGAGTGTTGTTTCACTTGTTTCTTTGCATGACTGCCGGCATTTTAACTTGCTTTGGCTTGTATAAGTGTTGTTTCAAGTTATAGATTACCTTTCCCAAGTGTTTCATGATTTTTCCCATTTTTCACACCAACGATCATCGTTGTGGCAACTCTTTTCACATGCTTCATTTTCATTTAGTTTAATCAATTGTTGCACTTCTTTCACATGCATGCATCTACAATTAGTCAAATATGCGCTCAACCTCACACCATCTTTCAAATCTGCTTGTTTTTCACACTCCCTTGGGCAGATCTAGGCTCCCCTTGCCCGGACCTGACACTTCAGCATGCACTGTGTACTCTAGGAGCTCAAGAACTCTGCCTTGGATTATGGAATTATGCAGAGCCTATCCTAGCCTAGTGCCAAATGTGCATTGTGCAATTCTAGGAGCCAATCTCCTAGCTTGGCCACTGAGACTGCGCAATGTGCAGTCTCTCCCAGATCATGGCCCAAACTGAACTTCACATTGCGCAATTCCAGTCATCAAGCTTCCACACTGATTGTTAGGACTACATAATGTATAGTTCCCATAGTTAGTCAGTGATCCCTGTCACCCAAAATTTCATAATCCCTCTCATCAGATGCCCTAATTGCGGCTTGATCATGTTCTGAAGTTATATTTGTAAGAGCTAATGTTTTCTTTCCATGAGTGTCATTTCTATCCCACAGGTACCACAGTCATGAAGCACTTCTCTTAAGCAATAATTGTACCATCGCACCAACGAGAGTTGCTTCAAGGGAGACCACTGAAAGTAGTACTAGGGATGAAATTGAGGAAGTGGAAGTTAACTTACCAACATATGTGGACACTCAACTATTCAGGGAAAAGGAAGTCAGCACTAACATGGTAGCAAGTTCAGCAGTAGTAGCAGAAGGTAGCAATCCAATACAAGATCAGGGAAGGAGGAAGTTACTGACATAATAATGGGAGAACAAAGTTGTAGAGTGAAAGAAAATTCAATATTCATGTAGGAAGCTTTGGCAGCATAAGAAAAAGGAAGCATGGACACAGACAACGAAGCAGAGGAAGAGAGAAAAGTAGAGCTTGCAGGTAGCAAAACTAAGACCGCAGCAAGAAGAATAAGAACCGAAGGAAGAATGAGAACAGAGGAGGAAAGAATAGGAAGAGAAGAAGAAGCAGTAAGAAGAACAAAGGCAAGGCGCAATGACAAGAGAAAACAACACCAATACATGTTGATGAGCTGGAATAGCCAACAACTGAGGAAGAGAGTGAACAAACGTAGGTTCCCTCACTGATGCTAAACACAAGAACCAAGTCCATCTAGAGATCAATGAGTACATGGAGCAGCTAAAACAAGAGGCCACCAGGGAAGATTTGGAGTTGAATACACACAACATGCAACAACACATCGGTGGTTCGATTAAGGGTAACACCATGCTACACATGCTTCAGAAAAAGTTGGATACAGCTTCCAAGACCGTATACCAGAGTGCCATGGATGCAAGAGCTCACTTTCAGAAAGACACCATCAAGCGTCTTGGGGAGACTATCATGTAGTACCAAACTTGGCATCAATATGTGTCAAAGAAGCACCAAGTGGAGGTTACCGAGTCAGTATTTCCCAAAACTTCAGAGTCATAGCATTTTTTCTTTTTAGGCATCTCTAGCCTAGTTTGTCTCACATGGGTAAGTGGAAAATGTGATATTATTTGTAAATATGTTGTAAGTGAAATTCCAAGTGTCATTAGTGGAATGTGAAAGGTCATTGTGTTATGTAACAAATTACTTGTAAGAAGTTGAAGAATCATGAGGGTAGTCAAAGAGTCACAAAGGGGAATATCAAGGGTCACCCCACCCTTTGTTATAAATAGAACTTCATAACTCGTAGAACAGGTTTTTGGGAGACAAGATTTTGGCTAGGCCTAGGCTTAAAAAAGTCTTGGGAGTATTGTGATGAGCCTTGGCTTGTCCACAATGTAGAGAAAGTATACTTCTTTGGAGGAGCAGGTGTTATTGACTATAGTGTTCCACTATTAGGGCTAGTAGTCATCAATGGTGTATGTATGGATAGAAATTTCACTTATAATAATAATATCAGAGCCAACATGCTTTCATGCATATGTTTTTATTGTAGTTGGACTATTATGGTTGCTTTATAAATGTATGTTGTTTAATTTATACATTTTCTTATCAACAAATTTTTATGCAATTGTATGAATCTTGTTGAATGCGTGTTGATGGATTAACCCATCACTTTAATTTGTGGACTATTCCACATTTTAGCTTGTGATGTCATTTCGCTCGTGTGTTCCTTTCAAGTTGCGTGGTATTACAGGTTTCTAAGGGACACACTTACTTTTCCTCTCTGTGTGTTATAACCCCAATGCATCACACTTGACTCTCTGTAAGGTCACACACTTGCTCTCACCCAAAGTTATCATACTTATCTCTGCGCACTACCACGGTCAAGGCATTACATTACCACCCACTGCTGGGACTCCTACTCCAAATAGTTTGAGGTCTAGTTGGGGCTTCTTATCGAGGAGATCCCATGAATGTTGGTGGGTCCAACACCATAAATATTTTTGGTGCTAGAAGGAGGGCTAGATGACATGTTGAGCCCTTGACCTCTGTTTTGAATTTCTGCACATATTTTATGACTTCGGTCCAAATCACAACCCTGACATGTTTCTCTAACTTTGTTGATTTTGATGTGTCAGTGAGCATTATATATGACTTGTCAAAATATAATTTCAATGGTGACAATGGAACACCCTTGTTTAGGCACACAATTTCCTTTTTTGGCTTCTATGATAGGCATGATGTCCCCTCGGATGACCTTGCCTGTGGGTTGTTCTCAAAGGGCACCCAAAGAAATGTTGTCACACATTTCTTGCAACCTCTATAAACTCTTTTGATCACATGTTCATATAATTATGTCGTAATTTCATTCTTTATGACCATAAAGCACTTAATAAAAAAAATTAAAATTGGGAAAATCACTTGACGAATCTCTTGATCATTTTCACGATCATTTTCTTCATTATTGTTATGAATTTCATGAAGATTAAGATGACTAGAATTTTTTGGAGGAATGATTTCAGTATCTTGTTCACATTTCTAAGAATCCACATGAGTTAGAATCTTTCGAACCTCTCCTAACATACCTCGGTGTTATAGCTTCTAAATCTGAGATGGACAAGGTTGCTATCCCAAGCGAACCTCCATTCCCTCCTCATCAAACAAATCTAGCTCAATAGGTTGAGGTGGGAGAAGTTGAGAATCCACTTGTTGATCTGTCACCATCTCCTCCTACCCCACCTGCTCAGTTTTTTGAGCAGATTTGCATTGTAAGACTGATGGTTTTTGCGAGGTCTTATCTCCTCAGCCTCCATCCTTTAGTTCCTTTGGTCCTCTAGATTTTTGTATGTTGTGTTCATCTGTCTTAGATCTCACATGTGATGTTCACAAGGATCAAGTTTTGGACAGCTTTGGTGTTGAACAACCAACTTGCACTATTATCTTTTATGAGTATGTGTGGGAGTTTGAACAAGAATTTGCATTGAAGGATGAACACTTTCTAACTACACCCTGGTCACTTTATCCTGACATCTTCCATAGTTCTGCCATTTTTGTTCCATATTGTGAGAATTCATTTCTAAATTTTACTACTTCCGATCATTCAAAGAACACGTGGGATGATATTCTTTCATTTTATTATGGAGAGGATATATCTATCTTTCTTGATCCACCCAATCTCTCATCTTACCTTTCCATAAACATAGAGGGTAAAATTTCTCCCTTTTCATCATCCCCTCTTTATGATTCATCAGATCATGAGGATGTCATTGTTCATCATCTTGAATTTTCTGATCATTGTTGTCATGATATTTTTAGTCATTCATTTTATCACGATTCTGATTTTCCTTCCGTTGATATTTCTAAGCCATCGGTCTTTGATGATCCTTCTTTTTATGAATTGGAAGCTTCTCAAGTTGTAAAGGCACTTCAGCCCGAGCTGATGGTTATGTTAGGTTCTCGTAGCCTTGAGGTTAGTTCCACTTCTGATCAAAAATCTATTGAATTTGTCCAGGATCCTCATCACTCTGTTGTTCACATTGAAGATCAATCTATCTCATAGTTTTCGCATCCTCCACCAGAATCACACGATCCTACCACTCATGCATTGGAGGAGTCGTACGTAGCAAGCACTATTGTGAAAAAAAAGTTTTCTTCTTTCTTTATGTTTTCTCATATTTCAAGTTTGAAGGTGTGTACATGCTTGTGTTTCACGCGCAATGTAACAAGACACCATGATACATCCACGGAGTGCCTTGCATGTGCTTTTCATTTTTACCTTTATGTGGATGTATACAAGCTTCGAACGTATTGGTTTCATTGTTTTATCTTTCTTTTCTGTTTGTTTTCTTGCATATCTTTGTTGCTAATGATTCTATCGCCTACATGGACCAACCAATGCACCGATGGTTGCATTGGAAGTATCACTTCACGTGAGTTGGCCTGTGCTCTGTTTAGTTTAGGAGTAGGAGTAGCGTTTTATTTTCTTGTTTGTTTCTTGATGTTCTTACGTTATATTTCTTTCTCTTGCTTCTTTCCTTTGTTTGTTTTCTTTTGCACCTGTAGGTTAGGTTCCTCATGAAACCGTGTTTGGCTTCTTGAGACAAGCAGGGTGAAGTCCAAGAGGAACTTGTAAAACTATCAACAAAGTGTTATTTGTCTATTCCTTCTCCTTATGTGAATCTTGCATTTATTCTATTCAATGATACCCTAATGGAAAATACATTCCTTTCAGAGAGTGTCATGGTAAAATCACAATGCTTGCACTCTTAACTAGTAACACCTACTCTAATCGATTTTTTATATTTGGTTAACCCTTGTCAACTCAGTAAAGTAGAGTAAGGACAGGGGGAAAACCTTAACAATTATGTTAGAGGTATATATAAAAATCCTTCTCTGAAGGTTCAACCTCTTCTACTCTCAATAATTTTGGTCCCTCTTCTGCCTCATGAAATAAATAAGTGCCTATGCACAGTTCTTTGAAAAATGAAAAAAATGAAATAAAGGGTGAAAGAAGAGAAAGGCTTCCTACACAAAAGGGTTAAGCAAGTAACTCCGTCGGGGTACTGTCCAGGCTCACTTGAAGCAGAGAAATTCCTATGTTACTGAAGTGAATCCACCAGGGTACTGTCCAGGCCTGCTGGTAGCGGAGCAACACCAGAGATTAAACTAAAACTTTGCTAGTCTATATTACTTATGCATCTATCTACCCCTCATCCCGAACTAAAAAAACTCATTTTGACTTGGCTTGGTATGTTTGCTACTGATAAAGAGAATGGTAGGGAGTACATCTTTAACCCAAGCTAAGTGAAGAAGGTATGATAATCGAAGAACAAAAAAATACTTCTGGAGAAGTTATAATTTCTTTGCATGACACAAGGTCCATATAGAGAGTTGGAGTTCTACCAGTGTGTGGTCAATGTTATAGCATCTACAACCACCCTCCAAAATTTTGCCTATGCTTCATTTTGGAGCCTCCCTTCTAAATCACAGCAGATCATCTTGCACTGATCCAAGTACCTGTGCTTTGATTGAGCCTCATCCTTTGCATCTTGGCTTTTGTTTTCTTACTTGGTTTACTATCTAACCCATAAGTCAATCTCTTGACTTGTTCTTGATGAAGTTCCAGGCTTGCCTGAGATAACTACACAATCCTTGAGGGCAACCAGCCTTAGTCCTGGGAATTGCACAGTCCAAGCTAATAGTGAGACTTGAGCTCAAGAATCGCACAACACCAGATGATAGCCAACCTTGAGCTGGAAAATTTTGCAAAAATGAGAGGCAACCCACAACCATTGATCCTAGAAATTGATAAGACCTTACTATGCTCAGAAACTGCGTAGTGCATGAGCCAAAGAGTTGCCCAGTCCTTCCTAGGACTATGCAATATTTCCGAGAAATGCATGGCTGGTTCACCCCCCAACCCTAGAAAAGAAAGAAAACTAAAGGGAAAGAAGCATCCCTAGGAAACAGGGATCTATTATTAGCTTTCCGAAGGTGGCATATTTCTATATTTAGAAGTTTTCACCAAATGTCGCTTTTGTCCTTGATCTTAGGCGTGTGCGTCATAAATTCCAATTTGTTCAATTCTATGTAATGGATGCCTCTAGATCTCATGTGTACATTTGATCATCAAACTCTAGCATTCCCCGTCAGATCAAGGATCCTTCAGAGCATTGTCATCGCTTTTCTGGATGAGTTTTTATTTTATTGTCTTTTGTTGATTTTTTCTGTCACTTTTTTTTGTTTAGCTTGTGTGAGTTCCATTTCACTTGTTTATTTGCATGATTGCTGGAATTTTAACTTTTTTTAGCTTGTAGAAGTGTTATTTTAAGTTATAGATTTCCTTTCCCTAGTCACTCACATGCATTTTCCCGTTTTTCCACCAACGATTGCCTTTGTGATGACTCTCTTCACATGCTTTGTTTTGCTTCAGTTTAATCAATTGTTTCACTTGTTTCATATGCATGCATCTACACTTAGTTAAATCTGCACTCAACCTCACACCATATTTCAGATCTACTTGTTTTTCACACTCCCTTGGGCAGATCTAGGCTCCCCTTTCCTGGATCTCACACTTCACTGCATGCATTGCGCAATCTGGGAGCTCAAGGCCCCTACCTTGGCTTTTGGAATTACACACATCATGTCCTGACCTAGCTCCAACTGTGTACTTTGCCTAGCCTGAACTACACATTGCACAGTTCTAGTAATCAAGCTTCGACATTAACTACTGAGACTATGCAATGCGCAATTCCCATAGTTAGTCAGTCACCCTTTTCAGCCAAAATTGCACAATCCCTCTCATCAGATGCCCTCATTGCTGCTTGATCATGTTGTGAAGTTATATTTGTAAGAGATGATGTTTTCATTCCATGAGTGTCCTTTGTGTCCCATAGGTATCACACTCATGAAGAACTTCTCTCCAGTAGTAATTGTGCCATCACACCAAAGAGAGTTTCTTCAAGAGAGACCACTAAAGAAGTACTAGGGATACAGTTTAGAAGGCACGAGTTAACTTTCCAACATATGCAGACATTCAACTATTCACAAAAAAGGAGTCAACACTTACATGGAAACAAGTCTAGCAGCAGTAGCAAAAGGAAACAATCTAGTACAAGATCAAGGAAACAGGAGTTGTTGACATAATAATGGGAGAACAAAGTTGCAGAGTGAAAAAGGATTCAATCTTCATGCAAGAAACTTTGGTAGCATAAGAAAAAGGAAGCAGAGGACACAAACAACAGAGTACAGTAAGAGAGAAAAGTAGAGCTTGCAAGTAGCAAAACTGAGATCGCAACAAGAAGAACAAGAACAAAAGGAAGAACGGGAGTTGAGGAGGAAAGAACAGGAAGAGAAGTAGAAGGAAGAAGAACAAAGGAAAAGAACAATGACAAGAGAAAACAAACACCAATACAAGTTGATGAGCCAGAACAACCTGCAACTAAGGAAGAGAGTGAACAGATGCAGGTTCCCTCACTAATTCTAAACACAAGAACCAAGTTTAGCTAGGGACTAGTGAGTACATGGAGTAGCTAAAACGAGAGGCCACTAGGGAATACATGGAGTTGAATGCACACAACATGAAACAATACATCGGTGGTCCAGTCAAGGGTAACACCATGCTACACATGCTCCAAAATGAGTTGGATACATGTTACAACATCGCGATTGTCATTGATGTCAATATGGCATTACTCTAGGATACTAAATGAAGATATGAAGCCAAGGAAAAGTAGATCAGATTCATGAAGAAATAGGAGGAAGAAGCCATGAGGAGAAACTAGAGGAAAGCCAAGACAGTCAAGCCATTAGAGAGAATATCAGAAGTCATAGGAGCTATCAGAGAAAGCTATCAAAGTAGAGAAGAGGTATTGGAGTGGTATCAGAAGCCACATGAAAGCCAAGTGTAAGAGTGGGAGATTGAGGAGGAGCCATATCACATGTAATATATGCCAAAGAATGAAGAGAGAGTAACTCCAAGGAAGAATTTTGGTTCAAATCATGGCTATTACAATAGGTACAAAACTATCTTTTCTGGGCATTGTTTCCATTGTAAGAATTTTGGTCATCAAGCTAGACATTGCATGGCTCGTAAGAATGGCACACCAAAACTGAAGGATCAAATAAACAAACCATATGGCCCCAAAGGGCAAGGACAAATCAATACCTACAATTATTTTGATCCCTTGGCCAAATTTGATCTGATTTTCTCATTATGTAATAATAATGGACACAATGAACAAAATTTCCCACTCAAAAGAGGAAAAGCAAGAAGTGAGAATCCTAACACGGATAAATGTGGCCTAGATCTATGTGCTCAAAATAATGAAAATCATTGGTTTGTGGATAGTGGGTGCTCCAGACACATGGCAGGGGACAAAAGGAAGTTTGTCTCATTGAACAAAAATCAAGGAAATGTATCCTTTGGAAGTGGATCTACCAAAATTGCTGGATAAGGAATTGTTACTCTTATTAATGGAAAAGGAAAAGCTCAAAATGCTTTGCTAGTAAATGGGCTAAAACACAACCTCTTGAGTGTTATCCAAATCTGTGATCAAGGACATAATGTTGTCTTTAGCACCAAAGACTGTGAAATAAGGAACTCTTCCTCAGGGGAACTTATGGTGAAAGGGGTTAGAACACTAGACAACATCTACATTCTGAACAAGATTCAAGAAGAAAAATGCTACTTAAGTCAAACAGATGAAAGTTGGTTGTGGCACAAGTGACTTGGAAATACAAGCTTCGATAATTTTTACGAGACATTCCAAAGTTATTCAAACCAAATCAAGGAATATGTGGTCCATGTCAACATGGAAAGAAAACCAGAACCAGCCACAAGACCAAGGAGTTTTCTACATCAAAGCCTTTGGAGATCATCCATGTTGATTTATGTGGACCAACTAGAACTCCGGAACTCCAAGGAGAAAGGTACTTTTATTTATTTGTTGATGACTATACTAGAATGATGTGGATATATTTTATAAAATATAAATCCGAAGCATTTGAGTGTTTTAAGAATCTTAAAGCTCTTGTAGAAAATGAAAAGGACTCAAATATTAAGTGCCTCAGAACAGATAGAGGGGGAGAATTCACATCAAAAGAATTTAATGAATTATATAAAATACATGGAATTAAAAGAGAACTCTCTGTTGCCAGAACACCCAAGCAAAATGGGGTAGTTGAAAGAAGAAACCAAACAGTTCAAGAAATGACAAGAACAATGTTAATAGCAGCTGACTTGTAGCCAAAATTCTGGAGAGAAGCAGTCGGGACAACTGTCTATACCCTGAATCGAACTCGATTAAGACCAAATAATGAAAAGACTCCTTATGAATTATGGAAAGGAAGACCTGCTTCAGTAAAATACTTCAATATTTTTGGAATAAAGTGCTTCATAAGAATCAATGATGGCTCACCAGGAAAGTTTGATTCTCGGGTTGACGAAGGGATCGTCCTTGGATATTCTACACGGAGCAAAGCCTACAAGTGCTACAATAACCGCCTATGGAAAATAGTGGAAAGAATTGATGTGAAGATTAATGAAGACCTTCCAGAGAAAGAAATTGAAGAACATGAAGTTGATCCTCTCATTGAAGAAGAAGAACCTGAAGAAGAAGAAAAAATTCAAGAAATACCCAAGGAAAAAGAACCATCTCAAACTCCGTCAAAGATGAAACTTCTCCAAAAATATCACCCGGAAGAGAAGATTATTGGCAATATAGATGAAGGGATGCAAACCCAAAGAAGGATGAAAAATGCACCAGAGAAAAATGATATTGCTCTTCTATCCATGATAGAACAAGAAACATTTACTCAAGAAAGGATCCTCATTGGGTAAAAGCCATGGAAGAAACAATGTCTCAAATTGAGAAGAATGAGACATGGGAGCTGGTACCTCATCCAAAGGACAAAAACATAATAGGAAACAAGTTGGTGTTTAAAAAAAAATGAATGAAGATGGACAAATCATCAAAAACAAGGCAAGGCTTGTTTGTAAATGCTATTCACAAATTGAAGGAATTGACTTTGAAGAAACATTTGCACCAGTAGCTCGTGTGGAAGCTATCAGGATGTTCTTGGAATTTTCTTGCTAAAAAGGATTCAAAATCTATCAAATGGACATAAAGTTAGCATTTCTGAATGGGGAACTGAAGGAAGAAGTCTACATGGAGCAACCAGAAGGGTTTAATATAACAAAAGGAAAAGACTTTGTTTGTAAGTTGAAAAAGGAATTATATAGGTTGAAACAATATCCTAGAGCTTGGTACGCAAGATTGGATCACTATCTACAACAACAAGGCTTCAAGAAGGGGGTGGCAGGAAGTAATCTCTACATAAAGACAAATGAGGATAAGTTACTAGTCACACTTGTTTATGTTGATGATCTGATTTTTGCTAGTAATAATGATGAGATGAACCATGAGTTTTCTCAAAATATGTCAAAAGAGTTCAAGATGTCAATGATAGGAGAGTTATCTCACTTCCTTGGACTACAAGTATCTCAAACCACGACAGGCATGTTTATATCTCAAGCCAAATATGTTAAAGACATGCTTAAAATATATGGAATGGAAGACTGTGCACCCATGAGCACACCTATGACCACAAGTTGCAAATTGAGCAAAAATGATGACTCCCCTCCAGTAGATGCAACTCATTACAGGTCAAAAATTGGATCCCTTCTATACTTAACTGCTACGAGACCCAACATTATGCAAGCATTAGGAATTGTGGGAAGATTTCAGTTAGCCCCTAAACAATCCCATTTGTTGGCTGTGAAAATAATTCTCAGATACTTGAAAGGAACTCCTGATTTCGGTCTCTGGTACCCTAAGAGCTCAACTCTTACTTTGACTGCATACACCGATGCTGATTGGGTCAAAATTGTCGATGATCAGAAAAGTACTAGTGGAAGTGCATTCTTCCTGGGAGATTGTTTAGTATCTTGGCTCAGCAAAAGACAGACATCCATATCACTATCTATAGCTGAAGCCAAGTATATAGTTGCCACAGATTGTTGTACTCAAATACTATGGATGAAGGAAGCTCTAAAAGATGTCGACATAGGTACAAATCAACCAACTACCATCTATTGTGATAACACAAGTACGATAAGCCTCAGCAAAAATCCAGTGATGCACTCAAAGACCAAACATATATCAATCAAGTATCATTACCTTCATGAACAAGTAGCTGAACAAAACATCATCTTGGAATATATCAATACTAAGGAGAAGATAGCTAATATTTTCACAAAACCTCTTCCTCGAGAAGCATTTGAACATCTTCATCAAAATATGGGAGTTATCTCTTTAGCATCATTTAATTTGATTCATAAAGATGTTGCAGGATAGGGGGAGCAGTTCGATAGGGGGAGTCCCTGAGCACTCCTTTGCCATTGATGTTAAAGGGGGAGAGAAGAATAATATTGTCATGAATAACAAAGAGGGATATTGTTGACCTAGATTTTCATTGATGTCAATATGGAAATACTCTAGGATACTAAATGATGATATGAATCCAAGGAGAAGTAGAGAAGATTCGTGAAGAAACAGGAGCAAGAAGCCATGAGGAGAAACCAGAGGAAAGCCAAGATAGTCAAGCCATTGGAGAGAATATCAGAAATCATAGGAGCTATCAGAGAAGACTTATCAAAGCAGAGAAGAGGTATGGGAGCGGTATCGAAAGCCATAAGAAAGCCAAGTCAGTGTAAGAGCGGGAGATTAAGGAGGAGCCATATCGCATGTAACATATGCCAAAGAAGAACTATCGAAATCCAAAGGAGTTAATAGAGGAGCCAAAAGCGTGGAGGAGTTCATAATATCGGTAGAAATCAAGAAATGGGTTAAAGTCAAAGTGAGGAGATGGATGAAGAGTGAATACACATGGTTATATTCCAAAAAAGCGGGTTTGTAATAGTGACAGTGGTGATCGGGTGGACACTAGGTAGCAAGTGGTATTTAGAGGAGCTCCTCCGATTCCATTAATCGAGCGACACGTAACACTTGGGAGGAGAGAGGAAACCACTTTTTGGGTAGGTAATCTTCGTGCTATTTGTCCACCCGAAATCAATGTCAACTGTCGGATCAAATAAAATGAGATCAATGGTGGAGATTTAGTGGATTGGTTGGTAATTAGGATAAGCAACAATCATCAAATCGAGTGCCAAATCGAAGGTCACGATTTAAATGCTAATCACGGAGTTGAAGGGTTGATCGGAGATCAAAGAAAAGAAGGAGTAGCCCTACAGAGCTGTGTTTGATGTGCGGACCCGACGATATATATGTCCGGGTGTATAAATATTTGAAGTCCAGCTAAGTGTTTCGGAGTGGGCTTTTCCATGTATTCCATGTGTATCCTTGTATTCCGATATGTTGCGTGGTCCCAGGTTTAAAGGCTTAAGGCCTTGTCATATTAAAGCTCCGATTGCGATTGAGATAGTGACGTGGCTAGTGGGACCACCCATTATATATTTCTAACTATGTTAATGGGGCATCAGCTAGGTTACGATTGCGATTGTGGAATTATTAATGTATATTGTATGAATATTAAAAAAAAGTGGGCCTCTCTAATATTTTCTTTAATATGCAACATTATTGTAATTCAACCTCTCTTCCACATTAACGTGTCTTGTGTGTATTGATGGATTTGAAGAGACAGAGGAAGCCGAAGAGTGAGCGCAGAGGAAGCTGAAAGATCAAGCGAGCGTTGAGGAAGCCAAAGAGCCAGTGGAGAAAGGAAGCCAAAGGTCAGGGGTTTTAGGAATATAAAACAGAGAACAAGGAAAGTTTAGGGTTACTGGCGAACTGTAAGAAAATAAAGGAAGCCAAAGTTTTGGCAGAAGTGGAAGGAACAAGAGGACAAAAGTAAGTCATAGGCCCAACAGGGTTGGATCCCTTGAGGTTGGTGCCTTGACAAGATAGAGTTGGTGCTCTGGAGGTTGGAGCCTCACAAAGAGTCCAAGTTGGTGCTTGGAAACTAGTATATATATAGATATTGTACTTTATTTATTGCAAATATCACATTAATAAAAGCATCTATTCTTGTTATCTACTTCTGTGTTCCAAGTATAAATGTTTTTAACTGATATAAATAATAATTGAAAAGAAATACTAATTCACCCCCCCCCTCTCTGTATTTCCAACAAAGACCATATACCTGGATGCCATGGAAGCAAGAGCCCACTTTCAGAAAGACACCATCAAGAAACTTGGGGACACTATCATGCAGTACCAAGCTTGGCATCAATATGTGACCAAGAAGCACCACGTGGAGGTTTCCGAGTTGGTATTTCCCCAAACTTTGGAGTCATATTTTTTTTCTTGTTAAGCTGTCTCTAGCCTATTTTGTCTCACATGGGTACATGTGGAAAATGTGATATTATTTGTAAATATGTTCTAAGTGAAATTCCAAGTGTCATTAGCGGAATTTGAAAGGTCATCATGTTATGTACTGAATTCTTGTAAAGAATTTGAAGAGTCATGAGGGTATTCAAAGAGTCACAAAGGGGAATGTCAAGGGTCGCCCCACCCTTTTTTATGAATAGAACCTCATAACTCATAGAATAGGCTTTTGGGAGCCAAGATTTTGGCTAGGCTTAGGCTTAGAAAATGCTTGGGAGTATTGTGATGAGACTTGGCTTCTCCACAGCATAGAGCGAGTATAATTCTTTGGAGGAGCAGGTGTTCTTGATTATAATGTTCCACTATTGGGGCTAATGGTCGTTAATGGTGTATGTACCGATGTAACTTTCACTTATAATAATAATAATATTAGAGTCAGTAAACTTTCATGCATATGTTGTTATTGTAGTTGGCCTATTCTGGTTGCTTTAGCAATGTATGTTTTTTTAACTTATGCATTTTTTATGAACTAATGTATATGCAATTGTGTGAATCCTATTGAATGTGTTTTGTTGGATTAACCCATCACTTTAATTTGTGGGCTATTCCACATTTTAGCTTGTGATTTCACTCCACTCATGTGTTCCTTTCAAGCTACATACTATTATAGGATTGTAAGGGCACACTTCCTTTTCCCCTCCATGTGTTAGAACCCCCATGCATGGCCCTTGAATCTCCTTAATATCACACACTTTCTCTCACCCAACATTATCATACTTACCTCTATACGCTACCATGGTCAAGGCATTACATTACCACCCGCTATTGGGACTCCTACTCCAAACGGTTTGAGGTCTAGTTGGGACTTCTTATCGGGGAGATCCCCTGAATGTTGGCAGGTCTAGCACCATCAACACCACCATATAACTTTGACTTCCATTCCTTCACATTGTAAACCTATCATTAACCATTCTTATTATCCTTAACCTTAAGCCACGATATTTCATTCATGATTAGACACACTTAGGAAATTTTTTATTTGATAACCTTCCTTACTAATTTTGAATCACTAAAAAGGATTTGGAATGAATTATTTTCCATCTCCTCATTTCAACACCATCCCAATTTATGTGTTTGAATTTCCAGTGTTGTTAATCCACATATTTGATCACATGTACTTGTATACAATGTATGGAAAAATAGGGAAACAAGGAGTTGATTAGTTGAGCCCATGCCTATTAAAGAATAGGAGGAATTTAAAAAATTTAACATAGAGCTGGCACAAAAAAGAAAGAGTATATTGACCAATATTGATAGATGGAAATAGGGAGTGACAAGCAATGTTAAAGCTTCATGGTTATTCACCATAGAATGGAATGGGTGCTACATAGGAAAACAATGAACATCATAGGAAAAGTTTGCAAGGAGTTGTGTATTTTCTTGTTGCAAGGCTATTCAATCTAAATACAACACTTATTTTGAGAATAATTGTACAATCATGCCTAGAATTACTAGTCAATGAAGCAAGCATAGAGGTTTTGGAGTTACTTAAACCCTTTCATTAACCACTATTAGAACCTCTTATTATGTAATATCTTTAAAGTAAAGATAATAAACAAGAAGTAGGAACTACGATGGCTATAATTTTTTTCCTATCCTAAAGAAAAATAATATGCAATATAACAATAATTTTGGTGACAATCCAACCAAATATCTCCATAATATAAAAAATAAGCCTCCCAAGTTGGCCAAAATGGTAATACAATAACTAGGAGGGCCATTGAAATGCCTAGTAAAGTCCCTCATGTGCCAAAAAGAGTGGAAGGAATCCAAAAGTAATGATGAAGGGGATGGCCCCTTAATATCCAAGCAAATGACCTGTGGTTCTCCAAAGTGGCTTTGGGGGCACAAAGTCATCTTCATGGGTCTCCAAATCAATTGGACAAGTTTGTATCCCATCTAAAACTATTTGAAGGAATATGCAAGCCATCCCTATCTCTCCCATGGTGAGATACAACCCCATTTGGGCCCTCGATCAACTACCAAATGTGTGGTGCAAGAGTGTAGTCGGCTGGGAAAGGTTGTCCAAGTGCATCACCATCATCAAATAAGTGGGACACGAGCGAGAAATGAATGGTGTTGAAGGATACCATGGTGTGGCTATCTTCTATCTGCTATAGTGGAGGCCCATGGATCTCAACACACACCCTATAAATGCTAATATGACCCTCTGGAGGGCTTGGACCCCATATAAGGAGATGAAACCCTAAGATGATTACCCACATGAAATCTTGCATAAGATCCAATGTGTCTCTTCACCTTCCATTGCAACAAATCATTAGCGTAATTAAGAAAATGAGCTTACAAGTCATGGAACCAAGTGGACACTTCATAGTGGCATGCCATTCCAAAATGGGTTTTAGAGTGTACAAGTGTCTCCAAGTTCAAGAAGGAGGTTAATCAAGGACCCTACTAAGTGGTTTCAACCTTTAAGGGAGTGACAGGTTCACGATACATATGTCATATTATGGAAGGTTTCATGTGATATAATGATAGAACAAAGTGGGGCATTGGGGAAGGCTCCAAACCACATGCCATGGTACAAGGGTAGCTATGATGAGGGAAGCCCACACTTAGGTGTATAGATGTAGGAGGGAGAAATTGTGGTACATGAGTTACCCAACCTTTTTTTTTTCCAACCTTCTTCATATGCCTTTTGCCTTTTATTGATTTTTCTTTTATAGCTTCTTAGGGCTATAAGGGATGAGAGGGTGATGTGAATGATATAAAAGTGAATACCCCCTTAAGGTAGGGAAGTTCATCACTCACTAGGGATTGGGATAATCATGGGTTCCTTAATGATACAGAGGGCCAATATGAGGGGCCCAAGGAACCAAGGTGACGGCCATGATGGTAAGGGGTAGATGTTGGGTACGGGATCCCCCAAGGGTAGTTTTGGGGCTAAAAGCCCATGTTTAAGTCAAGTTTTTGTAATATTATTGTAAAGACTCCACATTTTGTGGTCGCAGAGCGCGAAGGTATTATGTGTCACAAAGGGTAGTTCGCCCTTAGTTTTGTAAAGTAAAATCGGTTGTAAGAGATCTACCCATGGTTCGTGGACCATGGGATTGTATAAAAAGAGCTAAGCTCTAAGTAGTTAGAAAGAGAGATGGATGGATGGAACATGTAAGTGAGTCATAGCTTTAGAGTAAGAAGTCTAAGTCTTGGGTTGTAGCATAGGTAGAGGCTCTGAAGTTGAGTGTGTAGAGGCCTAGGGTAGAAGTCTATAGCTGAGTGCGCGGACCCTTGTAGCTGTGTGTGCAAGGCGAACAAATTTTGTAATACTTGGAAGATATTAATAAAAGGAGTTATTTTGCAATTTATGTGTATCTATTTTGTTGATGGGTTTGGATATTTCTGTATAAATTTCCTTTATTATGCTTATATGGTGTGAAAATGAATGCAATTACATTGAATAATTGAATGAAATCACGAATATCTACTTACATGGTGATAACTTTAAGTATTTGACAAGATAAGCGAAACACTTAGGATAATTGAAGAATGTGCACGACACACTGCCATAGCAGTGTGAAAGTACCAAAGCCCTAGGTTAGGGTTGCACGAAGGTTGATCGTATACTTTCGCGAAGGTATTGAAGTCCGAAATAAAGGGTTTGTCTTACAAGCCCTAAAGCGATATCACATGCACAAAGGCAAGGATAAAAGAGATCAAATGACATCACAACCATCTCAACGGTGCAGAAACTTGGTTCCAGCATCCCCCCATACTACTTCAGGTAAAACTTCAGTCCGCACTCCGCGGGCTGATGCCGAAAGGGCCAGTAGTGTAGGAATTTATTTAGCTAATTAACACTAAACCTGGGTCAGGCCCCCTTAAGCCAACAAATGGTTCCACTGTCAGGACCAAAATCTGCTTAAGAGATGTGTGATGTCGTATCACTGGAATCCAACTAAGAAGGAGATTGGCGACTGGTTGGATAGAAAGATCCATGAATTTGCGACACAGTAGAACAAAAACCCACGGCTAACAAAGGAACAGTGATTGGACTGGTACTTGTATACAGAGATCCACAAGATGTTTTTCTGCTCTTTCCCTATTGAGCTATACGAGTGGATTACGAAGCTAGAAAATAGCCAAGGAAGGTGGAAACTTGACGGTCCTATTGTGTGGACCCGAGAGCTAGTGCGAAGATTGGAAGCATTGGAGGATAAGATCACCCACGTTGTTTATCATTGGCTCAATCGCGTCATAGGAGGATTCATGACTGAATTCGTGATCGACACCTCAGTCAACTATAGTGAGGCGTAGTGACACTTTTTCAAAGGACCACGAGGTAAGTACGTGAAATATTTGAATACTTGGATTAAAATGTTGTTGTGTGAAAAACGGGTTATGTAGCTACCTTGATGTTTGGAACTACGTGAAGCGGAAAAATTTACAGAAACGAAGGAAATAAGGGTCCAGAGTATAGCCCCTTGATTTCACCTCTGCAAAGGGACGAAGAAGGGATAGCGAAGGTTTCTCCACAAAGTGTTATTAAATTAATAAGACAAGGATTCCCGTGAATACCACCTCCACCCACACCACCTCCAACCTCACCACCATCGCCTACAACTTCACCCGTAACACCTCCACCTCCACCGTGGTTCAGTATGGCAAATACAGTGAAGATGCCTTTGTTTAAAGGCTTGGGAAATGATGACCTGAACCAATTTTGGTTTGTTGTGAGGGTTGTATGGGGAGCTCAAGGTGTTACAGATGATCACATAAAGAAGGCGACACTAGTTAGTGCTCTACAAGATCACGCGCTAACCTAGTATATTAAGTTCTCTAACGATAACCCGAATGCTGGAGTAGCAGACATCCAAGCAACACTAAACAGGGAATTTAGCAGGCCTAAATCTGAGGCACAGTCGATTGTGGGATTCAAATAGATCACGATGTGACCAGGCGATATGCCTTGGGAACTAGATCAAAGGTTGAAATGTACAATCCATGAAGCCAACATGAATTTGACAAATGTACAACATCATGAGTGGTTTGTAGCTTCAATACTACCACAATTAAGGAGTGCGTTGTCGCAGCAGAAGATAACAACTCAGGCAGAGGCCTTAGAGATTTCCATGAGACTACATGAGACTCTAATGTAAGATCCTAATCTAGGAGTTCAGAACATCCATGTACAGGTGAAAAATTTGTGCCTTGAGATGCAAAGTTTGAAGCAAGACAAGATGGTTTAGCTAGACGTACGCAAGGAGGTATGGTGCTTGAAATGCAAGAATCAGGGTCATGACAAAGACCATTGATCGGTCTTTGCAAATTACATTGCAAGAGGAGGAAAGATGTCTTTAAGATCGGAAGCTCAAGCAGAACCTAGCGCGAGGCCTGCATTATGGTGTGCTATCTGTCAAGTAGCCGAAAAACATGCCACAGATAACTGTCACTTGCTATAGAAGTAAGTACAAGCACCACAACAACTGTTCTGCAACTTTTGTAGGTTGGTAGGACATGATGAGCATAATTTCAAGAGCTATGAATCAATTATGGATAGAACTCCCACCTACAGGGTTCAGGCCAAAATGCACCCCCTTGAACAGAATGCAGTGATGGCGCAGACAGGATTTCATGGGCGTGGATGAGGCCGAGGCAGAGGAGGACCTGGTAGAGGTCACATACAGTTGATTTTCTACAATTGCGGAGGACTAGGACACTATGCCCATGATTGCACTAATCCTATGCATTCGCCGTGCAAGTATTGCACGTTGTTTGATCATGAAACAAAAGACTATCCTACACTGATAGCTAGGATAAGAGACAAAGGGGCACTACCACCTCCACCGACTCAAAACCTGCAGATGATGAGGTCTGAGCCATGCAAGGAGGATCAGAACATAAATATAGTGCTTAGGAGTGGGATCGCGATAGGAGATGACAAGGGAAAACAACTAGAATATAGTACATGGGTTCGCAAAGCCATGACGAAAGAGGTTGAGTTCAATTTGGAGCGCACTCGTGAAGCCTTCATGGAAGCTAAGAAGAGCTTTGCTGAGGCCTCCACCTCAGGAAGCAAGGATAAGGTTGAGCTAGAGATGGACCCTTCTATGCTCACAACTTTCCTGGAAACCTATACGAAGTTACAGTGCGACAGGAAGGCTATGAAATGGTTACAATAAGAGAGGCTTGCATAGCTGGATGAGCTCAATAAAGAAAGATTTTTTGCTAGATTTCACCAGCAGGTCCAAAAGTAGTGCGAAAAGGCATGGCATGATCGACACATCAAGCTGTGCACATTTAAGGTAAATGATCTTGTTTTGTTGTATGATACTAAGTTTGATAAATTCCCTAGAAAATTCAAGATGAACTGGTTAGGGCCTTATGTTATTAAGGAGATTACTGACAGAGGAGCGGTACAACTGGTCAAGTTAAATGGAGAACCCTTCCCAGGAAAGGTGAATGGCAGTCGCTTGAAGCCATACATCGGCGATTTGGCCATGTCACTGAATGTAAGTAGCACAGTCTTAGCACTTGAGGCAGCTGAAAGGAGGTGTGGGACTATAAACTACACTACCCCGAGTTGGGGAGCTGTGCGATTGGAAGATGGTGTGAAGCAAGGACGTGTCACTGGGTCCACGATAGCATAGACGAAGTTGTGCTAACCAGGGAGAAATCACGTAGGTCAGATGGAAAGTGACCATTAAAGTCACTGTTCATGAAAATATGGTAGAAATGAGGCCAAATGGAGTGGGCGGCCGACAGTTAAGATGAAACTTATGGCATAGATCCTTGAAAATATGCTGCCAATCTGACATTGATGAACCAATTTCGGGGGGAATAGTTGGATTTGAATTCAAATTTCCCTATAAATTACAAGTGGTTGTCCAGTAAGAAATGCTTGGAATTTTTAGTATTCAATTGTTGAGCTCTCAAACACCTATGGACCCAGAGTTTCTCGATGCCCTCAAATAGACTCTTGCATTTGCAAACTTGCCTGAGACGTTGCAAGTACTGATAGAGAGTGTTATGCCATCACCCCTAGAAGTTATCAATACAAAACAAGTGGTATAAGAGCCGACACAAGAGATAGAGAAATAGGCCAAAGAAGCTGCCCCAGAAGTAGCCAAAGTACTGGCGGAGGTCCCTAAATCCCCAAGAATGCTGAGACCGAAGCCAACCCCAACCAAGGAGACCGTGAAGGAAAAGAAGGGCAAGAAACCTGCCATCCCAGTGTGTGCGTAGCTGAGACAAAACCCAACTAAGCCCACTGCCCAGGAGAAAGGCAAGGCTATAAACCTAGAGGCAGAAGAGGAGGATATCGAAGACATCCCCATGGACAATGAGGATGTGGAAATGGAAATAGAGGATGTTGAAGCCCAGGGTGCAGGCCCTATTACACAGTTGCTAGCATGTGTCCCTCTGTGCAAGCCTATGTCCAAGGTCCCAAAGGGCATTGATGAAAGAAAGAAACCCCTGCAAACCCCATTGCTACTAGATGAGATCACTTTTGACAATCTGTGTTTGGCACGGATGCCGATTTTGAAGCTCGAAGACTTGGACTTTGCGAACCATGAGAAGTTCTCACACCTGGCGACCAAATAGTTGATGTGTCACATCATAGACACAATTACAGGGATGACTACACTGGAGCCGCAAAAGTGGCTTAGAGGAGTAGAGAAGGCAGGATTACTCAACCTGCTCTGGTTGCCACACTAAAACCGCACCCCCGTGATGGTTTTAGTCATCAAACAACTGTTGTGCTTGGTGCATGATGGGTGCCTGTGGCTGAAGGAGTCGATACCCATCACTCATATGTTGCTTCACTGCATCACATGCCTACCGTATATAGGCGAAAATATAGCAATGATTTTTGGTGGCAAGGGTGGCAAGCTGGCACTCACAGAGTCAATGAAAGAGAAGTTCAAATTGGTGAAGAAGTCATGCGGGTATGCAATCTCCAGCATCTGTAACTCTACTGTGAAGATGGAAACACAGATCCTTGCAAGGAAGGTCATCCAGAAGTGTCACACCAACGAGGTGTCGGCGCCTATCGTTGCGCTCACACAACAGTGTGTGGAAGGAATCCAGTTTAAGTGGTCAGAATACCTTCGCGGAGAGTTCCTAGAGAACTTCCACAAAGTGCAAGAGCAGAGCAAGACATTCCACTACATGTGGCTCTTATTATCAATTGTGTTTGTAGCATGGGAGCTACCAGAAGCAGGGAAAATTTTAAGAACCCCCCTAAATTTATAAATATAATAAATGGGCGAATCTCCATGGTATATAGGAAAAATGGAAGGCGATTTTATCAATAATATAATATGTATATATAATTTTTTGGCGAATCTCTCACCAGGCATGGCGAATATTTTACTCAATTATAAAATCTTGTAAGATCTTGGTGAGTCTTTCACTAAATAATAAAACTTTGTAAAGTCCTAGTGAATCTTAGCATAGGCTACATGCTGGTTTAATTCCCCCATTTAAATAGGCTACATTCCAGGTGAATACCATGGGTCAATACCATGTGCCATTTTGGTGAATACCATGGGTCAATACCATGTGCCATTTTTATTTTTATTAATTCTAATATTAGGGTTAATAATGGTTTTTTGCATGGTATTAATAACAATCTAGTCCATGGTATTTGTCCCATAGTATTTTGGCCATAGGTTTCACCTAAATATAACCCATTTTTTGAGTGTTCATAAATATAAGGTGACTTATGGAGTAAATATAAAAAAATGTTTTATTTGTTTACCCTACCTCTCGTTTATTTATATTTTTATTAATTTACCATACCTCTTTTACAAATATGGTATTTGGCCCATAGGATTCACTTAAATAAAACCTCTTTCTTGAGCCTTCATAAATAGAACGAGGGTTATGGACTAAATATAAAAAGAGGTTTTATTTATTTACGATACGTCTAGTTTATTTATATTTTTATTTATTTACCATATTTTTTGAGTAAGTATAAAAGACATTTTATTTATTTACCATACCTCCACTTTACTTATTTTTTTATTTGTTTACACCCTTATGTATATAAGGTGACTTATGGAGTAAATATAAAAAATGTTTTATTTATTTACCATACCTCTCATTTATTTATATTTTTATTAATTTACCATACCTCTTTTATAAATATGGTATTTGGCCCATAGGATTCACTTAAATAAAACCTATTCTTGAAAATGGGCGAATGGATTCACTTAAATAAAGCCTATTCTTGAAAATGGGCGAATGGAAGGTTGTAAGTCCTAATTTCAAGGGCTAAATTTACCTTTTTTACCCTCTCCCTTAAAATAAGGTGGGCTATTTGAGGTGATTTGTAAAAATGTACTATGATACAAAATATTCGCCCACTAAAAATTTAAAACCCCTTAATTTCGCCAAAGGGCGAACATTCGCCCCTAAAATTATCCTTGACCAGAAGAAATCCAATTCCCCTCGGTCGCGGCGGACCTTCCTGAGGCAGCAAAGTACACTTAGTGCACAACCAAAGTTGGGGTCGTCAGGGTTGAGATGGATGAGCTTCACGCAAAGATCTCTGGGCCGAGTGACTCAAGGGCAAGTCACAATGTTTGTGTTGGGGGCCTGTTGGGTACAAGATCCCCCAAGGGTATTTTTGGGGCTAAAAGCCCATGTTTAAGTTAAGATTTTGTAATATTATTGTAAAGACTCCACATTTTGTGGTCGCGAAGCGCGAAGGTATTATGTGTCACAAAGGGTAGTCCGCCCTTATTTTTGTAAATTAAAGTCGGCTGTAAGAGATCTATCCATGGTCCACGGACCATCGGATTCTATAAAAAGAGCTAAGCTCTAAGTAGTTAGAGAGAGAGATGGATGGATGGAACATTAAGTGAGTCATAAAGTTAGAGAAAGAAGTCTAAGTCTTGGGTTGTAGCATAGGTAGAGGCTCTGCAGCTGAGTGCGTAGAGGGTAGAAGTCCGCAGCTGAGTGCGCGAACCCCTGTAGCTGTGTGTGCAGGGTGAACAAAGTCTATAATACTTGGAAGATATTAATAAAAGGAGTTATTCTGCAATTTCTATGTATCTGTTTTGTTGATGGGTTTGGATATTTTTGTATAAAGTTCCTTTATTATGCTTATATGGTGCGCGAATGAATGCAATTACATTGAATAATTGAATGCAATCACGAATATCTTCTTACGTGGTGATAACTTTAATTATTTGACAAGATAAGCAAAATACTTAGGATAATTGAGGAATCTGCACAACACACTGCCATAGCAATGCGAAAGTACTTGAGCCCTAGGTTAGGGTTGCGCGAAGGTTGATCGTATACTTTCGTGAAGGTATTGAAGGCCATAATAAAGGGTTTGTCTTACAAGCCGTAGAACGAGATCACCTGCATGAAGGCAGGGATACAAGAGATCAAACGACATCACAACCATCTCAAGGGTGTAGAAATTTGGTTCCAGCATCCCCCATACTGCTTCGGGTTAGAATTCGGTCTGCACTTTGTAGGTTGATGCTGAAAGGGCCAGTAGTGTAGAGATTTGTTTGGCTAATTAGCACTGAATCTGGGTCAGGCCGCCTCAAGCCAATAGTAGAGATCATGTTGGCTTTTTCCCACATGCTAAATTTGTATGTCCCTACCGTATTTTGTATTTTATGGTGCATTTCCTATTGAGAGTGGCCAAATTATGACTTTTACTTTATTTTTAGCTACATTGACCTCTGGGACATCTTTCTAGGCCCGACCCAAAGTGTGGGCAAGGGGGGGAGGCTTAACCCCGTGTGGACCCAAATGGCAAATATGTGAAAAGGGGTTATAATGAGTAGAGGGGAGTGATGTATGTGGAGTTGGGAAGGATGACCACACAACCAAAATCAAGATTTCCCATGTAGTGCCTTCCTAAAGTATCCAATAAAGGAGATCCCATGAGACTAGGATGAAAGGTTAAACACTGGGTTGAACAAGGGGACAAGAGTACAAACCAAGCCCATTATTTCCGTCAAAACCCCCACTAATCCATGCCCAGATGTGTCCATGGTAAGTAAGAAAAAATACCCAACTACATAATGAAAGCCATACCTTAAGGGTTGGAAGGCCCACCTTCAAACATACGATCATGAAATATGGGTGAGGGTGCATAATGGATGACATAGGTGACAAAGATGGTGGCACATCGAGCTATCTAGTGGATGCAAGGGATTATTGGCTTCTGGATGAGGAACATATTGGAGAAAAAATTCTCCTATGGGTGTCACCCACGGGTGGTGGATAACACTACTATAACACAATACAACATATACATTTTAACCGGCGAGAATGAAAAATATTGTTTTAGAAACTATGATGAGAGTTGGTTATGGCACAGAAGGTTAGGACACCTCAACTTCAGCCATATTATGAAGTTGGGTAAAAAGGAAGCTGTAAGGGAATTTACAAAGATCTCCAAACTAGACAACACACTTTGCAAGTCATGCCATATTGGTAAGAAAAAAATTTAGCCTCTTACTCACATAAATAGTCATTAAGTCCTAAAGTACCACTTTTATTTATTTCACATCTTTGGATATAGTTTTTATCCTAAGTATGTTTCTAGAGTTTCTAAATCATATTTTCTCTCTTCCTACATTATTTCTTTTGTGAGGTGTTAAGGTGAAATAAGTTAAGGTGGTTTCATAATTGTTTTATATATTTGTATTATTGGACTATGAATACACATTTTGAATAAAGCTTATGGCTTAAGGCATTTTCCACCAAGTTTCTTGTCTCTCATATTGTTTTTATTATTTTCTTATATTTCATCAATTGGTATCATAACTCCTTAAGTCTTAAGGATCATGATTGATCCCTCTAGTTGTCAATTGGGCTTGGTAAATATGTGAGAGGTTGAGAGCATGAAAATCAAAGTATTCTGCAATGAAGGAGTAGTTAAAAAATGAAATGAAATTGGAAAAGTGATTCCATTCGTTTTGTCACACAAACTATTTTTTTTATAGAAAAAATCTAATGAAATAATTGTTGTAAATCAAATTAAGGATTTAATTCTTAGTTTGAGTGTTGTGATTGGAGATATAATGATATTGTTTTAAGAGATCAATAATCACGGATCTAGACCTCACTACCACTTGCTTCAAGTTATGTTCTTGATTACTATTTCATATTATACTTTCAACATTGTTCCCATTGAAGTCATTAGCACCGAATTTCTTTGAATATAACAAATTCATTTATATGCCTCCTCTACACTCTTCCATGTGAAAATTCCTAAATCGGAATCCCTACTACAACAATTGATATTACTTCTCCTACTTGTTAAACCATACAAGTTATTTACTATGTTTTATGGTAAATATAAAAGTAAATACAATTGCAACATTCACTATTTAAAATTAATATGCCGAAACAAGGAACTGAACAAGAAAAAGATAAAACACAATGACACAGTTATTTTTGGAAAAATGTCCATGGAAAAACCCAATGTGGGAACATCGGTGCAGAAGATGAGGGTTTCTTTATTATTCTTCAGCAAAAAATTCATGTACAAGATACAACTAGTAGAATAAAAGAGGATTCTTTGTGATAATTTGTATAGACACTTATCGACGAGTTTCTAATCCAGAATAGGACATGTTGCCCCCTCTGCGTCTCACTACGTTAGCCCCTATGTGAGAACTACGCTATCCCACCATCACATTGCCTCTGTACTGTCCTCCTTCTTCTATGCATTTTCTGCTCCTGACCTTCAAACTGATGATGATAACACCTCTCTCTCCTTGACACTTGCAACTCTCCCTCTCATTCAATTTTCTCTTGTCGAACTTAGACCAGTGAGAAAATCAAACTTACTCGGGTAATTGAGTATCTACCTCTGGTGTCTTTCCAAATGCCCCTCGATGTCCTTCTTATAATATTTCAATTGAGAACCAATGGCCCAAATTAGATTCTAATCAATGGATCAAATCATTTGGACTCGATCTTCGTCTTCTTCTAGAAGTTACACCCACAGTTTAGATTAATACCCATTAATTATTTTAATTTCCTAACTTTAGAATTAGGGTCCCATTAAAAATAATTAATTATTTTAATAAAACTATCTCTGGGTGGAATTTCCCAAAACAATTTCTGGGTATTGTGGGATACATATGTCTAAGCCTCCCTACAAAATTGGAGACTTAGAGCACATCCGATGCTACCAAAACTAAACACTCCCTCTTAGCAAGGAATGTTCTCTAGTAATGCGACATATTGAAGCATCATCCTATTCTGTAACATCTCCTTTGGCAGTGTTGATTTCTAACATCACTACCCAGCAAATACTGTGCAAATGATGCATCTATACTACGACTGACACTGTCGCTGCCAACACTGCATGTCTACTGCAACTCTCTCTCATTCCATGTCATTGTAACTGAGAAATTACTTGTTTACTGAAACAAATTCTCTACCATACCCATATGCTCTCTAAATTGAATGAATTTAGCTCTTCCAAAATCCTTTTTTAGTATGTCTATTACATGATCTCTTGTGGGAACATATTGCAGTTGTACTGCCCCACGTTGAACATAGTCTCTGATAAAGTGACATCTAATATCAATGTGTTTTGGCCGATCATGAAATACTTGATTCTTAGAGATTTTGATACAACTCTCATTATCACAGTAAATCCTGGTCGCTTCCATCATTTTTCTGAATAAACTCACTAGAAGTTTTCTAAGCCATATAGCTTCACACGTAGCTGTGTTGGCTGCCATATATTTAGCTTCTGCTAAGCTCAGAGCTATCGAATTCTACTTCCTGCTGCACCAAGAGATCATTCTTGATCCAACACTGAAGTAGTACCCAGAGGTACTTTTCTCGTCTACTGAACTACTTTCCGAATCTACATCTATGAATCCATTCAATTTGACGTCATCCCCTTGAGAGTATTTCAACCTATATCCGATTGTTCCACACACATACCTCAGAATGTGCCTAGATATTGCCCAATGCACCCTTTTCGGTTCTAACATGAACTGACTAAGGGTGTTGACAAGGTAACAAATGTCTAGCCTAGTGTTGAGCAGATACATGAGCGACCCAATGAGTTGTCTGTACAAGGTGGGGTCCACCTCCTTGTCTCCTGATGCATCTATTTTCTTCCAGTTGGTGATCATGGGAGTAGCCATGGACCGACATTCCTGCACTCTGAATCTCTTTATAATTTTTGTAGCATATCTTCCTTGCCCAAGGAAGATCTCCCCATTCTTCTACCAAACTTCCAACCCTAGAAAATAATGCATCAATCCCATATCCTTCATGTCGAATTTTGCTTCAATATTCTTCTTACAGTCTTGTATGAGCCTAGATGACCCTGTTAAAAACTACTCATCCACATATAATACCAGAATAAGTGGCTCATTCTATACCATTAAATAGCAGATATTGGGATCAACATCACTCTTAACGAATCCCAAATGCTGCAAGTAACTATCAATCCGACCATACCTTGCTCTAGGTGCCTACTTGAGCCCATACAGGGATTTCTTTAGTTTACACACATGAGTTCTATTTTCATGTGTTTTGAAGCCTTCAGGTTGTTCTATATACACCTCTTTTTCTATCACCCCATTTAGAAATGTTGTCTTGAGATCCATCTGGTGAATCTCCCATCCCATTTGAGCTGCTAGGGATATAACGAATCTAATAGAGGTATATCAAGCTACTGGGGCGAATGTCTCTTCATAGTCTATTCCTTCTTTTTTTGTGTACCCTTTTTCCACAAACCTAGCCTTGTACTTCTTTACACTACCATCTGCAAAATACTTAATCTTGTAGATCCACCTTGATCCTACAACTGATCTATCCTCTGGTCTAGGTACTACTTCCTAAACATCATTTGTCATGATAGAACTATACTCTTCTACCATGGCATCCACCCACACTTGGTGTTGAATGGCTTCCTGAAAGCTAGAGGGTTCTTCAACCTATGTTACATGCCTGGTATATGTTAGGCTATCTATGCTACCTTTTCTCGGTTCTAGGAGCTCCAACAAACTCCTCTACATCCCTCAACATTTGCCATACTTCCCTGCTGGTTCTACCACTAGTGGTGGGAGGCTCAATCAACTCCTATTGGTCCTTTTGTTCCATCTACTGTGAACTGTCTGGATTTCCTTCTTCTGAGGAAACGCTGGTACTGGTCAGTATAGTTGATCCAGGTATCTGTCCTCCTACCTATCCTCCTTGCTACCCCTACTGCTATTGGACTAATGGTACATCTAAAGAATGACCTTCTGCTAGTATCTCTCGAGATTTCCTGAAAGATCTATCCTCCATGAACTTCGCATCCCATCTCACTACAATCTTCCTGCTGATAGGAATGTAGATTTTGTATGCCTTTGAGGTCTCACTATATCCTACGAGGTATCACTTTTCTATAGTCTAATCCAGTTTACTGCGCTTTTTGTCTAGAACATGACAATATGCCATGTTTCCAAATATCCTGAGATGACTTACTTCTGGCTTCTTCCCAGTGAAGAAACCTTCAGGCATTCTCTTCCCAAATGCTCTATGATGAGTTCTATTATGGATATATACCATTGTGTTGCAAGCCTCTTCCCATAAGAATCCAAGCAAGTCCTAATCATACAACATAGTTTTTTATGCACCAACAATGGCTCTATTTTTCTGCTCTGCTACTCCATTCTACTCCGGATTATATGGAGTTGTCCATTCTCTTTTGATGCCCTCCTTTGTGAAAAAATATGTGAAGTTTTTGTCTGTATATTCTCCACCATTATTTGAATGCAATACCTTTATCTTCTTCCCTATAATGTTTTCAATGAGAGCATTAAACTATCTAAATCGATCAAAGACCTCATCCTTGGTCTTTAAGAAATAGATCCAGGTTCTTCTAGAGTGATCATCAATAAAGGTGACAAGGTATTCACCACCACTAACAGCTCTTGTGGACATTGGAGCATAGATATCTGAGTGTATCAACCCTAATATACATTCTGCTCTATTGTTTCTTCTATAAAACGTTTCTTTAGCATACTTCCCTAGTACACATCCTTTGCATAAATCATCATGCTCAGTACTAAGGGCAAGAACTCCTACAATGGTGTCTCTAAGCATCCTTGGTTCTCGATGGTGTAAGTGTCCCATTCGCCTATGCCATAATTCATTCAATTAATTTTCACTATTATGACTATTGCCTATTAGTGCCATTGGAGACTCGAGCTGCAACCTATACAGTATTTTACTTTCAGCTCCAATTTGTCTCTTCTTCTTCCATCTTGGATGTTAGACATATAATTTCTATCCAATGAAGTATACATTGTATCCCTTTTCCTGTAACTGGGACACTGAAATCAGATTCATTCCTAACTTAGGCACAGGAAGAATGTAGAAATTTTGAATAATATGACACATATTCACAAATATTATCCTGATTATACACTTATAAGTGGAACATGCATAATACATAACCTCCTCTACGTTGATCATCAATTTACAGAAGCAGAAACATTCATAGGAGTACATAGAAGCATCAATCACAAATATCAACACAGTATTGTCCCGGGGAAAGCATCTCGCTAAAAACCCCAACTATCTGTATATTATATTGATTGAATCATGTAACAATACATAGTACAATACTCATCCCAAGTACTCAGTACTATCTCCTCATGCTACACACAATACAGCTCAGATCTGATCTCCAAATCTCCCCCGCTGCTTGACTGCCTCCACAGCTCAATACCTGCTCAAGAATGAATGAGAATGGTTTACCAAACTCGTATTTAACCTCCAAAGAATCACTCACACTGGGAAAGATGTGAGCAGAGGCTATAATACTTGGTATTGGCAAATTCATTGGCATACTCAATCCCTTTGATTGTGCAAATCCTCATGCACAACTATAGTCACAACTAATAGCAATCTGATCCTCTAACACCTGTCCTTACTGAACTGAACATGCACTGACATGCAACTGAGTTAACTGATGTATTCTATAGTTGCATTATGAGTTAATAATTAGTTTAACAACTCATCATTAGTCTATTTGCAGTTAGACTAATTACAACTAGTTTAACCAAGTCAAACTGAACACAACTCCATCAACTCCACAATCAACTCCCCCAAACTCAACTGATTGAGTTCTAACTGAAGTCATACATGCAACAACTCAACTAACCCACAAAGAAAGCGTACTTCCTTCTGATAGCTGCATGTGCCACATCTGTAGCTAAAACTAAAGTGCTCCAAGAGAATAAGATCAAGTTTATAGTCCAAATATTATTATGAGACAATAATATTTGACTTTTCTATTTTTGACAGCCAGTCTCAAAATAGATTTTGATCACTCCTGCTGTGATCACTCCTGTTGTGGTCACTCCTACTGTGATCATCCCTTCTGTGGTCACTCCTGCTGTGATCATCCCTGCTGGGATCCAAAAATAGAACTTGCGCCATAATTTGCCTGCGGGCCCACTTAGTGAAGGTGACTCTTTTCACTAAGCTCCATCATCTTGTTGCACACTTTTCAACACTTCCTCTCAACAAGAAAGGCTTCCTCTCAAACCTGATCCTGTAACTCTGGAATGTTCTCCATGCAACACATCTGGCCGGTCCACTTGCTCTGTCATCAAAGTCTCTGACTGTTATTGCCTCTGTCGACTGAAAACTCTACATCTCTGTGCTCTTAAGTATCTGACTACTCTAGACTCTGTCACTTTGATCTCTGACTGCATCTGTGCCACTGCTAGTTCTATCTCCCAGCATTGCATTCACATTTCACCTCCCAACTGACCTCCCTGTTGGGCTAGAAACATCCTCTAATGCTGAAGCACTACCTGCTGCTGACAAGTGCTCCCTCTCTGACATTTGCGCTACTGCAACATCTCCATGCATCTCGCACCATTGCACACCTCTCTGTGCCACCTAGCACTGTGAAAAACACTTGTGCCTCTCGCATTGCTGCAGCCTGCTAGCTATGCGCTGTCCTGGGATTCCTTGCACTGTCGCTCTCTCTGCCGCTCCATCCACATCTGTCTCTACCCAATCAGTCAGTTCCTGCTACTACACATTGGGGCTCCCGTAGCAAGGTCTCATCCAAGAGGTTGGGTACCTCAAGGATCCTGCCCCTCCTCCTTGGGACGATCACTCTATATCACCCAACCTCCTACCTGGAAGTATGGCTGCATGTGATCCCTCAGCCCACCTAGCTCGAAGTTTCCCCCTACTGGAGGTCTCTGGATGAGTAGATGTCTCTACTCGATCTCCTCTCAGCTTCCCCCGTTGTGGCTCCTCCACAACCTCCTGAAGCTGCTGCACCAATCGTGGATCCTCCACAATCATCTGAGACTTCTTCTGGCTCTGCATGTTGAAAGGTAATATACGCTCCCTCTCAACCACCAAGTCTCCATCAGTTGCCTCGCTACTCAAGGCTTTGCATGCATCTTGAACCTCAAGAACATACAGGTTCTTGACCCGTGAACCAATCTGCTTCACCTGTCTAGTGATGATGTGTCTAAGGAAAACCTTTCCCTTACTGAATACCACATCATAGCCTCTGCCTTCCAGCATCGTGATCGACACCAAGTTTCTCTTCAGTCTTGGTACATACTTGACATCAGTCAAGGTAAGACGAGCTCCATGCTCCCTCTGAAAAATAACCGTGCCTACACCTGAGACACTATACTTCTCATCATTACCCATCCCTATGAGAATCTGGAGATCTTTCTCCTCCAAAGTACTGAACAAAGTTTTGTTACCGGTCATGTGGAAAGAAGCTCCACTGTCAAGAAACCAACCACTTCCCACCATGGATGAAACCATGCATGCGAAGAGTATGAAATCCAACTCAAACTGTGAAGCAAGTGCCTCACCTTCAGATCCTTCCCCGGATCCCTTCTTGGACTTCTTCTTTGGGCAATTAGTAGCATAATGACCCAACTCATGACAACAAAAGCATCTCACCTTCGCCTTGTCAACCTTCTTCCCATCATTGGATGAACTGGATTCGGAAAGAGAAACCTTCCCCTTCCCCTTCTTTGCCTTACTCTCTAAGGCACAATTCTCCTCATCATTCATAGATGAAGAACTGTCTCTAGTGCACTGTCTAATCTCCTCTTGCACAAGATCCGACCAAAGTCTCTCCCATCCTGGCAATTTCTCCCTTCCATTCACCGAGTCCTAGTAGTTATGCCAACTCTTAGGAAGGCCAAGAAGTGTTAGACTCACCATATCATCCGACAGTCACCCCCACACTTCCCAGCTCATCCCGGCATTGGGTGAACTTCGTGAGATACTGGGGCATATTGTCTCCATTCTCACACTTAATGTTTCTAAGTTTTATCTCTTGCTTTGGAATCAAATTCGAATTCCACTAGCTCAAAAAACTCAACCACTTCCGATCTAGAATTCGTGAGAACAAAGTATTTCTTGTACAAAGATTGGCTGTCTGGTCATTCACCGGATATCTCACCTTCCAAAAGAAGGATGAATCCAGAGGCTACTTGGCCCGATTACAGACTCTGCCTGAAGAAATAAAATGTAAACACTTTCTGAATAATAGATCCGATGATCAATCCTCGCTTGATATCCTGTAAAAATCTCTTCTACAAATCAAGCAGCTCTGATACCATGTAGAAATTTTGAATAATATGACACATATTCACAGAGATTATCCTAATTATACACTTATAAGTGGAACATGCATAATACATAACCTCCTCTACGTTGATCATCAATTTACAGAAGCAGAAACATTCACAGGCGTACATAGAAGCATCAATCACACATATCAACACAGTATTTTCCTGGGGAAAGCATCTCGCTAAAAACCCCAACTATCTGTATATTATATTGATTGAATCATGTAACAATACATAGTACAATACTCATCCCAAGTACTTAGTATTATATTCTCATGCTACACACAATACAGCTCAGATCTGATCTCCAAATCTCCCCCGCTGCTTGCCTGGGAAAGACGTGAGCAGAGGCTATAATACTTGGTATTGGCCAATTCATTGGCATACTCAATCCCTTTGATTGTGCAAATCCTCATGCACAACTATAGTCACAACTGATAGCAATCTGATCCTCTAACACCTGTCCTTGCTGAACTGAACATGCACTGACATGCAACTGAGTTAACCGATGTATTCTATAGTTGCATTATGAGTTAATAATTAGTTTAACAACTCATCATTAGTCTATTTGCAGTTAGACTAATTACAACTAGTTTAACCAAGTCAAACTGAACACAACTCCATCAACTCCACCAAACTCAACTGATTGAGTTCTAACTGAAGTCATTTATGCAACAACTCAACTGACCCACAAAGAAATCATACTTCCTTCTAACAGCTGCATGTGCCACATCTGTAGCTCAAACTGAAGTGCTCCAAGAGAATAAGATCAAGTTTATAGTCCAAATATTATTATGAGACAATAATATTTGACTTTTCTATTTTTGACAGCCAGTGTAAAAATAAACTTTGATCACTACTGCTGTGATCACTCCTACTGTGATCACTCCTGTTGTGGTCACTCCTGCTGTAATCATCCCTGCTGTGGTCACTCCTATTGTGATCATCCCTTCTGGGATCCAAAAATAGAACTTGCGCCATAATTTGCCTGCGGGCCCACTTAGTGAAGGCGACTCTTTTCACTAAGCTCCATCATCTTGTTGCATTCTCAACAAGCATTTCTTGTTGCACACTTTTCAACAAAGAACATTGGTGGCTCAGATGCATTGTTTTGTGTTCCTTCACATAAACATTGTTCCATCATTGTTTCACGAATATCCTCCTATGTACTAGCTTAAAATCCAATATCTGGTTTGCAAATACCGTTGTTGCTTCATTTTCTTGCAGCAAGAGAGAAAAAGGATTCTCCAATAAAAAAAATTAAAAAAAAAATCAGATCTAAAGAAGAGTTAACTCCTTCTATAGGAAAAATCATTGATCATTGTCATATTGTAGTTTGTGTTTTCTTATATGCTTATATTTCATCAAAATTTGAGTTCCCTTAAAGAGAAAAGAAAACTTGTCCACCAATCCTTTACAATTCATCCACATGGACTTATGTGGTCTTGCAAAAACTCATACTCCAAGTGGTCAGCTATATTTCATGCTAATTATTGATGATTACAATAGGCTTACTTGGGCTGCGTTCTTAAGAGAAAATTCAAAAGCATTTGAAAACTTTAAAATCTTTAAATCTATGGTTGAAAATGAAACTAACTACAAAATAAAGTGTATAAGATCTTATAGGGGTGGATATTTTACTTCTAATGAGTTTGATGATTGCTGTAAGGAGCATGGCATAGAAATACAATTCAGTGTTGTAGATACTTTGTATTAGAATGGTGTGGCTGAAAGGACTAATAGTTCAATACAATAATTGGCAAGAGAAATCATGGATGAGAGAAATATATCAAAATGGATTTTGACTGTATTTATTCATATAACAGTTGTTACCTTAAATAAAGTTCACTTCATGCCAAATAGTGAGAAGAACCCCTATTTACTATGGTATGGAAAATCAACAACTATAAAGAACTTCAAATTCTTTGGTAGCAAGTTCTACATTAAAAATAACAATGGGAAGATTGGTAAATTTGAACCAAGAGCTGATAAAAGTATATTTCTTGGGTATTCACATAAGAGCAAGGATTATATATGTTATAATGAAGGATCAAGATAAAAAATTGACAACATTAATGTAAGAGTGGATGATTTTATTCCTCTCAAAGACAAGAAACCCACATATATCATCCCAAATGAATAGGCTAGCAAAGATGATGATGAAAATTTTGAAGGAGTCAATGAAGAGGCAGAAAGTACTCAAACAAAATATCCCACAAGGAGTGTTCAAAAGCATCATCCTTCTAATCAGATTGTAGGTGATTTTGATACAGGAGACCATTTGGTAATTTAATTCATGTTAAATTACTACATAAATTATCGACCAGGGATAGTATGCTAATGAAATGTATGTGCAATGTTTGTGCTAGGAGTCCTTATTATTCAAGAAATTCCTAGTTTAAATTGAGATATTGAGATGCACATGTTTCCTCTAACAACTATCAATCTTACATGAAAGTAAATATGTCACTTTTTAACAAAAATGAAATCAAAATTATTGCTTTTGCTTAAAATAAATATCACACTTTACTTGAAATAAACATCACACTTTCTTGAAATAAATAACAAACTTTTCTTGAAATAAATGTCACACTTGCAAAATGAAACTAAAATTATCACACTTGTTCTAAATAAAGATCACACTTGAATAAATATATATCAACTTGCTTAACTAAATAATGAAATTAAATCTAAATCATTCTAATAGAAAAACAGAAATTAACTCTATAATCACACTAACTGGAAATTGAAATCTTCTTCACTCAAATGTAATTTAACTCAGATGTAATTCAAATTATACTGCAAATCCTAAATCAATCCACACTCTATCATACTACTGTTCATGTGCATAAGAGATATCGGCTTCACTCATTCATCCTACAACAAAATGATTAAATAAATCTTTAAACTCAATCCTAAACATTAATTCAAAATAGAAGCTAGATAGTTAGATGAATGAATTAAACACTATATAAAATGCAGAATTGAAATGTTAATTGAAAACGATAAAACCTTACAACTCCAAGGGGCCCTCCTACGAGATGTAGATAATAACACAACTTATTCAAATAATTATATATGCATTGAGATAACGCACAACTAGGGTATCAAACAAAACAAAGTTTTTATAACTATAACCATAGCTTTCAAAATGATATGTAAAACTGTATTTATCATGCCGAGAGGTAGATTTATAACCTCTATCAATAATTGTTTTAGATATTTATGAGCCTATCCTACTTGAAAAATACTAAAAATAACATAAGAAGATAATATCTCATGATTTCCTCATGATTTTCTATCGGAGAAGCAAATCATGAGGCTAAATATCTGCTTCCATTAATTTTCTCACTTGCCTGGTTTTCCTTCAACTCCTTCTTCGTTGGTTGACTTCCGCGTTGACTAGGCCTATGTGGTGTTCTTATCATCGATCCAGATCATGAAGATAGGTAAATATCATTATGCCAACTATTAGCCACATGCCCATATGTCTCATTCCATGGCTAGAGTTTCAGAACCCATCGAACCTTCAACTATGTTGTAGAATTGGTGCAATTCAATAGCTTATGCAAATATTGAGTTAAATAATAAATAACAATGAAACTTATGAAATAAAATATGTTTAAGTACTTGCTATTTCCATGAAACTTGTAAACTAATTCTCAATTAGAGTTATTAGAGTAAAAAAGAAGGAGGATGGAGTGTAAGAAGGTCATCAAAAAGAGACATTTTTTGGCTTCAACATTCCCCCACACAGAAGACATTGCATGTCCTCATGCACAAAATTTTGTAATCCTTCTCTATTACTGAGCTTCTTCAGAGGCTTGAGCAAGAACATCTAAGTTAGTTCTTCTTGCTTTCCTGATATTGATTGTTGCCATCCTTGGTTTCTTCATCAAGATTCTATTATGCAAACTTGTGATCTTTTTCTTAAGAAATTGATTTTTAGCTTTCAATTTCTTATTTTTATCATACTATAAACCAAGGTGTAACAAGATGTTGTCATTTTGAGTTCTCTGGATTTCATTTTGTGCCTTTAGTGTTTCATGTTCCTGCTTCAAATGTCTATTTAATACCTCCAATTCATAGATTTCCTCCTTAAGAGTGTTTATAATTTGGGGTTCTTCTGGAGGATCAAAATGAATAATTTATTCTTAGTTTGAGGATGATTGCACAGTTTTCCTATAGTTATTTGTTCCAAAGATTCTATGTAGTCATATATTTATTGTTGGACAGGATCAATTTCCAAAGTTCTCCTAGCTGGACTTGCAATTGGTGATGGAACTCTTGGTTCCTCTTCTTCTTCTAAATTGACAAATTTTGTAGCTTGTTGAGACTATGCATGTATTGATTTGTTAAGCCTTGCACTTCTTCTTATAATTGATGGTGATTTTTCAATAGTACAGGGACACTTTCTAACCTTTTCTTGTTTTGTTTCTCCTTTTGATGTGCTTTCCCATTTATTAATGGCTATCTTTCCTCTAACATTTTTCTGCTTAAGAGCTTCCAACACACTTAAAAGAGGGGTTTCATCATCAAAATAATGATCTTGTTGTGTTTCTTGTGTAGGTGAGTGATGGGCCTCATCATTGGGTAATTATATGGGCCTTAATTGGCCTTAATTCACCTCCTATATTAGTCAAACCAACTATTCTCACAACTTATTGCATACTGTTGATTATATTTTGTTTATGAGATGAGTTAGAGTTGGATATTTTTCTTTGTGGTCTAATGTGCATTTAATGCAGGAATAAATGATAAAAGCAAGGAACTGTGGCAATGACCTTGGTAAAAAATCGAATGGGACAAGGGAGAGGAGTTATAGGAGGTAAATCATCCTCATTTACTACCACCCCATTCGAATATTCCTCCATAAGCTCAGAGTGTAAACAACCAAATCATAAGGACTAGAATACAACTGAGCAAGTGAAAGTGACAAAAACCAGTTTATCTTGAGTGGGGAGCTAAGCCTCCCTAATTTGAAGGAAGTCGTTGGAGACTTCATATGTATAAGTAGAGAGGCTTAGGACCTCAGTAGGATTCACATTTTTAGTGTAAAACTCTACTTTATTTCTGAGCTGCAAGACTTGTGACAATTTGTTATGTAATGCATGGTTTTGATAATAAGAATGAATTTCATTTTGAGCCAGCACTGAGTTAACTCAGAGGGCTGAAGCTCTTGGGTTAGGGCCCAACCTGAGCAACCAAATCTCCTCTTTATTGTACATGTATGATAGCATAGATTCCTAGTTTTTTTGTTCATTTTCTCAAGTAGCTGCATTTCCATTACAGCAGTATAACGTAGATGATTCATGGTTTTTCTGTTCATTTGCTCAAGTAGTTGCATTTCCATTACAACAGTATAGCGTATATGATTCATGGTTTTTCTGTTCATTTGCTTAAGTAGCTATATTTTCATTATAGCAGTATAGTATAGATTTATGGTTTTTCTGTTCATTTACTTAAGTAGTTGCATTCACATTATAGTAGTGTATAGTAGATTGGTTGTGCTTTAGTTTACTTCCATTTTTGCCTTCTTTCAATTAGCAGGTTAGATGGGAGAAAAAGATCACCATAAGTTTGTCTGCAAGTGTCTTAGTCTCACCTCCTCCCTATGGGACCATGACTTGAGGAAGAGACCCTTCAGCAACCCCAAAAACACAAGTTTCTAGTCCTCGCATGAGCTTTGGAGTTTGTTGTTTGATGCAGTTACTTGTTTCATTTCACTGTCGTCTTTTTCCATCACTCTCGATCCACCCTCACCCTCACTGGTTTTTATGTCATTTTCATTGAAACCTCCTTTGGCACATTCTTCACGCATAATTCCCTTACCATCTGATCCACAACAAAACTAACCAATCACCGTCCAATTCATTAGTTTATCCAACGGCCATCGTGCATGAAGTCTTCCACCTACTTTATGTGTTTTAAACCCCCACCATCGATTTGCCTCGCCTGATCCGATGGCTATCGCGTCACCCACTCGCCAACTAGCTTGGCCAATCTCCACCGTCTATCTCCCTCACTTGATCCGATAGCTATCGCCAACTAGCTTGGCCGATCTCCACCGTTGATTTGACGGCTATCGCGCAATCTCGCGCAGATTCTTGCACGACCGTTATCTGCCTAAGAGCACATGAGAAAAGTGGTTTTCTCATGCTACATGTCACTCACTTACGCTAATTGCGTGAAATTTAGAAATACAACTTACAGCTTTGAGGGTGCACGAGAAACTACTTACCGCCTTCGAAACTCGCTCCATCATTTACGCACGTTCTTATCTCCGCCGCTCATCTTCCCATTGATCCTATCCATCCATATATTAAATTAACTCTCTGCGATAAGATCTCCACTGTTCATCCTATTCAGTAACCCTGCTCGTTCATCTATTCACTAAACCACTCACGATAAGATCTCTGCTGCTCATCCTGTTCGTTAATCATGTTCACCCATCTATCTATGTAATCTCCTGTGATAAGATCTCTGCTACTCATCTTTCATTATGTCCTCCTTTCACCAATTTCGATCTCTGACTGCTCTTTTGCTTGAAAACAAATTTAATTTAGTTCCTCTGCTTACACCTTAGTATAGTTTTGACGTTCTTTACTTCTGCAACTTTAGATAGCCGCATTAGGTCAGTGATTGATTTAGCAATTTTGCTTAGCATAGTTGTTTAATTGGTTAATTAGGTTGTGGTGTGAGTTAGCATTACATGTTGTTTTCTTCATTACTGCGGTAGAGTAGCTCTCTCTTAGAATATATTTGATCTTCTTCCATCAAAGAATCAAGCTTCTTCTCACCCTATAGAAGTCTGGCTTGGAACCCCTGGGGTCTCTTGCCAGATGAATAGTGACAACAAGCAGGAACTTCACTTTTACTTGTGCATATAGAACTGTCACCTCCAAGTTTGTACGAACCCCAGGTTGATAAGTAAAGCTGTTAGCCCTAGGAGTTGCAGCATTCTTGTTGCAATACCTAGGCTCATCATTTTTTGGCGCCGTTTCCGGGGATGTGTCAAAGTAGAATTTGATTACTTCTTTCTTCTATTTCTAGTCTCCAACTTTCTTTTCTTCTACTTCTTATCCTCAATTTTCTTCCATTAGTTTATTTCTGCAAAAGTAATCTAGTAGCTTCCTTTCTTTCATTTTTCATTATCTACTTTCCTTTCCATTCTGCAAGTAGAATTTCAATTCAACAAGTAGTTTTTTTTTTGTTAGTAGTTTTCATTCAATCAACAATTTCATTTCTACAAAGTACTTTCTAGCTTTAAATAAAATCTTACAAAAACCAACCCAAAAATTTTTCTTTCATGTCTCATAGGAATAGGGACAATTAAGGGAAATTCTTGCCAAATACCCCCACTACATCCAACAGTCAACCTTCTCTCTTCTTTGGTGACTGTGAATTGGAAGAACCTTTAGGCGAGAAACCTTACATATTTGAAGAACCTACAGGGGAACAAGAAGAGGAAGAACCCATTCCTACTGAACAAATGGCTGAAAACTGAAATGACAGAGGGAATAGAGGGAGAATTGAGGGTGCCTTCCCCATCAGGGAAACCAATGGGGACACTAAGAAGAACATAAGCCCCTCTGCTCTACCTCATTTCCATGGCCTGACCATAGAGGACCCTGACACTTTCCTATTTGAGTTTTTTGTTATATGTCAAACCTATGACTATATAGATGACGAGAAAACATTAAAATTGTTTCCATCTACCCTCAAGGATGCAGCATTGCGCTGGTTCATGGGTTTACCTAGAGATAGCATCACAAATTGGGCTCAGATGCAGTAGGCTTTTAACAACAAATATAGGGGCTATTGTAGGTCAAAGGATACTAAAGAAGAGATTTTCAGGATGACCATAGGCTAGGATGAATCCTTAGAAGACTATGAAGAAAGATTCCAGCTCAGTTACAAAAGGGCTAGGTGCACACTTGACCCTGAGTCACTAAAGTTGGTCTTACTTAGAGTAAGGGAAAATCTTTTGGATACCTTACACATGTTAGTAGGAGGAGATATCTACCAATTACCCTATGAGGATATCAAGACTATCTTTAGAAACCATTCTAAGGTAGCCAAGAAAAAGGGTAGGGGTAGTCAACCTATGGCCAGTACATCATCCTCCAACGCATCCATCAAGGGTGAAATTGGAAATATGCTGGAATATTTCAAAAGTGATATGCTGCAAAACCTTGCCTTGCAATTGGACACCATGAACATCAAAAGGAAGCAAGAGGAAGCAGAGAGAGCCTTGACCATCTTTTGTCCTAGATGCACCAGGAGGCATCCTAGGAACGAATGTCCATTGAACTATATTGATATTTTCTCAATCTGTGAATAAAACCACTCCACAGACAAGTGCCCTTATTTACCAGGACTCAAAGCTATATATCAAGGAGCTAAATGGGTCACTGAGCAGTTTTTCTACATCAACCAAAGGAGACCTCATGGGCCTAGACCATACCAGCAGGGTATGCAAGGGTCATCCCATGCATATTACAACCCCAACCAAACCACAACTATACCTTCTTGGGGACCCCCTGCTCATACTTCCTGGTCTACACCCCCTCCTTGGTCCTATGCATCTCAGTATCATTCCCAGCTAGCCAACCAGTCATTTCAACCTTATTGTTGGAAATAATACTGAGAGGGGGGGGTGAATCAGTATTAACAAATCAATAACTTTTTCATTTCCATAATTAGATTCATATAAGCTACTTCAGTTAAGGGAACTCGCGTGTATACACAACTATGTTTAATACAAATAACATATATCCAGCAAACTTATGATTCAGTTAATTCATCATATGTTGATCTTTAATTAGTGCATTAGAACATCACTAACCATATAAACAGTAACTAGGTGTAGTAAAAACAAAACAGAACATTACACATAAGAGACACACATGAACACCATGATATAAGGTGGAAACCCAATGCAGGACAAAAACCACCTGCTATTGTTTTCTTTAAGATAAGAAAAACTTGTTTACAATCTTGTACTGGCATATACTCATACCAGTATGCAGGCACCCACTTGCAGAAGGCTACAACCTTCTCTCATTCTCCTGTTGGCATTATGATGCATGTGTTGTACTAGATGGCAACCCACTCGTAGAAGAACAACTCACTTATATATAACTAGATGAATCTACAGAAGAGATATCAGATGTGACATAATACATGGGATACAGGACAGCTTAAAGGAATTAGATGACAGTTCTCAGTACGACAAGTTAGCTTTGCCATCAAGTCCAAAGGGGGAGATTATTGGCATTATGATACAATTGTTTTCCTTGATGGCAACTCACGCAGATGATAGATCATAGTGCAGTAGGTCAGTAGCAAAGAGTTGATGATCAGACTACAAAGAATGAAGAAAGAAGAGTATATACACAGGTTCACTATATACTAAGTCGCGTACATATGCAGGTTATACGCAGGTTCACTATGTACCAAGTCGCGTATATACGAAGGTTCGTTATATACCAAGTAGGGTATACACACAGGTTATACATGCAGGTTCACTATATACAAAGGCGCGTATACACGCGGGATTGCTAATCAAAAGTCGCATATGCGTATGCACGCACTTTCATGCACAGAAAAGCGCGTACATGTGGGAAAGCTTATTTTTGGGTCCGTGGTATTTAGACCTATGGTTTTGGTCCTTGGTATTGCGTCCGAAGTATTGAACCCAGGTATTGGGTCCCTAGTATTGGTTCTCAATGGTTTTGGACCATGGTATTGAGTAAGGCCTAAGTCTATAAAAGGAGAAGAAGATCATTAGGCAAATGCATGGAGAAAGTCTTGAATATCTGATGAAGTATGAGATCTAGTATGCAGTTTATGGGTTCATGATGCTTTGCTTGATCTGAGCTAAGGAGGAATCTCAACGGTTGATGGAGAACAAGATCTAAGGATAGATCGGGATCGAATGGCTTGGAATGAATCATCTATATATGGTTTGATCATGTTTATTCTAGATCTATATACTGACGCATGTAATGTTCTGATCTGGGTATAACTTAAGTTTGAAATAGCTGCAGCTCATGAATGAATATTTATAGATGTATACGCTGGTTGACTATGATAGAAACACATACATACGCAGGTTAGATATATCTAAGTAGCGTATACCATATGAGCTATGATGTTTGAAGTTACAGGTGTTTCTGGTTGTTGATAAGTTCTGATGACTGTTTACTGGTGTCAGTATTCTGCATATTCAAATTGGTTGATTATGTTTAGTTTCAGTATTGATGGATGAGATATATAATGGATCAGGATCAGAATGACTTATCTTTATGTGATCTGATGAACTAGATCTGGTTGCTAACATACGTATTATATTTGTATATGTAATGATCTGGGTATGTTTGAAGTTAGGAAGTGCAATGAAGTTATGAATAAGTAATTAATGACATATACGCTGGTTCGCTTTAGTGAAGTTGCATATACATGCTGGTTCGACACTTCCAAGTAGCGTATGCACTTTGATGCATGATTTTTTCTGATACAGTTGGTTCTGAATATTGTTGCAGAGTTCAATGTTCTGCTCTGTGTTATGGTGACTGCATTTTTTTGACAGGGTTTCAGTAATTTAGTATTGGGTGATTCAGAGATTGATGATGCTAGTGTTGATTGATTGTGTGCTTCAATGATATTAATGGGTCCAGTATGAAAATTTGATGAAACGTGGCCTTCAAATTACGGTTTTGTGCTATAGGAGTATCCAGTCTAAAAATTTATGAAACATGGTACCTGGAGGAAGAAAGAGAAGGTTGTAGCCTTCTGTAGGTTGGCACCTACATACTAGTACATCAGCTAGTACAAGAGCTAAGGGGGTGTTAGCTCCCTTCTAGTAGTAGCTGGAAAACGAGTAAAGTTTGGAGCATTTCAGTAGGCCGGCACCTACGTACTAGTAAATGGATCAGCTAGTACTAGAGCTAAGGGGGTTGTAGCTCCCTTCCAAGAGTGTCTGGAGAACGAGAGAAGGTTGTAGCCTTCTGTAGGTAGAAGCTTGCATACTGGTATAAGACTGCACCAGTACAGAACCATTGTAAAAAGAAGTTTCTTATTAAAAAGAAGATTGAGACGACTTGTAGCAGGTGGTTTTCACCCACATTGGGTTTCCACCTTACATCATGGTGTTCATGTGTGCTTCTTGTGTGTGATGATCTGTTTTATTTTATTTCTCCTGTTTACTATTCATATGGTTAATAATGTTCTGATGCACTCATTAAGGATCAACTAACCGAATCATAAGTCTATTGGATATACGCTTGTTGCATTACACACAATTGCGTATACACGTGGTTTGCCTTAACTGAAGTAGTGTATATGAATCTTAATATGGAAATGAAAAAGTTATATTAATTTGATAACACTGATTCACCCCCCCTCTCAATATTATTTCCAACATCTCCAGCTTCTACTGGAAGGGAGCTACAACCCCCTAGCTCTTGTACTAGCCAATATATTTACTAGTACATAGGCGCCAGCCTATAGAAGGCTACGACCTTCTCTTTTCTTCTAGGGACCACATTTCATAAATTTTCAGTCTGGATCCATCAATACAAAATAATCACCACTGCAATACAATCATCAACTATATCTGCATCATCAATCTCTGAATCACTGAATCCCTGTCATCAAACACAGTCACTAGAACATAGAGCAGAACCCAAAACTCTGCAACAACCACTAGAACCAATAGAAACCTCAAATATCAAATATCATAATGTATATGCTACTTGGTTGTGTCGAACCAGCGTGTATACACTCTTTCACCAAAGGGAACCCGCATACAAATTTGAAAATAATTACTTATACCTTCGCTACAATTTTCAACTTCAGATATACCTAGAACATAAGATATAAAGGATAAGACATGCGTCAGTATTCAGATTTGAACTATTCATGATCATACCATATAATGATAATGCATTTTAGTCTTCATGATCCTGGTTCATAAGCCTTCATTCACCACATAGGTGCATCCAAAGCATCACATACCCATAATCTGCATACTAGATCTCACCCTTCATCAGATATTCATCACTTGCACACTTGCTCTTTGGCCTAATGACCTTATTCTCCTTATATAGGTTTAGGCCTCTCTCAATACCATGGTCCAAAACCACGTAGGATCAATACCTTGGACCTAATACCTGGGGTCAATACCTTGGATCAAATACCATGGACCAATACCAAAATACCATGGTCCAAATACCACGGACCAAAACTTAGTTTTCCAACATGTACACACCTTTCCTTCTGTGAAAGTGCGTGTGTTCATTACACACCTTTGTATATAGTGAACCTGCGTGTATACACGACTTGGTATATAGTGAACCTGCGTATACCTTTTCGTATACGCAACTTTGTATATAGTGAACCTGCGTATACCTTTATTTCTTCATTCTTGTTGTTTACCTGCTATACTGTGATCTTTCATTTGAGAGATTTTCCATCAAGGACAACACTTGTGTCATACATGTATCATAATGCCAACAATCTCCCCCTTTGGACTTGATGGAAACAACCACACCAAGTAACTCTCCCCCTTTGACATCAAGGGCAAAGGGTGAACCAAGATATTCTCTCCCTTGATATACATTCTGCTGTCCATACTCCCCCTGAGTACATGCTGAAATCTCTGATTGAGCTCCCCCTTTGTACATGCTAAGATTTATCAATCCGTTCATGCTCGAGTCTACAAAAGTATTTTTCAAAAAAATAACATGACTCTACAACTCAACTAAGTGAGTATGACCTTCCTATCACCAATGACTCATACATACATCAATCTCCCAACCAAGTGGGGATATACCAAATGTTTATACATGACTGAAATATACATTATTACACCATCTTTCCCATACAAAGTTGGGTTACAAATTAGGTCTTTTCATGACCTTTACATCAAATGATATACATGACTTTTATAACAATGACCAACAATGACCAACAATCCAAACAAGACCATGATAGTCATTAGTAACTATCGTACACCATATATGATCTACACCATAAGCATCTGTCACTAGTATCCAGACCTATAACCTGCAATACCATTCTCTTGGCCAACCAACAATAAGTAGCAAGATGTATCATTTAGCCACATAAGCATCATCACCAAAGACTTCTAACTAGAATGCCAACAATGCATTATTCGAAGCATATGCTCCCCTTGAACCTGTGCCAACCAACATATACCATGACCGAACCATATCAGACTTCTTTTCCTGAGTCTGTTCTGCTGCTTTTTCTTCAAAGCTCCATATACGCGACTTTGCAGCCTTTAACTCACGTATATACTTGAATTCTCTTCATAATATCTGCGTATGCAAATTGGAATACTGAAGGTTTACACTTTCAGCTTCCCTTGGGTCTGTTATTTTTGTTAACTGAGTTATGCCACATATTTCTAACACTAATTTTGTCTTCTTCAATACCTGGGATTGAGATGATGTATGCTCCTTCTGCTTTGGTTTCTGAATTTTCTCCTGCATTCCTTTACTTTATGTCCAAACTTGTTACATGCATAACATCTTACATGTTTCATATTTCTTTTACTACAATCAATAGCTTTGTGACCAAACATATTGCAAGCAAAATAATATCCCTTAAAGTACTTGGAATGTGATGATCTTTCTATGTGATGGTCTTGAACCATTCTACTTCTGCATCTAGCTGCAACATATCCAAGTTTATGAAATTCATAACATTCAACATTATTCATCAGAGGAAACAAAAGTCTATCACTTCCACAGTTAGGAGCAAAAGATTTTCGTTGAAGAATTTCTTTCCTTGGTTGTTGCTGGGGTTGACCTCTTATCTCCTTGTTGAGCATTTCAGGTTTTGCATAGAGTTCCTTGCCTCACCCTATGAGCTAGATTCACCTTCAATAGTTTCATAAAAACCAAGACCAGTTTTGATAGCAGGGGATCTTTGACTACTAAGAATATCATCCAAAATCTTAGTAATGTCTTGAAATCGTAACAATTTATCCTTTTCTTCTAATTTACCTTTTAATATATTTACCTCAACCTAATCTTGTTCTTCCTTTTCCAGATATTGTTTTTTTATGTTTTCTTCAACGTTTCTTCCTTTTCCCACTTGTTGCCTTAATTCTAGCACTTCATGTTCTTATTCTTCAAGAGCTTCTTCATTCTGCTTCTTTGATTCTTCAAGATCTTCTTTTAGAGAGAGAATCTTAGATTCAAGTCTCTGGATTGTTATGCTCTGATATTTTACTACATCCTGCAGCTGCTCCCTTACTCTGGTTACTGTCTCCAACTAAACTTTTAATCTGGTAACTTCTTCTTTTTCTACGTAATTATTTTCATATGCCATGAGAAGTTTAATTTCTCGATTATCTTCATCACTATTGGATGAGTCATCACTATTATCATGAGTATAATAACTTCTATTACCTTCTTCAGACATCTTTCCTTTGTTATGAGGGCATCTAGTAGCGTAATGACCAACTCTACCACAAGAAAAACATTTGAAAGGTAGCTTACCTTTGAACCTTCCAGATCCCCATTGAAGCTTCTTGACAAAATTTACCTCACATTCTTCTTCTGAAATGTATCCTGATTCATTGAGTTTTTCTTTTCCCTTTGTTGATACTTTAAATACGACTTCACTCATATTTGATGGTCCTCCTTTTCTCATTTCAAAAGCAGTTAAGATTCCGTGAAGCTGCATCATAGTGATATTCTGCATATCTTGCTTTTCTTCTATGGCAGACACTTTGGGTTCAAATTTAGCAAACAAGGATCTCAAAACTTTATCAACTAAGACAAATTCCTTAATTTCTTCACCCAGATTCTTCATACAATTAACAATCTCATCTATACGTAGGAAGTAATTAGCTATGCTTTCATCACTATGCATCTTAAGAGTTTCATACGGAATTCTGAGAGTTTGAAGCTTAGCACATTTTACCTAAGTGTCTCCTTCGTAGCTTAGAATGATTTTGTCCCATATTTCTTTGGCTAATTTGAGCTGAATGACCTTGACAAACTCTGATTTTGACAAACTTGCCAATAAGATAGTAACAACTTTGGCATTGATTTCATATTTCTTTCTACCCGCCGTATCTATAGGAATTGCTGATGGAAATGTATATCCTCCTTCCAAGATTTCACAAATATCTGTTCCAAGCAATTGTAGATAGGCTGTGGTTCTTATCTTCCAGTAAACAAAATTGCTCCCATCGAAGTTTGGTGGTCTGATGGATCCCTCTCTTTCTTGATTACTCATGATGATGGATCTTCCTTCAAGCGATCAAGCTTCTTCTGAAGGACCTGCTCTGATACCAATTTTACGAGAGATTTTTCGGTGAAAATCACATGAGATACCATTTGTCGATGCGTTTCGAACCAACCAGTGTGGTTCATCGTCAGGACAAGTTGAATTAACAGATCCAGCTTAGCATGTTAAATAGTCTGAGCAGAGCCTCCAACGACTAACTTGACCAATAGCTAATTTTGACTTTTGGACTAGGGTCATAATTTTTTTTTTATAATTAAAGGAAATTAGTTATATTAGGTGACCAATCCCTTAAAATATAAATATATAAATATATAAAATAATTTTAATTGGTGTTAATAGTTAGTTAAAAGGTATTATTTAATAATTAAAAATGATAAGTTATTAATATTCAAATGGAATTAGTTATATAAATGACCTTTCTTATAATATATGTATAAATTATATGTAGATATGTATATATAAATATATATTAATAGGATGTTAAGATAAAAGTTAGTTAGAATTAATAAATATATTAGAACAAGAAAATAAAATTAAGTTAACTTAAATATATAAATGTTAATAAATAAATAAATAAATAATGAAAAAATAATATTAAGTTAACTAAAATATCAAAAAATAAATAAATAAATAAGAGGAGCCAAAAAACGAGGAGGGGGGCAGAAAAAACGACTAGGAAGAGAATGATGGGACCCAACACCTACTAATTTTCCACCCATCCTCTCTATTGAGATTGCTCGGCCTCTTTTCAATCTCAAGAGCTTCCCTAAATTTCCGATGATGGAAGTGTGAAACTTTAGCACTAACACTAGCCTCCTCAATACAAACATGATGATTGGTTTCTTCTGCATGTTCAACTAAAGCAGAAGACTTAGCTCTTCTATGCTTAAGGTCAGCGGCGTGCTCACTAATCCTTTGATTAATGGAGCGACCAGTCTCACCAATATACGGGGTCCCACAGGAACAGGGGATAATATATACCCCTTTCATATATTTAGGGTCGATAGGATCCTTCACTGATCCGAGGGACATGCAAATGGTGTTAAGGGGCCTAAAGGTCACAAGGACACTATGCATCTTGAGAATCCTTGCAATCTTATCAGTGGTCCCCTAAACAAATGAAAGATGGACACCTGGAATCCGTTCCTTTGGTTCCCTTTTAGTCAGAGAATTCTTGGCAGCTTTAAGGAAAGCCTTCTGACCCAAGTATCTACTATAACCATTCTCAACAAAGACATCAAGGAGATGGGATTTTTCTTTCTCAAAACTCTTATTAGCCGAGATCCCTAGGGCCCGAGGGCCCGAGTAGCAAGGGCATTGATAACACCCATCTTTTGAGCTGGGAAATGGTGGGAACTAGCATGAAGATACTACTCCATATGCGTTTTCTTCTGAAAAACTTGGTGGGTGAGGGAACCATCACTATTCTTAGAAATAAGAATATCAAGGAATGGGAAGCAACCATCAACTTCCTACTCCTTAGTGAAATTAATGGCTGAGGATTGATTGCTGAGATGCTCGAAGAAGAGATCTAATTCTTCTTGGCCGTGAGACCAGATGACATTGGTGTCATCCACATACCTTTCCCAAAGCTTTGGCAAGAGCCTGGAAGAGTTTAGAGCCTTGGACTCAAAATCTTCCATAAAAAGATTAGCAACGATAGGGGATAGGGGTGAGCCCATGGAAACCCCACAGGTTTGCTCGAAGAACTCTCCCTCAAAACTGAAAAAGGTGGAAGTGAGGCAGATCTCAACTAACATAGCAGTGTCAAGATTTGTTAGGCGATTGATCACCTTGTTATGAAACCAGCTCAAGAAAAGATAGAAAAGATAGATCAAAGCCTTAGAATTCAGCCTCTTCGAGGGGGCAACCTCCTTTACATTACATAAATGAACAATTCTTCGATGATACAAATGAAAAGACCTCCTTTCTATATATAGGAGTCTAAGGGGTCATAACATAATCAGAGCCGACATAACAATAATAATGTAAGGGCACAATAATAACAATAGTGGGCTTCTATGGGGCACAATAGTAACAATATGGGCACTACATGGGTACATCAATATAATAAGTGGATTGTACTAATAACAATAAGGGGTTACACTAGTAGTATAGGGGCCTAGCATGCCCCTCTCCTTCAAAAAGCGTTGTCCTCAACGCTTGAGTAGTTCTTGATGCTTCTGTATAAAATTCTTGTCCTCCCATGTGGAATCTTCAGCGGGTAAGTTCTTCCACTTGATGAGATACTCTGAAATTGATCGATTTTGTAGCTATCGAGTTCTTGTTTCTGTGACTGCTCCAGGTTCCAATATTATTCTTCCTTCCTCTTCAATTTCTGGCAATATTGTTTGAATTGGTATCTTTTGCAACTTTTGAATAAGTGGCCATACTTCTTCATCCTTCTTCCATTCATCCCTTGCTTTGTTTATCCAATCTGGTTGGATAATAGAAATAGCATAAAACAATGCTTCCACATCCTCATCTTTGAAGAGTCTTCCCATTCAGTAAGGTCGCCATTTTTTAAGTGCATGTAGTATTGCCAACATTTCCTTCTCATAAATAGCTTTCTTGAGATGTAGCAGTAAAAATACCCAATCACCTACGTCAAAACATTATTCACTACAATGTTGATCTACCTGTTGTTTCCTTTGATTTTGCACCGAAGTGGCGTTATCCTTTAAAAGTTGGAGAACTTGTTGTTGATGCTCGATGTGATCTTTCACTGCTTGAACATTTTTCTTCTTGATATGTCCTTCTATCTCTAGAGTTTGAGGAGTGGTAATTTCTTCCAATCCTTTACAAGATATGGTCGGATTCATTTCTTGATGCTCGATGTGATCTTTCACTTCTTGAACATTTTTCTTCTTGATATGTCCTTCTATCTTGATAGTTTGAGGAGTGGTAATTTCGACCAATGAATTACAAGATATGGTTGGATTCATTTCTTATTTCTCAATGTGATCTTTTGCTTCTTGTACCTTTTTCTTCTTGATATGTCCTTCTATCTTGAGAGTTTGAGAAGTGGTAATTCTTGCCAATGCTTTACAAGATATCGTCTGATTCATTTCTTCTTTCTCTGGGATGGGGTCCTGGCGCATATCTTCTTCTTTTGATGTTTCTTGATCCTTTTCTTCCTCCTCTTCATATTCTATGTAAAATAATTTCTTCTCAGCACACTTATGACCTTTAATGCATTTGCTATCACAATTGTAACAAAGCCCTTTTTCTCTTTTTTCTTCCAATTGTTGTGGTGTAACCCTTGTAGGTTGTGGAAGGCTAGGAGAAACAACACTTCCATCTTTATAGTTGTGAGGGGTATGCTTCCTGGTTTCCATAATTTTTCTTTCCACTATGTCACAAAGCCCTTTTACTCTTTCCAATTGTTGTGGTGTTGCTCTAAAGAAGGTGTTGCTCTTTGTATCCTCATAATGTGCTATCATTTGCTCCGTGAAAATTTACCACGTAACAAGTTTTTTACGAGAACAAAACCCCTCATACCATAAAAATTGATCCAGTTCTAAATATGAAGATGCAATACATACCTTTTGTAACAGTTTCACCTCATGTAGATCGAAATATTTCTCCATCTGTAGTATCCAATTTACGGGATCCTTGCCATCAAACTGCCTCATCTCGCTTTTTCTTGATTTTAGGAGCTCGATATTGAAACGACTGTAACTCTATACTTTCAGATCTTTAAGTTCTGAAGTTATGGCCTTCAGTAGCCCTCTGTGTCCTCTTTCCAATGCCACAACTCTGGCCCAATTTGAATTCTCCAAGGAAGAGTTATGCGAAATCTCCCACAGTGACTTGATTATAGAATGATTCAGTAGAGCGAACTTGTACGACGTGCCACGAGTCACTGTTTTGACCTTTGGATCTGAAAAATGCATACAAGAAACTACAGTCCGTCCTCTTTCTGTACCTTTTTACGAAATTTCAATCTGATCCCCAGAGAGAAAGTTATGACTATCTTCCCCAGGTCACTTGTTTGGAATGAAATTCAGGAGTCTGCAAAAAGACCAACTTCCTCAGATCATATCTCCGAAAATATAGTGCAAAAAGCTCTGAAATTCAAACCCAAGGTTCAACGTGATTTCTTCTCAAATGGGTTTTTTTTTGCGACTTATGAAATGTCACAGAAAAAAAGTTATAGCGAAAATGCCACGATGACCTGTTTGGAGCAGTGAAACCCTAGAATCCAAAGCTCTGATACCAAATGTTATGAAACCATCTCAAGAAAAGATAGATCAATGCCTTAGAATTCAGCCTCTTCGAGGGGGCAACCTCCTTTACATTACATAAATGAACAATTCTTCGAAGATACAAATGAAAATACCTCCTTTCTATATATAGGAGTCTAAGGGGTCATAACATAATCAGAGCCGACATAACAATAATAATGTAAGGGCACAATAATAACAATATTGGGCTTCTATGGGGTACAATAGTAACAATATGGGCACTACATGGGTACATCAATATAATAAGTGGGTTGTACTAATAACAATAAGAGGTTACACTAGTAGTATAGGGGCCTAACACACCTCCATGGCCTCATTAATAGGGATGCAAGTGAACAGGGAAATTACATCAAAACTAACAAGAATGTCCCCAGGGTCAAGCTTAATGTCCTTGAGTTCATCAATAAAGGAAGCAGAGTCTTTTACGAAGGACTCCGTACGACCAACTAAGGGCTTAAGCTTTAATGCAAGGAACTTAGCAAGAAGGTAGGTAGGACCTCCAATGGTGTTGACAATGGGCCTTAAGGGAGCTCCTTCCTTGTGAATTTTGGGGAGACCATAGATTCTAGGAGCCTCATGTTTGTATTGACGACACTAGTGTTATTGCTAAAGTTTCGCACTTCCATAATTGGAAATTTAGGGAAGCTCTTGAGATTGAAAAGAGGCCGAGCAATCTCAATAGAGATGAGGCTGGAAAATCTGTAGGTGTTGGGTCCCAACACTCTCTTCCTAGTCATTTTTTCCGCCCCCATCCTCGTTTTTTGGCTCCTCTTATTTATTTATTTTTTATATTTTAGTTAACTTAATATTATTTTCTCGTTCTAATATTTATTAATTCTAACTAACTTTTATCTTAACATCCTATTAATATATATTTATATATACATATATACATATAATTTTTACATATATTATAAGAAAGGTCCTTTATATAACTAATTTCCATTTGAATACTAAATAACTTGTAATTTTTAATTATTAAATAATACCCTTTAACTAAATATTAACACCAATTTATTATATATATATTATATATATATATATATATATATATATATATATATATATATATATATATATATATATATATATATATATATATATATATATATATATATATATATATATATATATATATATATATATATATATATATATATATATATATATATATATATATATATATATATATTAAGGGATTGGTCACCTAATATAACTAATTTCCTTTAAATTATAAAAAAAATTATGACCCTGGTCCAAAAGTCAAAATTAGCCATTGGTCAAGTTAGCCGTTGGAGGCTCTGCTCAGACTATTTAACATGCTAAGCTGGATCTGTTTCTTCAACTTGTCCTGATGATGAACCACACTGGTTGGTTCGAAACGCGTCGACAAATGGTATCTCATGTGATTTTCGCCGAAAAATCTCTCGTAAACTTGATATGGATCACAAAAGCCTCAACTCTACAACTAATACCAATTGTTGGAAATAATACTGAGAGTGGGGGGAGTGAATCAGTATTAGCAAATCAATAACTTTTTCATTTCCATAATCAGATTCATATACGCTACTTCAGTTAAGGGAACTCGCGTGTACATGCAACTGTGTTTAATACAACTAGCGTATATCCAACAAACTTATGATTTAGTTAATTCATCATATGTTGATCTTTAATCAATGCATCAAAATATCATTAACCATATAAACAATAACCAGGTGCAGTAAAAACAGAACATAACATTACACATAAGAGACACACATGAACACCATGATATAAGGTGGAAACCCAATGCGGGACAAAAAACACCTATTGTTGTTTTCTTTAAGATAATAAAAACCTGTTTACAATCTTGTACTAGCGCAGACTCGTACCGTTACACAGGCACCCACCTGCAAAAGGCTACAACCTTCTCTCATTCTCCAGCTTCTACTGGAAGGGAGCTACAACCCCCTAGCTCTTGTACTAGCCAATATATTTACTAGTACGTAGGCGCTGGCCTACAGAAGGCTACGACCTTCTCTTTTCTTCTAGGGACCACGTTTCATAAATTTTAAGACTGGATCCATCAATACAAAACAATCACCACTACAATACAACCATCAACTATATCTGCATCATCAATCTCTGAATCACTGAAACCCTGTCATCAAACATAGTCACTAGAACACAGAGTAGAACCCAGAACTCTGCAACAACCACTAGAACCAACAACAACCTCAAATATAAAATCTCATAATGTATATGCTACTTGGCTATGTCGAACCAGCGTGTATATGCTCCTTCACCAAAGGGAACCCGCGTACAAATCTAAAAATAATTACTTATACCTTCACTGCAATTTTCAACTTCAGATATACCTAGAACATAAGATATAAAGGATAATACATGCGTCAGTATTCAAATCTGAACTATTCATGATCATACCATATAATGATAATGCATTTTAGTCTTCATGATCCCTGTTCATCAACCTTCATTCACCACTAGATGCATCCAAAGCATCACATACCCATAATCTACATACTAGATCTCACCCTTCATCAGATATTCATCACTTGCACACTTGCTCTTTGGCCTAATGATCTTCTTCTCCTTATATAGGTTTAGGCCTCTCTCAATACCATGGTCCAAAACCATGTAGGATCGATACCTTGGACCCAATACTTGGGTTCAATACCTCAGATCAAATACCATGGAAAGATACCAAAATACCATGGTCCAAATACCACGGACCAAAAATTAGTTTTCTGACATGTACACACCTTTCCTTTTGTGAAAGTGCGTGTGTACGTTATACACACCTTTGTATAGTGAACCTGCGTGTATACGTGACATGGTATATAGTGAACCTGCGTATACCTTTTCGTATACAGTGAACCTGCATGTATACACGACTTGGTATATAATGAACCTGCGTATACCTTTCTTTCTTCATTCTTGTTGTTTACCTGCTATACTATGATCTTTCATCTAAGAGAGTTACCATCAAGGAAAACACTTGTGTCATACCTGTATCATAATGCCAACAATGTTCAGCCACAACATCAGTGGAATACCCCACTCCAGGGGTGGAGGCCCCAAATCAATAATGTTACAGCCATGTTCCCTCCACCACCTACCCAACCACAACTCCTGCACTTTGCTCCACCTAAGAAACCCTAGATGCCTTCGCAGCCAAATTCAAACTTGAACAATAGGCAGGCTCAACAAGCATACAATGGAGAGACATCATACCCAACTTATGTGTAGAAATCCAGGAGATCAACCTAAGATCTGGGAGAATTCTCCTTGATAACCAACATCCCTCTCCACATATGGAGGTTGAGGAAGAAAGAGAGGAAAGACACCTTAAAATAAATCCACCCTTTCCTAAGAGATTAACCTAACCACTCCAACCTACCCCAAAAGAAACTGAACTTCTAGGAGAATTGAAAAATCTGTGTAAAGATTCCCCTTCTCCAGGCAATCAAAGATGTTCCCATTTACAATAAGTTGATTAAGGAGAAGTGCTTCAAGCATCCAGGAAGAAGAAAAAGGGATACCCCTACCATTAATGTCATTGGACAGTTGTCTGACTTAATGTTGGGGCAGGTAATATGTCCAAAATATTTAGACCCTAGAAGCCCTATAGTATATGTGCACATCAATGGCACCATTGTCCCACACACTCTGATTGATCTTGGGGTTGCCATTAATGTGATGACCAAGGAAACCATGCTCAAGCTCAACCTCCAAGGGTCATTGAGGAAGACCACACCAGTTCTGTAACTTGCAGACTATTCCACAGTCACCCCTGAGGGAATTGTGGAGGATGTTATGGTATCCATTGATTCCTGGAAGTCCCCTGCAGATTTCCTAGTTCTTTGGCCTAAGGCTAAGCTCACTGGTTACCTTCTCATCCTTGGGAGGCCATGGTTGGCCATAGATGATTCTTACATTAGCTGCAGAGCTAGTAATATGACCACCAAGAATGGGCATATGTCCAAACAATTAGTCCTATACCCTCCTGCTCAACCTTCTCTAGAGCATGATTTACCTTTATGGTTGGAGGAGGAGGAAGAAGATGACGTTTATGCTGCCAAACTTTATGCTTTGGAAGCAATCATAGGAGGAGGACAACAAGATGAGGATGACTTAATTGAACACCTACTCCAAAGTCCAACTCCTAGTTCATTACCATTAGAAGAAGAGGTAAGGGAAACCCAAAAAAATCATCCAATTGACTTATGCTTGGCTGATTCCAACCCACTTCGCGTCAAAACCATAGAATTTGGCCCAGAGAAAACTTTGAAAATTAACCCATCTCTTTCTGCTTTAGAAGAGGAGAAGCTATGCAACATGTTGAGATAAAACCTAGAATCCTTCGCTTGGAGTTACAAGGAAATGAAGGGAGTACACCCCTCGGTGTGTATTCACCACATATACATCAAAGAAGGTTGCAAGCCAGTTAGGAAACCACAAAGGAGGATGAATCCATCTCTTATAGACATAGTCAAAGAAGAACTGCAAAAATTGCTAGATGCAGGATTCATTTACCCTATCTCAAACAGTGAGTGGGTCTCTCCTTTAGTGTTAGTTCCCACAAAAAATGGTAAGTGGAGGATTTGTGTCTATTATAGGGAGTTGAACAAAGCCACAAAGAAGGATCATTTTCCCCTACCCTTCATTGACCAAGTGCTAGATGGCCTAGCAGTGAAGAAGTTTTTTCATTCCTAGATGGATTTAGTGGGTACAACCAAATCCAAATCTTCCCAGAAGACGAGGATAAGACCACATTCACCTATCTTTGGGGTACTTTTTCCTATAGGGTCCTTCCTTTTGGCCTATGAAATTCTCCTGCCATCTTCCAGACAGCAGTTTTGAGTATTTTTGCTGAATTAGTACATGATGCTGTGGAAATCTATATGGATGATTTTACACCTTATGGCTATGATTTCCAAGAAGCCCTGACTAACCTAGGCAAATTATTACACAAATGAATTGAAATGAATCTATCTGTAAGTCCAGAAAAATGTGAATTCTTAATGATTGAAGGGACTATGCTAGGTAATTCAATATCTCAGCAAGGACTGCAGGTGGACCCAAACAAAATAGCAATCATCCAAAGGGTCCCACCTCCACAAAAGCAGAGAGATGTTAGGAGTTTCTTAGGGTTAGCTGGATACTACCGAAGGTTCATAAAGGACTTCAACAAGTTGGCCTCTCCTTTGTTTTGGTTGTTGGCCAAAGATTTTGAGTTTATATGGTCAAAGAGTTGTAAAGAGGCCGTAGACATTCTAAAGGATAAGTTAACCACTGTACCAATTCTTCGAGGCCCAAACTGGGCCCTTCCTTTTCATATTCATGTTGATGCCTCACACAAAGCCATAGGAGCAGCCTTAGGTCAAGAAGGGGAGAAATTGCCCTATTCCATCTATTTTACAAGTAAGAACCTGTCAAAGGCTGAGCTAAATTATATTGTGACCAAAAAGGAACTCCTGGCTATTGTGCATTCATTAAACAAATTTAGGCATTAAATTATAGGCTATCAGACATTTGTGCATACTCACCATGCTGCAATCAAATATTTAATGAACAAACTAGATGTGAATGCTAGAATTATAAGATGGTTGCTTTTATTACAGCAATTTGATCTAACTATTATTGATAAGACTGGCAAGGAAAATGTTGTTGCAGACTTTCTATCAAGGATAAATATGCATGCAAGTGAAGAAGGAATGGTGGATGACCAGTTACTAGACGAGCATTTGTTTGCTATTTTAGTTCTCTCCCCACGGTTTGCTAATATAGCAAACTATTTGGTATCATCATAGTTCCCACTAAACTTTCCCCCCAAAGAAAAGAGAAAGATAGTCAGGAAAAGTGCCCCCTTCACTTGGATTGGGGGGCAATCTGTTCAAACTTGGCCCAGATCAAATCCTGAGAAGGTGTGTAAGGGAAGAGGAGGTCTTTGACATCCTTCTGACCTGTCATGATGGGCCTTGTGGAGGTCACTTTGCAGCAAAGAGGACAACATTCAGAGTGTTGCAAGTAGGCTATTATTAGCCTACTCTTCATCAAGATGTGAAAAAGTACATTCGTCAGTGTGATCGGTGCCAGATGATGGGAGAGCCTACTCCAAGAGATGAAATGCCCCTACAACCTCAAGTGACTTTCGAGCCATTTGACAAGTGGGGCATGTACTTCATTGGGCCTTGTTAGACTCTGTCTTCTATCAGAGATTGATTCTTCTTCAAAACCGGGTTTTGAAGAAGAAATCATTAATGTTGCTTTTCAGATTATGTAATTTATCTTCAGCTCTTCTTAAGGCAGCAACAAACTTCAAACTCCTATCTCTGCAAACGCAATTTGACATTATCAGCAACCAAAGTCTGGCAATTTATTTCTGTATATTATGCTGCCCTTCTTGTTGTTATCCTCTCTTGAAAGGCCTCCATTAAATCCAGTTCAATTTCTCACAGTGCTGCAAAGGCCTTAGTTTTGAAGCGCCTTGCTTACACTTTACTCTGAGAAATAACGAAAGTATTGTTTCTGGTGGTTCTTCATCCTATCAAGATGAGATCTTAGATACCATGGTCAACATAATATATCCGAGTTTGTTGGAAACCACAGCAAAGGTGATGACCGAATTGAAACTGTAAACATTTCATGTAATGTTGTTGGGTCGGCTTCTTGGGTTCCAAATCTGACATGCAGCATGTGTTCAAGTTAGTGGGATAAAACCTCCAAGCCAACATTGAATTCAAATGCGCGCTAATTTTACAGGACTGCAGCTATTTACAAAGTTCTGCAATATTTGGGCGAAGTTGGGTTGAGATCTGGGGAGCTAAGGCTATTTATTTTGACGGGACTGTGGTGGGTATTGTATGGTTGTGCTGTGGATGCTGATATTTATTATATTGGTGTGCACATTAGATTTTGGTAGGTGGGTTAATGGTCAAATATGGCTGTATCATGTCATATTGATTGCTCCCATCCAGCTGTGTTAAAGGATAGTCCATATCGCATTCAACGTTCTGCTGGCTCTAAATTAGAATTTCTGTGATCCAATTTGTTCCAAGTCACTGCCATGATCTGAACTGAAGATTTTGAATTGGGACATTGGATTGATTGGTTGCTAATTGGATAGTTTCATTTCTGAGGGTGGTATGTGAGTTCTTTATCATAGTTTAATTTCGTATCAGCGGTTGAAGGCATCTTGATAATCTTCTTTTGAGGGATGATGGAAGACTCTTTCATGTTGACTTTGGCTACATTCTGGGTAAAGATCCTAAACCGTTTCCACCACCAATGAAACTGTGCAAGGAAATGGTAGAAGCAATGGGTGGAGCAGAAAGCCAATACTATGGGAGATTCAAATCTTATTGCTGCGAGGCCTACAACATCCTGAGAAAATCCAGTAACCTCATCCTGAATTTGTTCCATTTAATGGCTGGAGCAAGCATTCCTGCTATTGCATCTGATCCGGAGAAAGGGATTCTTAAGCTTCAAGAAAAGTTCCGTTTGGATTTGGATGATGAGGATGCAATACAGTTCTTCCAGACCCTTATCAACGAGAGTGTCAGCGCCTTATTCCCCCAAATGGTGGAGACAATTCATAGATGGGCTCAATATTGGCGTTAAAGACAGAGGATATGCGTATTGTACACTGGGATCTCTGAATTTTCAGCTTCTTAGTCTGAACAGGAAAGATCAGGCACAATGGGTATCATAGAGAAGATAAAGGAGATAGAATTCGAGATGGCACGGACACAAAAGAATAAAGCTACAGAATACCATCTCGGGCAGCTTAAAGCTAAGATAGCGAAGCTGAGGACACAGCTATTGGAGCCACCGAAGGGTTCTAGTGGTGCTGGTGATGGTTTCGAAGTCACAAAATATGGTCATGGTCGTGTTGCTCTGATAGGATTCCCGAGTGTGGGGAAATCAACACTTCTTACTTTACTCACTGGAACTCTCTCAGAAGCAGCATCATATGGGTTCACAACACTTACTTGTATTCCTGGTGTCATACACTACAATGATGCTAAGATACAACTTCTTGATCTTCCTGGAATCATTGAAGGTGCTTCTGAAGGCAAGGGTCGTGGTCGACAGGTGATTGCGGTTGCAAAGTCTTCAGATCTAGTGTTAATGGTTCTTGATGCATCTAAAAGTGAGGGTCATCGACAAATTTTAACAAGGGAATTGGAAGCAGTGGGCTTGCGCTTAAACAAGAGGCCTCCTCAGATATATTTCAAGAGGAAAAAGACTGGTGGCATTTCCTTCAACAGCACAATGGCATTAACACATGTTGACGAAAAACTTTGTTATCAAATATTACATGAGTACAAGATCCACAATGCTGAGGTATTATTCAGGGAAGATGCCACTGTTGATGATCTCATCGATGTCATTGAAGGGAACCGGAAATATATCAAATGTGTTTATGTTTATAATAAAATTGATGTTGTCGGTATTGATGATGTTGACCAGCTATTCCGGCAGCCAAATTCTATTGTCATTAGTTGCAATTTGAAGCTCAATCTTGATCGGTTACTTGCAAGAATGTGGGATGAAATGGGGTTAGTAAGAGTCTACACCAAACCTCAGGGGCAGCAACCTGATTTTGCTGAACCTTTTGTCCTGTCTACGGACAGAGGTGGTTGTACAGTGGAAGATTTATGTAACCATATACACAAAACATAGATGAAGGATCCTTAAATGGGGCTTTGGAACGTGCTTTCAAATACTACAATGAAAAGCCACAATTTTGGATGAATCTTACTGATCAGGTTGCAAAGAGAGAAAAATTGGCAAAGCTTCGAGAGGAAATAGCAGTGCGAAAAGCTATGGAGACTTGCGCAGTTCTGTATTACATACACCTCGGAAGTTGTGCGCATATCTAGATCTGGCTATCCAACTCGAATGTCACATGAGCAGTTTGCAAAAAGATATGGATTTCTTCTGTTACAAAGTGTTGCAGATCAAGACAAACTTAGTGTCTGTATCGCAATTCTACATCGATTTAATATCTCAGCTGAGATGTATCAAGTTGGCTTCACTAAGTTGTTTCTGCGTGCAGGACAGATTGCCAGATACCTCTTGGCACATGCTTTTCTGCGTTGCTCTCCTCAGTGCCAATTACAAATTGCCGCAGAGTTCTCTCAACTCCAACCGATACAGAGGTCATTTCTTAGGTGGCAGTCATTGCGATATGCGCGCCTTTGGTTATGTGGCAGTTTGACACGTATTTTAGTAAAACAGCAGAGCGAATCTCCAGATTTGGGAAGCAGTTGCACACCATTAGATTGCCCATATCTTCAGATCGACACTTGTGAACGCACTTGTGAAAAGGATATGTGATTCCATCTTCAGCAGCGCTTAGTGGTTTTTTTTTTGTTTTTTTTTAGTTTATTTTTATTAATAATGATAAAATAAATGTCGGGTCTTGGGGTCGATCTGTTTTCCCCCAGCTGGTTTTTATTTCATTTTTGGTAATGTGAGAAAAACGGCGCCCCTGTTTTGGGCAGCAGAGGTACTTATTGTATTAAAAATTCATTTGTAAAAGAGAGAGAGAGAGTTAGAGAGGAGGGAGTTTTTCTGAGCGCTGGGAGCTGCTGGAGAAGCAGAGAGCTTTGTAATGTACAGTTTTCTGCAGAGAATTTAATGGAATTTCACAGCTCTGTTTGCTGAGATTCATGTGGTATGTTGATTTAGCATAAGTTTTCCCTTGTTTCATATGTAATCAGTTATGTTCCATTTCATTTCATGACCATTTCAAGCTGAACAAATGAAGTGATTAGGTAGGAATTCATAGTATTATATGCTCCTCCTATAAGTTTGTTCGCATTCAATGTTTTCTACTGTTTAAGGAGGATTCAGAGTTATTGTCTGCCCTCCTTAGCTCCTCACCAGTCTTGCCATCCCATTTGAAACCAGATTTGGTGTTAAATTGCATGCCTACCTTGCCTCAGTTGATAACCTGTGTAGTCATTATATTTCTCTGTTTGAAGCTGTGATTTTGCCCATGTAGCCCAGAAAAGCCCCGTCATTCCATTAAAAAACCCCAAAAATCATTAAATCCAACCCCCTATCAATTTACTAGCCTAAAATCTTTATTATTAATTGGTCAGCCTAATCATATTGAAAGATCTATCAAATCTGACCCGAGAGAGCCTTCTCATACCTCGTAGGGCTAGCTACGAGGTGAAATGGTTTGATGTAGCCTTGAGAGTTTGTCTATCTCAGCCTAGGTGAATTCCAAGCGCTAACAGGCCTATCAACCCTCCTTCAAAGAAAAAGTAGTACATTATTGTGTGCCCTGATTATTTGATTAAGTGGGATGAAACCAAGATGATTAAGGCAACAACAAAGAGAAGTTCGCTAAGTTCCTAAGGGAGAATGTATTCTACAAATTTGGGTACGTTAGAGAGCTAGTCACAGACCAAGGTAGCCAGTTTACCTCCAGCATGATTGAAGAACTACTCAGCCATCACAAAATCAAGCATAGGACCTCCATTCCTTATCATCCACAAGCTAATGGGAAAGTGGAGGTGACCAACAGGGCACTGGAGAACATTTTAACCAAGGTAGCGAGTAGCAGTAGGAAGGATTGGGCAGAGAGACTAGTTGAGGCCACCTGGGCCTATAATACAACATGGAAGACCACCACTGGATTTACACCCTATGAGCTGGTCTATGGGAAAAAGGCTTTGTTGTCCATTGAGTTTGAATATAACACATTGAGGATGGTAGCCTAACTAGATTTGGATCTCAGTCATGCACAGAAAGAAAGATTGTTCCATTTGAATGGCTTGGATGAATTCAAAATGCAGGCCCTCCTACATACAGAGATATTTCAACTTCAGAGGAAGATCTGGCATGACAAACATATTAAGGACAAGAAATTTCAAGAGGGAGACTGAGAATTGTTATATGATTCTAGGTATAAATACTTCAAGGGAAAGCTAAGGACAAGATGGCTCAGACCTTATGTGGTGGAAAGATGCCATGACAATGGTTCAATGCAAATCAGAACTATAGATGAAGATGTCATTCCATTGCTAGTTAATGGACACTGATTGAAAATGTACAAGAGGCCTTTATCAAAACAAGGGTTCATTGACAATATCAATAAGATAGTGATGATGGTGGAGCAAGTTCTAACTTCTCCCTCATCAGGTCATTGAAAAAGAGAAAAAAGAATAAGGATTCAGGTGAAAACCTCCATGAGGTGCCTGAGTCCCATCTTTGGGTTAAAAACCTCATGAGGCGGCCCAAGGATGAGAAAAATGAAATGAATAAGAAGATCCTTGGGTGAAAACCTTCCTTGAGGCTCCTAGGGAAAATATCTAGGGTGAAAACCTTTCTGAGGTAGCCTAGGTGTTTTTCAAAATAAAAGATAATAATAATAAAAGAAAAAAAAGAGAAAAAAAATAAAATTGTTATTTTCAGGTGGGTGAGAAAGACAATCAAGGACAAAAGAGAAGATCCAAAGGGTGTAGAATTTTGTAGAGTTTTTCCTACAAATCAGCTAGCTTTGATACCATGTAGAACTTTTTCTACAAATCAACTAGCTCTGATACCATGTAAAAATTTCCCACTTGTAGATCAACTTGGTAATGCAATGTACTAAAGCAAAACACTTGATCAACTTCTACAAACAATTTAGCGGAAGCTTAATCAACCATGAGCATCATCAATAAGAAAACATACAACTGATAAGAAGGAATCAATCACACATAACACAGAAGAATTTACCCGGGGAAAGCACCTGCCTAAAACCCCATCTCTGTATTATCATAAAAGTGGAAATATAGTCCGGATTACACATAGCCTTAGCTCGGAAGCTATCCAGCTCTCAGTAAAATCCCTCTGCTACTCATAGAAAGTCAAAGATTTCTCACAAACATTCTCCTCTACCCTCCAAGCCTCCTATTTCCTTGTGCAGTTTCCTTGAGGTCCAATGTTGCCACCTGTGTGAATTGGCCTCTTCACACACTCACTAACCTCTTATCTAACTGCACAAACTTGAAGGAGATAAATCCTCATCATGGATGAGCTTCCTTTATAGCAAAAATATTCATCCAACTGATAGTACACTTTCCCTTCTATGATCTCAACTGGGTCTCTGTCTGAACTGATATGCATCAATTATCCATGAGTGAATACACAGTTATCTAAAAATAATAGTTGTCACATGCATGCAAGAATCAACAAACTATATCTCATTAATTTAACAACTTGTTAAATTAATCTAACTGAACTTGACTAAGTCAACTGATCCTCTCAGTATAGAACTCATCCTTAATTCCTCAATCAGTGGAGCAAATCAAGGACACATTCCCCAATTAGTGGAGAAATAATTGCATGTTCTCACAAAGACTTCAAGTTTGCTTTTCCTTAACTAATTAACTCAAGGAGAATTAATTAATTAATATTCCAAACTACTGTTAAGACCAAATTCGAATTTACTTCCTACAGATAGACCAGGGACTGCTATAAATAGGAAGGGACCCAGAAATGCTAGTTTTAGAAGATTGTTATTTTTAGCAGTTTCACCTCTCACCCAAGGTGGCCAAAATGCTCATTGGCCAAACTGTTATTTTTAGCAGTTCTATTTTTAGCACTTTCTAAATTTAGCATTTCTTGTTGCACATTTTTCAACTCCTCCACTCCTTACCATGCATCCCTCCATCAATTCCATTGTTTTTTACTTCATTGCTTCAATTTAAGGTGAATATTGTGTTTTTGACAGGATCCCCTGAATGGTAGATTGGTTAGGTCCCAAAAATTCATTCTAGACATGATCTAACCCCTCACCTCATCCATTAGCATCATCCTTGAATCCACACACACTCCTACTGCCTCTGTCCATTCATTGCAGCATCCACAGCCCCATCCAGCAACAGGACATAGTTATAGGACATCCTGTGGGAAATCCTGTGGTAGCCTATCCCACAGAATATCAATCATCAGTTATAGGTCTCCACTAAGATGATCCAGGATCTCCACAGTAGCACAGCAATATCAAATCTTCAGTCACAGACACCTGCAAATGTCAATAAACCATCAGCAGACAACAGAGGAGGAAGAAGAATGACCATCAGTAGCACCTCTAATCTTCGACAACTGCAGCGTGGCATCGAGACTACAGGTAAGTATCCCGCTCACTCACTCATTTGCATCATTTGATCAAAAGTTGTAAAGGTTACGAGGTAGTTGGTTTATAAGTGAAAAGGTGGAAAAAAGGAAATTCCTTTTAGAAGGTGAAGAACCCACAGAGGATAAAAATGGAGTAAATAGGGACAGTCTGCCATACCCATGGAGTGAGGTAGGTTACCAACTCATCAAATACATCTCATGTGAGGGTATATACAATGTTGTTTATGGATACCATTTTAGAATGATTGACGAATTAAGGGGTAGAAACACCAGCTCACCAAAGACTCAGCATACCCTATTTCTTAATGAAATCACTCATAGACTCCAACGACAAAGTAAAGGAGGGGAATTACCAACAGTTGGCTCACCATGGGTTGATCAGGATCCTCATTAAGGATGCCCTCCAAACCCTCAGTATCCCTATAACATGGTCAGCCTTTAGAAACTTACCAGCAGAGGATGACATCAAAACCCTCGCTTATGATGTTAGTCCTTCTGTCAGTAAGGAAGAGGAAAAACAAGGAAAAGAAGATACAGAGCTAGACGGGGATGAGATGGATGAAGAAGAAACTAATATAGAGGAACATGATGAAAGAGAACACAAGGAGGATGATGTTGAAACAAAGGAGGAAACGAAGGAAGAAACTGATGGAGATGAGAAAGAACAACAAAAGGAAGAAGATAAGAAAAATAGAGAGGAAGAAGGCATTGACACAGAAGGGAAAGAACAAAAGGAGGAGTCACCTAGGGTGTCTCCAGAGGTCCCTGAGAGGGAAGCAACAACTGCCATTGTTACACTAAAAAATGTCACCATGACTATTTGCAGTTAGTATGGCTCCATCCACTGTCATACTATCCTCCTTGGCAGGTCTCATACCTCTGCTTTCCATGTCAAACTTCAAGAAAGAGAGAAAAGTCATTTAAAGTCAAGTTATCTCTGGTACGTAGTTTCTCTCAGCCTTACCTGCGGGTACGCAACCCAAGTTCACAAAACCTGCGTACTTGTACGCTCTGTATGTAAAGGGATGGGTGCGTACTCCTGTAAAGGTCAAAAGGCGCAAGTTTCACTCCAAAAATGTTACTTGTGGTCATTTCTAGAGGCTTCTAGAAGTATGTTTGACGTGTATGAAGCGCCTCCAGATGGTTCATGTATCCCTACCAAAGAGGAACTTATCCCATCAATAGGGGAGCTATCCCATCCAAAGAGGGGCTTATCCCATTGATGTTGGACCTGAATAACTTCCTCTAGAGCACTATAAATATAGGCATTGGGCCAAAGGGAGGAGAGGTTGAAATCTGAACATTCCTAAGGGTAGATGCTGCTGGAATTAGGACTTCCTTGTAGAAGCTTGTGAGGAGAGATTACCATCTTTACTTGTTTCCATGGCGAGGTGGGTGAGCTGATCAGAGTAAGGGAGAACTCTTGTGGACCCTGGGAGGAGCTTGCACAACACCAAGGCTCAGGTTGTAATGGTTCCTTTTGGTACCTTTTAATACAAATTAGTCCATTCTTCTCAACAATTTGTTATTAATGAGTTGTTTCATATACTCCTTGGTCTACATGTTAAATATGTTTTATTTTATGTGATATTCAGGTGCTATTTAATCATTTGATTGTTGGTGAATGCAGGTTTCGAAGGGAAGGAGGAGCTCATCCGGATCAACGAAGCTGGACTACTACAACAGCGTTGGATTACAGGTAGGATCTAAACACTTGATTTCTCATATTGTAAAAGCATATTTAGGGAAGGATTGCTCTTATTTGTCTTGTTTGTCATTAGAGAGTCTTAGGCTTTCTAGGAAGGTCGGTTGTGTCCGCACTAACGACTCTTTCCACGTGACAAAATGGCGACTCCGCTGGGGACTCCATTAATGTGTTTGAGTTCTTGTTGATTTGATGTTTTGATCTGAGAAACATTGCTTGTTTTCTAATTTTTGGTTGTCTAGCTGTGTATTTGGGTGGGTTAGCTTAGAGTCAATTTAGTTTTTATTTTTCTTAGCTTTGCCAGCAGTACGCAGTCTCTGGGTTTGACACAGTGCGTACTTGTACGCACTGCGTCTTTGTGCACAGTGCGTACCCGCGCCTGTGTAAACAGATGACCTGCGTACCCCTGTCAATTTTGAGAAAATTTCAATTTTTGCTTTTTGCTCTTTTAGTTTTTGCTTTTACTTTGTTTTTACTGCCCAGATCCATCAGTTTACTGTCAAAGATCTTCACCTGAACTTGTCCCGTTAGTGTCGAGGGTTTTGGTGGAATTCATAGGGATTTTCCCTTAGGGTTTGATTTTTAACTGGTCCTGTAGTGACTTTGGCGTTAGGGTTTGTCAAACTTTGGATCTCCCTGGTTTTGATCAGTCCTCTTAGGAGTCGGACCTGTCATAGAAGTCACCGAAGTGAGAGACCTACCTTTGTGTCTTCTCTTTGCGAATCTCGAAAAGTTTGTTTGTTAAAGCCTTGAATTCCATTCTTGAGAAAAAAGAACAAAAAGATTTCGATTTTGTTTTTTGGTTAGTTTATGATTCTGCATGAACTGATCCTTAGTTGCATTTTGACTAAGTAAAACATCCGGGAATCATCCTTGTAGGCTTTTGTCCTCATTATTTTTACTTTTAGGTAAATTTGTTTTTGATTTGATTTTGAATGAATTTGATTTGATTGTATTAGATTTATTACATTCGATTTGATAAAATAGTTTTATACGCTTTAATAACATAGAAAAAACACAAAAATTCTTTTGGAAAAGGTTTGCTTTGGTAGCATTTGTAGATTTTGGAAGAAAAGGAAATTTCGTAGAGTAATTAGTGGTCATGAGTTGTGTGTTTTGAAAAGATAAAGAGAATTGTTTCTTTGATTGTCTTTACTAAGAAAGTTGTTTTCTATAAAATCTGCATTTTCCAACTCTCTTAGTTAGGAGATTCATTGAAAAGGAAAAGTAGTGTAGATCATCTTAGGTGCATCTTTGTAGTGGTTGCGAGTCGAGTCTACACACCATCAGTTTCATCTCCATCACCTTTTTGTCTTTAAGAAAAACCATAAAATTAACGCTTAAAGTAAAATCAACGTAGTAACTTTTATTTACCAGGGCTCTGAAACACCAATTTAGATCAGGCTAGTGTCTTGGAGTAGGAGAGTAATTAACTCTCCAAGACAACAAAACCAAACAAGTAGCTTATCTTATGATAGAATAAATCCAATTGTCTCATTTGTACTCTGGGAAAGCTCCTCTTAAAGGAGAAGCACGAGCTCATGTCCGAACCAGTGAGGGGATCAATCCTCCCTCGTTGGGAACGATGCCAGACACGCACGTATTACAAACGGTAAACCTCGGATTAACCATTGTCGAGGAGCCAGGGGTCACTTGTCGGTAAACCTTGGATTATTGTCAAGGAACCGGCAAGGGGATTGAGCTTGATACTCTGCCCTTGCATGCTGTCGGAGTGTAGACTGTTCCCCCAGGTGCATTTGTTGCGGTTGGTAACCTTAGTGACCATTATCTTTAGGATTCTACCGAGGTGACGGTGGAGGGAAGATCCCACTAGACCTGGAGCAGACGTCGGCTAGACTCACTTGGATTTTCCGGGGGTTCACTTCACTCGAGACGGTTAAAGTGGAGGAACTTGTGCCGGTCTATTCATTAAGCAGGTTGTCGGGGTAACTGTTCCACCCGCCACTTCTGTACTGAATCCAGCGGTGTTGGGTTTCATCTCCAACTAGCGTTCTCGGTCTGGAAGGCTACTGTTTGTGTTTGGTTTGATGCCCTAGATTCTTTAGGCGTATGATTCAAATTTGTTTGGTTCTTTAGAGACTTTAGGTGGTTTGTTTTGAGATTTTACTTTGTTTGCGTGTGCAGTAGTTAAAAGTTTTTAACTGTGGCAGAATTACCGAGATAGTCCCGTAGACTTCGGGGCAAGTCACCTGAGATTGTTACCGGAACCGATTTGTTGAGGAAACTCCGTAGATCATGGGGTGGACCTCCTGAAGACGTCCCGGGTCATTACGAAGGTTTAAAGGTCCTTGTAACTCGTCCTAGCGGCAGTAGAGTAGGTTCACCAGAAGAAGGAGAGTCTTCGTTGGTAGTCCATCAAGATTACCAAAGTCTAGAGACAGGTTATAATCCTGAAGCAGTTGAAGTTTCTGAGCTTGCTGGTAGTTTTTCATCTACTAGTGATATAGGCAAAGAACCTGAAATATCTGAACCTGTTACTCCAACTTCTAGTGTACCAGATTCACCTAGGGTAGAAAGAATCATCACCGAAAATCTTCCTACTGGTTTGATAGCTATTGAAGAACTTGCTCTAGAGGAAGAATTAGGCGTATCTACCCTTGAAGATCAACCTACTATTGATCTAAGGGAGCGTGAATCTATCTTTTACAGTCCTCCTAGAAGTACTACTTGGTACCTTTCGTTAACCAATTATTTAGACAACTCAGGGGTAGGTTTTTCTCCACCTCGTACTCCTTTTCCACCTAGAGGTATTTATACTCCTGTAAATATGTCTGGTCAGTCGTCTGTGTTTACTCAATCTCCTGAATCTTTCTTGCACGGCGGTCCTTCTGTTCCCACCGGGTATCAATCACTTTCTGGTACCTTTGCGGGGGCATCTCCTCAACCCATTGATCATGGGTTATTAGCTGGAAACAATGGTAACAAACCGTTGGGTGTAGGGGACATTTACATGATGTCAGGTTCAGTTCCCGTTTCTCAACCTCAAGGTGGTCAATTACCGCCTGGGGGGCAGCCTCAATTAACGCCTGGGGGGCAACCTCAAGGTACACAAATTGTGTCTAGGGGGAAGCTTCAAGGTCAATATGTACCCACGGTACAATACATGCCTCAAGGTCAACCCCTGCCTCAATATGTACCCCAGGGTCAACCTCAGTATCAATATTTACCTCAAGGGTATCAACCTCAAGGTCAAGGTCAACCCCAGTATCAGTATTTACCCCAAGGTTATCAACCTCAAGGTCAATACTCGAGTCAAGGTTATCAACCACCTCAAGGTCAGTCATATGTTCAAGGTGTGGGAACTATGCCTTTCAATTATCAATCCTATCCTCAATCCGGTTATGGATCTCAGTATCCTCAACCTGTTACGGGTCAATACCCCGGAATGATAGTGTGGGATCCATCACAAGGTCAACAGGTGTTGCAGCCAAGTATACAGTTGGTACCTCAAACTGGACAACCCGTAGTTTCTGGTCCACCCCAGCAACCGCAACCTGTCCAGTCAAATGTTCAAACTTCTGTAACTTCGGTAGTTACTCAGCCACCAATTGCACCTAGTACTCCATCTCAAACGGCTGCTGCAACTACCGCAACATCTACCGCACTTACTTCTGGAGTATTGACAGCTCCGGTTTCTACTGTCTCTGCAACCACTCCTGAGACATCTTTACCGTTGTTCGGATCTACGATTCAAACCACGGTCCAGATGCCTGTAGGGTAGCCTGGTTCAAGTACTGTTGTAACAACTCAACCTCAATTTACTCACCAACAGTACCAGGGACAGTACCAATTCGGTCCTACTGTCCAACAACCGGTTTACCAGTATCAACCGTATCTTGGGTATACTTATCAACAACCTCAACAACCCCAGTACGGTCCGGTTAATCCTGGTTTTCCAGGAGGATATAATATCCCGAATGCGATTCCTGTTCCAAGTTATCCTGGATATCCTCCTCCTGGGACTGGTCTTGTGACCCAGAGTTTTAGAGATCCTAACCGGCAGTTACCGTTTATCGCAACTTTGGATTTACCAGACTTGGTGCGCCTAACGAACGATCCAATTCAATATCTTCCGTTCTGGCCGCCAATGCCAAATAAGTTGCCCAGTGATATACCCAAGTTTGAAGGTAAGTCTGGAGAGGATCCGTCCAATCACGTGATGACTTACCACCTCTGGTGTGCTTCAAATTCTATCTCGGATGATTCGATCCGCTTACGTCTTTTCCAGCGTACGCTCATTGGTCTCGCGGCCAAGTGGTACATTGAGTTACCACGGGCCTCTTTTTACAATTTTAGCCAATTAGCTACCTCGTTCCTAACTCATTTTCAGTTGCCGGTCAGATACGATAACGGCACGGAGCTATTAACTTCATTGAAACAGTCGAACTCCACTTATATATCCGATCATATTCATGAATGGAGACGTCGAAGACGTTTAGTGAAAGTTTTTATCCCGGACCAAATCTTAGCTGAATGGTTTGTAAAATCATTATTACCGAAGATTACTGAAGATGTAGCTAAGGCCGGAGTAGTTACTGAGGAGCAAGTCATTTCTCAAGCCCAGTACCTTGACTTAGTTTACACTCAGTCGGGTACGTTGCACGAGAAGATCCCAGATCTTCCTAAGTCGAATCAAATTGATGCTGCTCCTTCGGGATCTCATGCTGCTGATGGCATGATTGGTATTGTTATGAAACCAGCTCACAAAAGATAGAAAAGAGAGATCCACGCCTTAGAATTCAGCCTCTTCGAGGGGGCAACCTCCTTTACATTACATAAATGAACAATTCTTGGATGATACAAATGACAAAACCTCCTTTCTATATATAGGAGTCTAGGGAGTCACAATATAATCCAGCCGACCTAACAATAATAATATAAAGCCACAAAAATAACAATAGAGGGATTCTATGGGGCACAGAAATAACAATATGGGGGTAATAGGGGCACAACAATATAAATAAGGGGTATAACTACAATAGTAATGGGGTAATCACTAGTATTATAGGGACCCAACATGCCCCTCTCCTTCAAAAAAGTGTTGTCCTCAACGCTTGAGTAGTTCTGGATACTTCTGCATAAAATTCTCATCCTCCCATGTGGAATCTTCAGCGCATAAGTTCTTCCACTTAATAAGATACTCTGAAATTGATCGATTTCGTAGCTGTCGAGTTCTTGTTTCTGTGACTGCTTCCGGTTCCAATATAATTTTTCCTTCCTCATCAAGTTCTGGCAATATTGTTTGAATTGGGAGCTTGTCACCTATAACCTTCTTTAAACATGAAACATGGAAAACTGGGTGCAATCGAGAAGCTGCAGGAAGCTCCAATTTGTATGCCATAGTACCAATCTTTTGCAACACCTTGTACGGACCATAATACTTTGGTGATAATTTATTATCCTTCTTAGCTTGCTTTAGGGACATTTGCTTATATGGTTGTAGCCGTAGGAATACCCAATCACCTACATCAAAACTTCTTTCACTGCGATGTTGATCTGCCTGTTGTTTCATTCTATTTTGTGCCAACACGAGGTTATCCTTTAAGAGTTGGAGGACTTGTTGTTGATGTTCGATGTGATGTTCCACTGCCTGAACCTTAGAATTTTCTCTTAAATATGATGTGATGGATGGTGGTTGATACCCATAAAGTGCCATAAATGGGGTCATTTTTGTTGCTGTATGGAAGGAAGTGTTATACCACCATTCAGCCAGAGGCAACCATTTGACCCATTGTGTCTGTTTATCAGATACAAAGCAACGAAGATATCCTTCCAAACATTTGTTTACTATCTCAGTTTGCCCATCAGATTGAGGATGATAAGATGAGCTATGAGCTAACTGAGTACCAAGACAAGAAAATAATTCTGTCCAAAAATTTCCAGTGAAAATGGGATCTCTGTCACTTACAATAATCTTTGGGTTTCCATGTAGCTTTTGAACTGTTTCCATAAATGCAGTAGAAACTGTACTGGCTTTAAATGGATGTGATAATGCACAAAAGTGTGCATACTTGGTAAGTCTGTCAACTACCACCATGATGACACTCTTTCCCTCAGACTTGGGTAAACCTGTGATAAAATCCATTGAAACCTCCTCCCAACGTTGGCTTGGAATGGATAAAGGTTGTAATAGACCCGGTGTCTTAATTGTTTCAACTTTATTTTGCTGGCAAACCAAACATTCCGCCACAAACTTTTGAATATCTGATTTAAGGCCATCCCAAAAAAATTCCTTCTTAACCCTGTGGTAAGTTTTTAAAAATCCTGAGTGCCCTCCTAAGGGAGAAGTGTGCAATTCCATAAGAATCTTTTGTTTTAGCTGGGAATTCTTACAGAGGTATAAGCGATCTTTGTACCATAACGAATCATTTTTCCAGCTAAATGTATCAGAAGTACTGGAATCTTGTTGTAACTTTCGAATAAGTGCCCACACTTCTTCGTCATTCTTCCATTCCTCCCTTGCTTCGTTTATCCAATCTGGTTGGATAATAGAAATGGCACACAACAATGCTTCCACATCCTCATCCTTTCTTGAGAGTGCATCTGCCACCACATTTTGCTTCCCTTTTTTGTAGATGATTTCAAAGTCATAACCCAACATCTTTGTGACCCACTTTTGTTGCTCTTCAGAGGATAATCTTTGTTCTAAAAAGTATTTAAGGCTATCATGATCCGTTTTTACCTTGAAGTGTCTTCCCATTAGGTAGGGTCGCCATTTCTTAAGTGCATGGAGTATTGCCAACATTTCCTTCTCATAAATAGCTTTGCTTAAAAACTTTCCCTTGATTGGACGACTTTCAAAAGCAATGGGTCTTTCATCTTGCATTAGAACAGCACCAATTCCATTTCCTGAAGCATCACATTCCACAATAAAGGTTTTTGTGAAGTCCGGTGTAGCTAAGACCGGTGCTTGGCACATTGCCTCTTTAAGATGTTCAAAGGCCTTTGTTGCTTCCGGAGTCCATGAAAATGAATCTTTCTTCAATAATGTTGTTAGAGGTGCTGCTATTCTCCCATAATTCTTAACAAACTTGCGATAATACCCTGTCAACCCAAGAAATCCTCGCAGATGCTTTATGGATGTGGGGATTTTCCATTCCTTAATGGCTTTAATTTTGCTAGGGTCTACCTTAACTCCTTCATGAGATACAATATGACCCAAATATTCCACCTCCTGGACTCCAAAGAAACATTTGGATCTTTTTGCATATAATTGTTTCTCCTCCAATAGTTGTAGCACCCTGTCAACATGTTCAACATGATCCTTCCAAGACTTGCTGTAGATTAGTATATCATCAAAAAATACTAACACAAATTTTCTAAGGAATGGTTTGAAAATTGAATTCATCAAACCTTGAAATGTTGAAGGTGCATTGGTAAGGCCAAAAGGCATGACCAAAAATTCATAATGACCCTCATGAGTTCTAAATGTCGTTTTCGGAATGTCTTCAATCTTCATTCTGATTTGATGATATCCCGAACGAAGATCCAACTTGGTGAAGTAAATTGATCCATGCAATTCATCCAGTAATTCATCAATAACAGGAATGGGGAACTTATCTTTAATAGTGAGCTTGTTGAGCTCCCTATAATCCGGACACATGCGCCATGATCCATCCTTCTTGTGCACCAATACTACTGGAGCTGAGAAAGAACTTTGACTCGGTTGAATTATACCAGCCTCTAGCATTTCTGCAACCATACGTTCAATTTCACTTTTTTGGACATAGGGATATCTGTACGGCCTGATGTTTGGAGGAACACTTCCTGGAATCAGATGAATAGCATGATCATGATCACGCATAGGTGGGAGACCTTTGGGAGTCTCAAATACCTTGGAATGATTGTCCAGGACTTTTTGGAGATCTGGAGAAATAGATGATTCCAATGTGGAAACATCTAGCGAACATAATTGTGCAATTACACCTCTTTGCTCCTTTTTTAGAAGCTTTGTCATGCCATTAGAGCTGATTATCTTTCCTGGTTTCCCTGCAATACCCCTTAATTCAACTTCCTTTCCTTCCACAGAAAATTTCATGAAAAGTTCTTGAAAATTAAAAGCTATTGTACCCAAGGATTGTAGCCATTGGACTCCTAGTACAACATCAGCACCTCCCATTGGAATGGAAAGCATTGGGCTAGTCAATACATATTCTCCCATGGATAGCTTGATATTATGGCACTTTCCAGAACAATTTATTGTTCCTCCATTTGCAATCATCACTTGACACTCTGGTGCTGGATATAGGAAGCAATTCAATTCTTTTGCTACCCTACAATGAATAAAATTGTGGGTGCTTCCTGAATCAATCAACACTATTACCTTTTTCTTCTTGATTTGTCCTTCTATCTTGATGGTTTGAGGAGTGGTAATTCCTGCCAATGCATTACAAGATATGGTCGGATTTATTTGTTCTTCATCTAGGCTTTGTTCCTGGAATATATCCTCTTCTTTTGACCTTTCTTGCTCCTTTTCTTCTTCCTCTTCACAATCTATGTAGAATAATTTCTTCTCAGCACACTTATGACCTTTTGTGTATTTGCTATCACAATTGTAACAAAGCCCTTTTGCTCTTTTTTCTTCCAATTGTTGTGGTGTCAACCTTGTAGGTTGTGGAAGACTATGGGCAACAACACTTCCGTCTTTATAGTTGTGAACGGTATGCTTCCTAGTTGCCATAATTTTGCTTTCCATTTTTCTTGCTAACCTGAATGCCTTCTCTAATGAATCAGGTTCCCAAAGGCGCACATCATGTTGGATATTATCCTTTAAAGACCCTATGAACACATCAATCCTATGCTCCTCTGGAATATCTTTTACCCTTATGTTCAATTTTTGGAACTCCTCAATGTGCTCCATTATTGAACCCTTTTGTTTGAGACTTATCAATTGGCTAAAAAAAGTGTTGCTTTTTGTATCCTCATAATGTGCTATCAATTCTTCCGTAAAAATTGCCCAAGTGATAAATTGTTTACGAGAACAAAGCCATTGATACCATACAAACTGATTTGGTTCCAAATATAAAGTTGCCATACGTACCTTTTGTGTGTTTTGCACATTATTGAGATCGAAGAATTGCTCCATCTGTAATATCCATGTGGCGGGATCCTTGCCATCAAACTTCCTCACATCGATTTTTGGAACATGGTGAGTCTTCGATCCAACATTAGAGTCTATGGAATCATGATTAACATTTCTTTTATTCTCATCATGAGTTTCCTTTACTACCTTTTCACCATTAGTGACCCTTTCTTGTAGCAACTTCTTCAATTCATCCATCTTATCATCCATGCCATCAAATTTAGCGTCAATCTTAGCTTCCATGCCATCCATCTTAGCTTCCATTCCCTTTATCTTAGATTCCACGCCATTTACCTTAGATTCCACGCCACTTATCTTAGCTTCTGTTAGCTTTTGTGAGCGTGACATTTGTTGCACTTGTTCTTGTAATTTTGATATATCATGTAGCATTTCTTCCTCTTCTTCATGAGTCATGCTAGAGCTTTCAGGTTCCTTACTAGGTGTTTGCATTTTCTTTCCTCGGGGCATCAGTTACCGATAATAAAGTTTTACTATGCCCTTTGAATCCGTTGAACCAAGCTTACACAAAAATTAAAAAAAAAAACTACACACCTTTTTTCACTTTATAGAAGCCTGATATTGAATCTGATGTATCTCTGTAATTTCGGATCCTCCAATTCTGAAATTGCTACCTGTAGTAGCCTTCTACGTCCTCTTTCCAATGCCACAGGTCTGAGCCAAATTGGATTCTCCAAGGAAGAGTTATGTGAAATCTCCCACAGTGACTTGCTTTTAGACTGGTTCAGTAGAGCGAACTTGTACGACGTGCCACGAGTCACTGTTTCAACCTTTGAATCTGAAACACACACACAAGAAACTACAGTCCGTCCTCTTTTTGTACCTTTTGACAAAATTTCAATCCGATCCTCAGAGAGAGAGTTATGACGATTTTCCCCAGGTCACCTGTTTTGAATGTAATTCAGGAGTCTGCAAAAAGACCAACTTCCTCAGATCATATCTCCGAAAATATCGCGAGAAAAGCTCTGAAATTCGGACCCAAGGTTCAGCGCCAATTCTTCTCAAATGGGTTTTTTTTGCGACTTCTGCAACGTCACAGAAAAAAAGTTATAGCGAAAATGCCACGATGACCTATTTGGAGCAGCGAAACCCTAGAATCCAAAGCTCTGATACCAAATGTTATGAAACCAGCTCACAAAAAGATAGAAAAGAGAGATCCACGCCTTAGAATTCAGCCTCTTCGAGGGGGAAACCTCCTTTACATTACATAAATGAACAATTCTTGGAGGATACAAATGACAAAACCTCCTTTCTATATATAGGAGTCTAGGGAGTCACAATATAATCCAGCCGACCTAACAATAATAATATAAAGCCACAAAAATAACAATAGAGGGATTCTATGGGGCACAGAAATAACAATATGGGGGTAATAGGGGCACAACAATATAAATAAGGGGTATAACTACAATAGTAATGGGGTAATCACTAGTATTATAGGGACCCAACAGGTATGGTGAATACTAAAAGTAAGAAGAAATCCTCAAAGAATTCTTCTCCAATAATAACCCTACCGGACTCCCCGACAGGAGAATCTTCTCCTGAAATTACTGCCGATATTCATGTTGTAGAGTCATCTACGGCTAAATCAAAAAACGGTGGTAAGAAGAAAGGCAAGAAGAAGGATAAAGCAGACAAGGCTCCAAAGGAGAAAAAAGAGAAGTCGGAATCTAACGACGAAAAGCGCAAACCTCGCTATCCTTGTTTAATTTGTGAAGAAGATCATTTCACAAGAGATTGCCCTCATGGGGCAGAGGTTGTGAAAATCGTTAAAGGTTCCCCAACTCCTGCTGTTTTGAAAGATCCATTTCCAAAGCAGGAGAGTAAAATGATAGGTTCTTCCTCGAGTGCCAGTGAAGAGCCCATATTGATGATGTCTCATGTACGGATTGCGACTCGATCGCAAGATTATGGTAGTAAGAATCCTGTTGATGGTAAAGAAGCAGAATCTTCTCATTCTACTCCATCAACCTCAGCTCCCGGTTCCGATCCACTATAGATCGAGAAACCTAACCCGGACTTGATAATTAAACCGCCCGCCAAGGGTATACTTCGAAAATCTACTTTCAATCCACATGCGAGAGCAGCTCAGAATTATAACATTGTTGAGGATTTAGTTGTTTCACCCTCAGCAATGTCGGCTTTGGAAGTGCTGCAATCATGCCCAGCACAACGAAAATTACTCTTGTCGGCTATAGGAGCTGTTGATATTCAGGACCCGAACCTGATAATCTTTGATCTAGAAAATAGTACACCGCGTCTCCCTCATCAAATGGCTTTCCAGATTCCAGTGATAGTAAAAAACAGGCCTATTCATCGGACTGTAATTGATGAAGGAGCTTCTACGTGTATTATGTCGATTCAGTGTTGGAGATCGCTTGGTTCTCCTTCACTGAACCAATCCCCGACGATTCTTAAGGCCTTTGATGGCCGTGGGTTCCATCCGTTTGGCATTCTACAGGATTTGCCTATAGGGGTTGAAGGAAAAACCGTTAGTCTGGATGTGGAAGTGGTTGATGCCCCTCTAGACTACAACCTTCTTTTGGGTCGCAGTTGGTCTTACGCTATGACAGCAGTCGTGTCATCGGTCTTCAGAGTTATAAAGTTTCCACATAATGGTAAGATCGTGACGATAGACCATCTGGCTTACTTTTCATCCGACCCAGCCTCTTCAGAGAGTATCCAGCATGTCGGTAAAACGACTATCCCTTACAGGGATGTTGGTGTAGGATTGGTTAAAGATTCTGGTTTACTGGGAACTTTTCCCTTCCCTTCGATCAATGCAGATCCTTCATTCGCATCCATTCATATGATTAATTCAGACACTATTATTTACGATGATCCTTGGATTGTCCCATCTGAATCTGAAATAGACTCTTTCGGTAATGCAATGCCTTTGAGTCCATATGAAATTGCTTATGAGGCCGTGCAGTCTTTTTCTGACTCCAGTTCACCCAATTCAACCAAATGAATGTGGTCCGTGAGGAATCACTTTTCACATCAACCTCAGAACGGATAATGTTTCCTGAAGTCGTGTCATCTGACGAACAACTTCACGAAATCCTAAGTGTAGACGATCTACCATGGGAAGATCTTCATCATAGATCTTCGTTTTTACCTGAGGGTGATGACTTTGAAAATGATTTTTCATCAATTTTTACAGCTGAATATGTCAAGGACGCTCAGAATCCCATGAAACATCCTGATTCAGAGTTGAATTTGGGAAACATTTCCCAAACTATTGCCATTGACATTTCAGTCAAAACCGGAGTTATTGAAAACATTCATATAGGTGCCTCGTGTATAGATAACGAAATTCAAACATACAAGGTCCTATTTCAAGAATTCCGCGACGTGTTTGCCTGGTCCTATGAGGAAATGCCAGGAATTGATCCCTCCATTGTTGTTCATGAAATCAAGACCTACCCGGACGCTAAACCCGTTCGGCAACGTCTGCGTCAGATACACCCTAGGAAAGCAGCTGCGATTAAAGCAGAAGTCGAGAAGCTGTTGAAAGCAGGTTTCATTTATCCGATCCCGTTAACAGATTGGGTATCGAATATTGTTCCGGTTAACAAGAAACAAGGAACAATAAGAATATGCATCGACTATAGGGACATAAATCGTGCTTGTCCAAAAGACGACTATCCTACACCCTATATCGATCAAATAATTGATGATTGTGCCGGCAGTGAAATATTTTCCTTTATGGACGGTTTTTCCGGTTACAATCAAATTAATATTCTACCTGCCGATCAACCAAAAACGGCTTTCATTTGTCCTTGGGGGACATTTGCTTACTGCAAATTACTTTTCGGACTTAAGAATGCCGGAGCCACTTTCCAACGGGCAATGTCTTACGCGTTTCACGACATCAAGCACATTGTGCAACCGTATCTCGATGATTTGCCCGCTCATTCTTTACATCGAGCTGATCACCTTGTCCATTTACGCACTATTTTTATGAGGTGTCGGCATTATCGAATTCGGTTGAACCCACACAAATGTGTCTTCTGCATAGAAGTGGGACGATTGCTAGGATTTGTCGTTTCAAAAGCTGGTATCCGCGTCGATCCCTCGAAGGTCGAGGCCATCATCAAATTGCCTCCTCCTTCGAGTTTGCGCCAACTCCAAAGTTTGCAGGGGAAAGCAAACTTTTTACGTCGATTCATTCCTAACTATGCCGAGGTTACAAAGGGTTTCACCCGGTTGTTGAAACAAAATGCTCAATTTTCTTGGGATGAGATAGCTCAGAAATCTTTTGATGCACTTAAGCACGCGTTGACCCATGCACCGTTGCTGCATCCTCCCAACTACAACCAGAACTACTTTTGTATCTCGCCGCCTCCCACTCCACCATTGGAATGGTCTTAGTTCAGGAAGATGAATTCAGAACGGAACATGTGATATATTATCTTAGTAGGACGTTAAATCCCACTGAGCTAAAATATTCGCATGTGGAGAAATTGGCCCTGGCAGCTGTTCAGGCTGTCCAGCGTTTTCGTCATTACATTCTCCTCCGCAAAACTACAGTGATTTCGGATTGCAACCCTATGATCTATATTTTGACAAAACAATTGCTAGGGGGCAAGTACTCCAAATGGATTGTTATCCTGCAGGAGTTCGATTTGGAGTTTGAGAAGTCCAAGTCTAAGAAATCCTTAGTTTTTGCGAAATTGATGTGTGACTTCCCGCGTGCTGACACGGAGACTGTGGCAGAGGAACCCATTGCGGATGAATCTCTGTTTCTTATCAGCACTTTAGATCCATGGTATGGGGATATAATCGTCTATCTCCAAAACCAATCCTTTCGGCCCGAAGCTTCAAATTCGGAACGCCGGAAAATTCGATTCCAGTCCCAACAATACAGAATTATCGGAGATACTCTCTATCGTCGTGGGGCGGACTTGGTTTTTCGTCGTTGCTTAACTCATGAAGAGGCAGAAAGGGTTTTGAATCACTGTCATTCTGGAGCATGTGGCGGTCATATGTCTGGGTATGCCACAGCTCAGAAGGTGTTGCGTGCTAGCTATTTCTGGCCGTCTATGTTTAAAGATTGTATCATTGCGGTCCGAAAATGCCACAACTGTCAAGTGTTTGATCGCAAGATGCGCGCATCACCTGCTCCTCTCCACCCTATAATTGCCGTTGGTCCTTTTGCTAAATGGGGTATCGATTTTATTACTTGTAACCCTCACTCGGCCGGGGGGCATGCGTATATCATCCTTGCGGTTGATTATTTTACTAAATGGGCCGAGGCGATGCCTACATTCGAGGCAAGCGGCAAAACAGCAGCGATTTTCATATTCAATCATATTATTGCTAGGTTTGGTGTCCCACAAGCGATCATCACTGACCATGGGCGCCATTTTCGAAACATTATGATGATAGAACTTACAAGCCAGCTTGGTTTACGCCATGATAGTTCTACTCCTTATTATCCTCAAGCAAACGGTTTGGTTGAATCCATCAACAAAGTTCTCGTTATCATGATCCGATGAATCATTGGTATTCATCAGTCGAATTGGCACAACATGTTATTCTCAGCGCTTTGGGCGTATCGAACCTCAGTAAAAACATCAACAGGGTTCACTCCTTTCCAACTAGTTTATGGTTTGGAAGCAGTGTTGCCCATTGAATGCGAAATCCCATCACTTCAAATGGATATCTAATTACTCCCAGCTACTTCTGAAGAGGAGAAGCGTCTGTTATACTTAGCTAAATTAGATGAGACTCGACGTGATGCTGCTTTGGCAATCAAGACTCACGCAAAAAGGATGAAATCTCAGTATGATCGTAACGTGACCCCTCGTAATTTTTCAGAAGGAGACCTAGTGCTATTATATGATCAAGCTAATGATAAATTAGGTGCTGGAAAATTCGTTCCCATGTGGCATGGGCCCTACATTGTCAAGCGAAAGCTGGCAAAAGGGGCCTATGAGCTGGTAGATTTTGATGGGGACTCTTTGGGTAAGCCCAGAAATGGACTTTACCTAAAGAGGTATTATGCTTAAATGGTGGGTATGGAGATTTAGTTAGTTTTAGTTAGGTTAATTTTCTTTTAGCTGGTATGTTTGCTTAGTTTAGGCTGTGTGCTTAGTGTAAAGAGAGTGTTTTTGTCATTATTCTGGCTTATCTTGGTTTTACTCTTGATATTGCAGATGTCGACGCCTCTCCAAACGTACATTGGATTTGCTGATGGTGCTTGTCGTAGTACACGAAATATCTCTTCCGCAGCTTGGGTTATCTATTCGCCCTCGGACGAGTTAGTTTCTATGCATGGGGTGAGCCTCGGTCAAACAACAAACAACATTGCAGAATACAGTGCAGTGATTGAATTATTATCTGAATCCATTTCATTTGGGATTCGAAGTTTGATAGTGAGGTTAGATTCTGAACTCGTTGTATTACAGCTTAATAGAGTCTATGCCATTAGAAATCCAGTGTTATTAAGATTGTTTTTGAGGGTGCGTCTCTTGGAACGTGAATTTGATTACATTGAATATCAGCATATTCCAAGGTTTTTAAATACATTAGCAGATGCAATGGCGTCTCGAATGTTAAATAGACATTTGTAACAATCATAGATGTAAATTTATAAACATTTCATCACACATGTTTAACAAAATAAGCCGGTAATAATGATATATATAGATAAGAGTGTGTCAAAAATATACATCGTCTTCGATCATAGGTTGAAAAACACCTTATGATCGGCAAAAATGATAAGTAAAAAAAACCAAAAATGTCATATGTGTCTACAAAAGTGACTAGCCAATCACTGGTGGTGCTCTCTATACGAGACCACTGCCCGCGCTACCCTACACAGGAACCTCCTGAAATGTCCTGGGACTGCGACCACGTAGCGCTGAAGTCGGATAGGAATGTCATCTATAGTGGTCTCTGGTATATTCGCCGTCAGACGCTCTAGATCCTGTTCCAGCTCGGCTAAGGTCTCTGCGGCCGCATCCTGTGGGGCTGCTGCTGGTACAGCTGGTACTCTCCTCTCAAAAGCCCGAAGGTTGGCCGGACGCCGTGGACCTACATCTGCATTTTGAAAATTTGTGCTGTCAGTTTTGAGGCGATATATAAAAAACAAAAAAAAATATACATAATTTAAAAACTTGTGAAAAATGAAATACCTTTGTCGCCCCATTGTTCTCCCTGTGGAAGAACCATGTCCGGATCATTCCGAAAATCCATTCCAGCGTACGGAAAATCCTGAATCGCAAAGACCTGGCCCTCTAGCCAGTGAAAATAACCGTTAGGAAATCGAACAACTGCTGCTCCCTTGTCAGGATGCCGAGCCATTACCGTAACCCATCTTGTCAACTTAGGCTCCCGAGGAGGCCCAACTGGAACTGTAAGATGCTGGGGGATCAGCATTGGAACTCTCTCTAGGGCAAAGCTCACAACTAAAGGCCCATATCCAAAGGTCTTCAGTTGTCCTCTCTTTGCCCTGGTTAGTTGGCCCTTCATATTGGCCAACACAGCATCGCACCAGTTGAAAATGGTGCCTTGGAAGCAATCTATAGCCATCCGCATTTGGGACCCGGTGGCATGGTGCAAAGCGGCCGCGCCGCAAAGTCTGGTAACAGTAAAGGCTATCACCATAAGTTCAGGTCGGGATATATATTTGATTTCTATCCCCTTCTCCTGGTTTTGATTGTTGCACCACTCTAGCCGGAGACTAGCAAGGGATTGGCCACCCGGCCTAGTCCCGAATAGAGAGAGTTGCTCGCCCCTGTTAGGCAAGCCAGTGAGAAAGTATATGTCAGAGGACTCTATCTCGAGTTGGTTTTCTCCGATATAAAAACATTGATCCTGAATATTCCACCTTTCAACCAGCCACTCTAAGAATGGCACCTGGGCCCTCATGCCAGGTATGGCCCAGTACTTGTAGAGTCTGCATGCCTTTAACGCATCAATAGAAGGTTGATGACCTATTGCGGCCAAATCAACGTCCTTGTGTTCTCTTTCACGCCAATCAAGCATGGTGTGCACCCTGCACATCATAAAACCTCTGTTAGAGTCCATAAAATTTTAAAATTTTGGTCCATTTTGGAGAAATGAGGGTTTCAAAATGCGTTTTGCGGGGTACGCACCCCGGCTTTTAGGAACAGAGCGTCTGGACGTAGCTTCCCTTAAGGCCGGGTGCGTACTCCCGGTATTTTCCCCATTGAGAAAATATCGGGGTACGCAGGTCAGCAATGCATGACCTGCGTACCCCGAAGGGCGCATCTTGAAACCCCAAGACCTCCAAAAAATCAAATAAAAACCTAAAAATGAATTTTAAACGGATGGAAAGCAAGAGGAGGATGTTGTGAAATACATGAAAGAGACGGCGCTCGATTCTGACGGTCGGATTCTCCGCAAAGTCCACAGGAAGTTTTCTTGTCAAAAGCCCTTTTCTCAACCTCAGCAGTAAAATGGTAAAAATGACATGGTAAAAAGTCTTTTTATAGGTTTTCTGGATGAATGAATGCTAAGTTTGTTTATTTTTCACCATGAAAGGACATTTTTCAATGTATTTTTGCCCATCTTAAACAGGTATGAGTAATGTGTTGTTTTTGTGCAGGACAAAGGGATTTTAGAGTAAAATCATCATTTTTCACGAACCAAAACATCAGAGTCATCTTTTAAGCTCTTTCCTGACTCCCAAAACATGAAAAGATTGCCGAGCGTTTCTTTTACACTCGTTAAAACGGAACTAAAAGACGGTCCCCTTATAGCTCTTTTCTGACCGTAAAAACAGGAAAAGATTGCCGGGTTTTTGTCGTTTCAAACTCGATACGGAAATAAAACGACGTGTCCTTGATTGCTTTTTACTTTTCAGGTCAGAGACACTAATCATGAAAGTACTCCTTGGTCGCAAGATCAAGCGGTTCTCTCAGGTATTATTTTATACTTTTTCGGGCTTGGGAGACACAAATTTACGAAAAAGTTCACCGTGGAGTCTTCTTTAGTTTTTTCAGACTCTCTAAAAATGAAAAACACCGAGTTTCTCCTATACTGGACTCGTTAAAATTTCACAGTAAAGGACCTGTTTGATTACAAACAGGAACGGACCACTCCTTCTTAGGGTCCGAATCTAAACTAAGTTGGACTCATCCGAAGGATGAGCTTATAATCAAGCATATGTTATCCTCCTCAAGCTTGTAAAAAATAAAGAGGTACTTGCCAGAAATGGTGGGGGAAAAGAGAGAAGAATGAACCGATTTGTTATCCTTTGTTACAGAAGAACCTTATCACCGCTCTTGAACACGACACTTTCCGTGTACCTGGGTTGGGAAATCCTTTGCCTTAAAAGTTGATCAAACCACTTTGAAAGTCTTCAACCGTTTCCAGGTATTAACTTTGGGTCAATCGTCACCAAACCATCTGTCGTGTCGTTATGTGTTCAAGAGGTCTCTGCAAATCAACCATTCATATGCAAAATACTTGTCATCCATTTGACCATCCCTGAGTCAGTCCTTACAGCAACATTTCTTCAACTTGAACAATGATTTCGTGTTGTGGGCTTGCCTGCAACGGGTCGCTTTCTATCGACATCAGCACATTATCTAGAAAGATGACTTAGAAATCGAGAGTACCTTGAAGTCTGCATGCATCAATGGCAGGTTTCTCGCCTTTGACGACAGTTTACATCATTGACTTTCGATCGAAGGATTCCGTGACGTGTTCGACATCAACTCATTCATTCACATTTCATGGATTGTACTGGGTACTTTGAGAACCATTGACATCATTGGTGGTCTCTCTCACACTTGTTAACAGTTTACATCATTGACTGGTAATCAAGTGGTTTCTACCATGCTCGACATCAACTCATTTATTCGCATGGATAGAATCGTACCAATTCGGGAAGTAGAAATGAAGACCCTGGATCTAGTTTCCACCATCCAGGCTGCGAGGAGTTTTGTATTCATTATACAGTAGACTAATCATAAACAGATGGCTGCGTCCATACTGTGTCTACAAAAGTCTATGATTGTGATGTACTACAAAATCATTCTTGTATCAGAGCAGTAGTTAGATTGTTAGTTAAAGTTTTCAATCTGAGTATGGGAATGCCTACCTCAGCGATGATATCATCTTATATATGTATTTTGTGTTGAATATTTGCAAGTTCTAACCGGGTCCTCCGCAAGATACTCCTTGAAATGATAAAGTACTTCACCCTTCCTAGATCATAAAAACCATAATCTACTATAGGCTTCGCACTTTAGGGGGCAATCTGTTACACTAAAAAATGTCACCATGACTATTTGCAGTTAGTATGGCTCCATCCACTGTCATACTATCCTCCTTGGCAGGTCTCATACCTCTGCTTTCCATGTCAAACTTCAAGAAAGAGAGAAAAGTCATTTAAAGTCAAGTTATCTCTGGTACGCAGTTTCTCTCAGCCTTACCTGCGGGTACGCAACCCAAGTTCACAAAACCTGCGTACTTGTACGCTCTGTATGTAAAGGGATGGGTGCGTACTCCTGTAAAGGTCAAAAGGCGCAAGTTTCACTCCAAAAAAGTTACTTGTGGTCATTTCTAGAGGCTTCTAGAAGTATGTTTGACGTGTATGAAGCGCCTCCAGATGGTTCATGTATCCCTACCAAAGAGGAACTTATCCCATCAATAGGGGAGCTATCCCATCCAAAGAGGGGCTTATCCCATTGATGTTGGACCTGAATAACTTCCTCTAGAGCACTATAAATATAGGCATTGGGCCAAAGGGAGGAGAGGTTGAAAGCTGAACATTCCTAAGGGTAGATGCTGCTGGAATTAGGACTTCCTTGTAGAAGCTTGTGAGGAGATATTACCATCTTTACTTGTTTCCATGGGGAGGTGGGTGAGCTGATCAGAGTAAGGGAGAACTCTTGTGGACCCTGGGAGGAGCTTGCACAACACCAAGGCTCAGGTTGTAATGGTTCCTTTTGTTACCTTTTAATACAAATTAGTCCATTCTTCTCAACAATTTGTTATTAATGAGTTGTTTCATGTACTCCTTGGTCTACATGTTAAATATGTTTTATTTTATGTGATATTCAGGTGCTATTTAATCGTTTGATTGTTGGTGAATGCAGGTTTCGAAGGGAAGGAGGAGCTCATCCAGATCAACGAAGCTGGACTACTACAACAGCGTTGGATTACAGGTAGGATCTAAACACTTGATTTCTCATATTGTAAAAGCATATTTAGGGAAGGATTGCTCTTATTTGTCTTGTTTGTCATTAGAGAGTCTTAGGCTTTCTAGGAAGGTCGGTTGTGTCCGCACTAACGACTCTTTCCGCGTGACAGCCATCACTTCTCTCAGCACACCAGTCAAGTAAAAAAGGAAAAGAAGGAGGCAAAACCCTCTGTATTTTAGAACAAGAAAGAGCACAAGAATCAAACATGGGAAGTCACAAATATCAACAATAATCCCTATTGAGATTGAAGATTCCCCTACACCAAGGGACAGAGAAGGAATAATGAGAGATCAACTTGAGAGGGAAAATGCATGGCTGAGAGGACAACTGCAGGAAAAGGAAAACCAACTAGCATATAGGGCCAAGATCTCCTTGAAGGCCATCCAGTGTAGGGTGCTAGCTAAATCCTATTCTCTTTACCTCAGAGAACAATGGCTGCAATTTTAGATCAAAACACTAGCACAAAGGGGCACCATGCCATTTCAGGACTGCAGGCAGTTTATTGATCTTTGTGATCAAAGTGCATTAGAGTAAAGGGAAAAAATGGCTGAGTTTTAATTACACAACATGGCCCTCACAGACATGAATATTTGGGATCCTAATGCAGAGCTAGGAGATCTACAACTAATGGCTTTGGCATCATCAATGAACCATGATGAAAATAATATTGGCCAGAGAGAAAAATGAACCTCTTTTCATCAGAGCTGAACAATCAAATCCCATGGCCCTAATCAGCATCCATAATCTAATTGCAAATGATCCTTAGTTGGCACCTAAATATCTTGCTGCCCAAGAGAAAGCAATTTCACATTTTGAGGATGTGTTTAGGCTGCTAAGAGATGATAATATACATGCCTGCTAAATGAGATGGAACACAATTCCACACAACTTGAAGATCAGCGAATATCACTCCCTCAAAGGTTGAGAGAGGGACTCAATAAGGCACCTATGTATAAGCAATTAATGCAAAGGTTGAAGGTCAATTGGATAGGCCTAAAACTTAGTCCACCACTACTCCTAGGGATGCTAGAAGGGAGAAAAGAAGAAGAGACCACAACAGAAGCACGGGATGTGAGAGAGGCTATCAGAGCTGTGAAAGACATGGACATTGACTAAGTTGCCTAGAGGATGAGCAACACTTTCAATAGGGGGTGATGATGAGCCCCATCATTAGGTAATTATATGGGCCTTAATTGGCCTTAATTCACCTCCTAGCTTAGTCAAACCAACTATTCTCACAACTTATTACATACTTTTTGTTAGAAAATTATATATTACGGAGCAATGGAACACATAAAATATTGCAGAAATATAAACACAGAAAACACATAAAATAAGAGAGACACATATATACGTGGTTCACCCAGTTTGGGCTACATCCACGAAGAAACAATCATTCCTTCCTTTTATATTATCCAGCAAACTGAAGAGATACAACCTACAACAGATCCGCTATAACACTCTCTTTGCTCTCAATCTCCTCTCTCTTCCTCACTCAGAATATAGATATGCATAGACGCAATAAAAGTCCCTCATATATAGTGATGGGGTTGCCTTCTAGGGAAAAAAAACCCTAAATTAAACATAACTTCTACCGTTGGATCATCTGCCTAATGAATGGCCCAGATTGACTAGGAATTACTAGACTTTTACAAGGCAATTTTACATCTATTTTTAGCTTCGGGGGCGCTGCCCTCGAACCCTCGTCGAGGGACCACTGGCCCCCAGACCCACGTGGAGGGGTGTACAGTCTTCCTAGGGTATACATCCGGCTGAAACCTTTGAATACAGAAGATAAACAGGCTCCACACCCAACACTTTTGATTATATTTTGTTTATGGTATGAGTTAGAGTTGGATATTTTTCTTTGTGGTCTAATGCGCATTTAATGCAGGAATAAAGCATAAAAGCAAGGAAAATGCAAGAATAACAGATAAAGCAAGGAAAAGTGAAGGAATAAGGGATAAAAGCAAGCAACTATGGCAAAGACCTTGGTAAGAACTCGAATAAGACAAGGGAGAGGAATTATAGGAGGTAAATCCTCCTCATTTTCTACCACTCCATTTGAATATTCCTCCATCAGCTCAGAGTGGAAACAGCCAAATCATGAGGACTAGAAGACAACCGAGCAAGTGAAAGTGACAGAAACCAGTTTATCTTGAGTGGGGAGCCGAGCCTCCCTAATTTGAAGGAAGTCATTGGAGACTTCAGATGTATAAGTAGAGAGGCTTAGGACCTCAGTAGGATTCATATTTTTATTGTAAAACTCTACTTTATTTCTGAGCTGCAAGACTTGTGATAGTTTGTTATGTAATCCATGGTTTTGATAATAAGAATGAGTTTCATTTTGAGCCAGCACTGAGTTAACTCAGAGGGCTGAAGCTCTTGGGTTAGGGCCCAACCCGAGTAGCCAAAGCTCCTCTTTATTGTACATGTATGCTAGCATATATTCTTGGTTTTTCTATTTATTTTCTCAAGTAGCTGCATTTCGATTACAACAGCATAACATAGATGATTCATAGTTTTTCTCTTGATTTTCTCAAGTAGCTGCATTTCCATTACAACAGTATAGCGTAAATGATTCATGGTTTTTCTGTTCATTTTCTTAAGTAGCTACATTTTCATTACAACAGTATATCACAGATTTATGGTTTTTTTGTTCATTTACTTAAGTAGCTACATTCCCATTACAATAGTGTAGAGTAGATCGGTTGTGATTTAGTTTACTTCCATTTGTGCCTTCTTTCAATTAGTAGGTTAGCTAGGAGAAAAAGATCACCATAAGGTTGTCCGCAAGTGTCTCGACCTCACCTCCTCCCTCTGGGACCATGACTTGACGAAGAGACTCTTCAGCAACCCCAAAAAAATAGGTTTCTAGTTCTCACATGAGCTTTGGATTTTGTTGTTTAATGCAGTTACTTGTTTCATTTCACTGTCATCTTTCTCCATCACTCTCAGTCCACCCTCACCCTCACTGTTTTTTCTATCATTGTCATTGATCCAAAACAATAATGACTAATCACCATCTAATTCATTAGTTTATCCAACGACCATCGTGCGTGAAGTCTTCCACCTACTTTATGTGTTTTAAACCCCTATCATGGATCTGCCTCGTCTGATTCGACGGCTATCACGCCACCCGCTCGCCAACTAGCTTTCTCCAATCTCCACCATTGATTTGCCTCGCTTGATTTGACGACTATTTCGTCACCCTATCACCAACTAGCTTGGCCAATCTCCACCGTTGATCTGTCTAGCCTGATTCGACGGCTATCGTGCAATCTCGCGTGGATTCTTGCACGACCATTATCTACCTGAGAGCACACAAGAAAAGTGGTTTTCTCGTTCTACATGTCACTCACTTAGGATAATTGCGTGAAATTTATAAATACAACTTACAGCTTTAAGGGCGCACGAGAAACTACTTACTGCCTTCGAAACTTGCTGCATCATTTCCGCACATTTTTATCTCCATCACTCATCTTCCAATTGATCTTGTCCATCCATCTATTAACTTAAGTCTCCACGAGAAGATCTCTGTCGTTCATCCTATTCGGTAACCCTGTTCATTCATCTATTCACTAAACCACCCACGATATGATCTCTGCCGCTCATCATGTTCGTTAATTCAGTTCGCCCATCTATCTACGTAATCTCCTGCGCTAAGATCTCCACTGCTCATCTTTCATTACATCCTCCTTTCACCAATTTCAATCTCCGACTGCTCTTCCACTTGAAAACAAATTTAGTTTAGTTCCTCTACTTACACCTTAGTCCGGTTTTGACGCTCTTTACTTCTGCAACTTAGATAGCAACATTAGGTTAGTGATTGATTTAACAATTTTTCTTAGCATAGTTGTTTAATTGGTTAATTAGGTTATGGTGTGAGTTAGCATTGCATGTTGTTTTCTTCCTTACTGTGGTAGAGTAGCTCTCTATTAGAATAGATTTTCTCTTATTCCATCAAAGAATCAAGCTTCTTCTAACCCTATAGAAGTCTGGCTTGGAACCCCTGGGGTCTCTTTCCAGATGAACAGTGACAATAGGCAGGACCTTCACTTTTACTTATGAGTATAGCACTATCACCTCTAAGTTTGTACTAACCCCGGGTTGATAAGTAAAGCTAGTAGCCCTGGGGGTTGCAACATTCTTATTGCAATACCTAGGCTCATCAGTGAGTTTTCCTTAGGGTTTGAGGGAATTTTTTTTCTACTCTTTCTTGTTTTATCACTAGGCTCTTCTTGTTAAACTTATTTGAAATGATTTATAATCATACAATCTTCCCAATTATCCCCTTTGCTTCCAGATGGGCTTCAATTAAATTTTCATTAACCCATGATGGTACAAGGCATTATCTATGGACTATATTTTGTTCTAAATATTTCCAACCATTTTTATCAAACTATTAAGCAAGAATTAAGTTAGGTTGATTTCATTACCATCAAGAAAATTCATCATCAAGTGAGCATTGTAAAAGAACATGTTTCCAAACCTACCTCCACAAGTTATGAATTTCAGAATAATTAATATCAAATTTCTCCATTTATTCGTTAAGGTTGTGACTGGAATTCCCTTATTAAAGATAAATATATCCATACCTGTATTTTTAAGGAAGACTTCCCATTCTTTCTCCTTGTTCTTCTGATTCTTGAAGCAACGTTCCTTGATTATTGGTAATCTGATAGCTTCTGCTACAAATGACTCTGCCAAGAACTGATTTAATGTCTCCAATTTATTCTTCTATACCATGATATGCCCTAGTGAATGATATTGTAACTTCTTTCTCATGCCCAACAAATTTTTCAACAAAAACTAACCACTCTGCTTGCTGCAATTGTTGTTTCACCTACAGGTATCCTTCAAGAAATTTAGCTCCATTCGGTTCTGAGGGTACAATGAATCCCATGCTGAAGAATTCTTAGCCCCTAATTTCTCTCTTTGACAGGGTTATGTAAGGAGTTGGTTATCGAGTAGGCCAAAGAGACATATTTGAGTAATAAGTGACGTGTTTTTGGCAATGGAACAAGGCCATGTGGAATGAATATGATGCAAGGAATTGTGATGGTACGCAAAGGATGTGGGATGATATACGAAAGGAAAGGAGTAAATTTGAATGATAACACAATTTCATATCGGGTTCATATCCTTTTGATAAGATATTTTCGTTAGAACTAAAGTCATGTCGTAATGAGGGTAATAATTACAGAAAATGGCGATAGAAACAGTCATACATCTATGTAATTTCATAATTCAATTTTTTTCCCTTTATTATCTAAATAATATTTACATACCTTCTACCTTGCCTTACTAATTTTTAGATTTTTCCTTTTGCAAGTTGTACTCAAGTTGCTTTAGCTGTGATCTTCACTCAATTTTATTTTACCATGATCTTCATTTTCCCGAGTTGCAATCTGTCAAGTCAATTGCGGAATTCCATGGGAGCTGTAGCTTATTGACAACTCTATAGATGCCTTATTTTTTTAAAGAGGAATAAAAAGAAATGGGACAAAAATAGGGAATTAAAAATAAAATCTATGCTGCCAAGAATTCTTGGTTTTCAACTTATATTTTCTGTATAAACACACCAACAATGTTGGTTCTCATGTTTATACAAAAATATATTTTCATTATACATATACACTTTTCTTTTTGAAATAGAAAGTAGAATGCTAAGTTGGAGAGGAAGAAGAATCTTCCTTGACCAACTTCAAATCAAGATTATCTTGCAGATTTCTTATGAACTCTTCCTTTGTTAATGGTTTATGATATATTCATAATCTATGACCATTTACAAGGAAAGTTACTTTTTATTCATCAATGGTTTTGATTCTAACTGCTCCATTATCAAAGACAATTTCAATCTCATAAGGACCAAGCCAATGAGTTTGAAATTTTCCTTGAAAATATTTAAACTTTGAATCAAAAAGCAATGCCCAATCACCAAGCTGGAATTTGTTTCTTTGATAAACTTATCATGCTACTTGGATATTTGTTGTTGGACTATATTGGTTCTATGAATAAAATATTGTCATATCTCATCAAGTTCATTTAATTGCTTCATTTCTTGTCTTTGGGCTTCTAATAGATCAAGACCCAATTTGGTTGTTGTTTTAAAAGTCTTTATCTAGAACTCAATAAGAAACATGAATTTCTTTCCATAAACAAGTTCATAAGGAGTGTGTCCTATTGTGTTTCTCCATGTGGTACGATATGCCCAGAAATATTTTGGATCCCTTCTATGCAGATGCACAATCTTGGTAAGAATTGCTTCCATTACTCTATTGGTAGATTCAACTTGTCCATTGGCTTGTGGATGATATGGAGTAGACTTCTGATGTTTGATTTTGTATTCCTCCATTATCTTTTGTACCAACTTGGATGTAAATTGAGTACCTTGATTTGTCACAATTTCCCTTGGGATGCCAAAACAAATGAAAATATCCTAAAAAAGAAATGAAACTACAACATTTTCAACAGAAAAAGGAAGTGTTTTAGCTTCTACCCATTTTGTAACATAATTTGTAGAAACAATAATGTACCTTTATTGTCTTGACAGTGGATTGATTGGTTCAACAAAATCCAAAGCCCATTTCTCAAAAGGTTCAATAAGTACCTGAGGTTGTAGAGGCATTTCATCTGAAGGAACATGCTTTCCCATTCTTTAACAACTATATCTCTTAACATATTCGTTGGCATCCTTAAAAAGAGAAGGCCAATAGTATCCTAAGAGAAGGAATTTATAGGCAGTTCTTTTATCAACAAAATGTCGTCGACATGGTTCATCATGAAAAGCTTTTAATATCTCTAGTACTTCATCCTCTCTAACACATCTTCGAAAGGTTAAGTCATGTCCTGTTTTGTACAATTCTTCATTTATCCATGAATAAGATGCACTAGTTTGAATAACCTTCCTTTTCTCTTGAGAAGACAAGTATGATGGTAACTTCCCTGTAGCCAAATAATTAGCAATATTTGCAAACCAATGAGATTTAATAGATACTACAAAAATATATTCATTAGGAAAATTATCTTCTCTAGAAACATCGTTATTATCATTTTGGATTCTAGATAGAAAATCAACAACTGTGTTTTTCTTTCCAGGTCTATCCAAAATAGTAATATTGAATTCTTGTAATAACAATAACCATATTGTAATTATACCATTAGTAATTGATTTATTCATTAAATATCTAATTGCAGAATGATCTGTGTCAATGAAGGTTTCATAACCAGTGATATAATGTCTGAATTTATTGATGGCATGCACAAAAACTAAAAAATCATTTTCTCTTACAGTGTAATCCAACTCTGAAGGGGTCAAATTTTTGTATAGTAAATGACATAAGGAGTTCAATCTTTATGTCCTAACACAGCTCCTAGAGTTGTATCCAAGGCATCAGTTGAAATGTGAAAAGGTAGCTTCCATTTTGTTCCTCTTAAAATGGTGTGCTTCTGAAATATTTTCTTTCAATGTTTCAAAGGCTTTTTGGCAGTAAGATTTCTAGATGAATTCACAATCTTTGTAAGCAATTTCAAAAGTGGAGAGGCTATCTTCGTAAAGTTTTCTATAAATATTCTATAATAGCTAGTAAAACCAAGAAACCTTCTAACATATCTTTGACAAGTAGGAATTGATAATTTAGAAATGACTTCTACCTTATATGCATCCACTTTGATTCCATTTCCTGAAATATGGTGGCCTAAAACAATTCCCTCAGTGAACATCATAAAACATTTATCATGGCTTAATGGGAGATTTTCTTCTTTACACCTAATGAATTTTTTTTCCAAATTTTTAAGAGCTTCTTCCAAAGAGTTTCCATAGATATTAAAATCATCCATATAAAATTCCATACAATCATGAATTAGATAAGAAAAAATGCCTAAAACAGCCCTTTGGAATGTTTTAGGTGCATTACATAACCCAAAGGGAAGTACCCGATAAGCATAAGTTCCCCATGGACAAGTAAAGGTTATTTTATCTTGATCTTCTGGAGCTACTTGGATCTGTTTATATCCACTAAAACCATCCAAGAATGAAAAATACTTTTTCTCTTCCAATGTATCAAGGACTTGACTTATAAAAGGAAGTGGAAAATGATCTTTTGAAGTAGCTTTATTCAATTCCCTATAATCAATGCATACTCTCCATTTTACATTCTTTTTTCGGAACAATTACCAAAGGTGAGACCCATTGATTTTTTGATATTGGATAAATAAAATTCACATTTAACAATTTTTGTAATTCCTCTTTAACAATTTCCCTTAGATTTGGATTCATCCTTCTCTAGGGGTTTCAGATTGGTATGGCATTTTCTTCAATATAAATATGAATCATACAAATGTTAGGATCAATTCCTTTCATATAAGTGTATTCCCATGCATAAATAGAGGAATTTTCTTGTAACATCTTTACTAATTCCTTCTTTTGAGATTTCTCCAGATTATCATTAATATTCAAAGTTTTCCCTAGAAAAATTTCTATTAAAGAATTGCCAAATTTTTCCATAGAATGTAAAGCCATTTGATGAGATGATAGATATTCAATATTACATTGTTCTTGAAAATTTTAATTTCGTTCACAATATGAGGAAGATTCATTATTTTCCATTAAATTCAAAACATGATATTCTTCATCTATTTGTGAAGTAGCAAAAATCAACAGTGTATCAAAGTTTTCTCATCATCTATCCATACTTCACTTTATACTTCTATTGTTGTTTTTGCAGGAGGATATATTGTGAATTTCTTTGTCGAACTTCCAACAAAGATAAACATATCACAAGATCTACAACTTATAAAAGCATCAACTGTATCTAACCATGGTCTACCAAGAATCAATGGGTGTCCTCCTAGATTATTATTGGGTGTAAAGATCATGAAGTCAACAAGATATTGAATATTAGGAAGTTTCAATTGATTCATAGTTTGTTTAATCATGATATTTATGGCTGCTCCTAAATCAATCAATGTATTTGGAATCTCAACACCATTAATGTATGTTTTCATAATGGGACTTCCTGGATCTAGATATTTCTGAATTATTGTCTTTCCCATCACGATATCTGCAATTTTCCCAACTAACTAGATTTTTTAACTTGTTTTTTTCTTCTTAGTTTTTTAATACTTAACTCCCTAATTGTCTTTGCAAATATTGGTATTTATTTTTATTGTTTTTTTTGCACGTGGTTCATAGACACCTTCGGTCAACAGGTGGCACTACATCCACTGGAAAAGTCTGGGCTGACGCCCCGCAACTTACTGCAAGACCTGACCCCAAGAGATTTCGGGAATTGATCCTGTGACCTCCCATCTGGCGAGGCCCCGTCTTGACTGATTGAGCTAACCCTTGGGGCTATATTGGTATTTATTTTATATCTTGTAAAAAAGAAATTTTTATACAAAAATTCTTCAATTCATTTATCATATCTTAATCAGGGAACATAATTTGTTTTTCTACCCCTTTTTCAATTTTCAATCTTTCAGGAAAAGGTGAATTTTGAAAAGAAACATAAGGTTGTTCTATAATGGGAGTTGAGTTTATTGGAGTATCATCAGAATGTATAGGCGTGGTTTGTTTTTGAGGATTTTCCTCTTAATAAAGAGATGTCTCTTTCTTAGAGAGGCCATCCTTCTCAGATTCCTAGATAACAACAGATGGTGACTTATTTTCCAATACTCTACTAGATCTAAGTTGGACATTGTTTAGATCTAATGGAGTTATCATGTAGGTTTGGAAATTATTCCCTTCTATGTTGTAAATAGGCTATGATTTTTTATTATTTGGATTAGGAAGTGGCTAAGCAAGCATTTGATTTGGCTTTTGTGGAAATGGTAATGAAAGTTGTGGGTTTGGGTATGGATTTTGAGGTTGAGAGGGTTGAACAGGATAAGGAAAACATTGTGGTGGAAAAACAAGACAAGTTTGTTGAAATTGAGGATATTGAGGATACTTTCCATAAGGATTTTTCCATTCTTGTGCCCAAGGTTGAGGCCAAGGTTGCCAAGGCATGGGTGCAATATAATTATTTTGTGGTGGTTGTGCACATGTTTGAGTGTTGAAACCTTGAGTCATATTTGATTGTGGATTTTGCCATGGTCTCTTAGCAATAAAACAAAGAGGTTCTACTTGATTTGGCATTACTTCCTCTTGATAGACAACTTTAAGACCTGGTATTGAAGGACATTCCTTTGTATCATGATTTTTTGCATATATAACACAGGTTTCTATGCTTTTTAAGTCAAGGGGACATTCTCTCAAGGCATGCTTCTTTCTACATTTTGGACAAAATATAGATAATGCAACATTTTTATTCTTTTGCTTGTTTTTTATTTTAAGGGTATCTATTTGTTCACTAAGACTCCCCAAAATATATGTTTTGAAATTATCAAGCAAATTTCCTATTTCAGCCCTACTTACTATCCCAACTAAAAATTTATTAATCCTAGACATAACATGATCTATTGGATTTTTCCCAGTCCTTGCATTTCCCCTTGAAATGTGTATGCATAACTCACAAATATCTCCAAATGATAACTAAGAAATATCTCCTTTACCCATCAAATTGAGAAGATCTATCCACTCATCTCTAATAGATTTTAGCAAGAGAGATTTCAAAGTTTCTTCATCTAGATTATGCATTTTAGCCATTTTTATATTATAAGCAAATATTTCAACAAAATATTCAATATTTTCATCTTATTTTTGCATCATTTTAAATAATTCATCTTTAAGATTATGGGGCATACAATAATCCTTGTACTTTTCTAAGAACACATTTTTGATTTGTTCCCATGTTCTTATAGAATGTGCTCCTAAGCCCATAAACCATTTTAATGTTGCATCTTTAAGAGTGGCAGGAAACAATTTCAACTTTTTAGCATTAAATAGTCATAGGATCTACACAAGACTTCAAACTCAAAGAGAAATGTTTCAAGATTGTCATTTCTTAATCCATGGAAATTAGGGAGGATAGAGGGTGAGATATTTTTCATTGTGGCTATGGTATCTTCATCAATGATGGAAAATCCAATAGGTTCTGGATCTCCTCTACCAACTCCTCTTCCTCTTCCTCCACCTCTTCCACCTCCTCTATTTCCTCATCTTCCACCTCCAATCCTAGGTTGTTCACCATTCACGTTATGTACTTATCCTTCCCCTTCTCCTGCCATTGTGGATTCCTTGGAGCTAATATAAGGTTCCAAAATTGGATTTTCTAGCTCTTCCTTTCGTTCTTCTATCAATGAAATGTTAATATAGGTTTCTTCTTCTTCTTCTTCGCTAGGGATTTCCAGTTCTTTTCCTAGAAGTTGTTCTCTAGTTGAAGATATAAAGATTACTCCTTCTGTTGGGAATGTAGGATATTCTTCTTCTACTACGGCTCTAGTAAAGGAAGTTGGTGAATATTTAGGTTGGATTTCATATTTATGTACCTCAGGAAGTCTATGTCTGCCTGCAATTGATGGAATATGAGTTTGGGTGGATGGTGTGGCACTACGAGGTCGTGGTGGGGTGAGTGGTGATGTTGGAATCAAACTCCTACCTCTACTTACGAATCTACCTCTAGAATCTCTTTCCCTATGCATATCATTTTTATTTTTATTTTAATGAAAAGAAAAAGACTCTTATACACACTTCCCTGGAAATGGATCCAAAATGTTTGGTAATTTAATTGATGTAAAATTACTACATAAATTATTAACCAGGGCTAGCATATTGATGAAATGTATGTGCACTGTTTGTGCTAGGAGTCCTTATTATTCAAGAAATTCCTATATTAAATTGAGATATCAAGATGCACATGTTTTCTCTAACAACTATCACTCTTACATGAAAGTAAATATGTCACTCTTTAACAAAAATGAAATCAAAATTATTGCACTTGCTTAAAAGAAATATCACACTTTACTTGAAAGAAACATCACACTTGCTTGAAATAAATATCACACTTTGCTTGAAATAAATATCACACTTGAAAAATGAAACTAAAATTATCACGCTTGTTCTAAAGAAAGATCACACTTGCAAAAATAAATATCACACTTTCTTAAATAAATAATGAATTTAAATTTAAATCACTCATACAGAAAAAGAGAAATTAACTCTATAATCACACTAACTGGAAATTGAAATCTTCTTCACTCAAATATAATTTAACTCAGATGTAACTCAAATTATACTGCAAATACTAAATCAATCCACACTCTTTAATACTATTATTCATGTGCATAAGAGATCTCAGCTTCACTCATTCATCCTACAACAAAATGATTAAATAAATCTTGCTTTAAACTCAATCCTAAACATTCATTCAAAATCGAAGCTGGACAATTAGATGAACGAATTAAACACTGTATAAAATGTAGAGTTGAAATGTTAATTGAAAACGATAAATGAGGTAGAGTACACTACAGTAGCATCTAGCTGCACACAGATTTAGTGGATGAAGAAAACCTTACATGATATGAAAATAACTTACGCAGATCATATTCCCATAATCTATGATAACATAAGTGTTATCGTCATATCTAAGAATCTTGTTCTACTTTCTTAAAGAACGAGTTGCAAATAAGGTTGTGAGGTTGGAATATGATTCCAAAAAAGAACAAGTTGTTGACATCTTCAGCAAGCCCCTTGCACGATAACTTTTTGAGTATTTAATACAAAATTTAGGAGTTATCATTAGAGAAATTTTGAGGTCTAAAATGGGCTTCCTAAGGAAAATTATAAAATAATAGTGGAAATAATAAAATAAGATTAGATTACCTCATCAAGTTTTGGAGAGAAAAAAGAAAAGACTTATTTTTTCAACTCGTATTTTCAACTTATCTCCCTGTGATTTTATCGAAATTTTGATCAAGAGCACTTGTTGGGTGAAAAATTTAACTTTGCATCCAAGGAGTACCCATGTTGCATACTTTCGATGGACCCTACTACACGAAAAATGTGGAATACATGAAAAAAACATGATTGCAATCACTTTTTCATGTATTTTACATTTTTTTTTATAGTAGGGTCCATTAAAAGTATGTGTTAGCGCTTGGAATTCACCTAGGCTGAGATAGACAAACTCTCAAGGCTACATCAAACCATTTCACCTCGTAGCTAGCCCTACGAGGTATGAGAAGGCTCTCTCGGGTCAGATTTGACAGATCTTTCAATAGGATTAGGCTGACCAATTAATAATAAATATTTTAGGCTAGTAAATTGATAAGGGGGTTGATTTAATGATTTTTGGGGTTTTTGGTGGCAATTGGTGGAAGTGCAATTCAAAGTGCGGGGATTGAGCACAGTTTTCACAGGGGGATGTAAGGGGCAAGGTAGGAATGAGTGCTGATGTCTTAATCTGAGATGGATGATCAGAGATGATAGAGGAGAAGCTAAAGAGGGCAAACACACAATTCGAATCCTCTCTAGACAGTAGAAAACATTAAAATTGAACAAACTAAAAAGCTGAGCATGTCAAAACATGAGTTCAAACTTTACCACTTCATCTGTCCAATTTAGAAGCATAAGAGAGATGTGAAACACATAAACAAACTTACAAGAACATGTAGAGAACACACCATCAACAATCAGATCCACAAGAATCCTCAAAGATGTCTGTAAAACCCTGACTTTCCTTGCCTTCAATTGCAGAAATAGATGCACAATATACAATAAAGCTTCCTTACACAAGAGTCCAACCATGAAAATGAGAAGGAGAGAGCATAATATAGACCATCTAGACCATCTAACTCCTTTCCCCACCTCTAGGGGTCGAGCTCAGCTTTCTAGGAGCAGTTTGAACAAATTCTAAACTAAGAACTAGAAAATAGGCAGCCAAACAACTTGCCTCTATTACTTAGCTAACTCATCCATGCATTAATTTTTCACTTTTTACATCATGGAAGCTTCTAGAAGGGTAAAGAGAGATAAAATCTATCAAAGTGCCATGAAAATATTACATTTATCCATCATCTACAAGTAAAAATAGTCAACCATAGTCAAAACAGTGTTTTTTGACCAAAAATGTGAATTCTGGCAAATCTGGAAGTTCTGGTCGCGCCCCTGGAAGTTCTGGTCGCGCCCCTTCACAGCTGTTTTTGAGTGGGTTCCACTGGTCCAAATCAGGTGCAAGATGGCTCATTGGAAATCTTGGCCTGTCTAATTTCCATCCCAAGTGGAATTTCTGAATTTGGTGTTGATTTGACCCCTCAAAAACCATTTCTCCCAAGGTCACTTTCTGCAACTCAAAAAGTGGGCAGAAAGTCATTTTTTTGATGTATTTTGAGCTTTTGGAGGCTCAAATCTCAAAATCAGGCTTCTCCCAAGTATTGGTAATTTTTCTCTTTGCATGCCCTTTCCAAAAATGCCAAGTTTTCAAAATTCCGAGCAGTCCTCCAAAATGGTCTCACCCGGGGTGAGACCATTCCAATGGCCAAAACCTGTAAAATTGCACAAAAATTCACAAATGACAAAATTTTCTCCAAATTTCTTGAAATTTGGGCTGAGAGTCCCCAATAAAGTACCATGCTCAGTCAAAGAGGCTTTGACCAAAATTTGGAGTGGATCGGGCGTTTTCCTTCATTTTTGTGCTTTGGCCAACCGTCCTTGGAGCACCTTCGTTCTCGCTGGTATTTTTGACATTTCTCTCAAACCATGACACCTGTGTAAAAAGTGAAAGAGGTTTTTCTTCCTTGGCATGTTGTGGACAAAAACCTCTCTCAGTTTTGCAAAATTCATCTTTGATTGCTCAGAAACAGCTTTTGAGTGAAACTTGTCCTGATGTGTGAAACAAGGGATTTTGTCGAAATGGAGCGAAATGAAGGGGATAGAGGGCTTCTAAATTCTTGGGGAAATTTTTGGGAGTGGGGAGGGATGTTAGGAAGCAGGGGAAAGTGGAATCTTAGAGATTGAGTGAGGGGAAGGGGTCGAAAAGGACAAAACACAGGCCACACCTAGAAAATTGCCATGTTGTAGCTAGAAACTAGGGTTTGTGCAAAAATGAGGAATTTGGCGGATCTAAGGGATGGGAAGTGTTTGATAAGGTACTTTAAGGATAGGGAAAGGTGTATGAACATCAGGAAACAAGTTTTGCCGGTGATTTGACCATCCAAGTGAAATTGCCTTCAAAACCCTAGGAGAGGGAAATGACCTTGCCTAGGTGCAACTGAAGCATGAAAAAGGTGTGAAATGACTCATTAGACACTGACATGATAATGAAAACCCTCTGAATGATGATAGGCTCAGCTGAATGATGACATGGACTGACATTTGGGCAAACCCTAGACCTAATGCCTAGTGACCAAATTTTGCTTGAAAACTCTTTGAAATGACAAAATTTGACCTTGACACTTTAAAATCACTTTGAAAGAGCATATTTGATCACTGGAGGAAGGCTGGAAAGACTGACACTAACAGTATGCATCATGGGTGCTCCTTGGATACAAAATTAAATTTTGCATCCAATGAGTGTTGCTTCTTTAAATTTGAGTAAAATCGTAGGGAGATAAGTTGACAATATGAGTTGAAAAAGTAGTTTTTTAATCTTTTTATCTTTTTACTCCAAAAATGGTGAATCATCCCCCATGGTTGACATCAACATATTGAATCCTATTTGTTCTTAAAAAGTTGATTTTTGTTGTAAATTTTCGTTTTGAGGCCCATTTTTACCTCAAAAATTCTCTAATGTTCTCTCTCCTCTCTTAACTAAACCATCTTCAAAAGAAAAGAGGGAAGTTGTCCAAATAAGCGTAAGGATAGCTAAATATCATAGATCAAGTTTCCAAGGAGAAAATAGGTCCATAGGAATCTTACCTTAGAATAGCATAGTCACAAGGGGAGATTAGTTGTAGGGGGAGTATCTAAACTCTCTACCATTGATGTCAAAGGGGGAGAATGAGAAAGCATTGAATGAGAAAAAAAAAGGAATAATGAGATGCTTTTTTGTTCTTGATACAAGTATATTTAGGGGGAGATGATGCAATTGGATTCTCAAAAGAAAAAGGGGGAGAGTGAGTAAAACAACAAAATTGGAGAGTGGGAAATCAATAGCATAATCAATATGGCCAAGTTATGATAAATGACTTAGAATGTTTGGTGGTGTTGCCATCAATTCCAAAAAGGGACATTTTTGAGAAAAGCGTTGCCATTGATGTCAAGTGAAAAAGTGAATGCTAGTTCAAGGGGAGGTTGTTAAGAGCTTGTTAATGATTACTGATGAGATGTAACCTATTATTGAAGACATTTTTTTACATATAAGGTGTTAGAAAGTGGATGAAAAGTGTTTAGTTGGATATTTCTCTCATGGAACTTTCCAATGGTATATGGCACTTGGAAAAAATCCTAAAGGATTAGGAGTTATCTCAGTTTGAAGTGTTGGCAGGGTTCCAAAGGTCATGGTTTCAAATAGAGAGAAATTGAAAGCCCCCTGTTAGTGTCAGCCTTTGCATCCTTCCTACAGTGATCAAATATTCTCTTACAAAGTGGTCTCAGAGTGTCAAGGTCAAATTTTGTCATTTCAGTAAGTCTTCAAGCAAAATTTGGTCACTAGGCATTAGATCTAGGGTTTGGTTTTATTCCTGTCAAAGTTGTCCAAATGTTAGTCCATGTTACCGTTCAGCTGAGTGTACCATCATTAAGAGGGTTGTCATTATCATGTCAAGTTCCACTGGGTCATTTCACACCTTGTTCATGCTTCAGTTGCGCCTAGGTAAGGTCATTTCCCTCTCCTAGGGTTTTGAAGGCAATTTCTCTTGGACGGTCAAATCATCAGAAAAACTTGTATCCTAATGTTCATACACCTTCCCCTATCTTTAAAGTACCTTATCAAACACTTCCCATCACTGAGATCCCCCAAATTCCTCATTTTCGCACAAACCCTAGTTTCTTGCTACAACCTGGCAATTTTCTAGGTTGGACCTGTGTTTTTCCTTTTTGGACCCCTTCCCCTCACTCAATATTTGAAATTACACTTTCCCATGCTTCTTAACATCCCTCCCTACTTCCAAGAATTTAGAAGCCGCTTATCCCCTTCATTTCGCTTCATTTCGACAAATGTCTTGTTCCACACATCGGGATAGGTGTTACTCCAATGATGTTTCTGAGCAATAAAAGATGAATTTGGGAAAAATGAGAGATTTTTTTGTCCAAAATAAGCCAAGGAAGAAAAAACTCCTTCACTTTTTACACAGGTGTCATGGTTTTAGAAAAATGTCAAAAATACAATTGCCTCGGGAGAATTGATGCACCTCTGAAGTGACCTTGGGAAAATCAATTTTTCTCCTAGTGCGGTTGGCCAAATGAATTTTTTGATGAGTCAAATGATAACTAGACACAAATATATTTCCAATGAGCTATCATGAGCTCAATTTGGAGTTGAGAAAGGCATTCAAAAGTTGACTGTAACAGCACTCGGCCTTGAGGCAGCCCCATTTGGCACATTTTGACCAGTCTTGGGAGATTTGATTTTTTATAGGGAAAATGAACTCCAAATTGAAAAGTTCTGGTTGGGTTAGATAGTAGACTCAAATACCTTTCCAATGAGCTATCTTGAATCCAATTTGGACACCAGGAAGGCCTCCAAAAGTCACCTGAAAAAGGGCGCGGCGCACAGGGGAGGCGCGACGCACCGGGAGAAAATTTCCAGTGTAAATTTACACTGGCGCAGCGCATTGGGAAGGTGCGGTGCATAGAGCTGCCAAGGCTGTTTTTTTTTAAATTTGCTCCACGATTGCCCTAAAATTCATGGATTTCCATTGGTACAAGTAGGTTGAACTTCTCTCATGGTTTTTCATCCAAGATTGATGGTTGTTGATGGTGTTTGATGAATGGTGAAGTGTGTTAAGGAAAACAAACCCTATCTCTTCAAAATTTGCCAAGGATATTTCTGCTAGGGTTTTGTGTTGCAACTAAATATCACCTCACCTCATCACTCCCTAATCCCATACTCTCCTTACTTCCCTTATTCCCCAAGTTAACAAACCCCCAAAATTCACTAAGCCCATGCTCCCAATTCCCAAATCACTTATTCCTAAGTTCTATTATCCCTATTCCTAAACCCTACCATTCCATATCACTCTCCTTCTCTCATTTCACTTGTAAAATCCTCAAATCCCAATTCCCAAACATAGTCAAGTGACTGTCCTCACCTTCACTTGATTGAACCACATTTTTCCCACACTCCACTATACCCACTGTCCCTATTCATCATAGTCCCTTCCTACTTGGCACATATTTGGCATTGAAATAAAGGGTACCAAATTCTCTTTTTCAACAAGTTGTTAAACATGCACCTTGCATGGACATTATGGAGAGAGACACTGAAACAACATATGAACAAGACAATCATTTCCATCACTGAACTGCATGCACCAAGAAGGCATCAAAAAGGAAAAAGAGGAAAAAAGAGCATGATCGACTCTAGATGTTGGCCGAGGCAATCCTTGGCCCACCATAACACTTAATGAAGAAGCTTCAGCCCAAGTTTCAAGAAATTTGGGGCATTTTTGCGATTTTTGGAAACTTTTGTGCAAAAAACAGGGTTTTTCTCCCTTGCGCCGCGCCATGTGGCGCGTGCTTACAATAGGGAGCTCCAAATGACAAAAGGTTTACATTTTTGGATTTTCCATGGAAAATTATGACTGTTGGTGCATGGCCAAGAATTTTGGGCCAATTTTGAGTCCTCAGGAGGTCAATAACACCCAAAAATGACCCCTCTACCCCTAATTTCACACACAGGAAGCAGTCTTGGGAGATTGAATTTTTGGAGGGGAAAATGGGCACCAAATTCAGAAATTCCACTTGGGTTGGAAAGTAGACAGGCAGGGATTTCCAACAAACACACTTGGGCTCAATTTGGACTTCAGAAGGTGCCTCAAAACCAGCTCCAAAGTAGCACGACGCATACAGTTTTTGGCGCGGCGCACAGAGACCTAAAGGCCAAAATCACTCCCGCTTCGCGAAATTTCGATTCGCAATTTTCTCCAAGTGGGCCCGCTCATTTACAATACATTTTTCCTGGCATCAAAGGCAAAGTTTAAAAAGCATTTTTGGCTTCTATCCAAGTGGCCAAATGAAGGCGAACAGCCACCCAAAAAAATTTGCGCTCATATTTGCTTTTTTCTAATTGGTCCTCATAGAAAATTGAATGTAACTGCTGATGGTTGGCTCTTCATCTCCTGGGTGGATCGACTTTCTCATGGAAAAGCTTATTTATTGTATTGAGAGTCATTTTGTAAAGGGTTGGAATTTTTGGGAAACTGTGGGAGAGAAACCTAGTCACTCACTGTACATTTTGACAGAGAATTAATGAAAGATTGCAGCTCTGGTTCATGAGATTCTTGTGGCGTGAGTTTAGAAAATGTATCTTCTTTATGTTTCATATGTATTTCGTTATGTTTCATATTTTCATTCATATTCATTTCCAGTGAAAGCTTTCTAAGTAAAAAAGGTAGAATTCAGTGTACTGCTCTGCCTTGGGATAATTTTCACGTTCTATGTTTTCTTCTGTTGAAAAGGATCCATGTATTTATGCCCTTTTCACACTCTCAAACAATCTCTCCACTTCATATTATTTCAAATCTAATTTCTAGACTTTCTGCCTGTCTTGCCTCACGAAATAACCTGCGTCTTTGAGTTAAATTCTCTTCTCATACTATTCCTTGGCCCTACACATCCCAGAAAACTCAGTCATTTATCAAAATACCTCCATCATATTTATTTACCTAACCTAAAATCAGTATCCATTTTTGCGTCATCTCAGACCCTATTATTTATTTTCCTGAGTGTGACCCGGAGAGAGCCCTCTCCTGTTCTGGTAGGGCTAGCTACTAGACTAAGCGTGGTTTGTGGTTACCCTGAATTTTGCCTTCCTTCAACCTAAGGCAGATTTAGGCTCTAACACCCCCCATCCATTATCCATCACTCATATTAGATGGGGGAGGGGGCGGGGTAAATTAATAAAGATCATTGGATCTAGTCCCTATGTAGGTTGTGCATTAACATTCTAGTAGAGGTGTGAGGGAGTTAATAGCAGAAGAAATAAATTGGAGACCCCCACTTTATTAACCATAAAATAGGCAAGGGGGCCCCACAATTAACCAAGATTTTTGATCAAGCAAAGGTCCAATTGATCGACGACTAGTCAATGAGAAAATTGTTAGTAAAGTAATCTAGTGTAGGTGATTTTGGTGCAGCACAATGACACAACCAGTGTGGGATCAAATGGAAAGACGACACAAACAACATGTTGACGTGGCATTGTACAACAGGGGACACATGACATGCTGACTTGGAATTTTTAAATACCCAAATATCCCTTTGTTGAGTGACATGTGGCACCACTCACAAGGTGACATGTGGCATGATTGATGACATAGTGTGACATACGAAGGGACAACTCAATATATGTTAAATATCATCATGCCACAAAGGGTTAAATTTGAAGAGGTTATAGAGGAAAGGCATGATGGCTTGTTGGCATGGTAGATAGTACATAAGAGATGGAAATATTTTTGTCAACTGATAAAGGTTTTCATGTTGTGACACAAAGGATTAAGTATAATGCTTTTGAGAAGGCTTGGCACATTGGGTGATGCCATGGTGACACTATTGATAGAAAGCACAGGATTGAAATGTCTCCATTAGGAAACATGAAACTTCACATCCCACCACGAAGGTTTAAGCCAATACATAGAATTGGGGCTATGACATGGTAGTGCGGTTAATAGAAAGCATCAGATGGGAAACTTTCCATTAACCAACATGCATCATGTTGTAGAGGTTTAATCTAATGAAGGGATAGAAGAATGGCGATGAAGCAATGAAACTAGATGGAAATCAAGAGAAGGAACTAAATAGAAAATGATCTTATCATGGTTAATAAATGTGAAAGTCATTTCCAAGTATTTTTCAAACAACGCAGAAAATCATTTCAAAACACAGAACCCAAACCCTTTTTACATGTGGTAGACAGTTGGAGATGATGGGGCGAAAAAAAACATGGCCCAATGAAAAATTGACATGCAGTAGTAGCAAGATTGTGATATGACATGGAATTTTAGAGAAGTCATATGTGGCATGTGGTTCTAGAATTTTTGGGTGGCCAAGCGACTTATTTCTAAGTGACACGTGGAACCATTCACAGGATGTCACATAGCATGATGACATCAATAGTCTATGTGGAAAATGACATGGCATAACCTGGGATTAGGGCCCAAGGATTGTTTGGTGAATTTTTTTAGTGTTATGTTCTTTGGCCAACATATAAAAAATAAGGCTAAGTGGGTCCATGAAGCATCCAAACATCCAAAGAATCTAGATTTAACGCATATCTGAACATATCTAGCTCATCCGACATATCTAGGGATCCAAAATATTTGACCACCAAAAAAACAGTAAATCACCCAAATATTGGATTTTGGAACAAAGGTAAACATTTCCAGTGTATCTGGTGATCGATTTTAGCACCAAGTGAGTAAGACGAGGTCACAACCCCCGATTATATTGAATTAAGGTTGAAACAAAATGTGTAAATCACCTTCAATAATATATGGAGTATCCAATGGTCAGGGAATCTAGCACAAATGAGTTATAACAAAAGTCTCAGATACTGGATTATGCGCAAAATATATTTAAGCACTTTATGCATTGAGCCAATGGTTCTACCCTTCAAACACATAAAAACGAGAGCTAGTTAACGAGGGGACACAAAGACAAAATTTTGGTGTTTCGTGCATTGAAATAATTTTGGAATTCTAAGTTATATATTTGTTCTACAGTTCTAACAAATTTTGGTGTTTGACATGTTTTGGTGTTTTAAATTTGGTGGTTCAAATTTCTTTTGGTGATCTACATTGTTAATTTTAGCATTCTAACTTTGATATTCCAATGCCAAAATTAAAAGACTAATGGACATCATAAACAAAACAATAGTTTAGAAATAGTCCACCTGTGTTAAACAAACATGAATAACCAATGAAGAGTATTAGAGAATTTAATAAGAAGAATATCAGCGAATTCCAAAAGTAGAACTGAATTCAAACTAATAACTAAACTCAGAATTAGAAAATCGAAGATCATACTTGAAGCCTTATAGGCACCAACAAGAATACAAAAAGGGTATCTTGAGAGAGTAGACAATGGGTGTCTAAAAGAGTTGAACAAAGAATTATTTCAAAAATATTGTGTAGAAGAGAAGCCTCAAGATCTGTGTTTGGAAATTAATGAAAGAGGGATCTAAAAGGTTGTGCAGGTAGGTGCTTGCAGAACCCAGATTTGGTACAGATAAACAAGGAGTTGGTGGTTCCTGAAAAACAACAAGTTGGTTCTTGCAAAGAGAAAGGAATTCTAAGCCTTCAATAGGTTGTATCCTATAGAAATTGATGTAACTTGAAGTATTTTCATCCATAATTAAAAACATATTGTGGTTTTCCCAATTGGGTTTCCATATTAAAATATTTTGTCCAGAATTTATGAGATTGGTGTGTTGTTATTTATTACTGTGTTGATAAGTATTTTTACTTTGAGAAAGGAATTTTTAAAATTTTTAAAATAATGATTCACCTCCCCAGTATTTTCTCAGGTTCTAACAATGGTAAATTTGGGTTCCTTGATTTTGATAATTTGTGGTGTGGGTTTCTTGTAGCTTAATTTGGTATATCTAAAGTTATGAGATACCTTTCCATTGGAAGAAATTTCCATCAAGTTATTGTTTAGTATGAATCTTGAATGACTTCATTTTCTCATGGAAAAAGAGAATACTCCATTAGAAAAAAAAATCTGGATCATTCCACCAATGATAAGGTAGAAAAATAAGGAGCACACTTTTTTGGTGTAACTATTACAGAGCAACAAAATCAAGCTAGAATAGTGGTTAGACTCACTTCACATGCATAAAGAAAATTCAAGCTACTTTATTTTGAGCATGAGGAAAATGGTGGTTATGGGCTAGCTCTATAGGAATACAGTGAAAATTCCAATAAAGTTACAACTAATGGAATGTAATTCCTATAGGACTATTGACTGAATTCAATAGTCATTGAACTGGAAATGTCCAAGGATCCTAATGTCGCATTTTTCAAAAAGTTAGAATGCCTCAAAAATTATGAAATTTCTTAACTTAAAGTTGTCACCTACATAGTTGAGTGCTTGCTATAACATCAAGATGATCAATTTTTTGAAGAATCAACAAAGAAGCCCAAAGATGTAGAGACTCACATTTTGGCTAAACAAAATGAAATTCGATTATTTGTCACAAAGTAAAAAAATAAAAATAAATAAATAAAATAAAAATAAAAAAATTTGGCATGCTTTCAAGAATTCACTAACAAATATACATAATAAAAACAAGACGTGGATGAGCTTCTATAAATATGAGATAATATTATGTCATTATTCACTGCAATTATTGTAGTGAAGACTACCAACAAAATTAATGCAAGCAATCCCACATGTGAAGATTCTAATATTGGAAGTCCAAAATAAGATAACGTATCAAATAGAAAGGATAAATCAAATAGAAAGTAGTTTAATCTCAATTTCAAAGGAGAGAAGACATGGTGAGCATAAGTTTCAGTGGTTGGAATTAATTGATATTTATTGATGACAATGAAGTGGGGAGGGGATATCTTTTGCGCTCTATGAACATAGTCTTTAGAACCTTAGTTCTTTGTACCTTTTAGATCAAAGAATATTTAATATGTTAAGAAGGTTGAATACAACACATCAATATTTGATATTCCAAATGTTGACACATGGAATGATATATTAATCAGGCATACCACATCTTCACATGATATATTAATCAAGCATACCACATCTTCACATTCTATTTCTCATTTAGTTTTTATAAAATTAAAAAAGAAAGAGTGGGAAGTTTGATAAGTTGAAGAAACAAAGTCAAAATTTTCAAAAATGCAATGAAAAGTTAGCCTCTCAAAACAAGTAATTGTATAGGAAATGGTATCAAAATTATAGGGAGCTAGTTGTTTACAGTCACTAAAAATGTGATTGAATGAATGAAGGAAGAAACGTTAATATACTAGTTGATGTTGTTAGGATTTGTTAGGGAAGGGTGAAAACAAAGTATATGATGCATTTTGTTCAAAATACCATTCAATACAAACATGGAAACATAATAATTTAGATTAGAGGCAAAAAATAAGAGCACTCAACTTGTTGAGCATAATTTTTATGCACCTCAACACATTGGACTTATATTTGATTTCCTTGATTTTTGTACGAGTATACTTAGTGCTCAAGAATCACTGAAAGGATCAATCATCAGTTATACCTATTTTGCATGAGGACATGCAAATTTTATAGGCATGGGGAGATGTTGCACCATTGTTTTGACATATTTTACAATATCAATTGGTCCTCCTTTTGACTATTTTGTTCCTGTTTGTTATTCTCCTTACCACATTTTCTCGTACTTTTGAAGCTATGTGCCATCACAATATTAAAATTGTTTATTATCATAATTTATTTAAAGATGATTTTTACTATTGTGGTTGTTTTCCAAACCATGTCCCAAATGGAGCACCTAGTTAGATAATAGATCAATTTGGGTTAACTACAGATAACTCTCCAACCAAGAACCACCAGAAAATAAATGGGTACTATGTTGTTAGCTATTCACAATCTGACAGTTCTGATTTAGTTAATTGGTTTCAATATGACCCATTTCCTCTCTGTATAAATGCATGGACAAAGAACAAAGGAGGGGGTTGTCAAGGGTTATTATTGTTGTCAATTATAGATCCTCTCTATATTTTTGTATCATATAATTAGATCATTGATACAAGATAGAGTTGTGGTGTGAATTGATCATGATTTTGTAGCTTACTGTGTTTTTTACGTTGAATTTATTAATTTTATTCAATTGTTATGGCTTGTTTCTTGTTTGCAAAGGTGAGAACACTCCCTAAAGGGCTAAAATACATATTGAAACTCTTTTGATTTTGCATGAAAACTTTTTAAAATCACAATGAAATAATTGCATTACGTGCGTGCGAAGAGGCTTTGTGTTGACATCCCAGTGATTAGACATATCATTTATTTAATATACTCTTTTCATTTACATGTATGTCCGTCCTTTGATAGGAGCTACAAGAGGCTAAATCCCACCAAAGACTTGGCTCTAGAATCGTTTTGTAATCAAGATAGGAACACTTAGGATTATGGTTGAGTGAAATACTATCTTATTTTCCCAACAAAACCTCTCTCTAAATTTTCCATCTAGTGAAAAAGACCTTTATAGCATTTCTTGTGAATGCATTTAATTCCATTTTCTTCTATTTTGGGATGTAAAGTAGTTGTCAAAATTTATTTATTAATATATAATAGGATGGGCTCTGATCCTGCATATATTTTCTTTGCATCCCATAAGTTTATGGGCTCTTGGATTGATGATTTAATGTCTAGGATTTAAGATAATTAAATTGATTAACATTTTTGGCACCATTGTTGGGGAGATGTTAAAGGGATTAAAGAATTGATAGTTTATTTATTTCATTTTTTGGATTTGATTTTATTGTGTCAACAATTATGACTTGGGGGAGGAGAAATGGTCAATGCAAATTCCACCTCACTTCATAATTTTTGTAGTGTAATAGCTCGACACATTCACCTTATTGAGTTTCTAGAAAACCTTGTTATGTCAATACAATGTGCTTCTTTGATATAAGTTTGTTTTATTTATTTTTTTATTTAAGCAAAGGAAAATTTAAATGTCAAAATACAACTTGGTGAGGAGTTTATTAACGTGAGATGTTTGAGTACATGATGAGTATTGCTTTGAAATAATTATGTTTTAGTATATTTCATTTATTTCTTTAAGGTATAATTTATTTTATTTTTCTTTTGTAAGAACCTCCCCATACACTAATCAATGTGAAAGACAAGACATACCAACCAACAAAGGAGTATGCTAAATCATTTTTTGAGCAAAGGAGGAATTGATACTCCAAGAAATCTTAGCTCAGGAGGAACAATTCTTGACCACAATAAAAAGCATATTTGCATCCTAGTTACTAATAGAAGAGAAAAGGGCCCATTACCAACATCAAGAAGAATACCAAGAATTTTTCTTTGAACACCATTGTCAATCTATAGAAGATACCGAAGAGTCATGGGAAACAATCAATGGAGAGAAGACACTAGAGCCTAAGATCAAGGAATTTATTTCATGCTTATCATCTGATCATTTATACCTTCAAGAGAGAAATCAATGAACCTGAGAAGATCTACAAGGCATGAAAAATGGGGACATGCAAATAGTTTCTAATGAACATGATAATGAAGGATGCAAAGATCACTTTGAAACATGGTTCCAAACGATTGTCAACCTACAATATTCCTCCATCATTCAACACCTCCTAGCACCATAATAATCAAAGTAGTTGGTTCCTCATATTCTAGTATTTATGGAGGCATATCCTTCAAACTATATGAGTACATTTGTAATCCTAATACACACATGGGTCGCATAGGAAATACTCATACACTTGAGAAAATGATTCCTTTTTTAGTAACGTAGGATAGCATAAAATAATAAATAAATGGAATAGTAAGCATAAAAATAAGTCTAACTATGAAAACCGGGATGTTGGTATAGTCAAATAAAAGCTTTTCTTAAAAACCAGGTTAGTGGATCACAAATTTCTCAATAATTTCTACATCATGTTGTTGGTCCTTGTTAACCACCAAAAAGTGGGTAACCTGGAGGAGAAAATTTTTCTCCTCCTTGGAAACCTAGCCAAACAACAACCTTACATGATAAGCCCATGACATGATGTTGGAATCCTCCACTTCTCACTCTTATAAGATTTCTCTCCCCCATCTGGAATTACTTCTAGAAGGAAGGTGGGTAATCCATTACAAGGTTATTTAACCATTTTATAATTACATTCTTTCACTTAATGTTTTGGACATACTAATATGGATCAATGGTTGAACTGTTTGATTGAACAATCTGTTAGAAATTAATTTATGAAGCAATGAAATACAAAAAATATTACAGAAACACAAATACATAAACACATAAAATAAGAGAGACATAGATATACATGGTTAAACCAGTTTGGGCTATGTCCACGAAGAAACGATCAGTCCTTCCTTTTATATTATCCAACAAAATTAAGAGATACAACCTACAATAGATCTGTTGTAAGTTCCACTTTGCTTTCACACAGTCTCCTCTCTCTTTCTTGCTTAGAATAATAATACACATCCGCAATAAAATTCCCTCATATCAAATGAGGGGTTTCCTTCTAGGGAAAAACCCCTAAATTAAACATAACTTCTATCTTCATATCATCCTCCTAATGAACAACCCAGATTGACTATGAAATTAAAATATTTTACAAGACAATTTTTCATCTATTCTTAGCTTCGAGGGTGCAACCTCTGAACCCCTGGTAAGGGGGGGAGGGGGTCTTAAAACATGCATATGCCTCCCCTGGACACCCAAGGCAGCAATAGAAGTGGTGGAAATCCCCCCCACACACACCCCTGTTGGGGATTGGGATCCAAAAACATTAAAAAAAGACCTCTAAATTAGGAAGATAATCAGGGTCCACATCCAACAATCTCCCACTTGGATACTGATTATATCAACTCCATCGCTGCTTCACTTGATGGACAATGCTTCCACTTTGGACTTGGTTGTTTCTAATCTTCACCATCATACTTGAAGACCAATTGAAACTTAGCAAAATCTCATTTTCTCCCTGGTTACAACTTTTGTTAACATATCTTCAAGATTCTATCTAGTGTGTATCTTTTTCAACTTCAACTATCCATCTTCCAACACTGACCATATGAAATGGTACTTAACATGTATATGTTTAGTCTTTGAATGAAATTTTTAGTTCTTTGCAAGATGAATGGAACTTTGGTTGTCACTGTATAGCTTGCACATCTCTTGCTTATTTCCCAAGTCATCCATAAACATTTGTAGCCAAATCATTTCTTTACTAGACTCTGTAGTAGCAACATACTCTGCTTTCATTGTTGAAAGTGCATCAATATTTTGTAATTTTGAAACCCAACTAACAATCATTCCACCTATAGTAAACACATACCCTGTGGTTCTCGTCTTATTATCTCTATCACCTACCATATCTACATCACCATATCCATGTAGAGCAATGTTTGAACCACCAAAGCACAATGCTTGATTTGTGGTGCCTCTCAAATACATGAGAATCCACTTTACTGCCATCCAATGCTCTTTTCTTGTATCATTCATATACTTCTTTACAACTCCCGCTGCATGTGCAATACCAGGCCTTGTGCATACCATTACATACATTAAGCTTCCAACAAGTGATGCATATGGAATTGTACACATATACTTTATCTCTTCCTGAGTCTTGGGACACATTTCCTTCGTTTGAAATGGATAGCAAAAGGTGTACTAGCTAGTTTTGTATTGTGCATATTAAATATTTGCAACACCTTTTCTATGTACTCACTCTGAGACAATGTTAATTTGTGATTTTTCTTGTCTCTAGTTATTCTCATACCAAATATTTGTTGAAGAATCTAGGGAAATTAAAGTTAATGATATTCTTCTTCCAATGGTAACTATTTGTGAGGAATTTTTAACTTTTTATTATTAGCACAATCTTCTCTTGATATTATTAGATTGTGTCTTCTTAGTTCATCAAATAACTACCAAAACATAAGAGACAAGGACACAAGATGTTGGCTTTCTGTCAAGGTCAAAACCTCTTACTCTTTGAGAGGAAAACCCACACAAAATTCTTCTTATAGAGATTCCAATTGACGAATACCAAGACCATGGACCTTGAACTATTATGCCACTCCAAGACTAAGAAACCAATCCTCTTCTTTATCACTACTGAGATCATCATCATTGTTGCACCACTAAGGCCATCACCACTGCACCACCGAGATCTTCATTAATGTTGTAACATCATTGCTGCACCTTCATTGAGGTCTTCATCAATGAGATATCCATAATGAGATATGTATATGAGAGCTACACTTAGATTCATCGAGATCATGATTGTCTCATCATGGTCGTACCTTCACCGAGATCATAACCTTGTGACTATATCTCAATTAATATCGAGATCATAACTACACTAAGATTATGACTGCACTTTGAAGTATGTTGAGACTGTGTGTGTCACAATGAGACCATTTCATCATAATTATGCCGAGATTGTGTGCGCTATTGTAGGATCCCTGAGATCATCTTCATCACCGAGACTATGACTGAGTTTTCTTCCTACACTTAGACCTTCATCGAGATGGTGATTGTGTTCTCCTTGCACTGAGAGCTTAACTGTTATAACTATGCCAAGACTATTCTTCTGTGGTACCCTTCTAAGTGCCTCACTATTATTACCATCCAAAATTTTATATATGTATATGCGAAGATCTCAAACATATACCCATCTGCAAATCACACAGAATATGAGTTCCATGCTTTCTGTGGTGACCCTCGCTGCATCTATATAGTGGTATGCATCTACATTTGAGCCAGCATGATAGAGTGAACCAATGTGTCTCTTTATTTGAGCCAACACGATTGTTTTTAATTCGATTTGCAGGTCGACATGACGAAGAGGATTGTGCTTGTAATTTGGAGGGCTTCTTGACATTGTTTATGACTCAAATACATTTGATACATGCCCAAGAAGGGTTCTTCATGACATTGACTCTTTGAACTTTTAAAGATAAATCCTAAGGCTCTCAATGGGAGCCATCTATACATAAAAATTCCTGCTAATGAAACCCATGAAGCAAAGCAAAAAAATAAATTCATTTTCTTGTTTACAAAAATCATAATTAAAATGTATTTATGAAGACCGAATCTAGTTACCATTTAGTCAAAACTCCCTCTTAACAAGGGAGGTATTCATAATGGTACTTTGTCATTCTAAATTTGAATAATTTCTCATAAGAAGAATCAGATTGATAACCAATTTTTATAGCATCATAGTTGTTGTTGGGAAAAGTATCTATTCAGAACGCCCCTATCCCACTCTAAGGTGTGATAGTGCCTTAGCAACAAACAAGGACAACTACTTGAGTATTCTTCTTAATGTAAATGAGGAGAAAGGATGTAACTAACCCGTGTCTTTCACTAGTTTGTTGATCCAATCGCTCCTCTCTTCAATAGCTCCCAGCTCCTTGCTCCCTTACCGGCCCAACTTCACCGAATTCCTGCAAGATCACAAGAGAGAGAAACTACACGAAGATATAGATATACATTCATAAAAAGCTCAGGATCAGATTAAGTTAAACATGCAAATATAACAAAACATCATTGATACACAACATGTAGGAGAAACTCAAATAATTTTATTGATATGATAAGAAAGTCCAAGAGGAGATACAACCAAGTGAGTCCCGATCCAGCATCTACCTCCCAGCAAAGGAATCCCTTCCTCTCCTCCAACAAAGCATAAATCACCCAATGTACTAATCTCAATCTCAAACCAACAGCAATTCTCTGCAAAGTACAAAATTCCAGCCTCTCGATCTCTGGGATGAGGGATCCATATATAGATGTAAGCAGAGAGGATGAGTCAACTTATGTTTTGACTTGTGGCTTCTCTCTGTCAGTTCTTGCTTCCACTTGGAGACTGAGAGCCTCTTACTCATCACTTGGTCGAATTCAGTGAGGCAAGTGTCATTGGAGAAGATGCTGGAAGCTTCCATGGTCTTTCCACCTCGTTGAATGACTCTGCCACTTGTCATTTCCCGCTCAACGCACCTGGGTAGTGCATTCAAGTGCGTTGGAATGCACCTAGCTAGTGTATTTGGGTGCTTTGCAACGCAGGCAGCTAGTGGAGCTTCTGAATTGATCCTGATTTGACTAGTTCTGAGTGGTTTTTGGTGGAGAACTTCTGGGAGAAGCTGTCATTGGTTGACCTTGTTCCTTTAGGAGCTGTAACAACATCTTTAGGGACTTTGGATCCCTTGGATTATGGACATTTCATGCTCAAAGTTGTAAGGCACAAAAATGTCTATAACAGTTGCCCCCTAAAGTATGAGGCCGTTTATCGGGTGAAATGCTTTATTAGGAGCATCCGAAGTTCTTTCAATGCTGGGAGGAGACCTGTAATAAGATACAATACAATACATTATTTCCATACTGTTTTCATGATCTAGCTGAGGCGGGCATTCCCATGCTCAGCTTTATAAATTCATTTTCTTTGTACATAGGACAGACAATCGTCTGATGGTAGACTGATGATTCTGATGAAATCATCATCCTTTTGGTAGGATGATCATCTGTTCTGCAATATTGTACATGTCAATGTCTTTATTTTTCCTGAATATATATCGCAGCCTGGATGGATGAAACTAGATCCGGGGTCTTCAATCTCGTCCGATCTTCACTCTAAGTACAAGTCGATCCATGTGAGGAATGTTTTGAAGTCGAACATGGAAAGACATCGCTTGATTACCAGTCAATGATGTAAACTGTTAACAAGCGCGAGAGGAATCACCGATAATGATAATGACCCTCAAGGTACTGCAGTACAATTCACGTGGTGTGAATAAAGGACTTGGCGTCGAACACCACGCAATATCTTTCGGTCGAAGGTCATTGATGTATACCTGTCGCCGGAAGTGAGAAACTTTCCATTGAGGCATGCAAGCTTCAAAGTACTGAAGAGGGTGTTCCTAGATCAACTTCTTGGATAATGAGCTGATGTCGACAAGAAGCGATCCGTCAAAGGAGGGCCTTGATGTATCCCACATCAATGACATGGAATAGAGCAAATGATTTTGATGGAGGTGAAAATGATCTGATGATATATGGTTCAGGGTGGCGGTCATGAAAGAATGAAGTATAATGTATGGTAGTGGATGGGACACGGTTGACTTCTCTGGATGACTTCTCTTGAACATATCGGCGACACTTATATGATGGATTGGTAGCATTTACCCCAAAGGTGGATGGTATGGCGAGACCATGGTGATGTGACCGGTGAATGAAACAACCCAACCTGACTCAGGCATGGAGTGGAAGTGTCATGTTCAAGAGCGACTTGCTACCAATAAAGGTTCTTTGAGTTTCTTCCCAATTTTTCCCCAGTCATTGCTGACTAGTACCTCTTTATTTTTGTCAAGCTTGAGGAGGATAACATATGCTTGTTCTATAATTTGCCCTTCGGGAAAACCCATCGCTATGTTTTAACGAGCCTAGCGATAGTGAAACTCGTTCTCGTCTGAAGACAAGTTTGTCGCTATTAATCTTTTTAACGAGTCTAACGACAAAGATAACTCGGTCCTTTTCATTTTTAGAGAGTGAAAAGGTACATAAAGTTAACTCCAGAGTTCCTTTTTCGTCATCTAATCCCTTAAGTTCGAAAAAGTATAAAACAATACAGAAGGGATGAATTTTCGATAGTTTTAACGAGCCAAACAAAAACAATGCTCGATCTTTTTGTGCAATAATCCCTCAGGTCCAAAAAGATTAAAATCTAGAGGAGGGATAGCTCTTCCTGTCGCTTTAACAAGCTGGAAGGCCAAAACTCGGGAATCTTTTCATATTTTACGAGTCAAATTAAAAGAGCTTAAAGAAGACTCGTCTTTTGAGGAACGAGTGATAAAATGGGTAGCAGCTGATTCCAGGTAAGGGTTGGAATTTTCCAAGCATGGCAGTGTCACAAGGATGGCTAGTGAAATCACTCTTCGCATCTGTTCCTCAAAATGGGTAAACAATCAAATGGAGGTGAATGATCGGCCAAATGAAAAGTGGAGGTGACGGTGCAAACACGACCAAGGATTTAATGGCTGATAATGTTACATTCACGGTGGTTATTTACCGGAAGATAGTTCATTTTTTAACGAGCTTAAACGCGGGTTGAAACACTTGCTCGATCTTATGTTTATTTTTTAACGAGCATGAACTATGTGCTAAAACTGCTCGATTAATCCAGTCATATGATAAGAATGTCTCATGTAAGATGCCATTTTTTATGGAGCTTGCACCTTACAAAGCTATGCCCCACATCCTTTCGTTATGCAAGTTCGGAAACAACTAATCCTACGAGTTTAAAGGGTTAGACCTACGAGTTTAAAGGGAGGACCTAAAAATTTAAAAAATAAATAGCCGCCCCTTGCTTGCACTCCAAAAGGTTTGCATGCCCCCAGGTATAAAACAGAGTTTCAAGGTTACCTCTACTTCACTTCCGCCAAAATAATTGTTTTACCGAGAGAGGCCTACCTCTTTCAGGTCACCCAAAGATTGTTCTATTAATCTTTCAAACAAAACACTTCTTCGGCGATGTCTACCGAGATAAACAAAGGTGAGCGACGAAGCCCGCCAACTCACATGACTTTGACAAAAGAATCTTATTCTAGAATAACTCCTATCTCAATCACGGACGGGGTACAGACTAGTCATATTCTCCCGTGGAAACCTACCCTATACCCGAAGTTTTCCTGCCGAAGCAGACCAGGACGCATGCCCCCTGGGGTCTAGTCATATCCCTCCGAATTACTCGCGCTCATCGGGAGGACAGACCATGGGTTGAGACATTTCTTGCATGAAGAGACCATTTAGGGATGGTATATGACTATTTGCGATGCATGATCCGGGAAATGAAAGCTGGTCCACGAGCTTGACCACTCTTCCTGTTGGAAATAATACTGAGAGGGGGGGGTGAATCAGTATTATCAAATTCTTTTAATAAATCTTCCTTATTTGTTCTTTGAATTATTTTTGCATGTCAGTACCATAAAATAATGAGCATGAACAAAGAAAACATATAGTCACCCCAAAGAACACAAGATGTAAGGTGGAAACCCAATGTGGGTGAAAACCACCTGCTGCAATATGTCTCTATCTTCTTTCAAATTAGAAACTCCTTTTACAATGGTTTTGTACTGTTGCAGTCCTTTACCAGTACACAGGCTGCAACCTACAGAGAGCTACAACTCTCTCTCGTTTTCCAGTTTCTCCTGGAAGGGAGCTACAACTCCCTATTTCTTTTCTTACAAGGACCATTTTTCATAAATTTTCAAACTGGATCCATAAACATCAAATGATCATCAAGTATAAGAAAATCATCCAGTCAACTGTAGTAACCAGATCAACAATAATAGAACTAAACCCAGAACACCTTATCAACAGAAAATTACAGCCAAACAAAATGTCTTAAGACAGATACGCAGTTTTTCTTTCTCTGGTCTGTGTGCGTACGCACTTCACCTTCTGCTCCCCTGCGTATACCCGCAGAGACCCTTCTGCTGCACTGCGTGTCCACGCACTGTTTCTTCAACCGCACTGCGTACTGTTACTGCAGGTACGCACCCAGAGACACTATCGCGCCGCGTACTGTTACTGCAGGTACGCACCCAGAGATACTATCGCGCCGCGTACTTTTACTGTGCGTACGCACCTGAACCTTTGTCGCTCTGCGTACCCACGCAGTTCTCCTTCTTCTGCTCTGCGTACCCACGCAGCTCTCCTGTTTCTGCTCTGCGTACCCACGCAGATCTCCTGTTTCTGCTCTGCGTACCCACGCAGCTCTCCTGTTAAACACCTGCGTACTTCTGATTAGGGCCGAATTGGCAGTCCACCAGAGTGGCACAGTTGCTCAGATCTGATCATGCGCTCGAGAGATCACCCTTCACAGATTCGCTATCAACTTCTCTTACATATAGATCAAGCTTTTAAGACCATAACCCAATATTTCAGATCTTAAGATATTCAATTGCAAAAGATACTTAGCCAAGTGATCTCCTTTGCTTTATATAGGCAAGCTCCTCCTAAAATCATGGATCGATACCACGAGCCAAAACCATAGTAACACAAAAACCGTCGGCTAAATACCAAGGGTTAAACATAAGAAACCCCACGTGTGCTTTTCTCTGCCTTGAAATGAGTGCACTGGGGGTACGCACCTTCTGAACAGCTGACCTGCGTGACTGGCCGCGGTCCCTTCACGATGTACCTGCGGGTACGCACCTCCTGAACTGATATCCTGCGTACTTCTTAATTTTCAACATATTGAGAGCCTTGCCATGGGTGTTGTCATCAAGTACAACATCTGTAACATATAGCCATACCAGAAACATAATGCCAACAATCTCCCCCTTTGGACTTGATGGCAACCTCAAATTCATTCTCCCCCTTTGACATCAAGGGCAAAGGGTTATGCTCCCCCTTAGAACATGCTCCCCCTGAATATGAACCAGATCTGTAAAGAAGAACCATAATCCACCAGAAAGAGATAGAGACATATTGCAGCTATATTCAGACCAGCTTCCATGATCTCCTTCTGTACATCCTCCATAATGCCAACAATGCATTATATGCTCCCCCTGAACCTTTGCCGCAACCCAGCACATGTACGCATATACCCCAGATGAACCATGCATACAACCATCAATCATAAGAGTTTCAACAATAAGATGATGCATCAACAACCCCCAGCTTTTGCTTGAGGTATTCAAAAGTGTCCCTGGGCAATGGTTTGGTGAGTATATCAGCAACTTGTTCCTTAGAAGGAACATACTCCAACTTGACCTTCTGTTCAAGCACTTGTTCCCGAAGAAAATGATACTTGATTGGTATGTGCTTGGTTTTTGAATGCATGACAGGATTCTTTGAGATGCTGATTGCATTTGTGTTATCACATAAGATGGGGATAGGTGGTGTACAAGTGATTTGAAAATCCTACAAAGTCTGCATCATCCAAAGGAGTTGAGTGCAACAAGATGCAGCAGCAACATATTCCGCTTCAGCTGTAGACAAGGCAATCGAACTCTGTTTCTTGTTGAACCAAGATACCAGTCTGGAACCCATAAAGAACGCACCACCACTTGTGCTTTTCCTGTCATCCACGCTTCCGGCCCAATCTGCATCTGTATAAGCATGAAGTGTGAGATCTGTATCTCTAGGATACCATAAGCCATAATTTTGAGTCCCTTGAAGATATTTGAAAATTCTCTTCACTGCCTGAAGATGAGTCTCCTTCGGATTTGCCTGAAATCTTCCAACTATTCCAACTGCATGCATGATGTCCGGTCAGGTACCTGTCAAATAAAGTAAACTTCCAATCATAGATCTGTAGGTTGGTTGATGTATTGCTGCAGATTCATCATTTGCACTGAGGCTACATCCTGTGACCATGGGTGTACATACTGGTTTTGCATCTTCCATGCCATATTTCTTCAAAATCTGTTTGAGATACTTGGTTTGAGATAAAAAGATTCCTCCTTCTTTTTGTTGGATTTGCAAACCAAGGAAATATGTCAGTTCTCCCAGCAAGGACATTTCAAATTCTTTATGCATGACCAAGGCAAAGCTTTGACTCATAGCTTCTTCATTGCTGCCAAAAATAATGTCATCTACATACTCAACAAGTATTAGCAATTTGTCATTTTCAACTTTTATATAAAGATTGCTATCTGCTGATCCTTTTGAAAAACCTTGTTGATGAAGATATTTGTCCAAACGATAGTGTTAGTGTCGCTCTTGAAAGCCCTCCATCAGTGATCAAAGCTCTTTGCATTTGCATTAGTATGTGTCTCATCAGTGTCAAAATTTGCATCCCGTTAGGCATGCCATAATCCTGATGGAGGAGTTGGTCTATTCATACCCCTCTTGGCTTTGCTGGATCAGGTCATATCAGTCATTGAGTTTGTCAAGCTGCTCTTGTTTGGTCTTAATGTCAAAATTCTAGGTCTAGGGTTTTGGTCAGTTGTCTTAGCAAGGTCATGTCTCTGAAAGTCCTTGAGTGACCAGCAAGCCAGAGGGAGGATGGTAAACATGTTCCTTTGAAATTTTCAGCATGTATAGTTCATTTTTAACCTTGGATTTAAAAACCCTGTTTTTAAAGCCAAGGTAATGATAATTTTTGTAAAAAGAATAAATTTCCAAAATGTCTTCAAAAAGGCAGCAACAACCCTGGTCCCCTTGCCACAGTCCTTCAGAGGATCTACCTGCAAAAAGAATCAGGTCAAAGCACTCAAAAAGTCAACTTCAGGAGAAAGGAAACCAAGAAAATCAGTGTTTTAAAAAGTGTCAAAATAGACTTTATAAAGTGGGTTTATGGATGAAATTTTTTCAAATGAGATAATAAAAGGTAATGCTCCCTCCTTTCACTCTCATTGTGCATTTCAAGCTTGCAAGAGAGATTGTGAGAGAGTGATAGGTGAAGGAGGCGAAATTGCAACGGTTTCGGGCAGTTTGCAGGTGTGCGACCCGTTGGGGAGCGTGCGCGACCCGTTCAACTGTCTGCCACCAAAACTTCAATCAAATTCCTTCATTCCACTTCAAATTTGCTCAATCGGTCGAGGTAGGCTATTAATGCATGGTTGTTGATATTGGTGGTGAAAATAATGATGTATGCTATGATTTCATCTTCTAAATTTGCAAATGAATGGATTAATATGGCTGCTTGCTAATGTTTGTAAAATGTTAGGGTTTTGTGACTGTTTCAAGTGTTTTTGTCCCATTTGGTCCCTTCCCTCTTTTCCTCTTTCATTCATAGTCATGCTTGCATCTCTGTCCCATACTATTTGTACATAAAATGTTGACTTTTTCCCCCATCCCTAAGCTATAAACCCTACCCCTCTCACAAGCACACAAAACCCTAATTCCCTCTACCATACACATGCAAAAAATAAAACAAAAAGAAAAGATACATTTGTAAATAAAGAAAGAGTCATGTGAAAATAAATGCTGCTGTATATCTAGAGGCATGTACATAACCCCTATATACCCTTGACATCCCCTTGTACATGAAAACCTTCCCTCTATGTGAAAACAATGTGCATGTACTCCTTAAGAACAAAAAGAGCAAAAATTTGCCTTATGACACACATGAACTCCTATAAGAAAATTTGGTGTATGGTGTCCCTATGTCCCTATTGATACATGTATGCCCCTACCATGTTCATTATCATACATGTTTTTGTCCCATATGAGATGTTCTTTGCAAATGATTTCCCAATGTTAAAATGTGTTCCTATATGCATGACAATTTGTAAAGTTTCCCTTGAAAATTCCCTGTTATTTTCATATATTCCCATTCCTCGTTAAGAAGTTCCCTCCCCTAACATTCCCCTCATGTTTTTTCCCCTTGAAACAGCATAGAGTTCAGTACTTTTGCAGGCAGAGGCAGCAGTTCAATTTGTCCTTCAGTTTTCCCACCTTGCTCCAAAACCATGTCAGATACCGAGACTTATGAGCAAGGTGATGACCCATTCATCATCTACAGAGATTGAGGAACAGAGGAGGCCTCGTTGATGAGGAGGGAGGACCATCTCAGCAGCCTGATGCTCCCATCACCCGACATGTCAGCTCCACTCCTATGGTCACCTATCAGAAAGGCCCAAGGGCCTTATTTGCAGCAGCTAGGCGAGTATTATCTCCACAGCGGGTGGAAGGGGTCTCGCCTTCATCTTCAGAGCAGCGAGTGTTATCTCCACAGCAGGTGGAAGGGGCCTCGTTTTCTTCGCCAGCACAGGTATTGCAGAGGGGCAAAGAGCCCATGGTTCATGAGGATCCGGTGATTGATCTTGAGGTCAGTTCTCCTAGCCAAGAGGCAAAGGAGATCATTCAGCAGCTCAGGGCCGAGAATGATGTTTTGCAGCGGAGACTTGAGGGTTCCCAATGGACCATCACATATCTAGAGCAGCGGAACACAGAGCTGGAGGAGGAGAAGGCACTTGATGAGATTTGGAGGATTCGTAGTGACTGAGTCCTAAACCGTAGGAGGCCCGGAGACCCATTGCCTGTTGACCGGGAGTCATTGCTTATTCAGGAGAATGCCCACTTGGAGAGGTTGTTGGCTAAGTCCAACCAAGAGAAAAAGCTGCTAAGGAACATGAAAAACCATTATTGGGCTAGAATGCACGTTTGTAAAGCAAAGATGAAAATGTTCCAAAGAAGGTTGACCGAGGCTCTTAAAGAGGAAGAAGAAGACCAACCCCCTCCTAATCTTGGCCGAGGCTTCTCTCACTCATCATGACACCCACTAGCCTCTTCACAGCACCAAGCACAAAAATTTTTGGAAGTTTTTGCTCATTTTTGACATTTTTGGGCAATTTACAGGTTTTGGCTTCTCAACGGGTCTCACCCTTGGTGAGACCCTTTGTCATCGTAGCTTCGTTTTGCGAAAACTTAGCATTGCTAGATTTGTCATGCAAAGTTACACATGTCTATGGATGGATTTGAGTTTTCATGAAGTTTTGGGCCTCCAAAAGGTCAAAATACAGCCAAATTTTGACTTTCTGCCCCTTTTTTGAGCTGCAGAAGTAGTCTTGGGAGAATTGACTTTTGACTGGGCAAATGACCTCCAAATCCAAAAATTCCGGTTGGGTTGGAAAGTAGACTCAGAGACATTTCCAACGAGCTATCCTTTACCTCATTATAACACCGAGAAGGCCTCCAAACAGGGCTCCAAAGTGCGCGACCCGTTGAGGAAATGTGCGCGACCCGTTGAGGAATTTGTGCCAGATTTGACCAGTTCAGCCCAGAATTTGCAGTTTAGCTCCAGTTTGACTTTCTGAGGTCGATGGTGGTCCTTTTGACTGTACTTGTGGCAATTTTTGGATACTTTTACCCTTGTTTTACTCTTCTAGAAGTTTCTCTCATGTAAAAGGGTAAAATTGTCTGTATGAACTGGTTTCCAAGTTTTTAGAGGCAAGTTGTTTTGACTGCCTATTTTGTAGTGCTTAGTTTAGAAGTTGTTCAAACAGCTCCTAGGATAGTGAGCTCGACCCATGGAGGCAGGGAAAGAGGTTAGATCATCTATATTATGTACTTTCATGCTCATTTTCATGGTTGGACTCTTGAGGGAGAAGCTATCATTGTATTATCACTTGTATCTCTGCAATTTTTGGCTAAGGAAGACCAGGGTTTTGCAGTCATCTTTGGGATTCTTGTGGACTCATGTGTTGATGGTGTGTTTCTCCATGTTATTGTAAGCTTTTTTATGTGATTCATTTCCTTTCTATACTGCTGCATATTAAACAAATGAAGTGATAAAGTTAGAATTCATGCTTGCCATGCTCTGCTTTTAAATTTGTTTAATTTCTATGTTTTCTGCTGTCTAAAGAGAATTCAAATCCATTGTTTGCTCTCTTTAGCTTTCTTATCTTTCCTCCTAATCATCCACTTCAGTTAAAGACATCAATACAGGCTCCTACCTTGCCCCAAAGACCCCCCTGCAGAAACTGTGTCAAATCCCCGCACCCTAAATTGCAGTTCCTCAAATTGCCACCAAAAACCCAAAAAACCCCCAAATCAACCTTCAAATCAGTTTACTAGCCTAATATCAGTGTTACCTTGATTGGACATCTCTTCCTATTGAAAATTTACCGAGATTGACCGGAGAGAGCCTTCTCCTGCCCCGTAGGGCTAGCTACGAGGCTGAATGGTTTAATGTAGCTTTGAGATTTTCCTTTTCAGCCTGAGGTGAAATTTCAAGTGCTAACATACTGGCGACCATACTGGGGAGAACAAACTTGTTTGTGGATTGATGTGTTGTTTCATAAGTCTTAGACGGAGCCTGAAGTTACGCCAGGTAGCCTTCGAAAACGCTCTTGTTTTACATCAGCGTTAGTAGATAAACGCTGCTTCAGTCAATCTCCGTGAGCTTGTGAATACAACACTTCATTTGCATTTTACCCCAGTACATGTATCAAGTTCAGATCTGATTGTTGATAGTGACAACGATCAGACACTTGAAAGGCTGAAATCATTCACCTGGCGACTCCTTTCACTGAAAAATCCAGCAATCAGTGCTTCATGGTGACTTCACTGCAGAGAGATCATTAGCTGTGAGATTTTCAAGATGGATCAGATTGCAAGAAGATATGCTCCCTTGAGCCGAGATCACATCCCCGGTTTTCCAAATAAAATTCCGAAGGTAGATTGGTCAAGGAATCTACCCACATTTAACGCTGATGGTAAGAAGGATGCTGCTTTACATCTAGTTAGATTTCATATGCATATTCGCAAGTTAAAGATCAATTTTCCTGAAGATTGCTTGATAAAGATATTCCTGGCCACTCCGGAAGGTGAAGCCCAATCATGGTATGAAAGTTTGCCACCTGCTTGTATTTACTGTTTAAAAGATTTTCATGCCTTGTTTATTGAAAGATATAAGGACTCTTATCCATCATTGAATTTAGTTCAAGACTGTTGCAAGCATGCCTATAGTTTTATTGAAAGCCTTGAGAAGTTTTATGAAGATGATAATTTCATGGATGAAGAGATCATGGAAGCCTTGTATGAGAATCCATTTCAGCAACATGATGAGAACCTAGTGGATACCCATCAAGATGATCAGGAAATTTTGCAGCAGAATCAAGATCAGCAGCTTGAAGATGGCCATATGGCTGAAAATGATGAAAGAGAGGGTTCTATTTCAGATCTGCCCACAGAAGAAGACAGCGTGCAGGTTGGTCAATATTCAATTTCAGAATGTGATGCAGTCAAGTCAGCTACTTCAGAACTACATTCAGATTGTGATGACCGAGCATACCTTGTGCTGAATCCTGAAAAGGAGGGTTTTGTTGTTGAGACCATAGACAGAGTTTTTGATCCAAATGTTCTCATGCCATCATAACAGAGCTTGCATGAGGAGGTAATTTAGCCAGCTCATGAACAGAAAGATGAGATCTTTGTTCAAGTAAGTGAAAACTCTTCTTTCAATCATAATTTGGATAGTTTGATTTCCATGTCATATGAAGATGATCAACAATGTTTCCAAGTTTCAAAAGATCAGGACTGTCATTCAGATTTTTCATGTTTTGAAATGTCATTTCAAGAAGACAAGACTTGCTTGAGCAAAGGGAAACAGAAAGTCTTATCTCCTTTGTCTGAAGAAGAGATAGATTAGCTTTTGAAAGGTCATGCTACAACCCAAGCTAAAGCAAATCGGCAGTGTGCACATGGTCACGAAAGTGTTGGTGAAACTTCTTCCTCTTTTGAAAATGATGATAGTCTTGTAATTAGTTTTATAGATCAGCAAACAGATAATATTTTCTTTCATGAAGATGATGAGGCTGTCATGTTTGATGATCTTGAGGATTGTTTTCTGTTTAAGAATGACTTAGACCATGAAATTGAGGAATATAAGCTTGAGAGAGACAATATGTCAAAATTTCTCACGGTCAAGGAATTCACAGCCAACACTCATATGGCAGAAGCTTATACTTCTCTGTGCCTTCCTATCAATCAACAACCCACTGTTCTTTCAGATCAGAATGAAGCAAGTACTTATATTTTTGCAGCTGGATCTCCATACAAGGTAGTGTTTCAGGATTATCAAGATCCCTTTGGCATTCTTCTGCAAGCATTAGAAAAGATAAATGTTGCCTGGTTCATTATCATAAGCCTTGGTTTCAGTGGTTATTTTGAGTTGCCTACAGGTTCATCGTTTCGCCTGCTCGAGATAAGTGAGAGTAGAAATTTGGTATGTAGCCATCTGCTGGATTGGTTACATTGGAAAGCTCATTATACATGATTGTACATATTTCATTAGTATGCAGGTGGTTGTCATCATGATTTCACATCTTGATGGACTGCTGCCCTTCTCTTGTTTTAGTTAAGTCAGTCATGAGTCATTTGTGTTTGGTCTATTGAGTGAGTTTATTCAAGTTATTTCAGTTTGCCATCGAGTCGGTTTGAGTCAAGTTTCAGTTAAGTTTCAGTCGGTTTTCAGTCAAGTTTTCATTCAATAAATGTGTCAAAGGTTTTGTGTTCTCCGTTCAAAATAATGACTCCATTGCCCAATGATTGTAAGGCACTGGTCTGCTCTCCCAGAGGTCTAAGGTTCTTGGCACCTCCAAGGAGCTACCATCCCCATTGGAGCCAATGTTAGTGTCGGTCTTGAAAGCCCTCCATCAGTGATCAAAGCTCTTTGCATTTGCATTAGTAGGTGTCTCATCAGTGTCAAAATTTGCATCCCGTTAGGCATGCCATAATCCTGATGGAGGAGCTGGTCTATTCATACCCCTCTTGGCTTTGCTGGATCAGGTCATATCAGTCATTGAGTTTGTCAAGCTGCTCTTGTTTGGTCTTAATGTCAAAATTCTAGGTCTAGGGTTTTGGTCAGTTGTCTTAGCAAGGTCATGTCTCTGAAAGTCCTTGAGTGACCAGCAAGCCAGAGGGAGGATGGTAAACATGTTCCTTTGAAATTTTCAGCATGTACAGTTCATTTTTAACCTTGGATTTAAAAACCCTGTTTTTAAAGCCAAGGTCATGATAATTTTTGTAAAAAGAATAAATTTCCAAAATGTCTTCAAAAAGGCAGCAACAACCCTGGTCCCCTTGCCACAGTCCTTCAGATGATCTACCTGCAAAAAGAATCAGGTCAAAGCACTCAAAAAGTCAACTTCAGGATAAAGGAAACCAAGAAAATCAGTGTTTTAAAAAGTGTCAAAATAGACATTATAAAGTGGGTTTATGGATGAAATTTTTTCAAATGAGATTATAAAAGGTAATGTTCCCTCCTTTCACTCTCATTGTGCATTTCAAGCTTGCAAGAGAGATTGTGAGAGAGTGATAGGCGAAGGAGGCGAAATTGCAACGGTTTCAGGCAGTTTGCAGGTGCGCGACCCGTTGGGGAGCGTGCGCGACCCGTTCAACTGTCTGCCACCAAAACTTCAATCAAATTCCTTCATTCCACTTCAAATTTGCTCAATCGATTGAGGTAGGCTCTTAATGCATGGTTGTTGATATTGGTGGTGAAAATAATGATGTATGCTATGATTTCATCTTCTAAATTTGCAAATGAATGGATTGATATGGCTGCTTGCTAATGTTTGTAAAATGCTAGGGTTTTGTGACTGTTTCAAGTGTTTTTGTCCCATTTGGTCCCTTCCCTCTTTTCCTCTTTCATTCATAGTCATGCTTGCATCTCTGTCCCATACTATTTGTACATAAAATGTTGACTTTTTCCCCCATCCCTAAGCTATAAACCCTACCCCTCTCACAAGCACACAAAACCCTAATTCCCTCTACCATACACATGCAAAAAATAAAACAAAAAGAAAAGATACATTTGTAAATAAAGAAAGAGTCATGTGAAAATAAATGCTGCTGTATATCTAGAGGCATGTACATAACCCCTATATACCCTTGACATCCCCTTGTACATGAAAACCTTCCCTCTATGTGAAAACAATGTGCATGTACTCCTTAAGAACAAAAAGAGCAAAAATTTGCCTTATGACACACATGAACTCCTATAAGCAAATTTGGTGTATGGTGTCCCTATGTCCCTATTGATACATGTATGCCCCTACCATGTTCATTATCATACATGTTTTTGTCCCATATGAGATGTTCTTTGCAAATGATTTCCCAATGTTAAAATGTGTTCCTATATGCATGACAATTTGTAAAGTTTCCCTTGAAAATTCCCTGTTATTTTCATATATTCCCATTCCTCGTTAAGAAGTTCCCTCCCCTAACATTCCCCTCATGTTTTTTCCCCTTGAAACAGCATAGAGTTCAGTACTTTTGCAAGCAGAGGCAGCAGTTCAATTTGTCCTTCAGTTTGCCCACCTTGCTCCAAAACCATGTCAGATACCGAGACTTATGAGCAAGGTGATGACCCATTCATCATCTACAGAGATTGAGGAACAGAGGAGGCCTCGTTGATGAGGAGGGAGGACCATCTCAGCATCCTGATGCTCCCATCACCCGACATGTCAGCTCCACTCCTATGGTCACCTATTAGAAAGGCCCAAGGGCCTTATTTGCAGCAGCTAGGCAAGTATTATCTCCACAGCGGGTGGAAGGGGTCTCGCCTTCATCTTCAGAGTAGCGAGTGTTATCTCCACAGCAGGTGGAAGGGGCCTCGTTTTCTTCGCCAGCACAGGTATTGCAGAGGGGCAAAGAGCCCATGGTTCATGAGGATCCGGTGATTGATCTTGAGGTCAGTTCTCCTAGCCAAGAGGCAAAGGAGATCATTCAGTAGCTCAGGGCCGAGAATGATGTTTTGCAGTGGAGACTTGAGGGTGCCCAATGGACCATCACATATCTAGAGCAGCAGAACACATAGCTGGAGGAGGAGAAGGCACTTGATGAGATTTGGAGGATTCGTAGTGACCGAGTCCTAAACCGTAGGAGGCCCGGTGACCCATTGCCTGTTGACCGGGAGTCATTGCTTATTCAAGAGAATGCCCACTTGGAGAGGCTGTTGGCTAAGGCCAACCAAGAGAAAAAGCTGCTAAGGAACATGAAAAACCACTATTGGGCTAGAATGCACGTTTGTAAAGCAAAGATGAAAATGTTCCAAAGAAGGTTGACCGAGGCTCTTAAAGAGGAAGAAGAAGACCAACCCCCTCCGCATCTTGGCCGAGGCTTCTCTCACTCATCATGACACCCACTAGCCTCTTCACAGCACCAAGCACAAATTTTTTTGGAAGTTTTGGCTCATTTTTGACATTTTTGGGCAATTTACAGGTTTTGGCTTCTCAACGGGTCTCACCCTTGGTGAGACCCTTTCCCATCGTAGCTCCGTTTTGCGAAAACTCAGCATTTCTAGATTTTTCATGCAAAGTTACACATTTCTATGGATGGATTTGAGTTTTCATGAAGTTTTGGGCCTCCAAAAGGTCAAAATACAGCCAAATTTTGACTTTCTGCCCCTTTTTTGAGCTGCAGAAGTAGTCTTGGGAGAATTGACTTGTGACTGGGCAAATGACCTCCAAATCCAAAAATTCCAGTTGGGTTGGAAATTAGACTCAGAGACCTTTCCAACGAGCTATCCTTCACCTCATTCTAACACCGGGAAGGCCTCCAAACAGGGCTCCAAAGTGCGCGACCTGTTGAGGAAATGTGCGCGACCCGTTGAGGAATTTGTGCCAGATTTGACCAGTTCAGCCCAAAATTTGCAGTTTAGCTCCAGTTTGACTTTCTGAGGTCGATGGTGGTCCTTTTGACTGTACTTGTGGCACTTTTTGGATACTTTTACCCTTGTTTTACTCTTCTAGAAGTTTCTCTCATGTAAAAGGGTAAAATTGACTGTATGAACTGGTTTCCAAGTTTTTAGAGGCAAGTTGTTTTCACTGCCTATTTTGTAGTGCTTAGTTTAGAAGTTGTTCAAACAGCTCCTAGGATAGTGAGCTCGACCCATGGAGGCAGGGAAAGAGGTTATATCATCTATATTATGTACTTTCATGCTCAGTTTCATGGTTGGACTCTTGAGGGAGAAGCTATCATTGTATTATCACTTGTATCTCTGCAATTTTTGGCTAAGGAAGACCAGGGTTTTGCAGTCATCTTTGGGATTCTTGTGGACTCATGTGTTGATGGTGTGTTTCTCCATGTTATTGTAAGCTTTGTTATGTGATTCATTTCCTTTCTATACTGCTGCATATTAAACAAATGAAGTGATAAAGTTAGAATTCATGCTTGCCATGCTCTGCTTTTAAATTTGTTTAATTTCTATGTTTTCTGCTGTCTAAAGAGAATTCAAATCCATTGTTTGCTCTCTTTAGCTTTCTTATCTTTCCTCCTAATCATCCACTTCAGTTAAAGACATCAATAAAGGCTCCTACCTTGCCCCAAAGACCCCCCTGCAGAAACTATGTCAAATCCCCGCACCCTGAATTGCAGTTCCTCAAATTGCCACCAAAAACCCAAAAAACCCCCAAATCAACCTTCAAATCAGTTTACTAGCCTAATATCATTGTTACCTTGATTGGTCATCTCTTCCTATTGAAAATTACCGAGATTGACCGGAGAGAGCCTTCTCCTGCCCCGTAGGGCTAGCTACGAGGCTGAATGGTTTGATGTAGCTTTGAGATTTGCCTTTTCAGCCTGAGGTGAAATTTCAAGTGCTAACAGATAGTACCAAGCCCTTGGAGCTTGTTTGAGACCATAGAGAGCCTTTTTCAATCTACATACAAGATTTGGATCATTTCCAAGAATGAACCCATCTGGCTGCTCAATGTATACTTCTTCTTCCAAGTCTCCATTCAGAAAGGCTGATTTCACGTCCATTTGAAATACTTTGAAGTTTTGAAAACTTGAGAGAGCAAGGAACATTCGGATGGCCTCAAGTCTTGCAACAGGAGCAAAGGTTTCTTCAAAGTCTATTCCTTCTTGCTGCGCATACCCTTTACAAACAAGTCTGGACTTGTTTCTAATTACTTCTCCATTTTCATTCAATTTATTTTTGAAGACCCATTTTGTTCCGATAACATTCTTATCCTTTAGTCTAGGAACCAGCTCCCAAGTGTTGTTCTTTTCGATCTGCTCAAGTTCTTCATCCATTGCTTTTACCCAACATTCATCTTTGCATGCCTCTTTCACATTTTGTGGTTCAGTAGAGGAGAGTAATGCCAAATAGCTTGAAGCTTCTGCAACTGTTCTTCTTGTTTGTACACCTGCCTCTTTCTGCCCCATAATCTGAGATTCTGGATGATTCTTCTGAACATATCTGGATGGAGTCTTTTCTTCTATTCTTGTCTACTCCTCTGGTTCTTCTTGAGGTTCTTCTTCTTCTTCATTATGTCGTTGAGGGTGGCCTTCATCTTCTTCGATGTCTTCATGATGTACTTGCCTAGGAATGTATCCCTTCTCATCAACCACTACATCAATGCTGTCAACAATTCTGCCAAGTCTTTTATTGTAGCATTTGTATGCTTTGCTATGTGGAGAGTAACCAATAAGAATGCCTTCATCTGCTCTAGGTTCAAGTTTGCCAAGCTGCTCATCAGTATTCTTGATATAGCATTTGGTCCCAAAGATTTTGAAGTGCTTTACCGAAGGAGTCTTACCACTCCAGAGCTCATGAGGAGTTTGAGTGTTGTTCACCCGAACATTTGTCTTGTTGACAATAACCACCGCAGCATGTGCAGCTTCACCCCAGAAAGTTGCGGGAGTTCCTGACTCATCAAGCATAGCACGAGCCATTTGTTGGACTGTTCTGTTCATTCTTTCCACAACTCCATTTTGCTGAGGAGTTCTAGCTGTAGAGAATTCTCTTCTTATCCCATGTTCTTCACAGAAATCGAAAAATTCATTTGAGGTAAACTCCCCACCTCTGTCGGATCCGAGGCACTTAATTTTGTGACCTGATTCATTTTCAACCAAGGCTTTGAAAGATTTGAATTTTTCGAATGCTTCATCTTTGTGCTTCATAAGTCCTAACCAGACAAACCTGGAGAAATCGTCAATGAATAATATCAAGTATTCTTCTCCTCGAGGTGTTCTTTTCCTAAATGGACCGCATGTATCTGTATGTACTAGCTCAAGAGGCATGCTAGCTGATCCTTCCTTCTCTGGAAAGTTAGTTCTGGTTTGTTTTCCAAACTGACATGATTTGCATATGGTGTTGTCAGGAATTTTGATATCTGGAAGATCGCGAACTGCCTGATATTTGCATGCTTTCCTTATTTGTGAAAATCTTAGATGCCCCAAACTCCGATGCCATAACCAGTGCTCATCATCCTTGCTCAGATAGCATTGTTGTTGTCCTTCTTCAAATATGTACAGATTATGTGGAGTTCTTTTACCTTTGATCACTGTTTTACCTGTATCAAGATCACGAACAAGACATCCATTTGATCTGAATATCACCTCGGTTCTTTGATCACACATCTGGCTGACACTTAGAAGATTATGCTTCAATCCATCTACATACAAAACATTTCCAGCCTTGACCTTTTCTTTTAACTGAGCAATGCCTTTTCCTTTTATAGTTGCAGGAGTATCATTTCCAAAAGAAACTTTCTTTCCCTTTTCTAGAGCAGAATATGACTCCAGTTTTTCTTTATCACCTGTCATATGCTTCGAACATCCACTATCAATGTACCATAGATTTTCCTGTCCCTCTGCATAAAATGCTATCCCACATCTTTCTGTTTGTGGTTCCTTTATTCTCCATGTTTTGGTGCTTGAGGCTTGTTCCTTTTTCTGCTGAAACCTGCTCCTGCATTCAGAATATTCATGACCAAAGTTATTGCAAATAGAACATTCAACTTCATTTTCAAGAACCAAAAATTTGTTGTAGGTCTTTTTTGTAATCCCGGTCATACTTCTTTGTTTTTGAGCTTCTCTCGTCATGATCGTTTTATATGCAACACATTGTGCTGCTTTGTGACCAAAGTTATGGCAAGAAAAGCATTGTCCATTGAAGAAACTTCTGCGGTTATCAGATCTACCCGCCAAATGATTGTAATTTCTATTGTCATCCATTCTTGAACCAAATTGAGAAGATTTTACCTGTGGCTGGTTGTAGCTTTTGTTCACCCTTAAGACGGATTTCCCCTGATAGTCTCTATTTGCAATTTGTCCATGCTTTACCTGATGGTCTCCATTGTGCTTTTGCTCATTTCTTCTTGCTGCATCAAGATAACTTTTTGAGGTGGATGCTTGAGAAGTTTCTCCATTATAGCCCATACCTGTCTTGTTTAGTGGAGACCGCTGCATATTGATAATCTCATCCAAAGTTTCAGATCCTTTGACAAACTTAAGATTAATAGCTTTTGTTTTCTCAATCTCTTTTCTAAGACCAACAATTTCACCTTCTAATTTTTCAAGATGTTTTTCCTTTTCATCAATTTGGAATTGTAGAGTATCAATGATCATATTCTTTTCTTCTATACATCTCTTGAGTCTAGTAATTTCTTCATAAAGGTTATCCACATCTATAGCATCCATATACTCATCATCTTCAAATGCCATTAACAATTTATATTCATTACCTCGTTCATCTTCATCACTGTTTGATAGACCATCACTATCTTCATGAGTGTAGTATCTTTTCTTATTTGCACTCTGTTTCTTGTTCCATCTAGCAGGTTCCTTTCCTTTATCCTTATAAGGACATTTTGCAACATAATGACCTACTCTTCCACAAGCAAAGAATTTAAAAGGTAACTTACCTCTGAACCTTCCAGAACCCCTTTGAAGATTTCTGACAAAATTTGATTCTTCTTCTTCTTCTTCTGGTACGTGACTTGCTTCATAATAATCTCATTTGCCTGACGCCTTGAAAGCAACTTCTCTTCTATCTGATGGACCTCCCTTTCTCATTTCATAAGCAGTTAGAATTCCATGTAGCTGAGACATAGTAAGAATTCGTAGATTTTCCTTTTCTTCTATTGCAGATACCCAAAATTGTTACTTTAGATTCAAACTTGGTTTCCTTAGGTAACCAAAATTGTTTCCACAACAAGGCCTTGACTGAGAGCTCTATCTATTTTCACATCGGTGCACAATGTTGGTGAGACCAATGACTATAGACACCTTCATCATTGTCTCTCAAGGTACATACCCACTCGGGTGTTCACTGAGTATGACCTTCTAGGAATATTATTATCTTGGGTTCCCAGCCCTCAAAGAATATCGGTCCTCTTGCCTACTCTTATATTGGATTCCCTACACATCCTCAAAGAGCATTGGATGTCAGATGATTACCCAATCCTCCATTGTTTCTTCCTAAGTGAATACAATAATGTTGTGTCTTTCTCTCCCTCTCAACTAGGGAAGATATTCCCATTCTTGTAAAGTAATGTTCCTGAGCTCCTTGTGACCAGGAAATTGCCCAGGCTCCCTCTTAATTAGGGAAATTTCATATCTCCCTCTTAACTATGGACTCTCCTTTTCATCAACAACTTCTTCTTTTTGGGTCCTTCAACTACTTGATCAATTTCTTTCCTTGATTTCATGAAATTTAGTGGAGATTCTTCCTTGTAGGGAATTAGCCATCGATCACTTTCCTTCTTGGTTTGTCATGTCATTCCTTTCTTCATGGAAAGTGGCATTCTCGGTATATATCTGGAACCTTCTTCATATGGATACTTCTTTCTCATCATGCTTCTTTCAAGAATTTCCATCCACAACATGAATGCTAGTTGTACTTGGGCTTACAACTCTTTTTCTAGTAACCCTGCATGAACTCATCCAGATATTATTTAAGAAATCAAAACATAACATTAAATCAAATCGTACCTTTTGAGATGGCTCTTCATCATGGAATTTTCCTATAGGTATCGACATCCTGCATACATGTTGACACATCTCCCAAAGATATCCATTGTTAAGGGCCTTCATCTTTTTCAGACTTACATCAGAGTCTTCATATCTTTCCAATAGATTTTCTAGTCAAATATTCTTGATATTTTGAATGTTTTTTGCCTTCATCATGGTTTCATATCTCACAATCTCTTCCTTCCTCACACATTCCATTCTCAAGAGTTTCCAATCATATTTTCTTAATTGTAGTCAACCACATATTATGTTGATTTCATCTAGTGTGACTTATGCCTTCCTGCATCCTTTTAGAGGAGGAGATCCTTTTCCCTTGATCATGATTCTCAAGATAGAAGTAGTGATCCATGTTACCTACAACCATATGACATGGCTTTATAATATTAAATACAAGCATACATACCTCATTTTACCTTTAGGTCATCTAGGCTTCTTTCAACAACTTCCTTGATTGAAGTGTTTTCAATCCCTTGATTTGCTTCATCATAACATCATCCATGAATTCCAAAAGTTGGAGTTGATGAAATACATACTTCCTCTCTAGATTAGTGAATCCTTCGATGGGGATTCCATCAGAGAATCTTGAGGATCTTGTATATGCCCATCTGGAAAATGTTTCCTTTTTGACTTGATGTATGATGAGCCTTGTCCTGGATGACTTCTTCCTTTCCTGCAATATCCAATGAGGTTCCCAAGAGCAATATCCTTCATGTTTGACTGCCATGGATTTTGTACTTCATGATTCCTATGGTGATGTCATGAGAACTTGCTTCCAATTATTCCACGATGCATCTTATTGTCATGTTCATATCTATAGCAAAATATTTAGGAGCATATGATAGGACCCTTTTGTGAGGGATACCATCTTGATCATAGTAGATATCTATTACTCCCTCTTTCCTTGGCCCTTTTCTTTAGCTTCCTCCATCTTTCTGTTGATATGAGATTCTTTCCATAATATTTCCATAGGATTGAATCTTAGCTATACTATTTTTTTTTTTTAGGACCAAACTTCCCTTTCCTTTCTAAACATGTTTGAGTCCTTTAATCTTCCACACTTTTGTCTTCAATTTGTCTTTTTCTATCTGGCATAGACACCACAAGTTGTCGAATGAGGTAACCTTCTTGTTCATGGACATTTGTTAGCTTTCTTATTAGTTAGAACAATCATGATTATCTTCTTATCATCTCTCCCAGATATCCCTTCATTCTTTAATACCTTCAATCAGGTCTAAGTGATATGACCTTCTTCACTGCATTTCAGAAAGTATATCGTCTATTATTTCATATATCTATTTTATGTCTCCTTAATTTCTATAGAGGAGTTCCATCCCATGAATTCAAAGGAGACCTCTTTCCTTGATATTTTCACTGAATTTTCTTAATTATGAGGATTATGGCTATCCTCCTTATTCCATGAAAGGAGCTTTGATGACCCATCCAACCTATAAATATCCTTGCCATCATGAAGTCATTTACCAAATTAATTAATGAAAATATCTGGCATAGACACCACAAGTTGTCGGATGAGGTAACCTTCTTGTTCATGAACATTTGTTAGCTTTCTTATTAGTTAGAACAATCATGAATATCTTCTTATCATCTCTCCCAGATATCCCTTCATTCTTTAATACCTTCAATCAGGTCTAAGTGATATGACCTTCTTCACTGCATTTCAGAAAGTATATCGTCTATTATTTCATATATCTATTTTATGTCTCCTTAATTTCTATAGAGGAGTTCCATCCCATGAATTCAAAGGAGACCTCTTTCCTTGATATTTTCACTGAATTTTCTTAATTATGAGGATTATGGCTATCCTCCTTATTCCATGAAAGGAGCTTTGATGACCCATCCAACCTATAAATATCCTTGCCATCATGAAGTCATTTACCAAATTAATTAATGAAAATACTTACTTGAGATGTGAAGATAAAATACTCACATTGATCATGTTGGAAGTGATTGAAGAAGATGCATTAGAGCTTCCTCTTGAATTATCTTCTTCCAAATGAGAAAGCCTTTCCTCAATAGAAAAGGTTGCTCCTCTTAATGAGGATGATTTGCTGCTTCTGAGGATGATCTTCTTCTAGGTAAAGGAGATGATCCTTGCTTGATTTATAACCTTGAAGATAATGATAATACCTTTTTTCCTTTAATATGCTTCACCTTATTTTGTAGTTTCGATCAGGAATACTTCTAGGGTTTCAACCTTCTCAAAGATAGCATAATCTTGAGGTTCTTTCAGCTACCTTACTTTGTAGAAAACTTGATGAGGGTATTGGTGGCCTTTTGATGATGACTATGGAGATAAATGATCTTTATGTTGTATACTGTCTCCTTGATTATAGAGACAAAAACCCTTGTTGTTGTAGACTAATCCTTCAATTTTGACAAATCCCTTCAAATTTCTTTGATGCCCTTCTTGAAGTTGATCCTTGTGTTAGCGCTTGAAATTTCACCTCAGGCTGAGAAAGGTAAACCTCAAGGCAACATCAAACCACTTAGCCTCGTAGCTAGCCCTACGGGGCTGGAGAGGGCTCTCTCCGGTCAATCTCAGTAAAGATCTTCAATGGGCGAGATGACCAATAGGGTAACACTGATTTTAGGCTAGTAAACTGATCAAAAGGGTTGATTTGGGGTTTTTTGGTTTTTTTGGTGGCAAATTGAGGAGAGGGCAATTTTGGGTGCGGGGATTGGACACAGTTTCTGCAGGGGGTTCTTTGGGGCGAGGTAGGAGACAGTATTGATGCCTTTAATTGAGGTGGATGGTCAGGAATGAAAGGTGAAGAGCTAAAGAGATCAAACAATCACTTTGAATTCTCTTTAGATAGTAGAAAACATTGAAATTAAACAAACTTAAAAGCAGAGCATGACAGTCATGAATTCTTACTTTAACACTTCGTTTGCTTAATGTGCAGAAGGAAAAGAAAGGAAATGATTCACATAACAAACTTACAGGTACATAGAGAAACACACCATCAACACATGAGTCCACAAGAATCCCAAAGATGACTGCAAAACCCTGGTCTTCCTTGCCAAAAATTGCAGAGATATAGTGAAATAATACAATGATAGCTTCTCCCTCAAGAGTCCAACCTTCCAACCCCTGAAAATGACTAAGAAAATACATAATATAGGTAAGCTAACACCTTTCCTTGCCTCTAGGGGTCGAGCTCATCCTTCTAGGAGCTGTTTCAACCAATTCTAAACTGAGCACTAAAATCTAGGCAGTCAAAAGAACTTGCCTCTATAAACTAGGAAACCAATTCATTCATTTAATTTTCACCCTTTTCATGAATGAATCTTCTAGAAGAGGTACATAAGAGTAAAAGTGTCATAAAAGTACAATAATTACATCAAAGAGCCTAATAATCCACCCCAAAAAGTCAAACAGGGTCAAACTGCGTTTTTCTGAGCTGTACAGTGCATTTTGGAAAAATCTGCCTGACGGGTCGCGCGCCCCTGCCTGACGGGTCGCGCGCCTTTGGAGCCACTTTTGGGGCACTTTCAGGTGTCCAAATTGGGCAAGAGTAGGCTTGTTGGAAAGGTCTGTGAGTCTACTTTCCAACCCAACTGGAATTTTTGAATTTGGAGTTCATTTGCCCTGTCAAAAATCAAATCTCCCAAGACTGCTTTCTGCAATTCAAAAAAGTGGCAGAAAGTCATTTTTTGCTAGTTTTTTTACTTTCTAGAGGCCCAAAACTCCATAAAAACTCAAGTCCATCCATGGGCATATGTAACTTTGCATGAAAAATCAGGAAATGCTGAGTTTTTGTGAAAAGGAGTTGCCCTGATGAAGGATCGCGCGGGGGGTGAGACCCGTTAAAGAGCCAAAACCTGTAAATTACCAAAAAATGCCAAAATTACCCAAAATTCTCAAAAAAATTTGGGATTTGAGCTGTGGCTAAGCTATTGAGTGCCATGATCTTTGAGTGAAGCCTCAGCCAAGATACGGAGGGGATTTGGCCTCTTTCTCCGTTTTAGAGCCTCGGTCAACCGCCTTTGAAACATCTTCATTTTGGCCTTGCACACATGCATTCTTGCCCAGTAATGATTTTTCATGTTCCTCAGCAACTTTTTCTCTTGGCCAACAGCCTCTCTAAGTGTGCATTCACCTAGATGAGCATAGACTCTCGGTCAGCAGGCAATGGGTCACCGGGTCTTCTACGGTTCAAGGTTCGGTCACTACGAATCCTCCATAGCTCATCAAGTGATTTCTCCTCCTCCAACTGTTTGTTGCGCTGCTCCAGGTAGGTGATGATCCATTGGGCACCCTCAAATATCCTCTGCAAAGCATCATTTTCAGCTCTGAGATGCTGAATGATCTCCTTTGCCTCTCGGCTAGGAGAACTGGCCTCAAGATCAATCACCTCAGTGTCTGGAACTCCTGATGGACCCTCATGAATCATGGGCTGTTTGCCCCTCTGTGATGCCTGTGCTGGTGAAGGAAGTGAGGCCCCTTCCACCTGATGTGGAGATAACACTCACTGAGTTGAAGATGAAGGCGAGACCCCTTCCACCTGCTGTGGAGATAGTACTCGCCTGGCTGCTGCAAATAAGGCCCTTGGGCCTTTCTGATAGGTGACCAGAGGTGAGGAGCTGACATGTCTAGTGACAGGGATGTGATTCCAGTGTGATGGTCCTCTCTCCTCATGAACAACCTCAGGATGTGGCTGTGATGGCGCTGTGAAAAACTCACGAGAGATGAACTCCTCCCATGAGATGCCCTGCTGAGTCAACTGATGCAATACTACTAGCTGAATCAAACCATAATGGTGAAGGCTCCTGTACTGCTGTGCCGGGGTCTTCCTCTGCAACATGGGCACCATCCTCTGAATGTTCTGAAAGAAGAAAACCGGGATGTTCATCATCCTCACTCGGGTGAAGTGCATCAAAAGGCGAATGTGATATGAGTACACCTGTGAAAATCTGCCCTCACAGGTAAAATAGTGCATAATAAGCCTCATGATGGGAGCATACTCGCTCCGGAGAAACCTGAATGGAAAAACACCCGCCAAATGTCTCATGAATGGTGGCCGGACATAAGGCTCAAAGTGAACAGTATCTAGCATCTTGCGCTTATTCCACACCTCACCAACATTAGGTATCCCGGTAGCATGTGAGATCACCTCGGGTGTCAATGTAAAGTTCACCCCTGCAAGATTGACATGTCCATCATGTAGGTGTAAAACAAAAAGGCGGGCCAACTCTCTGTGGTGCTGAATCCGAGAAATCCTCTCACAGAACTCATAACAAGACATGTACTGAAAACAAGTGACTGCCATAGGATAGGCCTGTAACTCTGCTAAAGAAGTGGGCTCCTCTCGCTTATGATGTCCACCCTTACCACCCTTACGAGGCCTCCTCTGTACCTCAACCTCTGCAGATGATGAATGGTCATCACTTTGCTCGTAAGTTTCAGTTTCTGACATAGTTTAGGAGAAAAGTGAACAAACTGTACTGCTGTCTCTGCCTGTAAAAAGTGTTGAATTCTATGCTCAAACGAATTTATGGCTTGAAGAGCGTTTGAGCAAGTTTAAAATCGATTTGCAGGGAGACAGCTCGACGGGTCGCGCACCACGCCCAACGGGTCGCGCACCTCTGACGGGTCGCGCTCGTTGTATTTTTACACTGTGGAAGACCCTCTGACGGGTCGCGCGCACCTGACGGGTCACGCACCTGGCCTGACGGGTCGCGCACCAGTCCAATGCCCGAACTCGCTCTGTATTCGCTCCTTTCTCTCAATCACTCTCTCAAACCTCTCTTGCAAGCATCTAGGATGCACAATGAGAGTGATAGGAGGGAATTTGGGGTTTTTATAAGTTTCATTTGAAAAAATTTCATTCACAAACCCACTTTCTAATGTTTTCTCTTTGACACTTTATAACACTGACTTTTTGGTTTCTTTTGTCCTGAATTTGACTCATTGAGTGCTTTGACTTGATTCTTTTTGCAGGTAGATCATCTGAGGGATCTTGACAAGGGGACCAGGGTTGCATTTTGTTCGCTGAAGACTTTTGAAATTTCATCACTTATTTACAAAAACTTGGAAAATGACCTTGGCTTTAAAAACAGAGTTTTTAAATCCAAGGTGAAGATTAGCTGTACCAGATAAGAAATCTTGAAGAAACACTTTTACAATCATCCCTCTGGCTTGTTGAATACTCATTGACTTTTCAGACACATGACCTTGTAAACATATTTGACCAAAACCCTAGACCTAGGAAATTGACCTCAAGACAAGATAAGACAAGCTTGAAAGAGCTTAATGACTGAAATGACCTGAACCAGCAATGCCAAGAGGGGTACAACACACCAGCTCCTCCATCAGGGTTATGGCATGCCTAATGGGATGCAAAAATTGACACTGATGAGACACCTATTTATGCAAATGCAAAGAGCTTTGATCGCTGATGGAGGGCTCAAGACCGACTCTAACACCTTGAATGTCTCTTTTTTCTCCCCTTCCTTTGAATTTAGTACCTTAGCTCTGATACCATATTGAAGAATCTATGGAAATTAGAGTTAATGAGATTCTTCTTTCCATGATAACTATTTGTGAGGATTTTTTGACTTTTTATTATTAGCACAATATTCTCTTGATATTATTAGAGTGTTCCTTCTTAGTTCATCAAATAGATACCAAAACATAAGAGACAAGGACACGATGTTGGCTTTCTACTAGGGCCAAAACCTCTCACTCTTTGAGAGGAAAACCTGCACAAAATTATTCTTATAGAGATTCCAGTTGACAAATACCAAGACCATGAACCTTGACCTATTATGCCATTCCAAGACCAAGACACCAATCCTTTTCATTTTCACTATTAAGATCATCATCATTGATGCACCACTGAGGCCTTCACTATTGCACCATCTAGACCTTCATTACTACTGCAACTTCATTGTTGCACCTTCACCAAGGTCTTCATCAACAAGATCTCCATATTGAGATATGTAATGAGAGTTGCATTTAGATTCATCGAGATCATGACTGTCTCATCATGGTTGTACCTTCACCGAGATCATAACCTTGTGACTATATCTCCATTAAGATCGAGATCATAACTATGCTAAGATCATGAATGCACTTTGAAGTATGTGGAGACTGTGTCACAATGAGACCTTTTCATCATAACTATGCCGAGATTGTGTGTGCTACTATGTGATCCCTGAGATCATCTTCATCATCGAGACTATGACCAATTTTTCTTCCTGCACTTAGACCTTCATTGAGACAGTGATTGTGTTATCCTTGCACTGAGAGCTTCATTGTTAAAGCTATGCCAAGATTGTTCCTTTGTGGTACCCATCCAAGTGTCTCACAGTTATTACCATCTGAAATTTCATAGATGTATATGTGAAGATCTCAACCTGTACCCATCTGTAAATCATTGGGAATCTGAGTTATGTGCTTTTTGTGGCGATCCTAGCCACGTATATATAGTGATATGCCTCTACATTTGAGCTAACATGACAAAGTGAATTGATGTGTCTATTTATTTGAGCCGACATGACTGTTTTTAATTCAATTTGCAGGCCGACATGATGAAGAGGAGTGTGCTTGTCATTTGGAGGGCTTTTTGACGTTGTTTATGACTCAAATACATTTGATACATGCCCAAGAAGGGTTCTTCATGACATTGACTCTTTGAACATTTAAAGAGAAATCCTAAGGCTCTCAATGGGAGCCATGTATACATAACAATTCTTTCTAATTAAACCCATGAAGCAAGAAAAATAATAAATTCACTTTCTTGTTTACAAAAATCATAATTACAATGTCTTTATGAAGACCGAACCTAGTTACCCTTTCTTCAACAAGATTTTTTTTGCTGCACCAAAATCCTTCATTGCAAATGAATTTTCCAATTTTCCTTTGAGCACCCATATCATGCCCCGAGAATCACAGAGTTTTAGGTCATAGCCAAAAGAGCATAAACCATTTGTTTTAGGTGGAAGGAAAGGAATTTAGGTGTACAAACTTGATACAGATCTAAATAGATACTTTAATCCTGGTCTAAACAAGTATTGTTCTACAAGAAATATTGCATTCAGTAAAAGAGAGAAGAGAAGAAACCTTAAGTTGCATCAGATACTTGCAAAACTTCATAGTGAATTTTATGAGGGATGCAACCACTCATTTATAGTATTCATATCCGTGTCTAGTTATTACATGACCGATGAGTTCTGATTAAAATTAAATCTTCGGGTACAAGTGGACAACTTGCATTATCTAATCCCTTAAAGTCTTTCGACATATGGGGACCAAATCAGACACATTATTACAAGCCCACTACTACTTCTTCTTTAAGCTGAGGGTCCATTGCTTCACGTGTGAGAAGGTCTACCATGCAGTTGAGGTATCCAAGCTTATGTTCGATACCAAATTCATAACCATCTAACCAGACTGCCCATCGTATGATGAAAACGTTATTATTGGCATGTTCACGATTTTCTTTTATCATGCCCAACATGATTTTCAAATCGGCTCAAACCAAGAATTTAATAGGTTTTAAATAAAGCCTAAAATGAGATATACTTTTCTTGACTATGAGTACTTCTTTATGGGTTGAAGGATAATTGATTTCAGCTCCATGAAAGGTTCCTGAGGTGTAGTCACAAATCTCTTCAGTGCCATTTGTTCGTTCAAGAAGAATGCCTCCCCATGCAAAATTTGATGCATTTGTTTCAAGGACATAAAATCCTCCATCTGCTGGGATCTTGAGAGGAGGAAGGTTCTGGACTTTCTCCTTGATGCATTTCACCTCCTGGGTCATGGCTTAATTCCATGGTATTGGTGACTTCTTCAATTTTTTTGCAGGACATTTAGATCTTGGGCTTGTCCTTTATAGAAACGTCTAATGTAATTCAGACTTCCTAGGAATCGTTGCAGCTAGGTCTTGGCTAGGATTTTCTCTAGAAAATTCTATAGGTTAAGAAGAACATGATCTTGCAGTGCAATACTGCCATTATAAATCTTCAAATCTAAGAAACTTACATATGTTACTCCAATTTCAATATTGGATTTTGACAAAGCTAATCCATGTTTAACACAATGCTCACAATATATCTGGAGATGTTTCTGATGTTCTTGGAAATTCTTGGAACAAACAAATAAATCATCTATGTAGATAATTAACCAATCTATGTGATAGAAAACATCTTCCATTCTTTTTTGAAATTCACTAGGAGCATTCTTTAAACTAAAAGGAATTACCTTCCATCGATACTATCCATGTGGTACAAGAAAGGCTGTTTTATAACAATCTTTAGCAGTTATTCCAATTTGGTAGAAAGCTGATTTAAGATCAAACTTGCTGAAGATGTTACATCCTTTTAGTTTTTTGAGAAGTGCTGCTTGGTTTGGTAGAGGATATGCCATATATTTTAGCACTGCATTTAGGGGCTTGTAGTTGATCACCATGCGAGGTTGGCCTCTTTTGATCTATGAATGCTTGTTGATGTAGAAAGCTCAACATGCCCATGGGCTCTTGGCTGGTCCAATTAGGCCCTTGTCTAAGAGATCTATAATCTCTTTCTAGCAATAATCCAACTCGGTTGGACTCATCAGAGCAGCTGATTCTTTCTATGGTCTGATCTATATATCATCTGCATATGGTAGATCGATCACATACTTTTCTCGTGCCCAAAAAGCATTGGGGATATCTGAAGTACATTGTTGGATAATCTTTTCATAAATTTCTTTCAAATAATCTTGACAATGAGTTGTGGCAAAAGAAATGATTCTTTCTTTTTTCTGGACTTCTACAGGCTTTGGTTGTTCTAGTTTTTTCTTGTGAGGGATAGAGAATGTACAAGAAGTTTTGAGAGGAATCTGTACAGACTTACCATAAATAGTCATGGAAAATATGAGTTGGTGGTAGTCAATAGAAATGGGAGACCAACGGGTAAAGAATTTAGAACCTAAAATAATGTTGGTTGGGATGTCATCAAGTTCGAGGAATGTACATTGAACTAGATGGTCTTGGATGGACATAGGGAAATCAATTACCTGATGTGGGAGAGAAAACATTGAACCAGTAATGCTGGCACTACCCTCCATTGATTTCTCCCAGTAGAAAGGGGGAATAGGAAGATGGTGAGCTAAATTAAGCTGAGTGTCGAATCAAAAAAAAAAACTAAGGAATATGGTTTACAATCAGGGGGACAAACGGTAAGAGGAATATACAACTTAGGTTGAATGATGAGAGAGAGACTTACCAAGATAAAGTGCAAACAAATCGGGTGAATCAGGTTGTTGGGCATAATCTGGTCCAGGCAAGACATGGGAAGATTTTTCTAGGCTGTCTAGAGTCTTAGCTTCTAGATGGTTGAAATCATCATCAGAGGATTCAAAAACTTCTTTCTCGAGCTGGTACAATTGTGCTTTGAGCACCAGGATTTCTGCGGCAAAGGATATGATCTTTGATTGCTTGTCATGGATCTACATATGCATGGATGTGCAGGAGGCACGCTTGACAAGTTTTTTCTCTTGATGCTTGGCTAGATGGTCAACGTATAACTCAGTCGGATGCCAGTAGGAGAGAACATAATAGGTTATCTCCTTCTCCTTTTGTTTGGTCGTCATTTGGCTAGATGACTGAAGTTCTTAATGGTTTAAAGTGGTCATGGTGGCCTCGATTATTTTGATCTCATCATGAATGTTCATGCAGAGATTTATCTACCATGGTGGTGTTTTCTCAAGTATTTGCCTTAAGTCTGCAAGTTGCATGTTAGGCATAGAAAACATACAAAAGCGATAGGATTGCAAACTATCTTCATCGTTAGAACAACCATGGAAACTGGGAATGTGGTTTCCATATTATTCTTCTGCCTCAGAATCATATTTTGGATAATAAATTTCTCTAGTAGGGTATTCATCATATCACAGTAGAACAAATCCCATATAATAGGTTCTAAGGTATCTGTGAATAGAGCTGCTAGCTTGGCTTCCGTGCTTTTTGTGGACATTCATTTGCCTAATGACCTTCCTTATTGCAAATAAAACATCAAACTAATTTAGTCGAAGTCTTTTGGTATCAAAGGAATGGTCATTTTTTCTGGAAAGGCTTCTTTCCAAGCTAATATGGCTTCTTGTAAGCTTCTTTCTAAAGCTTACTCTTTGAGGACCAATGCTTCTTGTGCGGATATTTGGATTTACAAGATCATTTGGGGTCGCAATTAAAGGGTCCCTTAGGCTAGTTGGGCATCTAGCCAATTGTTGTGCAAATCTTATTTGAAAACATCTTGTTATACTCCTTGAAGTCAGTAATAACACATTTAGCTAAGCAGTGTTCTTCAATGACTTTCTTAATGTGGACATGAACCATTACTAAGGTCATGCCTGACAGAGAAATATGTTTGTCTTCAAAATATTTGTTGGTATTGGTGGGAAGAACGCCAAGCACACTCTGGATATAACTCTTGAGGTATGTTGTATTAGCATAGGAATTGGATCGGATGAGCCAATCCTGCATTTGACAAAAATAATCTTCCATAAGACCAAGATTTCCTAACTTGTTAGACATAAACAATTCATTCTAATGGTCTAGGTCTTCAACAATTATAAGTCCGACAAACTGTGCAAGTAGAGAAACTAGAAACTGGACAACAGGATCTTTATGTTCAAGGATGGCTTCTTGGGCTTTTGTGGAGGCGTAATGCCACCATGTATGTGCTAAGCCACCAAATCCATTGATAATAAGTTGTGCAATTATATGGAGAGAAAGGGTAGGGTCATCAATATATTTTTTCGTTGCCCAACTATTGAGGAGACTCATTGCATTCTCCATTTCGATCTTAGGCTGGAAATTTGGAAAAAAGATGGGTTATTGTGGCATAGGCTGGATGGCCGCACTCATAGTTGAAACTCCAGTCTTTGTTACTGATATAAGACGGGATTTTTCGACAACTTGGGTAATCCACAAAGGGATACCTAGTTCTTGCTTATCCTAAACAAGGAACTGATTTATTTGGTCCTTTGAAAGGGCAAGACGCTTTTCTTGCACCTATTGCAAGAAGGGAGCACTAGGTGAAAATAATGCATGCAAATGAACGATTAAGAGTTTGTGACACGAAGTGTCAGTGATTTCAAGGTGTGCTAAGGAGGGAGTGACAAGGTATGCTAGGTAGTGCTAAGGAATTCTAAAGGCCAGGGAAACATGACAAGATGTGCTAGGTGCTAAGGTGTGCCAATGCATGCTAGGGAGAGTTATGGAGTGTTAGGGAAAAACAAGGGAGCGCTAGTTTCAAATGCATGGAAATGAATGAATAAGAGTGCGTGACAGGGATTGTCAACGAATTCTAGGTGTGCTAAGGAGGGAGTGACAAGGTATGCTAGGTAGTTCCAAGGAATGCTAGAGTGTCATGGTGACATGCCAAGATGTGCCAAGTCCTAGGGTGTGCCAATGTGTGTCAAGGAGTGCCACGAGAACACAAGGGAGAAATAGTTCAAATTGCATGGAAATGAATGGATAAGAGTGTGTGATAGGGAGTGTCAGCAAGTTCCAATTGTGTTAAGGAGGGAGTGACAAGGGTATATGCTAGGTAGTGCCAAGGCATGCTAGAGTTGAGGGCATGTTAGGGAGTGGTAGGGTTTTTTAGGGACTGGAAAATCATGCCAAGGAATGCAAGGGATGATAATGTGTGCCATGTAGTGCCAATGGATTGTTATATGTGCCAAATGTTATGGCATGTGAAGATGTAAACTATGTTGCTTAATTGTTTTATGGGCATGCTTGGATGTGAGCCTTGACTTGATAACTTGTTAAGTGGGATGAGTTAATATTGGACATGAGAAGCCTAAGATGATTTATATTCCATTAGGGGAACAAGTCATAGTCTAGTAGTAGTAAATGTAACTTGGTAAAGTTGTTGTAGTCGAGGCAGGACTTGGTTGGGTTCCTAAGCCTAAAAGAAAATAACAGTAGTTATGAGGTCATGATAATTAAGGAGTGCCATGGCATGCCGAGGAATGAAGAGGCATGCTGACCTATGCTAGATACTATCAATGCATGTCAAGGAGTATTTGGGAGTGTCAAGGAATCACAAGGGAGAACTAGGTCAAAGTGCATGGAAATGAAAGAATAAGAGATTATGCCAGGGAATGTCAGTGAATTCTAGGTGTCCCATGGAAGAATTGTGTTAGGAGAATTTCATATTAGGACTTGTAGGAGGAAATCCTACGATTGTGATAAGAGGATGCAAAAATCAGTTTGAGACAAAGGGAGACTTTGGTCTATGCACAACACTATTTTTTCAATGACTTGGTTGGGTTCCCAAGACACAAAAAAGGTAAGGTTATCTATGAGGGCATGAAAACTAGGGAGTGCCAAGGTGTGCGGGGAATTTCAGGAAGTGCTAACACATGTTATAAAGTACCAAGGAATGTTAGGCATGTCAAGACATGCCAAGTTCTAAGGTGTGCCAATGTGTGCTAGGTTATAGGATGTGGCGCCAACACATGCTAGGGATTGCCAAGGAAACACAAGGGAGGACTCATTTCAATTACATGTAAATGAATGAATGTGTGTGTGTGATAGGTTGTGTTAACAAGTTATAGGTGTGCTAATGAGGGAGTGACAACATATGATAAGAAGTGCCAATAGATGATAGAGTGCTAGGAAATCCTACTAAGATGTGACAAGTGCCATGGTGTGCCAATGTCTGCCAATGAGTGTTAGGGAGTGCTAGGGAAACACAAGGGAACACTAGGTCATAATGCATGGAAATGAAGGAATAAGAGTGTGTGGCATGGAGTGTTAGTGAGTTCCAAGTGTCTTTAGGAGGAGTTACAAGGCATGCTTGGGAATGCTAAGGAATTCTAGAGTTCTAGGGTGACATGCAGCCAAGATGTGCCAACACGTGCAAGGAAGTGTTAGCTGGGAGTGCTAGGGAAACACAAGGGAGAACTATGTCAAAATTAATGGAAATCAACAAATAAGAGTTTGTGATTAGAAGTTTTAGTGAGTTCCAGGTGTGCTAAGGAAAAATTGACAATGTATGCTAGGTAGTGTTAAGGCATGCTAAAGGCTAGGGAAACATGCCAAGATGTCATAGGTGCTATGGTGTAAAAACACGTGTCAAGGAGTGATAAGGAGTGCTAGGGAAACACAAGGGAGAACTGGGTAAAAATGAATGGAAATGAATGAATAAGAGTTTGTGACCAAGAGTGTCAACGATCTCTAGGTTTGCTAAGGAGAGAGTGACAAGATATACTATGTAGTGCCAAGGAATGCTAGATTGTTAAGGTTGTAGGCCAAGATGTGTCAGGTGCTAGGGTGAGCTAGGGAGTGTTAAGGGGTGTCAGGGAAACATAAGGAAGCACTAGGTCAAAATGTATGGAAATGAACGAATAAGAGTGTGTGAGAGGGAGTTTCAATGAGTTCTAGTTGTGTTAAGGAGGGAGTGACAAGGTTATATGCTAGGCAATGCCAAGGTATGCTAAACTACCAAGGCATGTTAGGAAGTGCCATGGTGTGCTAGGGAGTGTCAAAGCATGCCAAGGAATGTAGGGGATGTTAACGCATGCCACATAGTGCCAAAGCATTCCAAGACATGTCAGGTGATATGGCATGTCAAGATTCAAATTGTGTTGCTTAATTGTTTTAGACCAAGGTTGGATGTGATGATCCTTGTCTTGGTAACTTGTTAACTAGGATGAGTTGATATTATACATGAGTACCCTAATATGTGTTACAAGTAGTTCTTAGGTGAGCAAGGCATATGTTGAATTTCCATGACACATGAGAATATAGTTTTGGCCTTAGAATTTTTTATGCGAACACACTCAAGTGCCACAACACATATACTATGCAGAACAAAATCTACCATGAAAGAAAAAGTAATGGATTGAATGCACAAAGTTTAGGGTCTGCCACATCTTCATATGTTAATTCTTATTATTGTGATATACAATAGCCATTTATATGTGTGGTGTAAGACTGCTCTGGAGATTTCTATCCAACAACAACATCTCTGTGGTAAAAGGTGTACCGTCATAGGTTGATATGTCAAAAATAGAGACCAAAAGGGACCTTACTGTGCACACAGATGAAGAATTAAGAAGATTGTTACCTATGAGTGATGATGTGGAGGTATGGGAAAAAATTACACAGGCAGCGAACCTTTTTGTTCAATCAATCAAGATCTAAACCTAACCCACAAATTTGTTGACATTTTGCTGGACCTGACCTATAATTGTTCCTAAAGTTAATAAATAGTTAAAATAGGACTGAATTTCAATACAAAATATAAAATTGATAGGAACAGGGCCAAATTGTGAAAGTGTAAAAATTAGTATGGTTTAAAGGGACCGGTCCCTTTGAAAAGTCTTAAATGTGGCAATGAAGGTTGAGCCTCGTTCTATAACCCCTTTGGGCATCCATCTTAGGAATTGGTGTAGGATGCAACACTTTAGAATGATTTTTGTAGCAGTGATGTCAACACTTGTATGGTGACATGGGGTTGTAGTCGGCCTGTCAAAGCTCATTGTCTACTTTGGAGCTTCTCTAGGGTGATGCCTTAGATGCTTTGGATTATGAGGGCATGATTTGATATTTATTTTGCATTGAAGAAGCTTTGGAGGCTAGATACTGCATAAAATCCCCTTGTTCTGAACAGGGAAGCACATGCCACTGAAGAAAGTAACAACAAGTACACAAATTTGAAACTCAAATCACATCACTATTTATTACTCTTTGAAACAGGAAATAACTAAAAATTTCAAACACTACTATTCACTTTTCCTTTAGTCTAGAAGGTACAATGAATCTAGAAACATGTACAACAATGTCTCATCTTTCTTAACTCCTAATCCTAATGCACCTTCCTTGCATGGATAGACAAGACAATTGAAGTCCACCTCTACTGAATATGATATGAGATATGCAAACATGCTTCCTTAGCTAAGGCCGAGAGTTAATAACTAGGGAAGTGCTCCCTTTAACTATGCATGAAAAAACTAAATAAAGCAAAGAGTTTCGCTACTCCAGGTGCTAGAAACGAATCCACTACCTAAGGTAAGTGATTTTCCCAAAACAAGATATTAAGGACTCAAAACCTTTGTTGCTTCCTTCAAGAGAGGTGTATGCCAAACATAACTAAGCTATCTTGCACTATCCTCCAAATTCATTCACCTTTAATAGAAATCTTGTGCCCAGAAAAATACAAGAGACCAATATCCAACAAAATTCACCGACCAGCCAAAGACCCTTATGCCCAAATTGAGAGATAATAAGGGAATGTCAACTAGGGTGGAATCTTTCGCCATCGAAATTGACAAAAGATAGAAGGGGTCAAAAACTATCAGACCTAATGCTCAAGAACAAATGAATTAATCCACACTTGGTGATCCAAAATGAATTCAATCCTTCTTTATTTATAGATTTTCAAGAGGGGTTTCATATTCTTAAATGATCGAGTAAACCTTACTCCAAACCCCAAATTTTGGTTTTTTTAAGCCCAGTTTCCCCAAAAATTGCCCAAAAATGGGTATTTTGGGTGTTTTCCCCCTTTATGGAGGACTATAGGATATGGGGATGGATAGGATATTACGTCCCATTCGTCCTCAATTTGTAGAGGATGTTACATGGCACCTAATAAAAGAAACAATGCTTTAATTTAGGAGGTAATAGCTAAATTCTTATTTCTTTCCATACAGGACATACATCTTGCAAAAATTATCATGGGGTATAAATACTACAAAAGGCCTAAATCTTACTAGCATTGTCATAGTCCAAGAATAAAAACCCTTTCATTGGAAACAAGGTCAGTACCACATACTACAAGCACAAATGAAAAATTAAAAAATAATATACTTATTCAATGAAAGAATGATGAATCCTATTAGCGCACTTTAAATTGAATAGCTCTTGAGTTGCAGTGTCAATCAAAATTTCTCAGGTTGGATCATAATTAAGTACTCAATGTTGTTTTGGGTCCAATTTTGGGGAAGGAGGAGCTCTTAGTGACAATGGGATGATCAGGATTTTCAGAAGGGATCTCTGCTATACTTTTCAACATACAAGCCATTCATTCTAGTGGAGGAGATATAGAGAAGCCTTTAATAGGGACCTTTCCAAGATCAATTTGGAGGAAAATCCATTTTCAAAGATTAAACATAGTTCTAGATTCAAACAAGAGTAGTCAGTTTTCAGAACAATTATTAATTCCCTAGAAATTGGAGCCAAGCTGACATTTTGACCATTTATTCTTCTACTGGACAAGGAAGCATTTATGAAAAGTCCTTGGCCCTTTGATCCAGTGTTTGATGTAAATCTCTTGATTAGAAATGTAATACGAGATGCAGTTTATTTAAGAAAAATGGAAAAGTAGAGGGCCAGTTAATAATTATCTCTAAAAAACTCTCAATAGAATCCAAACATATTTGAAATGGCAAAGGTTAACTCCATGGTTATTTTTTACTTTAGAAACTTTGCTAATTTCCATGATTGAAGCATGTATTCATGCCTTGAAAGAAGCTCACAAATGCTTTTTATATTGGTTGAAGCAAAGAAAATGTGCAAAGTTACACTCACATAGAGGCATGGAAAAAAAGTATGTGGAGCTTGTTGTCCTAGACTCCACACAAAGAATGGACAAAAGGTGAAAAAACCAAGTCAAAAGGTATGTGTAGCTTTTGTCATGCAAAGGTAGGTTTTAACTCCACACTCTATAGCAAAGGCTTTGCAGCGCAAGTGACACAAAGGTTTGCATGTAGAAATTTGGGTTAAAAGGAGTGGAGCTTGATGCTACATGTCCACTATTAACCCACTTTCTGTATGAGTTATAGGAGATAAAAATAATGAGATACGGGAGATACATAGTAGATACTATTTTTATTTGTAGAAAATATGATGGTACGTTAACCTAATAATGCAATATAAATGAAAGCAGAATACTATAAGCTACTTCTACTATCAATTTGTGGAAGCTTAAAGATCGAGCTGAAAAATATAACCAAAAGAAGAAGAATCAATAGCATAATACACATGAAAATACTTTGGGGTAAGCCTCAGCTAAAAACCCCACTCTATTGTATTATCATACATGGTGGAAATACATAGGAATTATACAAAGCCTTAACTCTCACAACTAGCCAACTCTCAGTACAATCCTCATAGATGCTCACAGGTAATCTTGGCTTCTATCCAACCTTCCTCTCTACCCTCCAAGCTCCTATTTCCTTGCGATGTTCCTTCTGAATGATTATCCTGTTACCAAGTGGAAAACCCATTCCTTCAAAATTGCAAAATCCTCAAGGATAAATCCTTGAATGCATGCATGAGTTTTCTCCATGATAAAACACATGCAACTGATAGTACACTGTCCTTGAACATTTATCTCAATCGGGTCTTTCTCAGAATAGACATGCATGAGTTTCTGATGACGGAATCTTCAACTAACTGGAGTAACACTAGTTGAGTGCATTAATGCATCAACTCACTGTTAACTCACTATTAGTTCCTCAAACAGTTTGGAATTAATTTAACTGGAATTAACTCAGTAAACTGAGTTAACTAATTGCAACTCAAATATAACTCAATATTATCTCCTTAATTTAAGGGATAACTCTTGCGTGACTTCATAAAGACTTCTAACTTGAATTTCTCCAACTAATTAATTTAAAATAAATTAATTAATTATTTCCAAGTAGCTGTTAAGACTAAATTCGATTGTAATTCACAATTTAATTCAAGGAAAAATTAAATTGGAATATTATTGTTGAAATGTTTCAACACTCCCTCTCAACAAGAAAGGGATTATCTGCCACCCCGATCCTGTCTCTATGGAACTCAAATTTACACTTTGACAATGCCTTTGTTTAAATGTCAAAATCTTGCTCCTCTGTCGAAATATGCTGCAGCAACATGATCCTCTCGACCTGTGAAAAGACACGAGCAACAAATCTTTCCTTATGCTTCTCCACACTACCGTCAATAGCTTGCTTTACCTTGTAAAGCCAATAGGAACTCACAACTGACTTGTTCTCCAGCCTCGGAACCACGTCCCAAACACTATTACAAACTATGGAGTCATACTCCTCCACCATAGCATCAACCCAAATCGGCTGCTGCACTGCTTCCTCAAAGGAAGATGGCTCAGTCTCGACACATTCCCCAGCAAGGGCCATGCATCTAGTGTACGTCTCAGGTGACCTCCTCTGTCTGCGGTAAGAAGATGGTGTTCCCACATTCTCTCTCACATCCAACAATTTGTTAGCTTCTTTTGTGTGCTTCCATCCATCTCTGGAAGACTCTACTTGAGTGGATGTCTCCACTCCTGGAACCTCTGCATGCGTCTGCTCTGCATCAGTCTAAGGCTCCTCCTCCTTAGGAACCAACAATTCCTCCACAACCTGTAGTTGGAGCTCCCTCTCAAGGGAAACTCACATGGCCTTCTTCTCATCAAACTTGAGATCTATATAAACCACTATCCTCCGACTGGTAGGCAAGTACACCAGATAGTTGTGAGGTGTATCATTGTACCCCACAAATATCCCAAACTCTGTTGTCGGCTCAAGCTTCTTCCGTGCATCCTTTGTCACATGGAAATATACCGATGAGCCAAAGATTCTGAAGTGACCCACATCTAGTCTCTTACTGGAGAAAGCTTCCTCTGGTGTCTTCATCCCAAGTATGCAATGCGGGCTTCTATTCTGCAAATAGACCAATGTTTTGCATGCCTCAACCCACAAGTGAAGTGGTAGGCCTTGGTCATGCAACATTGCCTGTGCTATTCTTACATAGTTCTGTTCTTCCTCTCGGCCACCCCATTCTGTTGTGGGTTATGAGGTACCGTCAACTCTCATTTAATTCCTTTTGCTGCATAGAAGTCCTTAAACTCTTGAGAGATATATTCTCCACCTTTGTTGATTCTTAAGGCCTTGATCTTCTTCCCTAACTCTTTCTCGACCAAAGATTTGAACTCACAAAACTTTGTGAAGGTTTGGTCCTTCTTCTGCATGAATTAAATCCAACATTTACGATAATAGTCATCAATGAAAATCACATAATACCTTTGCTTTGTTGTGGATTCCGTCAAGAATGGTCCACACAAATCAGTATGAACTCGCTCTAAGATAGCCTCTGCTTGACTGTCTCGATCATGAAATAAAGACTTGGTGTACTTTCCCAAGGTACAACCTTTTCATGTGTCAACTTGCTCAAGTTTACCTTTGGGAAGTCCTGTAGATATCTTCTGCATTATCTTCAAAGCCCCATGATGCAAATGGCCCAACCGCATGTGCCACAACTTGCTAATGTCTTAGCTTTGCACCAATTATTCTTTCATACTCAATGCTGCACAATCATCTACCTCTAGTTTATAGAGCTTCTTCACCGGAATCCCTATCCTCTTGGTCTGGCTTGTGTCTATGTGTCTTAGGAATGCCTTTCCTTTACTGAGGACAACATCGCAACCTTTGTCCTCCAACATCACGACAGATACCAATTTCTTCTTCAATCGAGGCACATACATCACATCTGTCTGTTGGATACCTATACCAATAGGTTTCATATTTCATGATGGGCTAGGGAAAGTCCAAATATGCTCTGCTTTGATTATGCAAAGATCCCATATTTCCTAGAAACACAAGGCATGTAAAAAGTTTCTCCTTGTTTCAATTTTGATGGCTTTGTTTCCATTCTGATGGATGATCCAACAGTCTAATCTGGATCATGCCTTGATTTCAATTTCCTGTTGTAGACTAGAGAAAGAAGTCTGTCCAAACTGTTTAATCTTGGCAGACAAATAGCCTAGGTAGAGAAAATAAGGCTCCCAACTGCTTAATCTGGGACCTTGGAAGCAATAAGGTTAGAAGTAGATAGGAAAATAAAAGAAAAAGCCAAAGAAAAGAAAAGGCAAGTAAGGGTCTGCAAGTCCAAGTGCACCCTCCAAGAAGAAATAAAAAATGCTAGGCAAATAGTTGGGTAGGTAGTGGTGGTTGCAGAAAAAGGCTACCTTCACCATTGCAGGCATGGTGACTATGATTACCAAGGCAAAGTCTATCAAGTGACAAGGTGTGCATATTCATCAAGTTGCAGCAAGGACCATAACTAACCTCCCTCCTTCCCCCTTTCATTTTCATTTGCTAACATCCCTCTATGAGCTGAGATTCAGGGAGGAAGATCATGGTTTCATAATGATTCTTGTTTATCCAAAGCCACATTTCTTGTCTAAAGATCTTTTCATTTTGATCTACTCCCTAAACTAAGTAAGTTTCAAATGAACTTAGTGTTTGTTCCCCATTCACTTCCATCATCCATGCTAACACTAACTCTATTATATAGATCCCTTATATCACCTTTTCCCTAATATTACTAACACCATGGTGTATAAACCCCAAATTTTGTATAAATATCCCTCCCCCTTGGCATTATAGCCATATAGTCCCATGTCAGGGATCAGATGGCACCTGGTCATCTTGATAAACCTAAGCTAAATCTCCTTTGTCCTCTGCAAATTCATTCCCTCATTTTTGACCCCCATTTGCACATGAAAACCCCCTAAAAGCCCAATTTCTACCCTTACCCGCTTCAAAATGGCTAAAAACATCAAAAAACCAACATTTTTCTCTTATCCTAAGTCTAAAGGGCGGGTCTATTTTCAACAAAAATCATGAAAACCCACTGTTCCAAAGCTTCCGCCAGTGCACAGATCCCCAGGACAATATTAAAATAGGCATCTGCCTTTCCCCGTACTTGGTTATCGCTTCACCTTCCCGATGACCGTCCGATCAAGCAACTCCAGATCCGACGGCCCTTATCTCATCGGACCCCTTCCGACGCCCGATCATTAACTGTACTATCCTCCTGTCATGTCAAGCTCCCGACAACCGTTAGATCTTGCTCCTCCAGATCCGACGGCCACTACAGCATCGGAGCCGATCCGCTGCCCGAACGATATCTCCCGACGGCCGTATTTTGGCTACGTCATGCGGCAGCCACGCGTCCACTCCACAGCCCATCGGAGGTACCACTGACGCATACCGCCACCGTACCGTAGGCGGTGCGATATGAAACCGCCCCGGTTTCTGGTTTTATCATTCCCGCTTGTATTACCTCACCGCCACGTCACTGCTCCGTCACCCCACGTCACCCCCAGGTACGCCGTCGCATCATTTCTCCGCTCAACCACTGGTCCACTTGTCCTGCCATCTCACTGTCCCCGTGGACCAACCAGAGGCCGCCACCTGGCCGGATGACGTCCTGCTGACGTCATCTGACCCTGACCCCACCAGTGACGTCATGCTGACGTCAGTGCGAAAACGCGCCAAAATCACCAAAAGTTATATTTATGCCAAAAATCGTGTTTTTGCTATTTTTGGGCGCAAGCTTTGTTGTTTGTTCTGCATGTAAATTCACGTCCAAACCTGCACCAGCCGTGGAAAAGACTTCCGGACCGCTAGAACGTCCATCCCTCAAAGTGCTAGCAAGTTCTTACCGACCAGATTCTACAGGTACTTCTCATTTGCACTCTAAAGCTCCATTTTTCACTGAATTTTGGGTATAACTAGTAACAGACCTCCAAACTCAAAATTCACCATTAAAGGACCACTGAACTAGCATTCAGACCAAACCAGAGTTGCCACTACACGCTTATAGGGCCACATTGGGCAAGTTGAACGTAACTTATTACTGGTTCGCGCAATCGTGAACCAGTCACCTGCAAGAAGCTAATTTGCCTCAAAAACAAACTCTGCTCAGGTCTGCAACTCACCTATTAACTCAAAAGCAGCGTTTCAATCGCTACAACCTTTCCCATTCACTCTTTGTCCTCAGAAATTCTCATTTTCCTCAGAAAAAGCGTTGTTTGTGTTACTCTGCATAGTAACACCAGTCCTTGAAAAAACAGAATCCTAAGAAGAACCATGGATCCCCCTGTGGCTCCTATAGCCCTCAATGTAGCTCCTCTGAATGCCCCTCACAAAGCATTGGGCTGGAAAGCATTAGCTGACTTAGACTATAACATATCAGAAGAAATGCTAAGCAGGAGCAGGTTTCATCTCCAAATACTAAATGAAATTAAAATCAAACATCAGAATGGGACAGACATCTTGGGAATTTGGGATTCCTCTCTCCCAATCTTCAAGCTACCACAGGTCAACCAATTCCCAGAACTCATCCACTTATGTGCTGAGTATTATGATGCATCCCAGAGGGCAGTGCTTGATTCTTCAGGCGCAATTCTGTTTCTTATTACCCCTGAAGCCATCAGGGAGATGCTGCAGTTCAAAACAAATAAGAAGTTGGTCCCTCTATCACTAGCTGATTTGATAATAGGGGGAGCCAGAATGACAGAGGCCCAGATTACAACGCTTAACCAGTTATTCATCAAAGCTGACACTCTACAAACTCCTCCCATCAACTCTGTCTACCTCAACCAATTGGGCCTGGACCTTGTTGACATGATCAGTCCCATCCTGGGATATGATTCAGTGGAATATGTGGATGAAACGGTTATGCACATAATGCTCATGTTTGCTCCAGGAAGAAGACCAGTCTGCTATGACTATGCCACATACATCTCTGACAAGATGCATGAGCAGTTGATGAACCTGTCAAGAGATAGGGTATTTAAATACACTTCCTACATATATCATTTGCTTCTATACTTCCAGCATGAGAAGTTCTCCTTCCCAATGAAAAGAGAAGATGCACAGGGAAATTTGAGATCGGTGGTGTACTGGACATCTGCTTTCCACCTCACTTTCTATTCTCCATACACCTACTGTGAGTTCATTGATCACTTCATTCATCCAGCCATGACTCTACTTTTGGGCTCACCTCCTCCCAGATTGACAGATGAGATGCAAAGACTCCTGCATTTATCAAAAGCATACAGCATTGGGGATTGGTACTTCTACCAACACCACACCGTTATCAGAATATATGGGTGTGAGTTGCCCCCATTTAGACTACCCAGATTTGTGCCTATGAGACTACTTGCCTTAGAATACTTCAGGCAGTTTGGCTTTGTGGATGTGTTCCACTTTTCAGGCAAAGGTAAGAAGGCACAGCTAAAGGTCAAAAGTCAACTTGGCCATCTCCTTTATAACGAAAGGGAGGAAGGGTGGAAGGAAGCAAATAGAATACTTGGGGGCCTTGGTCTCAAATACAGCTTCCTATGGAAACCTTATGACCCTAACAACTTCATTACCATGAGGAGGCTTAAATACAAGTTGTCTGCTTATGATCATTGCAGCCTTCCTCACATAGAAAAACATGCCAATCAAAGTAAATGGAGGAGAGGGACTTTAGAAGAAGCTGTTACTCAAGAAGAGCTTAATCAAAGAGCTCTAAGAAACCTAGAGAAAATGGCTGACCTTGAGTTTTATTCACAGGTCAGCTCACTGCCGAGCACACAAATTGGAGCAGCAGCATCCTCTTCAACCGCCCAACAGCAAGCTACAAGAGTTGCTGGAAATATATCAGAGAAGGGAAAAGAGCAGGTGATGGAGATAGAGCCAGAGCAGCGAGAGAAAGAACAGGCAGAGCAGCAGCAACAACAAAAACAACAACAGCAGCAAGGAGAAGGGCAATCTGAAACACAGCAGCCCTTACAGCAAGAAAGAGTGGTAGATGCCCCAATTACCACTGAGCAGCAGGCCCAAAATGTAGAACACTCAAGGCCTGAAAACATTACTGATGCCTCGGTCCTTCAAACTCCACAGAAGGAGGACCTAAGTAGGAAAAGGGACAGAGAAACACCCATGACTTCATCCATCAACCAAGGGGAGAAGAGACAGAGATTAAATGACTTCTCAGAGGATGATGAGGCAATTAGACAAGCAATGGGTATGGGCCCACCCAGCAGGGAAGCCTCGGTCAGTTCCTTCCACCAAGAACAAGACAGAATCATGGGAGGGGAGGTCACTTCCTCCAGCCAGCAGAGGGAAGGAGAGGTAGGCATCAAACAGCAGTTTATAGACATCAAAAGAAGGAGTGAACCCATGAAAATCAAATTATATAACCATTTGTTGAAAATGGCCCCCTCCAACCAACAAAGATTAATGGCTGCCTTTGATGTGGACGAAGGCAAGTTGACTATGAGTCACTTCATACCCACCGCACTCCAGCCACAATCTACTGCAGATTATCTCAGGACTAATCTAGAGGTCCTGGCCAAGGACATCCACCCAATGGATAAAATTGAGCTGCACAAGCAAACTGGTGAAATGGTGTATGCCTCCTTGGCAAACAAAACATTGGAGAATTACAAATTAACAAGCAGCCTCAATGCTACAGCCTCTCAACTAGAATTGGAGAGGGCTTCATCTCAGGCCAAAGACAACAGGATAAAATCCCTAGAGGACATCATCGTGGAAATTGGGCATAACCCCAATGACATCAAAGGGATACAGGAGATCTTGAAACTAAGGGATGCTGACATGGCTGCATTAAGGAAGAAAATCAAAATCCCAGCTACCATTCACCCCCAAACAGATGAGGTAGCCCAACAAAGGATGGAAAAGGATGCCACAGATCTGCTAATATCTATATATAAGCAGCTCCTGCAGACACAAGAGAAATTAGGAGAGTCTGAGGCTACTCAAGCGGCCTTACAAGCAGCACTAAAGCAAAGACAAGAGGGTCAGACTTCTCAGCCTCCTCCTCAAGTCATCAATCTTGAGGATGCTGCTCCTACCACTGTGCCTCCACCTCAACAAACTGAACAAACAGCTACATCCACTTCAGCAGCACCTACAAGTACAGAACAGGCACATAGCCTAGACATGCAGAAATTAAAGAATGAAATACAAATCTTGGAAGCTCAGATGACAGAGCTGCATGAAACCAGAGATAAGCTGGCCAAGGTCAATGAAAGGCATGATAAGACAAAAAGAGAGGTGGGAGAAAAGGCCAGGGAAATCAAATCCCTTAAAGATAGGATCAAGGAGCTTGAGAATGAGCTCAAGCTAGATAAAATCATATCTGAGATCAGAGCAATGATATGGTCCAATATTGGCCAATCCATCAACAACCAATGGCCATATATCGAGACAATCCATGAGCAACTAGAGCTCATCCCAAAGGCACAGAAGGAAATCCGAACATCAAGGGCCTTATTAGGAAATATGCCTGAAGTTGCTACAAGAATGATCAATGTGCTTAACCACAAAACAAGTTCTCAGTTAGCCACCATTGGAATCACAAATAGAACTGAGACTATTCAAATGATCAAGAGGGTTCTTACTCTTAGAAATCTGGTGCAGACATTGGACAGAAGAACCCAGGATATGCAGACAGAGGTAAATAGGTTCATGGAGAAATTTCAGGTATTGCAGAGTAGAGGACTCCCTAGCTTACTGAACAGCGGAGGGAAATTATTCACCCATGAACAGTATGCTAAAAGAGTAAATGTTTTTGCCTCAGCACAGATCAATGAGAGGGCTAGCACTTCAGAAGACACAGGGCCTATTACAGGACAGGTTTTCTATAGTAAGATAGAAAATCTATTTTTTATAATGAATGAAATTAATCACTTGTTTGATGTGGCCCATAAATTTTTTCAAATATACAGAAGCTGAAGAGACAATGGAGGCCATCCTCAGGCATCAGCTCCCTACACAGGAATGGTGGACAGATGCAATACAAAGAATTTTGTAGTCAGTAAGGCATTCACCAAATTTCTGTTTTATTACAAATTTTTATAAAAAGCACGGTTCAGCAAAGTCAGCATGCAGCATAAATCAAAGCTGAGCCAACTCAGCGGATGTAGCGGCCAACCAAGCAGAAATAGAAGGCCACAGCTGGCAAACCCGAGAATGCACTGCGCAGCCAAAAGTAAATGTGTATTTCCAGAATTAAAACAGAGTAATGTAACCGACTCAGTGACTCTCAAAAGTCAAAACAATCCTCTGACAGACATAAAGGGCATTTACGCTGCATTCAAAATTGTAATAACTCCTTGCCTACTTTCTGAACGTAATAATGAAGATATTTTCTCTCTCAGATGACTCAATGCCTGAGATATTTTGTATACGCATTTCTATAAAGTCCCCTTCGCATAAGATTGCAAGGGTTGTTGTTGATTTCTCCTGAAGAAGTTCTTATGCTGTAATCCTTTCAGAAGTTAATAGAGAAAGCAATGGAATTTCTCGGATTTCTGAGGTGTTGGATGCGTTCTGGTGTCTGTTGATAACTGCTGGATCCCTGTGTATTTCATCATACAATAAGTCTCTGTATCTCTCTCTGTTAATTAGTTGTTTTGTTAAAATCCATATATGTTATCTGTTTTCAATACTAAGCAACAAGGAAAAAGAATAGCTTTCAGGATTTATTCACTGAGTACCCTGAGTTCAATCTGTGTTGTTTATCAATGTTTTCTTCAGCTGTAATCTAGATAAGTGTAATTCTTAATTGCTGCACTTTCAGAATACATCTATCACAGTGACCTTTGTCACAGGAATTCAAGTTTTGCTCCTGTGCAGTGTGCTCACCTTCACCCACCAGCTTAATAGAAAATTCTTAATTGCTTTCTGTTGGTCGACATACATCACCATTTGATCTAGTTTTGTCTGTTTAAAATACACAATAGGCCCTGCAGTTTGAACACCACCAATCCAGCGTATCAGATCATTTCACAACTCCAGACTCCATTGCCCAATGGTATTATACTATCTAAACACTGCATCATAAGACCTGAAAGAAATCCTTCAACCAAAACATAAACCAAAACCTGAGCATAATAGCTAGCCTAAAACACCATCATAACAGAGACAAATCATAAAGAGAGAGCCCTCTCTGGTTGCAGTTAGGCTAGGAACTGTAACCCAAAGATTGGTTAGTGGTTACCCCGGCCGTATTCCCTTGGGAGTCATAGGGAACAACCTGGGTGTTAACAACCTGGGTGTTAACACTGTCAAGGTGAGAGGAGCTCCATGCTCCCTCTGAAAGCAACTGTGCCCACTCCCGAAACACTATACCTTTCATCGTCACCCATCTCTATGCACATCTCGAGGTCTTTCTCCTCCAAGGCACTGAATAAATTTTTATCACCGGTCATGTGGAATTAGGCTCCACTGTCAAGATACCAGACACAACCCATCATCGATGACACCATGCATGCGATGAGGGTAAAGTCCATTTCGAACTGAGAGACTAATACCTCATCTTTCGATCCTTCCGAGGATCCCTTCTTGGAATTCTTTGATTGGAAATTAGTCACATAATGTCCCATCATGTGACAATTAAAGCATCTTACTTTAGACATGTCACCCTTCTTCCCTCCATGAGAAGAATTCAATTTGAAATGGGAAGCCTTCCCCTTCCCTTTCCTTGCCTTACTTGCTAAGGCTAGATTTTCTTCATCGTCATTCTTGGATGAAGAACCATCTCGTGTGCTCCTCCTGATATCCTCATGCATAAGATCCAACCACAGTCGTTCCCAATCTGGCAGTTTCTCCCTTCCATTCACAGGGTCCTGGTAGCTATTCCAATTATCTAGAAGGCCAAGGGCAGCGAGGCTCACCATATCATCATCGGCAGTAGCTATTCCCACACTACCAAGCTCATCTCTACAAGTGGTAAGCTTGTTCAGATATGTGGAAATAGTATCGCCCTTCTCCATCTTGATTCTTCGAAGCTTATCCTTGACCGCCAATTTCCTCTGGTCACTACTGTTTTGGTAGAGGTCCTTCAATGTCTTCCACATTGAAAATGGAGTATCCTTCCCAAGGAGACTCAAGAAAATATGGTTTCGAACTCCCTCAAGGATGATCTGTCATGCCTTCGCCACACACTTCTTCTACTCAGTCAACTCTTGTGCATTAGTTGAAGCTAGCTTTGGGATTTCTTAATCAATGAATTCCTTCAAGCCATTGTCTTCTAATACAACCTCCATTCTATCTTTCCATGCTATGTAATTCGAGCTACCTTCCAAGGCATACTCGAGTCTCAAGCCATAGAACGCCATTGGCCAACCTTGAAGTATGATATGAATTAGATTTTCACCTACAACCCCAAACTTCAAACTTTGAATTCTCTTCTCTGTATAATGTTCACGTCTCCGATACCATGTAGAAAATATGATGGTAGGTTAACCCGATAATGCAATATAAATCAAAGCAGAATACTATAACCTACTTCTACTATCAATTTGCAGAAGCTTAAAGATCGAGTTGAACAATATAACCAGAAGAAGAAGAATCAATAGCACAATACACATGAAAATACTTTGGGGAAAGCCTCAGCTAAAAACCCCACTCTATTGTATTATCATACATGGGGGAAATACATAGGAATCATACAAAGCCTTAGCTCTCACAGCTAGCTAGCTCTTAGTACAATCCTCACAGATGCTCAGAGGCAATCTTGGCTTCTCTCCAACCTTCCTCTCTTCCCTCCAAGTTCCTATTTCCTTGCGATTTTCCTTCTGGATCATTGTCCTGTTACCAAGTGGAAAACCAATCCTTCAAAACTGTGCAATCCTCAAGGATAAATCCTTGAATGCATGCATGAGTTTTCTCCATGAGAAAACACATGCAACTGATAGTACACTATCCTTGAACATTTATCTCAATTGGGTCTTTCTCAGAATAGACATGCATGAGTTTCTAATGAGGAAATCTTCAGTTAACTGGAGTAGCACTAGTTGAGTGCATTAATGCATCAACTAACTGTTAACTCACTATTAGTTCCTCAAATAGTTTGGAACTAATTTAACTGGACTTAACTCAATAAACTGAGTTAACTAATTACAACTCAAATATAACTCAATCTTATCTCCTTAATTTAAGGGATAACTCTTGCATGACTTCATAAAGACTTCTAACTTAAATTTCTCCAACTAATTAATTTAAAATTAATTAATTAATTATTTCCAAGTAGTTGTTAAGACTAAATTCGATTTTAATTCACAATTTAATTCAAGGACAAATTAAATTGGAATATTCTTGTTGCCATATTTCAACATTATTCAAATTTAATAAAAAATATTACTATGTCTTCCTCGACATAAAACAAACATCTTCCATAACCTGATTTAAAATGAATCTCTTTCATTGATGCGCCCAGCCGCAAATAGAAACGACGCTGATGGGCCAATTTCAATTTAGAAAATTCACAATTAGCTTCAATTGTAAGATCTCCTATTTTCAATTTAGATTTCAGTTACAAGCAGTGAAACAAGACTCACCGGTCAATCGCGATTAATCATGAGTCGGAATCAGCTCGCTCTCCAAACGATCCGATCCAAATCTTTGCGAGTCAAACTCATGTTGACCAAGTTTAACTCGTGGTCAATGCAAGTTTGACTTGCGACTTGCTGATTAAAGCAGATTCCTGCTATTGATTCCGATTTATTTGATTTTCGGCCTTGACTCGATGAGCACGAGTTTTTCAAGTTTAGGTATGTTGCATTACTAAAAACTAAATTTTTCTCGTTCCAAAATTTATTTATCATTTTTCAGGCCCAAGACTCATACGTTGATACCTTCAGTATCAATCACTACTCACTATTACACAATCCAGACTCCATATCGGGGAACCGCCAACAGAAGCCTAAGTCTAGACTCCATATCGAGTAGTCGTCAGTGTGTGCTCTATCCATACTCCATATTGATCCTCGGGCAGTCACGCGTCACCTTCAGCGTGTGTTACCTTCAGGCTTAGCTGCTTCACTATTCAACAATCGAGGTACATTGGAACTTGGCTTAAATAATAGGTATATTACCATATTGAAGTTTCAATGTCGTTTTCAATGGCAAGTATCAAGTTTCGTGTTCAGCAATTGAATGTTCGGCGTATTCCTTTGGTTATGACTATTCAACCCTATAAATGGGGCTTAAATAGATTTTAAAAATGCACTAAGAAATGTTTTCATACCAACCACTGGGCAAGTCATCAAGCATTCCTTCCTTGGTCGATGTCTTGCCGACTCCAAAGGCTTTAACCATACATTCACAACTTTGGGTATTTTTGTTCTTCCAGAATCTGTTATTGATGTATTGGTTCAGTTGTCTTATGCTAAACGAACTTGCAAATTCAAGATTACAATGTAATATATGTTGATAATATTTCCTTTAGGTAGCATTTCATCATATATACCTAATTGTGTTTCAAGGTCATAATGATATATTAGGTCGAAATGTGCTTGTGTTGTTGCACATACTCCTCTTTGATCCTTAACAAAACCTCATATCCTTTAAAACAAACCCTCCTTTTTGCGAAGTTATATATGGCATGTTTAATCTTAATTTTTTATTGTCTTTTACAGGAGCCAAATTAAATAGAAGGCACAACTCCAAATATAAATAGAAGCTGCAATTTAAACACAAGTCCAAAACAACAACAATGTCGAGGGAGAAGGACTTTTCTTGGGCTTATTGTGACAAGATTCTTGGAGACCCCAAGCTCCTTTGTAAATTTTGCAAAGAAAAATGTAGTGGAGGCATTTATAGATTCAAGTACCACCTTGCACAAATACCCAACCATGATATAGGTCTCTGCAAAAACGTTGACAAAAATGTCAAACACCAAGAAATCTTAGCCATTGATATGTTGAGTTAGCATAAGGCAAAGAAAAAAAATAAAAAAAAGAAATAGGAACTCTTGGAGTTGACAATTTTTCTTCCACTATGCCAATGTCATCTCCCTCTATTGAATCCTCGATGCAGTTCCCAAATTTCGCACACATGCCTCCAAGTCCAAGTCAAACCCAAGGCCAAAAGAATCCTCCTACATTCAACATTTGGAGGTGTAAACATAAACACCTTTTTTTTCTCCCCGCACAAAATCCGGTTCCCAACCTACCTTGGATACCACTGGTTGGAAAAAAATATCCGTAGTTAAGAAAGGAAGGCCATTGCTAACTTTTGGTACTATTCTGACATACCTTTCCACTATGCCATAAGTCCTTATTGGCAAGCTATGATTGATGCAGTTGTTGTTGTAGGTCCAGGGTTCAAAGCCCCTTCATTAGAGAGAATTAGAAAGTGTTGAAGATTTCATGCTTGTGCTATCTGAGTTTCATTCATCATGGGTAGAAATAGGGTGCATGATCATGAGTGATGGATGGACAGATCAAAGGATATAACTTTAATAAATCTCCTTGTATCTTGTACAGTAGGTACAATGTTTCTCAAGTCAGTGGATGCCTCAGACAAGGTTAATATTGCACAACTTATTTATGAAATGATGGAGGAAGTCATTCAATAAGTGGGAGAATAACATGTTTTACAAATTGTCACCGACAATGCAACTAATTATATGGCTGCTGGTAGACTATTGAGATTAGGAACTCCACTATTTTTTGGACCTATTGTGTTTCCCATTGCATATATTTAATGCTTGAGGACATTGATAAGCTTCATTGGATACATGAGGTTGTGGAGAAGGAAAAATACATAACCAAATACCTATACAACCAAACTATCGTCCTAAACACCATGATAAAATACACTGAAGGTAAAGAAATTGTTCGACCTGTAGTGACTAGATTTGCAACAAATTTCATATCTAGTAATTTGTGGTTGAGCAAAAGATAAATTTGAAGAGGATGTTCTTGGGACCTGAGTGGATGGCATCTAAACATTCCAAGACACTTGTAGGCATTGAAGTTGTTGCACTTGTGTTTAATGACGGTTTCTGGAAAGATACCGAAGAGATTATTGTTGTGATGGAGACCGTTGTTAGAGTTCTCAGGTACTTCAAGTCTTTTAACTTTTTCATGGTTTAAATTTCATTTCAATCTTCTTTTTATTTTCAATGTTTCATATCTATTTAAATTTGAAAGCTTGAACTTTCAGGATGGTTGATGGTGACAAACCTGTTATGGGTTACATTTATGAGGCGATAGATCTCGCAAATGAGGCCATCAAAAGAAGATATGGGGATGATGAGGAAAAGCATATGCCTCTTTGGGACATTATTGATGCACGTTGGGATAGGAAATTACATTCCCTCTTACATGTTGCTAGGTACTTCTTAAACCCACAATATTTTTATGATAAGAGAAAATTTAATGAGGATGGGGAGGTTCGCAGAGGACTTATGACATGCATGGAAAGGTGCTTCCCTGATCCAGAATTTCAAAGTCGTGTATTTTCCCAACTATAGAATTATAGATCACTAACTAAATTATTTTCCTATACTAGTGTTAAGGTCTAAGATGTTGCCAAGTACGCTTTGAGGCTTGAAGGCTTCATCAATTCATTAAATTTGTTTAAACTTTATTTTGTATGTTAAATGTTTTATTAAATTTTGTTGTATTTTTAAGCTTTTACTATTTAGTATTTAGTACATCTACTCACGAACCCTTGCCACTTGCTAGGTATTTGGTGGCAAAACTTTTGTAGTGATACACCAGATTTGAAGAGATTCGCCATTTGAATCTTAAACCAAGCATGCAGTGCTTCAGGTTGTGAGTGCAACTGGAGCATGTTTGAGAGAATACATTCTAAGAAGCGCAACCGATTGACACAAAAGCGCTTAAATGACCTTGTATTTTTCCATTACAATCTACGACTTCGCAACAAGAAAATACTAGGTGAGAGCTTCACTTTGAAGGTTTCATAGTCTAATTTGCAATTTAAAGTTTAAACTTTAAAGTTCAAAGTCAAAATTAAATTCACATTTCAAAGTCTCATGATAATGATAGGTTTGGATCATTCACAAATAGACCTTGAAGATATAGATTTGCAAACTACAAATGCAGCATATTGGGTCCAATTAGAGGAGGCTCCTCTTTTAAGCCTACATGACTTGAAGAACTTTGAGACTCAAGCAAGCGAATGAGTGGGAGGAATCACTTCTAGTTATCACTCTTAAGAGTCTTAGACTCTTAGTTACTCTTTTTTTCTAATTAGTATGTAGTTATTTGTAAACTTTTAGAAGCAGTTGCTTTTAGTTCTATGCAGTCACTAGTTAGGAGTCATGAATTAATACTTTGGATCATGTTTGGACTCATAACATATATGAGATGCTTATTCATTCATGATATTTTGGACATCTATTGATATTATTAATTGTTTGGACATGGCTTTACTGAATATCAATGCAAAATGTTTTTTTTTTTTTTTAAATTCAATATATGTGTATATTTTTATTTATTGAATTCACTGATTTTATCCTGATTTTTCCCCAATCCAATTAAAACTCTTAGCTATTTTGCCTCGCCAATTTATTTTCTATTCTGAGTTCGGTAACATTGGTTACAAGTTTCATTCTTCACTTATGAGTGCTAAGGTGTGTTAGAGAGTGCCAATGCATGCTAAGGAGTGTTAGGGAGTACTAAGACAACACACGGGAGCACTAGGTCAAAATGCATGGAAGTGAATGAATATGAGGGTGTGTTGGGGAGTGTCAATGAGTGCTAGTTGTCATGCCAACAAGAGAGTGACAAGGTATTCTAAGCACAGGTAAGGCATGCCAGGGAATATCAGGAAATGTCAAGAAGTGCTAGAGTGTGATTGGTAGTTCCAGGGTGTGCTAACATGTGCCAAATAGTGTCAAGGCATGCTAGGTGCTAAGACATGCTAGGATGTGTAGGGTGTCAGCGTATGCTAATATGCGTCAAGGAGTTTCAAGGCAAAAAAAGGAATAACCAAGCTAAAATGCAAGGAAATGAACACATAACAGGGTTAATAAGTCGGGACTTTATCTTTTTCAAAAGGGGCATGCTAGGCACACTAATAATATGTTCCAATACATGCCAAGTGCCAATGTGTGCCAAGTGCTAATGCTTGTCAATTCAATATTATGCCAAGGAGTTCCAGGGCATGCTAGGGACTACAGGGAATGCCAACACATGATAGGGGAATGCTATGCTATGCTATGGCATGCCAACATGTGCTTGGGCGTCCTACTCATCGCAAGATGTTCTAGGTACAAAGATGTTCCAAGACATGCGAGGTGCCAAGGAATGTTAGTGTACTATTCCAAAGCATGTTAAGGTGTTCCATGAGTGTTGAGGAGTGCTAGGTATCTCTCATTAATAGAATTGAAAGAGCTTGATTATGTATTAAATAATATAGTTCCTACACACACTAGTAGAACTTTATTTAAACAAAATTTGCTTGATAATAAACCTAATAGAGATGAATCATGTGTTGACTCATAGGAAGACTATATTCTTATGACTTGAGGGAAATGATACACACTAATTACTTCTTAACAAATTGACTGACTATTATAACCACTATGAACTTGGACACATAATGAAAAAGACTCCACAACAATGGTATTAAATTTTTGACAAAAAATATAGTAACAGGTACATAGCATCATCAAAAACTCATTGGAATTATCAATGATGACGAAAATTTTTACCATCACCAAAAGTAACCAAAAAGATAATTGGTGAGAATCAATAAAATATTGTCACTAGAAGTGTCACCAAAGAGAGAATTAGTGATGGGCCTCGAATAACCCTCACCAAAAATGTCACCAAAGGGAGAATTAGTGATGGGCCATTAACGACCCTCACCAAAAGTGTCATTGAAAATGGCTTTGGTGACAAACCTTAAAGGACCATCACTATATACACTTACAACAACAATTTTTTAAAGACCGTCACCATATGCCACATTGGTGATAGACCTTAAAGGTTCGTCATAGGCATGAAGCGTCATCAAAAACTCATTGGAATGATCAATGATGACGAACATTTATTGACCGTCACCAAAAGTAACCAAAAAGATCATTGGTGATGGACAATAAAAGATCGTCACTAGAAGTGTCACCAAAGAGAGGATTAGTGATGGGACTTTAATGACCCTCACCAAAAGTGTCACCAAAGAGAGAATTAGTGACGGTCCTTTAACGACCCTCACCAAAAGTGTCATTTAAAATGGCTTTCATGAAAAACCTTAAAGGACCATCACTATATACACTTACAACAATGCTTTTTAGGGACTATCACCATATGTCACATTGGTGACGGACCTTAAAGGTTCGTCACAAGCATGAACCTCACCAGTGACCTTTTTTCTTGTAGTGCTGATTCAGGCGCCCACCTTAATTTAGCTCACCATCTTTCTATTCCCCCTTTCTACCGAGAGAAATCAATGGAGGGCGGTGCCAGCATTACTAGTTCAATGTTTTCTCTCCCACATCAGGTATTTAATTTCCCTATGTCCATATAAGACCATCCAGTTTAATGTACATTCCTCGAACATGATGACATCTTGACCAACATTATTTTAAGTTCTGAATTCTTTACCCGTTGGTCTCCCATTTCTATTGAATAATACCAACTCATACTTTCCATGACTATTTCTGGTAAGTCTGTACTGATTCCTCTCAAAACTTCTTGTACATTCTCCATCCCTCACAAGCAAAAACTAGAACAGCCAAAGCCTGCAGAAGTCCATAAAAAAGCAAGAATCATTTCTTTTACCACAACTCATCGTCAAGATTATTTGAAAGAAATTTTTGAAAAAAGTATCCAACAATGTACTTCAGATATCCCCAATGCTTTTTGGGCATGAGAAAATTATGCAATCGATCTACCATATGCATTTGATATATAGATCAAACCACAGAAAGCATCAACTACTCTAATAAGTCAAACCGAGTTGGATTACTACCAGAAACAGATTATAGATCTCTTATACAAGGGCCTAATCGAACTAGCCAAGAGCCCATGGGTGTGTCGAGTATTCTACATCAACAAGCATTCAGAGATCAAAAGAGGCCAACCTCACATGGTGATCAACTACAAGCCCCTAAATGTCGTGCTCAAAATATGACACATTCTATGCCAAATCAAGAAATGCTTCTCCAAAAACTGAAAGGATGTAAAATCTTTAGCAAGTTCGGTCTTAAATCAGGTTTCTACCAAATTAGCATAGCTGCTAAAGATCATTATAAAACAACCTTTGTTGTCGCACATGGATAGTATCAATGGAAGGTAATGCCTTTTGGTTTAAATAATTCTCCTAGTGAATTTAAAAAAAAAATGGAAGATTTTTTCCATGGCATAGATTAGTTAATTATATACATAGATGATTTACTTGTCTATTCCAAGAATATCCAAGAACATCATAAACATCTCCAAATATTTTGTGAGCATTGTGTTAAACATGGATTAGCTTTGTCAAAATCCAAGATTGAAATTGGAGTAATAGATGTAAGTTTCTTAGGTTTGAAGATTTCTAATGGCAGTATCACACTACAAGATCATGTTCTTCTAAACCTACAGAATTTTCCAGAGAAAATCCTAGACAAGACCCAACTGCAATGATTCCTAGGAAGTCTAAATTACATCAAACGTTTCTATAAAGGACAAGCCCAAGATCTAGTTGTCCTGCAACAAAGATTGAAGAAGTCACCAATCCCATGGAATCAAGCCATGACCCAGGTGGTGAAATCCATCAAGGAGAAAGTCCAGAACCTTCCTCCTCTCAAGCTCCCAACAGATGAAGGATTTTATGTCCTTGAAACAAATGCATCAAATTTTGCATGGGGAGGCATTCTTCTTGAACGCATAAATGGCACTGAAGAGATTTGCAGCTACACCTCAAGAACCTTTCATGGAGCTGAACTCAATTATCCTTCAAGCCATAAAGAAGTACTCGCAGTCAAGAAAAGTGTATCTCTTTTCAGGGTCTATTTAAAACCTGTTAAAGTATTGGTCCAAACCGATCTCAAAATCATGTAGGGCATGATAAAAGAAAACCGTGAACTTGTCGATAATAACGTCCACATCATGAGATGGGAAATCTAGTTAGATGGTTATGACTTTGGTATCGAACATAAGCCTTGATACCTCAACTGCGTGGTAGACCTTCTCACACGTGAAGCAGTGAACCCTCTCAACTTAAAGAAGAAGCAGTAGGGGGGCCATAATAATGTGTCTGATTCGGTCACCATATGTCGAAAGAATTTAAGGGATGAGATAATGAAAGTTTTCCACTTGTACCCAAGTCTTTACTTTTAAATGGCACTCATCGATCATGTAATAACCAAATACCGGATATGAATCCTATAAATGAGTGGTTGTGTCCCTCATAAAATTCACTCTGAAGTTGTGCAAGTATCTGACGCAACTTGAAATTTCTTCTCTTCTCTCTTTTGTTGAATGCAAGATTTCCTTTAGAAAAATACTTGTTTAGACTAGGATTAAAGTATCTGTTCAGATCTATATCGATTCTGTAATATCTGAGTTTGGTGCAAATGAAAAGATCTAGTCTTAATGTTGTTATCCACCGTTAGAATATAAGGAGTAAAGTTTGGTGCAAATGAAAAGATCCAGTCTTAATAATAATAATGTCTGCATCATGCGATGGGCAGTCTGGTTATATGGTTATGACTTTGGTATCGAACATGAGCTTGTATACCTCAACTGCATGGTAGACCTTCTCACATGTGAAGCAGTGGACCCTCAGCTTAAAGAAGAAGTAGTAGTGGGATCGTAATAATGTGTTTGATTCGGTCCCCATATGTCGAAATACTTTAAGGGATAAGATAATGCAAGTTGTCCACTTGTACCCAAATCTTTACTTTTAACCAGCACTCACCGGTCATGTAATAACCGGACACTGGATATGAATACTATAAATAAGTGGCTATGTACCTCATAAAATTCACTTTGAATTTGTACAAGTATCTGATGCAACCTAAGATTTCTTCTCTTCTATCCTTATATTCCGACGGTGGATAACAACATTAAGGCTGGATATTTTCATTTGCACCAAAATCAGCTATTATAGACTCGATGCAGATCTGAACAGATACTTTAATCCTGGTCTGAACAAGTCTTTTTCTACAGGAAATCTTGCATTCAACAAAAGAAAGAAGAGAAGAAATCTTAGGTTGTGTTAGATACTTGCACAACTTCAGAGTGAATTTTATGAGGGACGCAACCACTCATTTATAATATTCATATCAAGTGTTCGGCTATTACATGACCGGTGAGTGCTGGTTAAAAGTAAAGATTCGGGTATAGGTGAACGACTTGCATTATCTCATCCCTTAATCTTTCGACATATGGGGACCGAATTAGCCACATTATTACAGGCCCACTACTACTTCTTCTCTAAGCTGAGGGTCCACTGCTTCACGTGTGAGAAGGTCTGCTGCACAGTTGAGGTATACGAGCTTAGGTTCAATACCAAAGTTATAACCATATAACCAGACTGCCCATTGTATGATGCAGGCGTTATTATCGGCAAGTTCACCGTTTTCTTTTATCATGCCAGGTATGATTTTGAGATCGGTTCAGACCAATAATTTAACAGGTTTTAAATAAAGCCTGAAATGAGATATACTTTTCTTGATTGCGAGTACTTCTTTATGGCTTGAAGGATAATTGAGTTTAGCTCCATGAAATGTTCCTGAGGTGTAGCCGCAAATCTCTTAAGTGCCATTTATGCATTCAAGAAGAATGCCTCGCCATGCAAAATTTGATGCATCTGTTTCAAGGACATAAAATCCTTCATTTGCTAGAAGCTTGAGAGGAGGAAGGTTATAGACTTTATCCTTGATGGATTTCACCACCTGGGTCATGGCTTGATTCCATGGGATTGGTGACTTCTTCAATATTTGCTGCAAGACAAATAGATCTTGGGCTTGTCCTTTATAGAAACGTCTGATGTAATTCAGACTTCCTAGGAATCGTTGCAACTAGGTCTTGTCTAGGATTTTCTCTGGAAAATTCTGTAGGTTTAGAAGAACAGATCTTGCAGTGCCATATTGCCATTAGAAATATTCAAATCTAACAAACTTACTTCTGTTATTCCAAATTCAATCTTGGATTTTGACAAAGCTAATCCATGTTTAACATAATTCTCACAAAATATTTGGAGATATTTCTGATGTTCTTGGATATTCTTGGAACAGACAAGTAAATCATCTATGTAGATAATTAACCAATCTATGCCACGAAAAACATCTTCCATTCTTTTTTGAAATTCACTAGGAGCATTCTTTAAACTGAAAGACATAACATTCTATTGATATTGTCCATGTGGGACAACAAAGGTCGTTTTATAATGATCTTTAGCAGCTATTCCAATTTGGTAGGAACCTGATTTAAGATCGAACTTGTTGAAGATGTTACGTCCTTTCAGTTTTTGGAGAAGCGCTGCTTGATTTGGCAAAGGATATGCCATTTTTTAGTAATGAATTTAGGGGCTTGTAGTTGATCACCATGTGAGGTTGGCCTCTTTTGATCTCTGAATTCTTGTTGACGTAGAATGCTCGGCACGCCCAAGGGCTCTTCGTTGGTTTGATTAGGCTCTTGTCTAAGAGATCTATAATCTCTTTCTAGCAGTAATCCAACTCGGTTGGACTCACTAGAGAAGTTGATGCTTTCTATGGTCTGATCTGTATATGGCAGATCGAGCACATACTTTTCTCATTCTCAGAAAGCATTAGGGATATCTGAAGTACACTGCTAGATAATCTTTTCAAAAATTTCTTTCAAATAATCTTGACGATGAACTGTGGTAAAAGAAATGACTCTTGATTTTTTATGAACTTCTGCAAGCTTTGGCTATTTTATTTTTGCTTGTGAGTGATGGAGAATGTACAAGAAATTTAGAGAGGAATTTGTACAGAATTACCAAAAATAGTCATGGAAAATATGAGTTGGTGGTAGTTAATAGAAATGGGAGACCAAGGGATAAAGAATTCAGAACCTAAAATAATGTTGGCTAGGATGTCATCAAGTTTGAGGAATGTATGTTGAACTGGATGGTCTTGGATGGACACATGGAAATCAATTACCTAATGTGGGAGAGAAAACATTGAACCAGTAATGCTGGCACTGCCATCCATTTATTTCTCCCAGTAGAAAGGGGGAATATAAAGATGGCGAGCTAAATTCAGCTAAGGGCCTGAATCAAGTAAACAATCTAAGGAATATGGTTTACAATCAGGGGGACAAAAGGTAAGAGGAATATAGAATTTAGGTTGACTAGTGAGAGAGAAACATACCAGGATAAAGTGCAAACAAATCAAGTGAATCAGGCCATTGGGAATAATCTAGTGTAAGTGAGATAGGATAAGATTGTTCTGGACTATCTAGAGCCTTAGTTGCTAGATGGTCGAAATCATCATCAGAGGATTCAACAACTTTTTTCTCAAGCTGGTGCAATTGTGCTTTGAGAACCTAGATTTCTATGGAAATGGATCTAATCTTTGCTTTCTTGTCATGGATCTGCATATGCATGGATGTGTAGGAGGAACGCTTGAGAAGTTATTGCTCTGGATGCTTGGCTAGATGGTAAACGTATAACTCAACTGGATGCCAGTAGGAGGGAACATAATAGAATATATCCTTCTCATTTTGTTTGGTCATCATTTGGCTAGATGATTGAAGTTCTGGATGGTTTAAAGTGGTCATCGCGGCCTTGATTCTTTTGATATCATCATGAATGTTCATGCAGAGATTTATCTTCCATGGTGGTGTTTCCTCAAGATTTTTCCTTAAGTTTGCAAGCCACTTGTTAGGCATAGAAAACATACAAAATTGGTATGACTACAAACTATCTTCATCGTCAGAACTTGCATGGAAACTAGGAACGTGGTTTCCATCTTCTTCTTCTACCTCGGAATCATCTTCTCAATAATAAATTTCTCTAGTAGGGTCTTCATCATAATTGCAGTAGAATAGATCCCACATAGTAGGTTCTAAGGTATCTGTGAATAAAGATGCTAGCTTTGGCTTCTATGATTTTTGTGGACGTTCATTTTCCCAATGACCTTCCTTATTGGGAATAAAACATCGGACTGATTTAGCCGAAGTCTTTTGGTATCGAAGGAATGGTCGTTTTTTTGGAAAGGTTTCTTTCTAGGCTAATATGGCTTCTTGTAAGCTTCTACCTGAAACTTGCTCTCTGAGGACAAATTCTTCTTGTGCAGATCTTTGGATTTACAAGAGATTTTGGGGTCATGATTGAAGGGTCCCTTACCCCAGTTGGGCATCTGGACAACTGTTTTGCAAATCTTATTTGAAAATATCTTGTTGTACTCCTTGAAGTCAGTCATAACACGTTTAGCTAAACAGTGTTCTTCAATGACTTTCTTGATGTGGCCATGGACCATTTCTAAACTCATTCCTGAAAGAGAAATATGTGTGTCTTCAAAATATTTGTTGATAGCGGTGGGAAGAACGTCAGGCATACTCTAGATATACCTGTTGAGGTATGCTATATTAGCATAGAAAAATTGATCAGATGAGCCAATCCTGCATTTGACAAAAATAATCTTCCATAAGACCAAGATTCCTAACTAGCTAGACATAAACAATTCACTATAATGGTTTGTATCTTCATCAATTTTAAGGCCGAAAAATTGTGCATGTAGAGCAACTAGCAATTGAACAACAAGATCGTTATGGCCAAGGATGGCTTATTGGGCTTCTGTGGAGGCGTAATTCCACCACGTATTTACTAAGCCACCAAATCCATTGATAATGAGTTGTGCAATGCTACAGAGAGAAAGGGTAGGGTCATCAATCTATTTTTTCATTGCCCAACTATTGAGGAGACTCATTGCATTCTCCATTTTGATCTTAGGCTAGAAATTTGGAAAAAACATGGGTTCTTGCGGCATAGCTTGGATGGCCACACTCATCAATGAAACGTCGGTCGTTGTTATTAATATAGGACGAGATGTTTTACTAACTTGGGTAATCAACAAAGGGATACCTGGTTCTTTCTTAATATGAACAAGGAACTAATTTATTTGGTCCTTTGAAAGGACAGGACCCTTTTCTTGCACTTGTTGCAAGAAGGATGTTGTGACCGAGTAGCTACCTCAATCTCTTCATCTTCGGCTGTTTGAATCCCAAAATTCCAAGTAGGTAGCTTATGAGTAGCTACACTAAAGCTGAAAGTGCGCCTAATCTTGTTCTTGGGATTATCTGTAAACATATCCAACTTTTATGGTTTGTCAAAAATAGAATAGTCAGGGGTCTGAACCTTAGATCCTAACTTCTTGATGATTGGGGTAGTTATGGAAAAAAATTGAGATATAGCTGCCAACCTTTGGTCTAGCTTTGTATTGGCTATTGTAAGGACTGATATGTCAGCTATCTTATAATCTAGCAATTATAATCTTGCTAAAATATTCTTGCACAATTCCTTTTCTTTAGAGACTACTTGTTTAACCTTAAGGACGTTATTGTCCAAATCATCAATGTTCTTTGACTTGAGGTCGAGCTGGAGATTTGCATAGTTAAGCTGTGTAGTGTTAGTACCAGATGTAGTGGCTACTGGTACTGTGGTGTAAGGGATGAATTCCCTTTTCTTTTGACCATCATCATCAAACTTTCGAAAAGATATATAAGGAAGGTTCCTTCCTAGAGTGTAGGATTATTCTCGCATGCTAACTTTGATAGTTTTAGTTGTTTCTTCTTGAGGTAGCTGAGTGAGCATGAGAATGTGAGGTATTTTTGGCTTAGTAGCAATACTAAGCTTTTGTATCAGCTTATTGCATGCTGGACACTGCTGGTGCTAACCTTGGTGTTCTGTAGTAAGCTCTGTTGAATATCTTGCGGGATGGTTTTAGACCATCTCTGCAACCTTCTCTCAAAAGGTTGTTTGAACTTGGGTTGGTAACCAGAAGGATTGGGTAGCAACATTAAATGGAATTGGGTGTTCTTTGGAAATCTTCTGGTTATCTTTCAGTAAGGCTGATTGGTGGTACTGTTCATATTTAGCTTCCCAAAGTTCAGGATATTGGATTCCAGTCCATTCAAATGTAATAGGAGTTGTAGATTTACTGGAACCAGATTCCACCTCACTTATGAGTTGTGAAGTATGACGTATATGGGGCTGTAGTGGGGGAATGTTGTCATTGCAAAGCAAAAAACAATCAATGTTTTGAGTTGAATTATTTTAGATAGGTGTTTCATGTCAAAACCTTGGGGATGAATATAAGCTTGCAGAAGGTTGTAGATGTAAGGGTCATCTAATGACACAGAATACTTGGGATAGATAGTACTAAAGGCAGGGCCGTCATGCAGAGGGCTAGCAAAGCCTCCTATTATGGCATCGGCTAATTGGTTATGCCGAGTATCTATCACAATGCAAAGGCTATTGATATTCATGGATGGTCGAATGAGAGCGTTCAGGCCAAAATAGATTGTGCCCAGATGGAAATATTTGAAACCTTGGGATTTTTCCCAGTCGATCTTTGACTTTTCAAGCAAGGGGATTTGGGTGGGTTCATCTTGAGATGTAAAACTTACGTCAACAGAATGAAGCCGAATTTGAGAAGAGGCAAAATATTTATAAAAGGGCATGTTATATACTTGAGCAGGTAAAATTGGCGGGATTTTCAAGTTTGGGTCTGGGTCGGTTTTAGAAATAGAAATAGTAGAAGCAGAAGTCAAAGCTTCTCTGTAAGAAGACTTTCGGCCTGGGAGAGAAACCAAAGGAGTTGGTGCTTCAATCTCTACCTAGTTTATTGTTGATAAATTTGAATCCATTTTGTTGTACACCTAAATGCCTTGCCTTCCACCTACAACAAATGGTCTATGCTCTTCTGGCTGTGACCTAAAACTCAGTGATTCTCGGGGCATGATATGGGTCCGCTACAACAAGAGAAGATGTAACTATATCAAACTAAATAGATAGAGAAATGAACCAACTTGGATCTGATACCATTAAGAAAAGGAATTGTGCGAGAACATTTTAGAAAGATTAGAATTTCTAGATCACAAGATAGCTGACATATCAGTCCTTACAGCAACCAATACAAAGCTAGACCAAAGGCTGGTAGCTATATCTCAAGTTTTGTCCATAACTACCCCAATCATCAAGAATTTAGGATCTAAGGTTCAGACCCCTAACTATTCTATTTTGGACAAACCATCAAAGTCGGTTATGTTTACAGATAATCCCAATAACAATCTTAGGTGCACTTTCAACTTTAACATAGCTAATCATAAGCTACCTACTTGGAATTTTGGGATTCAAATAGCCAAAGTAGAAGAGATCGAGGTAGCTACTTCGGTCACAATATCCTTCTTGCAACAACTGCAAGAAAAGGGTTTTGCCCTTTCAAAGGAACAAATAATTTAGTTCCTTGTTTATGTTAAGCAAGAACCAGGTATCCCTTTGCAGATTACCCAAGTTGGTGAAACATCTCGTCCTATATCAGTAACAACGATTGGAGTTTCAGCTATGAGTGCGGTCATCCAAGCTATGCCGCAAGAACCCATGTTTTTTCCAAATTTCCAGCCTAAGATTGAAATGGAGAAATGAGTATCCTCAATAGCTGGGCAACGAAAAAACAGATTGATGACCCTACCCTTTCTCTCCGTGGCATTGAAAAAATCATTATCAATGGATTTGGTGGCTTAGCACATACATGGTGGCATTATGCCTCCACAGAAGCCCAAGAAGCCATCCTTGGCCATAATGATCATGTTGTTCAGTTTCTAGTTTCTCTACATGCACAGTTTGTCGGCCTTACAATTGATGAAGATCCAAACCATTACAATGAATTGTTTATTTCTAACCAATTAGGAAATCTTGGTCCTTTGGAGGATTATTTTTGTCAAATGCAGGATTGGCTCATATGATCCAATTCCTATGCTAATACAGCATACCTCAAGAGGTATATCTAGAGTATGCCTGGCATTCTTACTACCTCTATCAACAAATATTTTGAAGACAAACATCTTTCTTTGCTAGGCATGACCTTAGCAATGGTCCATGACCACATCAAGAAAGTCATTGAAGAACACTATTTAACTAAACGTGTTATGACTGACTTCAAGGAGTACAACAAGATCTTTTCAAATATGATTTTCACAACAGTTGGCTAGATACCCAACTGGGGTAAGGGACCCTTCAATTGCCACCCAAAATTCTCTTGTAAATCCAAAGATCTGCGCAAGAAGCATTGGTCCTCAGAGAGTAAGTTTCATCTAGAAGCTTACAAGAGGCCTTTCTAGAAAAAACAACCATTCCTTCGATACCGAAAGACTCTGGCTAAATCAATATGATGTTTTATTTTCAATAAGGAAGGTCATTAGGCAAATGAATGTCCACAAAAAGCACGGAAACCAAAGCTAGTAGCTCTATTCATAGATACCTTAGAACCTACTATGTGGGATCTATTCTACTGTGATTATGACGAAGACCCTACTGGATAAATTTATTATCTAGAAGATGATCCCAAGGAAGAAGAAGAAGATGGAACACCACGTTCCTGGTTTCCATGGCAGTTCTAAAGTTGAAGATAGTTTGCACTCCTACCATTTTTGTATGTTTTCTATGCCTAACAAGCGGCTTGTAGACTTAAGGAAAAAGCTTGAGCAAACAGCGCCATGGTAGATAAATCTCCGCATAAACATTCATGATGAGATCAAAAGAATTAAGGCTGCCATGACCACTTTAAACCATCCAGAACTTCAGTCATCTAGCTAGATGATGACCAAACAAAAGGAGAAGGAGATAGCCTATTTTGTTCCCTCCTACTAGTATCCGGCTGAGTTATACATTGACCATCCAACCAAGAAGCCAGAGTGACAACTTGTCAAGCGTGCCTCCTGCACATCCATGCATATGGCGATCCACAACAAGCAAGAAAAGATCAGATCCCTTGCCGCAAAAATCTAGGTGTTCAAAGCACAATTGCACCAACTCGAGAAAGAAGTTGTTGAATCCTCTGATTATGTTTTGGACCATCTCTGCAACCTTATCTCAAAAGGTTGTTTGAACTTGGGTTGGTAATCAGAAGGATTGGGTAGCAGCATTAAATGTAATTGGGCGTGCTATGGAAATCTTTTGGTTGTCTTTGAGTAAGGCTGATTGGTTGTACTATTCATATTTAACTTCCCAAAGTTTAGGATATTGGATTCCAAGTCATTCAAATGTAATAAGAGTTGTAGATTTACTGGAACATTTATTCCTACATGTTAGACACTACACCAAGAATTTCATTGACATACAATAACAATCTAATATAACTTCCACAGTTTTGTTCTTAGGATAAACGCAATGGTCATAATGACATCTAGTATAACCTTGTTCAAACATAAGCCTATCAAATTTCCATTTCCTTGGTGTTATGAAACCAACTCAAGAAAATATAGAAAAGATAGATCAACGCCTTAGAATTCAGCCTCTTCGAGGGGGCAACCTCCTTTACATTACATAAATGAATAATTCTTGGATGATACAAATGACAAAACCTCCTTTCTATATATAGGAGTCTAAGGAGTCACAATATAATCCAGCCGACCTAACAATAATAATATAAAGCCACAAAAATAACAATAGAGGGATTCTATGGGGCACAGAAATAACAATATGGGGGTAATAGGGGCACAACAATATAAATAGGGGGTATAACTACAATAGTAATGGGGTAATCACTAGTATTATAGGGACCCAACATGCCCCTCTCCTTCAAAAAAGTGTTGTCCTCAATGCTTGAGAAGTTCTGGATACTTCTGCATAAAATTCTCATCCTCCCATGTGGAATCTTCAGCGGATAAGTTCTTCCACTTGATAAGATACTCTGAAATTGATCGATTTCGTAGCTGTCGAGTTCTTGTTTCTGTGATTGCTTCCGGTTCCAATATAATTTTTCCTTCCTCGTCAAGTTCTGGCAATATTGTTTGAATTGGGAGCTTGTCACCTATAACCTTCTTTAAACATGAAACATGGAAAACTTGGTGCACTCGAGAAGCTGCAGGAAGCTCCAATTTGTATGCCATAGTACCAATCTTTTCCAACACCTTGTACGGACCATAATACTTTGGTGATAATTTATTATCCTTCTTAGCTTGCTTTAGGGACATTTGCTTATATGGTTGTAGCCGTAGGAATACCCAATCACCTACATCAAAACTTCTTTCACTGCGATGTTGATCTGCCTGTTGTTTCATTCTATTTTGTGCCAACACGAGGTTATCCTTTAAGAGTTGGAGGACTTGTTGTTGATGTTCGATGTGATGTTCCACTGCCTGAACCTTAGAATTTTCTCTTAAATATGATGTGATGGATGGTGGTTGATACCCATAAAGTGCCATAAATGGGGTCATTTTTGTTGCTGTATGGAAGGAAGTGTTATACCACCATTCAGCTAGAGGCAACCATTTGACCCATTGTGTCTGTTTATCAGATACAAAGCAACGAAGATATCCTTCCAAACATTTGTTTACTATCTCAGTTTGCCCATCAGATTGAGGATGATAAGATGAGCTATGAGCTAACTGAGTACCAAGACAAGAAAATAATTCTGTCCAAAAATTTCCAGTGAAAATGGGATCTCTGTCACTTACAATAATCTTTGGGTTTCCATGTAGCTTTTGAACTGTTTCCATAAATGCAGTAGAAACTGTACTGGCTTTAAATGGATGTGATAATGCACAAAAGTGTGCATACTTGGTAAGTCTGTCAACTACCACCATGATGACACTCTTTCCCTCAGACTTGGGTAAACCTGTGATAAAATCCATTGAAACCTCCTCCCAACGTTGGCTTGGAATGGATAAAGGTTGTAATAGACCTGGTGTCTTAATTGTTTCAACTTTATTTTGCTGGCAAACCAAACATTCCGCCACAAACTTTTGAATATCTGATTTAAGGCCATCCCAAAAAAATTCCTTCTTAACCCTGTGGTAAGTTTTTAAAAAACCTCAGTGCCCTCCTAAGGGAGAAGTGTGCAATTCCATAAGAATCTTTTGTTTTAGCTGGGAATTCTTACAGAGGTATAAGCGATCTTTGTACCATAACGAATCATTTTGCCAGCTAAATGTATCAGAAGTACTGGAATCTTGTTGTAGCTTTTGAATAAGTGCCCACACTTCTTCATCGTTCTTCCATTCCTCCCTTGCTTCGTTTATCCAATCTGGTTGGATAATAGAAATGGCACACAACAATGCTTCCACATCCTCATCCTTTCTTGAGAGTGCATCTGCCACCACATTTTGCTTCCCTTTTTTGTAGATGATTTCAAAGTCATAACCCAACATCTTTGTGACCCACTTTTGTTGCTCTTCAGAGGATAATCTTTGTTCTAAAAAGTATTTAAGGCTATCATGATCCGTTTTTACCTTGAAGTGTCTTCCCATTAGGTAGGGTCGCCATTTCTTAAGTGCATGGAGTATTGCCAACATTTCCTTCTCATAAATAGCTTTGTTTAAAAACTTTCCCTTGATTGGACGACTTTCAAAAGCAATGGGTCTTTCATCTTGCATTAGAACAGCACCAATTCCATTTCCTGAAGCATCACATTCCACAATAAAGGTTTTTGTGAAGTCCGGCGTAGCTAAGACCGGTGCTTGGCACATTGCCTCTTTAAGATGTTCAAAGGCCTTTGTTGCTTCCGAAGTCCATGAAAATGAATCTTTCTTCAATAATGTTGTTAGAGGTGCTGCTATTCTCCCATAATTCTTAACAAACTTGCGATAATACCCTGTCAACCCAAGAAATCCTCGCAGATGCTTTATGGATGTGGGGATTTTCCATTCCTTAATGGCTTTAATTTTGCTAGGGTCTACCTTAACTCCTTCATGAGATACAATATGACCCAAATATTCCACCTCCTGGACTCCAAAGAAACATTTGGATCTTTTTGCATATAATTGTTTCTCCTCCAATAGTTGTAACACCCTGTCAACATGTTCAACATGATCCTTCCAAGACTTGCTGTAGATTAGTATATCATCAAAAAATACTAACACAAATTTTCTAAGGAATGGTTTGAAATTGAATTCATCAAACCTTGAAATGTTGAAGGTGCATTGGTAAGGCCAAAAGGCATGACCAAAAATTCATAATGACCCTCATGAGTTCTAAATGCTGTTTTCGGAATGTCTTCAATCTTCATTCTAATTTGATGATATCCCGAACGAAGATCCAACTTGGTGAAGTAAATTGATCCATGCAATTCATCCAGTAATTCATCAATAACGGGAATGGGGAACTTATCTTTAATAGTGAGCTTGTTGAGCTCCCTATAATCTGGACACATGCGCCATGATCCATCCTTCTTGTGCACCAATACTACTGGAGCTGAGAAAGAACTTTGACTCGGTTGAATTATACCAGCCTCTAGCATTTCTGCAACCATACGTTCAATTTCACTTTTTTGGACATATGGATATCTGTACGGCCTGATGTTTGGAGGAACACTTCCTGGAATCAGATGAATAGCATGATCATGATCACGCATAGGTGGGAGACCTTTGGGAGTCTCAAATACCTTGGAATGATTGTCCAGGACTTTTTGGAGATCTGGAGAAATAGATGATTCCAATGTGGAAACATCTAGCGAACATAATTGTGCAATTACACCTCTTTGCTCCTTTTTTAGAAGCTTTGTCATGCCATTAGAGCTGATTATCTTTCCTGGTTTCCCTGCAATACCCCTTAATTCAACTTCCTTTCCTTCCACAGAAAATTTCATGAAAAGTTCTTGAAAATTAAAAGCTATTGTACCCAAGGATTGTAGCCATTGGACTCCTAGTACAACATCAACACCTCCCATTGGAATGGAAAGCATTGGGCTAGTCAATACATATTCTCCCATGGATAGCTTGATATTATGGCACTTTCCAGAACAATTTATTGTTCCTCCATTTGCAATCATCACTTGACACTCTGGTGCTGGATATAGGAAGCAATTCAATTCTTTTGCTACCCTACAATGAATAAAATTGTGGGTGCTTCCTGAATCAATCAACACTATTACCTTTTTCTTCTTGATTTGTCCTTCTATCTTGATGGTTTGAGGAGTGGTAATTCCCACCAATGCATTACAAGATATGGTCAGATTTATTTGTTCTTCATCTAGGCTTTGTTCCTGGAATATATCCTCTTCTTTTGACCTTTCTTGCTCCTTTTCTTCTTCCTCTTCACAATCTATGTAGAATAATTTCTTCTCAGCACACTTATGACCTTTTGTGTATTTGCTATCACAATTGTAACAAAGCCCTTTTGCTCTTTTTTCTTCCAATTGTTGTGGTGTCAACCTTGTAGGTTGTGGAAGACTATGGGCAACAACACTTCCGTCTTTATAGTTGTGAACGGTATGCTTCCTAGTTGCCATAATTTTGCTTTCCATTTTTCTTGCTAACCTGAATGCCTTCTCTAATGAATCAGGTTCCCAAAGGTGCACATCATGTTGGATATTATCCTTTAAAGACCCTATGAACACATCAATCCTATGCTCCTCTGGAATATCTTTTACCCTTATGTTCAATTTTTGGAACTCCTCAATGTGCTCCATTATTGAACCCTTTTGTTTGAGACTTATCAATTGGCTAAAAAAAGTGTTGCTTTTTGTATCCTCATAATGTGCTATCAATTCTTCCGTAAAAATTGCCCAAGTGATAAATTGTTTACGAGAACAAAGCCATTGATACCATACAAACTGATTTGGTTCCAAATATAAAGTTGCCATACGTACCTTTTGTGTGTTTTGCACATTATTGAGATCGAAGAATTGCTCCATCTGTAATATCCATGTGGCGGGATCCTTGCCATCAAACTTCCTCATATCGATTTTTGGAACATGGTGAGTCTTCGATCCAACATTAGAGTCTATGGAATCATGATTAACATTTCTTTTATTCTCATCATGAGTTTCCTTTACTGCCTTTTCACCATTAGTGACCCTTTCTTGTAGCAACTTCTTCAATTCATCCATCTTATCATCCATGCCATCAATTTTAGCATCCATGCCATTCACCTTAGCTTCCATGCCATCCATCTTAGCTTCCATGCCCTTTATCTTAGATTCCACGCCATTTACCTTAGCTTCTGTTAGCTTTTGTGAGCGTGACATTTGTTGCACTTGTTCTTGTAATTTTGATATATCATGTAGCATTTCTTCCTCTTCTTCATGAGTCATGCTAGAGCTTTCAGGTTCCTTACTAGGTGTTTGCATTTTCTTTCCTCGGGGCATCAGTTACCGATAATAATGTTTTACTATGCCCTTTGAATTCCGTTAAACCAAGCTTACACAAAAATTAAAAAAAAAAACTACACACCTTTTTTCACTTTATAGAAGCCTGATATTGAATCTGATGTATCTCTGTAATTTCGGATCATCCAATTCTGAAAATGCTACCTTCAGTAGCCTTCTGCGTCCTCTTTCCAATGCCACAAGTCTGAGCCAAATTGGATTCTCCAAGGAAGAGTTATGTGAAATCTCCCACAGTGACTTGCTTTTAGACTAGTTCAGTAGAGCGAACTTGTACGATGTGCCACGAGTCACTATTTCAACCTTTGAATCTGAAACACACATACAAGAAACTATAGCCCGTCCTCTTTCTGTACCTTTTTACGAAATTTCAATCCGATCCTCAGAGAGAGAGTTATGACGATTTTCCCCAGGTCACCTATTTTGAATGTAATTCAGGAGTCTGCAAAAAGGCCAACTTCCTCAGATCATATCTCCGAAAATATCACGCGAAAAGCTCTGAAATTCGGACCCAAGGTTCAGCGCCAATTCTTCTCAAATGGGTTTTTTTTGCAACTTCTGAAACGTCACAAAAAAAACGTTATAGCGAAAATTCCACGATGACCTGTTTGGAGCAGCGAAACCCTAGAATCCAAAGCTCTGATACCAAATGTTATGAAACCAGCTCAAGAAAAGATAGAAAAGATAGATCAACGCCTTAGAATTCAGCCTCTTCAAGGGGGAAACCTCCTTTACATTACATAAATGAATAATTCTTGGATGATACAAATGACAAAACCTCCTTTCTATATATAGGAGTCTAAGGAGTCACAATATAATCCAGCCAACCTAACAATAATAATATAAAGCCACAAAAATAACAATAGAGGGATTCTATGGGGCACAGAAATAACAATATGGGGGTAATAGGGGCACAAAAATATAAATAGGGGGTATAACTACAATAGTAATGGGGTAATCACTAGTATTATAGGGACCCAACACTTGGGGCCTATTTTAAGTCATACAAGCTCTTCTTCAATTTTCACACTAACTTCTCCTTCCCATTGACCTCATACCCTTGTTTTTGTTGCATATATATTTCTTCCTCCAAATCCCCATGGAGAACGGTTTTCTTTACATCTAACTACTCAAGATGCAAATCTTTAATTGCCACTATACTTAAAATAGTTCCGATTGAAGTCATTTTAAAAAATGGGAGAAAAAAAATTCATCAAAGTTTATACATTTCTTTTGTGCAAACCCCTTCACTACAAGTCTAGCCTTATACCTATGTTTACCTCCATCTTATTCCTTCAACCTATAAACCCATTTATTACGCAATGTTATTTTACCTACAGGTAATTTGATTAAGTCCCAAGTCTAGTTATGCATCAAGGAGTCCATCTCTTCTTCCATGGATTTCTCCCACTTCTTCCTGGTTTCTACCTACATTGCTACTTCATATCTTTCTGGCTCACCAAAATCAATCAACAATACATAATATAATGAAGGAGACTATCATTTAGGGGCATTACTGATCTTGGTAGCTATTTTAATACCACTTTCAGGAGTTTTAGGTACCTGTTGTTGTTGTTGTTGTGCTTGTTGATCATTATGATTTTCAGGCACCTTTTCTTTTTTTGTGATCTCATCAAGCACCACATATTCTTTGTTTTCTTTTTCCTATTTCTTTCCTTGCATTTGATCCTTATACAATACCTTTTCAGTGAATATGAAATCTCTTATCCTAATTATTTTATGATTTTCATAATCATATAAGCGATAACAAAATCATTTATACCATATCCAATGAAGGTACATTTATTTTATTTTCCTCAAGCTTTGTTCTATTTTCTTTATTGATGTGGACAAAGGCTTCACAACTGAAAGTCTTTAAAAATGAATAGTTTACCTTTTTACCTATCCATGCCTCCTATGGAATACCACCATCCAAGGAACTTGAAGGCCCTCTGTTTATTAGATAAATAACAATATCTACATCATTTGCCCAAAATTGTAAGGGAAATCCCACATGCAATCTCATGCAACTTGCACACTCAGTGATTGTCTTGCTCATCATTTTTAACACACCATTTTCCTGTGGTGTTCCTGGAACTATCTTCTCGTTGCAAATTACATGCTTTGAAAAGTAGTTATCAAACTCTTTGCTACAGTATTCACCTCCGTTGTCTTATCTGAGACACTTCAACTTCTTTCATTTCACATTCTCAACCAAAGTTTTCCATTTCTTGAAAATATCAAATACATTATATTTATTTAGAATACAATAAATCCAGGTTTTCCTAGTTTCAGCATCAATAAAAGTAACATAATAGTGAGAGCCACTAAGAGAAGAACCCTAAGAAGGTCCCCATACATATGTATGAAAAATATCTAATTTTTCTCTCTTCTTTTCCTTCCCAGCTCTGATAAATCTGACTCTCTTCTATTCTTCAAAAACATAATTTTCACAGAAATCCAAATCAACATGCCTCAAACCTAGCAACAAATTTCGTAAGTGAAGAATATGCATCCCCTTCTCACTCATGTGCCTAAGCCTATGATGTCAGAGTTTCATATCTCCTCCTGTGGAGGTTAAAGAAGTAACAAAATTAGAAATATTGTGCATAAATACAATATACCAACCTTTTATCCTTTTGCTATTACCAAGGCTCCTTAAGCAACCTTCCAGGTTTTGTCTATAAAAATAGTCACACAACCTTCACCTCCCAACTGCCCTGTTGAAATTAGATTTTTTTTTCAGATCTGGAACATGCCTTACCTCTTTCAATAGCCATTGGTTTCCATTCTATTTCTTTATAAAAACCTTACCCATTCCAACGATTTTACAGGGCTTATCATCACCTAGATGAACATGTCCAAATTATCCTTAAACATGGTCATGAAAATGTTCCTATCAAGTGTGGCATGGAATGAGGGTTGTGAATCTAACACCCAAGCATCAATAATATTCTCTAATGAAAAATCAAATCATCTCGCAACACATCACCTGTCACATTTTCTTCATGATTGTTCTCTTGTTTTCCATCTCCTTCTTTTCCCTTCCGAGATTTACAATGTTTCTTCAGGTGCCCTTTTTTCCCACATTTCCAACACACTATCCCTGATCTAGATTTGGATCTTCCTTTTCTTAACTTACTATGATTTCCTAGGCTCCTTCCTCTTTCCATTTTTATTCCCCTAGTATCTACAATCAAAGCATTGCCTAATTTCTCACCAATTCTTTTCCGTCACATTTCCTTGCTAAGGATGGCATCAACAACATCATCAAACTTTAAAGTAATAGATCTAGAGATAGAGTTACTAATAGCCATAACCAGACCATTCCAAATTTCTAGAAATGAGCACATAAACAACAGAGACCTAACTTCATCATCAAATTTACCCCTACAGAACTTGAATGACTAGTAACCGTGTTAAATTCATTTAAATGATCAACAACAAATCTACCTTCTGACATCTTCATATTAAATAAATGTTTCATAAGAAATACCTTATTTGAGGTGGAGGGTTTTTTCATATAGTTTGGCCAATGTTGTCATTAAACCTTTTGTTGTAATTTACTTTGAAATGTTGAATTCCACTGATGCTGGCAAACATAGTCGTATTGTTCTTAGTTCCTTTCTAGCGAGAATATCCCATTTTTCATCTGTCATACTCGTTGGCTTCTTCTATTTTCCGCTCAGTGGTAGGTACATATCTTTCTAATACATATAATCTTCCATTTTCATCTTCCACAACTAGTATTTTTGGCCATTAAATTTCTCGACCTTGAACCTACCATCTTTCGTCATTACTCCCATCGAACCAGGAAACCTTCTCTCCTGCGAGTTTATCAACGAAATAAACCTTCAGCTCTGATACCAGTTGTTGGAAATTAAATTATGTAGCAATGAAATACACAAAATATTGTGGAAACACAAATACAGAAACGCATAAAACAAGAGAGACACAGATATATGTGGTTCACCAAGTTTTTGTATGTCCACGAAAAAAGACCCAATCCCTTCTTTTATATTATCCAACAAAATGAAGAGATACAACCTATAAAAAATCCACCGTAATTTCCTCTTTTCTCCCACACAATATCCTCTCTCTTTCTCACTCAGGAGAATAAAAAACATTCGCAATATAATTCCCTCATATAAATTGAGGGGTTTCCTTATAGGAAAAAACCATAAATTAAACATAAATTATAGTGTCAGATCATGTGCCTAATGAACGGTCCAGATTGACTACGAAATTACAATATTTTACAAGGAAATTTTTCATCTATTTTTAGCATCGAGGGTGTTTCCCCCAAACCCCTGCCAGAGGGGGGATCCAAACATGCAGCCACCTCCCCTTGGACTCCCCAGGCAACAATCATGGGGGGAAATCCCCCTCACACCTCCCTGTTGGGGACTGGGATCCAAATGCAACTGAAACAAGACCTATGAATTAGGAAGATAATCAGGCTCCACATCCAACATGGTCTTCGTTGTATTCTTATGCCCTCACTTAACCTGGGAGGTTAGTCTTTGAATCTAGTTCAATGTGAGCTCTACCCCTGTCATTATCCATCATATAGTTCCTCGAGCACATGATTCTCCATGTATAAAGAAACTCTTTTATTATCCCAACCTTAATGAGTGACAAATTGACTCATCATTAAGGGGTATTAGATACTAAATATCAAAAAGAAATCTTGGGCTTCTGAGTTATGCACCCAAATCAAACAAAATCATAAAGAAGTAAAAGACACACTAGAGGGGTGGAAAAAGAAGGCCGAGGAAAGGGGTTACTCATGCCTCCACCATTTCTCCCTCCTTACATCTATAGACTCAAGATCTTGGACCATAATAGTTGGTCACTTGGCTAGAGAACCTTACCTTGAAGTCATTCCCACTCCATTTCCACCAATTTGACACACACCTATGGAATGATGAGCTAACTTGATACCTGTGACTTCCCCTTGAACTAGATAAAGTCCCATAAGCTAGTTACCTCTTTAAGTTAGGAATGGATGGTTAGAAGGATAGTTGTCACTTCCCCTTGTGGGTTGTAAACACCTAATAGTGCTATCCATCTAACCATACCTAACATAAGGAGGTAACTTGTTCATGGGACTCGATATAGTTATATATTTGAAGGTGATATTTGCATGAATTATTATTGTGCCCCCAACATTAAGTATGATCCACTACGATGCATCTATGGTGATTATACCTAATGTTTATTGATTTTCACTTGATCTTGAGAGGGTTTTTTTATGTGTTTCTATCACAACAATAGAGGCCTATTAATATTATTTCCCTACTTTCTCAACAAGCATTGCAGAGGTTATTTTACCCATTCCAGATAGAGAATACGAACTTGTTGATGCAACATTTCATATCTAGAGTAGAGTGTTGGGCCACTTTATGACCCCACATTATGATTGAAACTCTAAGGTACCCCTAGATGTTGAAACACTAATCCCATGAAGCTTGGTGGTGGAGATATTAATGATATTCCTAATGGATTGAAGATGCCCCTAGGATGACCTTGATATTGTTTAGTGAGCATCACTTGTTCTATATCTCAGATGATGGTGGTCATCCTTTTCGTAATATGGGAGGACTTGTACATCACTTTTGAGACCCAACGCTTAAGTGAAAGAGTGCCACTTCACCCGTCTTTCCAAATGCAGGGTGATGTTGGGCACCATGGATATGACGTCTTGGTATGGAGGAATCTTGGAGGCATGCCCATGATTTAGGAATTATACCTTGGAGTATGGAGCACTCATTAGCCCACATGACACTTATTTTTGGAATTTGGAATTCATTTGGAAGTTGATGTCATGCTTGAGGTGAGTTTTCTACCCCGTGTGGGAATTTATGGAATTGTTATTATGTTTTTTAGCTATGAGGTTGGCTTATAAGCTATATATTATGAAACAATTAAAGAAAGCCTGTCAATTAGGGATTTTATTTATTTTTTTGTAATAATTAAAGAGTTAGGTCTCATATAAATATAGAATCCTTCGCTCATTTTCATTTTATCATCACACATTACATTCTTTTCCTCTCTAAGGGAGTGTGAGCTAGTATTTTTCATTGCTTATAGGCAAGATGTGATCATTATTGGTATGATTTTCTTGAGGATGGGATTATATGTGTATATGTATATGTGTGTGTGTGTATGTTTTAGTAAATATCTCCCCACCTTACCACATCCAACCTTGGACACAATGATTAAACAAGATTTGTTTGTTCATGAATGGAATAACAAGAAAGAGCCAAGCCATATATCTATTTTAGTTTCAACTAGACCTAAGCAAGAGAGAGAATGAGTTGCGAGCCAAATTGAAAGAAAAGTTTGGGTTTTGAGACGTCACATGGATATATTGTTTTGGGATTGAAAGAAGTTCCTTTTTGTGGAGAATTTTGTAAGTTTATTGTCTTATCATTGATATTTTGCATGTGGATGTTTAAAAGTAGGGTTTCTATTATACCATGACTAAATGATTGATTATTATTGAAATATTGATTCATTGTTACATGTAAACTTGTTCTCTCTAAGGCCTATAGGGAAACTCTTAATGTGCAAACCCTATATTTAATTTCTCCCCTCACGAGAGCAATTGCTAAGGTTTTAAAAGTGGACCCTAGCAGTATAAGGATACAATTGTTAGTTTCTTGATTACCCATAGATTTAATTAAATTTTATCTCCTTTTTGTCTCTCCTGGAATGCTAAGGTATCTTCTAGGGTTTCTGAGGCCGATATATGCATAAAGTGAAGTTTGAATTTACATTTGTGGCTCATAATTTAGGAATTGCATATACAAATTATCTAAAGGAAAAATATAAAATAGTGCATGGTGTAAACCTCTTAAATAGGCACGATGACACTCTCTTTCTTGTTGTTTATGCATACCTAACAACCATAGAAATAATTTCCCTAGTCTAAACCTAGCCTCTATAAGAATATATTGGTCCATTGTTGTTGAATATCATTCTAAGATCTTTTCTCTTACTGCTATATGACATTTAATTCCTTATCATTGCATATCTTCCAAGCCCTAACTTATAATATCCTATATCTTGGTCTAAGCATAGAGTATTTGAACTATAGTATAGAACAACGAGGACATCTTAGGCCTTGCTTGTACTCTATCCAACAATAGACCTTTTACTCATCACCTTAAGCCACATCATTAGAGTATTGTTGTAGGTGATTTAGGGAAACCTACCTTGAGGTTTAATATAGGGAGAGAGAAATGTTGTTGAGGTGACAATGCCAACCCTTTCTCTTGTTACCATAAGGTTGGATCCAACAAGTGAGGCTTTGTATTGGGCCTACCAAATATTTGGAAACATCTTTGGCATCGTTTCTAGGGACGAGTTGAGTCCATCTTCTCGTAGTCCAAAGTAAGATTTAGTTTCTCTTAATGATATAATATTGAAGTAAAGGACAAATCAATTCATCTGGTAACTCCATTTGAAGAAAAATGTTCTAGTTCTTCATTGATATTCAAATATCACATGCTTGTAGGGTGAAGAAAACATCTTTCAAGTAATTTAAGTTCACCTTGTTGACTAAACATTTGAGTGTTATGTAAAATTCAAGGAAATGACTACTTGGGATTCACATGAGATGTACTGTGCTCTATATGTTAGGATATTTTTGGATATCCTAATCATTTTGGTAAAATTAAAAAATGTTCCAAATTTTAATGGGGATGCTTATTCAATAATTTATCATGTGTTAAAATTCATAAAATATGCTTCAGAGATCAATATTTTTGGATATCCTAATCGTTTTGGTAAAATTAACAAATGTTCCAAATTTTAATGGGGATGCTTATTCAATAATTTATCATGTGCTAAAATTCATAAAATATGCTTCAAAGATCAATATGGTTCAAGAGGTTATTCATTAATTATCTTGGGAAAGATAAAAGTGAATGCATTAAATATTATTGTGAACCTAAAACCATTCTTTCTATTAAGGCATTTACTGAAAAGTTTCTTAATTATTTGGAGCCAATGCATCATAGCTATTAAGATACCCTTTGAAATTTTTCCATGGCCCTTCAAAGGGAGTGCCCTTTTTGATCCTTCTAAAAGTGTTAAAGAGGAAAATGATGCAGAATATAACTGTGGTCAAGAATGGAATACATCCTTGCCTATAAAGTGTAGCATATTAAAGAAAATCCCATGAAGAATCACAATCCTTTTGTTGATGAAGAAAATAATGGTGGGGATGAGAAGAATATTTATAATAATAAGGAAGATATGATTACTTATTCGTTTGAGCCATCTTCACTTACTCCTAATAGAATTACTCAGTCACATTCATATTCCATGGATTTTGAATGTGAAAAGTGGACTTTGGTTGCCCATTTCAAATCTGATTTTTGTGATGAGAAATCGATTTATCAAGCCAATATCCTCCAACCTTCTCTCCCCTCACACCACTCGCAACACATCCCTAGTCACATAAATGAGATTTGTATGCTTGAGATAGCTATTGGGAACTAAGTGCTTAAAATTTATCATTTATTACTCCATATACAAGTTGTAAGAAAGGATCTAGTGGTGTAGGAAAAATATGTCTTTTCCTTATTCACCCTTATTCCATCTTCATAATAGCAAGGGTAATTCATGGTTCACTTATGGAATTTTTCCCATCACCCACCCTTATTGCTATGGTCTAGTCTTTGAGATAATGATTGTTGATTATGTTGTTTCCCTATTCTATCACATGATTAATCAAGGGGGTAAGAGGTGTGGCATTGATTTGGTAACATGTTGATGACATTGGTTGTATGACTACACTTAGTTGATGTATTGTATATTAGCATAGGTTAGACTAGATATTTGTATTGCATTCATGTGTATTGGATTATTTTGTGTGCATCCTACTTTTGACACTATTCATGTTGATATGTGCATAGCAGTTAAATGTTTTTTTAGCTAACATTTTATTTTTTGTATTATTTTATCATATATTGCAAGGGTGACAATGAACACCCTACTTAATTTCTATCAATTTTTTTACGAGTGTATAGGTAATAGGTCTGTGAGCCCCATGGATTTTTGGAGCTCTCATGCACTGCTCATTTGAGAACATGGCTCATGCACTTTAAGGTGAGAAGATGTCCTCAATTTGGAGCCAAAATTTAACCACCAAAAAGTGGGTAAACCATATGAGAGAACAGGTATCCTCCTTATACATCTATCCAACCAACAACCCTATAAAATCAACACATGACATGATTCCACGATCCTTGAACTCTCACTCCAGTCAAATATCTCTCAACCATCTGACAATCCTTCTTGAAGGAAGGAGGGTCAACCATCGATAGGTACCTTAACCTTTTTTAGCAATCATGTGCTTTGACTTAACTATTTAGGAATACTAATATGGATCAAGGCGTGAACTATATGGTTATCCAATATTGACTATATTCTTATTCCCTCACTTCACCTGTGAGGTTAGTGTTTGAATCTAGTCCAATGGGATCTCCTCTAAGGCCATAGGGTTTTAGGAAGGACACTATTGGGGAAGCTCTGATTGAAGTAGTTTTTTCCGGTATTTTATACTTACCACTTTCCATCTTTCCCATTATTCGATCTCCATTCTTCAAGTTGCTAGTCATCGGTCATGGGTATTGACACGCTCTCATCCTCATCCTTGAGTCTGGGCCAGAAATCTTACCTTCGAGGTTGATGTAGCTAAAAGAAAGTAAAAATAATAATAAATACACAATGAAATAAAAAGATAAAATGAAAAACATGGCTAGGAAATTTGATTAATGCATAGGAAAAATCCTAGCATGATATTTACTCCCTCCATTAGCCATCACCCTATTTCTCATGCACATGATGCTCCATCTATAAAAGGAACTCTTGTATTGTCCCAACCCTGATGACTGATAAATTGACTCATAATTAAGGGAAATTAAATGCTAAATATCAAAAAGTGAGCTTTGGTTCCTAAGCTATGCACTCAGATAAAATAAAATCATACAGAAGTAAAAGGCCCACCAAAGGGGTAGAAAAACCAAGTTGAGGAAAGGGATAATTCATTCATTTATGATTGCTTCCTCCTTACAACTATAAACTCATGATGTTGGAACACTATTAGCAGGTCACTTGGCTACGACACCCTACCATAAAGTCATTCTTACTTAGTTGCCACCATTTCACACACACCTATGGATTGATGGGCTAACTTGGAACCTGTCATTTCCCTTTGGGGACTGGAAACACCTGTTAAGTTTATCCATATAGCCATCCATAACATAAGGATGTAACTTGTTTATGAGATTTTATCTTGTTCGAAATTTGAAGATGAGATTTGTGGGAAAGTATCATTGTGCCCCCAACAAAAAGTATGGTCCACTATGATGCGTTTATCGTTATTATAGCTAATGATTTTTTATTTTAACTTGATCTTGAGAGGTTTTTGTTAGGTGGTTTCATCAAAAAAGAAAAATCCTCTTGAGATGATTTCCTAAATATCTCAGCAAGCATTGAAGATACCATTTTTCCCATTCTAGAGAGAGAATATGACCTTGTTTATGAAGTGTTGCTTACTTAGAGAAGACTATTGTGCTACTTGATGATCCAACATGATGTTTGATACTCCAAGGTACCCCCAAATACTAAAACAATGAGTCCATGAATCTTGGTGTTCAAGATATTGATGATGTGCCTAATGGACCTAGGATATCCTCAGGCTACCTATGACAATGTTTGATGGGAACCACTTGTTCTAAATTCGAAATGATGATGGTCATCCTTGTGATGACAAGGGAGGTCTTGAATATCATTTTTTTGTTGAAAATGTAACTAGTTTCGGTCTTCATAATTGTTTTTATACTCATTTCAATATGCATCCTATGTAACAAACAAGAGAATAAAAGAAAATGTTATTATTATTAAAGCATGGGTTTCATGCTCTTTATTAATGATATTCTAGGTAAAAGCTTGTTCTTCGTGCTTCTAGGGTTGTTAGGTCTTAGTATTTATTGTCTTGAGTCAAAGGAGTCAACATTGTGTTTATAAGACCCTTTTGAGAAAAATGTAATTGTAAAAAGAATTATTTTGAGTCTATAAATTCCAGGAAACTCCAAAATTTAAATTCGACCCTAACAATTAGAAGTTTTCCTAAAGGAGGGAATTTGACCCCTTGAGAAGGTTATTAAAAGGAGTAGTTCTACCTCATTTGTGACTCACTCACTCCACAATTTCAATATCTCAAGAAGAATTTCGATTTGTAGCTAGGGAAGCAGGAAAAAGGAGAATGAAGGTATGGGAAAAGAAGAAAGGATGGAATTATCTTGTTCTAGGCTTTATCTCTCTCACACATGCAAAATTCTAGGGTTTTTAGGCTGCAGGAAGAGATCGTGGTTGCAAGATCGAGTTGCACTAGGATGAAGTGTAGAATATTATAGCTGGAAGGAGGAAAAACCTATATTGACCTCATTTACCTTGGGAGATTTGTCTTTCTCTAGGAAGGTCTTAGAAGGAGGTTGGATTAGGGTTTCCAAAGAAGATGGAAGGACAAAATTGCACCGTCAAAGTTGTTGGATGAGTTGTAATATTGAAACTAGCAAGTCGAAGTTACTGTTTGAAGTTGGTTGGTGCAAAATCAGGCAAGGGATTGATGGAGAGCCAAATTGGTACTTGGAGAAGGACTTGGTATAGGGTTTGGGTCTTTGTATCTCATTTGAAGCAGATTCTAAGAAGAAAAGAGTTTCTGGGTTTTCCCCTTGGAGGGGCTTTTCCCTGGCTGAGAGTCTAACATTTGTGTCCTCTATTGTTGCTATTATTGTCCTTGATAATGTTTGATTAATATATCTAACTAAAGAACATAGAAGAAGATAAATAGCATTCACAAGAAAATATCAAGGTTAAGGAAAATAAATTAATAGCTTCCATTATCCATTTTCCAACATGGTATCAGAGTTAAGGTGAACAAGGAAGGAAACTGGATGGAGACAAGAAGGAATCACTTGTCAATGGGAAGGGAAAAGGAAACTCTCAAGGAAATACTGAAGAAGAAGACTTCAAGAAGGATTGAAGACTCATTGGTAGAAGACCTAGGAGGAGGGTTTATAAAGAAGAATATCATGACTACATCAAAGGAAATATACAAGGTTGTTGATCTCTCTTGTAAGAAGATATGTTTGGAAGACATCTTTGAAGAAAGCATCAACGGTATTAGAATTTTTTACTGAAGTAAGCATCTTTCAAGGACATCATTGAAGACTCTTCAAAGATCTTGAAGGCATCAAGAAAATTGAAGACATCATCAAGGAGAATATTGATCTCAAGTAACTATCATGTTATTACATCGTGTCTGAATCTTCAATTCGTATGGTTTCTTTCTACAAGGAGAGAAATAAACTCATTAGGACATCAAACTATCTAGCATGGAAGTAAATAATTCACTTAATACTCACACAACAGTAAGTAATGGAATATGTTTATGGGGAAATCACTGAACCAAGCAAGGACAAGACACAAGAACTATAAAAGTAAAAAGAAAGAGGAAGTAAGGGCTCAAAGGATCATAGTTGAATCAATTAAAGATTCTCTTATTCAATTTGATGCAAACCCAAAGACTATAAAGGCCATGTGTGAAAAACAAGTAAATTTGTACTTTGTAAGCATAAAAAAAAAAGTGTCTTCGCAAAACAAATTATATAGAATGAAGAAATAAAATGATGGGGATGTGGCATCCTTTCTCATGAGAATCTCTCAAATAAGAGACCATATGAAAGTACTTTGGGAACCAATTACTGATTCAGAAGTAACCATGAGTGCATTTCCACCAGAATGGAGCATCTTTGCTACAAGCATCTACTCCAAGAAAGGTTCATCTCCCTTTAATGATTTGTTGGCTCAATGCACATTGGAAGAATCAAGGATCAAAGTAAAGGATGATATCATATCAGATTGGCGATATCAATCCTTTCTAGCCTGAGTTAAGAAGATAAAGAAGGGAAAATTTGGTAAGTGCAAGTGAAAGGTATGTCCAAGGTTCAATTCTTCAAGTGAAATGATTTTGGACAATTTAAGAGAGACTGTCCAAACCAACAACACAAGAAGAGAAAAGAAAGAAGTGAAGGTCATGTAGCCGAAGCAATGGCAACACCTGAGAAGAAGGAAAAGAAGGAAGAACTGAAGGATATTTATTACTGAAGAAGGTTTAATGAATATCAGGTTCTTTATAGGGATTAACCTTTCTTTTAGGATAACATGTTTTTCATAACATCATATAAAGAAGCATATGATAGTAGCATGTCTAGAATTTACATGATTAAGTTACTTTTTAGAGATCATCTAGATAGATGGATAGATAGACCATTTTTCATATTGATCATCCATAAATTATCTTAAATTATGTTAGAGGAAGTCAAATTTCTTATGTGGATCATTGTGATATAGGAAGAACCATAATTATGAAAGGTTCTTAGAAGAAGCACTATGACAGCGGTTATTTGACATTCCATGTAATGTGGAATCAATACCGGTAAAGGGATGAAATAATGCAATGGGTCAAGATGTAGGCTCTTTGTGAGATATACGGATAGCTAGATGATCAAATGAAAGCATAGGAATGCATGTTGGATATAAAATTTGGATAAGATTCATATTTGTAGAATCTTGTGGAAAGAAAGTTGGTCATAAAATATTCTTAGGTATATGGATATATGATGCTAGAAAAGAATAGGATTTGACTTACTTACAGATGTCTCTAGAATGTATATAGTAATGATTAACATCCAATATAGTCTCCGAAAGAAAATTTGTAACTTGGTAATCAAGTTTGATCCTTGGCACTTTGATGCATGAAGGAAGATTCATATGGAGATGGACCATGAGGATGTTAATGGAACGAGAAGGCAATCATAATTAGGTAAGTGTGATTTTCATTATTGTTGGTTATCTGGTTAGCATATTATTTTTCTACCTGGTAGAATGTTGAAGGAATACATGATGATAGTTGAGGAAATTTCAACTATATGGATGGAATGTATGAAGAATGTTGAGGGATTCTCAATATATGGTACTTGGAAACTATGAAGTCAAGATATGTCCATCTTGGGATTAAAAGGTAGTTGTGTGAGAAGATAACCTGAAGGTCAGAGAAGATCACTTTCATAAGGAATCCATGATCAACTTGAAGCTTAAGAAGGCTCAGTGTAATGCCTTAATGTCAAATATGAAAGTGATGAGAAAGAAAGGGGACCTAGACTGTGTCACAAGATTGAAGAGAGAAGGTGGCTCCATGATACCTTGAAATAAAGAAAGCTCGATGATGCAAAGGAAAGAGGAGGTCATGAAACTATGAAGAACTAGTAGCTAATACTCTTATGAAGGCAAGTTGTAAGGCGTGTGATGGTGACTTCCCAAATAGAAAGGAAGTCTAGATCTCTTCTGATTCTGAGAGGGAGCAAATTATTCTCCTTGAATAGGAGCAAGGATCTATTCTCTTATTACAAAGAGAATAGGGATTTCCTCTCTAGTTGAGAGGGATTGATGGTGTACATCACATTTGCATTCTCTATTATACATTAGATAAATAAAAAATCCTTGTGTGTTTCAAGACATGGACTAAACGCCTCTCGTGGATCCTTACATCTTGTAATGTGATCATTGACTAACACCTGCGGGTTTTGGTATAACGATAAGCGTGATTACCAACAAGTGGTATCAGAGCATAGGTCACGAGTTTGATACACACTCGGATCGCTTTGGGAGGAGATTGTTGGACATTAGACAAATCAACACTCCCCGTGTGTTTCACGACATGGACTAACAACCTCTTGTGGATCATTATCTCTGGAGATGTGATCATTGACTAACACCTACAGGTTTTGGTATAGTGACAATCGTGATTCCCAACATTCTCCTCTTTAGGTGATTAAGAGAGAATGGCAGAGGATTGGATAAGAATTTGTGGTTTCCTTAAGGATATAGCATCCAAGAAAGGAAAGGTATTGACACCCTTTGAGGATGGGATAGGAATCCAAGAGAAGAGTGGTCGAAGAGGACCAATATTCTTCGAGGGCTTAGGAATGGAGATTCAAAATAAGAATAGTACTAAAAGGACATACCTTGTTGACATTCGTATGGGGTATGTAACTTGTATACGTAGCGCGGTATCACATGCAAAACATCCCAGCATAAATATCTTGAATAAAGAAGAGCTTGTCTAGTTAGGCCTCAGAGATAGTGTTGGTCATAATGGTGATGCTTACAGTATGGCTTGTAAATATGACTCTTCTTATGAAAAAAATTTAGTTTGAGATATGATGTTTTACTGGTTGTATAATAATGAATACCTCCCTAGTTAAGAGAGAGTGTTGAAAATGTAACTAGTTTCGGTCTTCATAATTGTTGTTGTACTCATTTTAGTATGTATCCTAGTAACAAACAAGAGAAGAAAAGAAAAAGTGATTATTATTAAAGCATGGGTTTCATGATCTTTATTGATGGTCTTCTAGGTAAAACCATGTTCTTCTTTATTCTAGGATTTGTTAGGTCTTAGGATTTATTACCTTGAGTCAAAGGAGTCAACATCATGTATATAAGACCTTCCGAGAAAAATGTAATTGTAAAAATAATTATTTTGAGTCTATAAAGTTCGAGAAACTCAAAAAGTACAAGTCGGCCCTAACAGTTACAAGTTGGCCTAAAGGAGGGAATTTGAGCCCTTGAGAAGGCTATACAAAGGAGAAGTTCAACCTAATTTGTTACTCACTCACTCCACAACTTCAATATCTCAAGAAGAAGTTTGATCTATAGCTTGAGAAGCAGGAAAAATTAGAACGAAGGTCTGAGAAAAGAAGGAAGGATGAAATTCTCTTGTTCTAGGCTCCATCTCTCTCACACGTGTGAAAATCTAGGGATTTTGGGCTGCGGGAAGAAGCCAAAGTTGTAGGACCGAGTTGTAGTAGGACGAAGTGAAAAATCTTGTAGGTGGAAGCAGGAAAAGCTTAAATTGACCTCGTTGACCTTGGAAGAGTTGTATTTGTCTAGGAAGGTCTCAAAATGATGTTAGATTAGGGTTTTTAGAGAAGCTACAAGGACGAAATTACAGGGTCGAAGTTGCTGGGCGAGTCACAATATTAAAGCTAGCAAGTTGAAGTTGCAGTTTGAAGCTAGTTGGTGCAGCATTAGGGAAGGACTTGTTGGAGGGTTGACTTGGTACTTGGAGGAAGACTTGGTATAGGGTTTGGGTCTTTGTACTTCATTTGAAGAAAATTCTAAGAAGAGAAGAGTTTTCGAGTTTTTCCCTTGAAGGCGTTTTTCCCTGGCTAAGAGCCTAATATATGTGTCCTCTATAGTTGCTATTATTGTTCTTGATATTGTTTAATGAATATATCTAACTAAAGAACGTAAAACAAGATAAATAAGATTCACAAGAAAATATCAAGGTTAAGGAAAATAAGACTAATAACTGCCATTATCCATTTTCCAACATTTTGAGCCCTAACTCTTGAGTGAAAGAGTAACACATCACCCCTTTTCCCTTTGGAGGGTAAGGTTGGGAATCATGGAGAGGATGTTTTGGTATGGAGTTACTTTGGAGGCATTCCCATGATCTAGGAGATACATCTTGCAGTATGGAGAATAATTATCTAGCATGACGCCTATTTGTAGCATTTACAACTCATTTGGAAGATGATGTCATGTATGGGGAGGATTTTCTCCCACACATATGGGAATTTAAGGCAATTTTTCTTTATGTTTTTGAGCTATTAGGTTGGATTGTAACCTCTATCTTGTGGAACACTTAAAGTAAACCTATCAATTAGGGTTTTGCTTGTATTTTTATGTAATAATGAAGGATTTGGTACTCATATAAATAGATACTTCTACACTCGTTTTCATTTCATCATCACACCTTACATTATTTTCCTCTCTAAGGGAGTGTGAGCTAGTATTTTTTGCTACTATGGGACAAATATGATATTTATTCATGCAAATTTCCTATGGATGATATTTTTCCATGGAGGCATTATTTTGGGATTGAAAGAAGTGCCTTTTGTGGAAATCTTGCAAGTTTATTTTTTTATCATTGATATTTTTCATGTGAATATTTAAAAGTGGGTTTTTATGATACCATGAATAAAGACTTGATTATTGCTAAAATCTTGCTTCATTATTGCATGTAAAATTGATCTATATAAGGCCTGGGAAAATCTTTGTGTGAAGACCCAATAATTACTTTTCCCTCGCAAAGACAATAGTGAGGCTTTTACATTATAGAAAATTAGAGATAAAAAATGGGCTTCAAAACAAAAATGTACAACCAAAATAAACTTTATAAGAACTGACAGGATTCAAGATGATATGTCAACCATGGGTAATGATTCACCATTTTTAGAGTGAAAAACTAAAATGATTAAAAAAAAAACCATTTTTTCAACTTGTATTTTTAACTTATCTCCCTACAGTTTTACTCAAATTTCAAGCGGGAGCACTCATTGGGCGTGAAATTTAATTCCACATCCAAGGAGTACGCATGTTGCATACATTTGATGGAACCTTCTACATAAAAAATGAGAAATAAATGAAAAAATGTTATTGCAATCATATTTTTCATGTTTTTCTCATTTTTTGGGTAGCAAGGTCCATCAAACGTATTCAAGATGGATACTCCTTGGATGAGGAATTAAATTCCGCATCGAACAAGTGCTCCCACTCGCAATTTGAGTAAAACCCTAGGGAGATAATTTGAAAATACAAGTTGGAAAAATAGTTTTTTCTTTCTTCCTCTAAAATTTGATTATTTAATCTAATCTTATTTAATTATTTCCACTATTATTTTATAATATTCTTTAGGAGGCCCATTTTAGACCTCAAAACTTATCTATTGAAAAGTCTCCATGAATTTCCTTCCCTTGAATTTTTTCCCTAAAGACATCAATCAGCCATAGTAGGATATGGCATTAATCATTGGTGTGTTGATCATCCATAAATTCAATTAAAATTTATCCCCCTTTTCTCTCTCCTAATAGCTAGGGAAATCGCTAGGGTTTCTAGGGCAGATATATGCATAAAAATGAAGTTTGGACATATGTTTGTGGCTCATAATTTAAGAGTTGCATCTATAGATTATCTAAGGTAAAATCTAGCATAGTTCATGGTATAAACCTATTAAATAGGTTGGTGTCACCATATTTCTTACTACTTACACATACCTAAGAACCATAAAAATAATTTCCCTAGTTTAACCCTAGTCTCTATTAAAATATCTTGGTCCTTTGTTGTTGAATATTATTCTAAGATATTTTCTTAGGCTGCTATAGAAATTTAATGCCTTATCATTTCATATCTTCCAAGCCCTAACTTATATCAACATATTTCTTGGACTAGGCACAAAGTATTTGAACCCTAGCATAGAAAACCTACGCTATCTTTGGGCTTTCTAGTACTTTATCTAATAATAGAACTTGTACTCATCACCTTGAGCCATAACATTAGAATAACATTTTAGGTGATTTATGTATAATTCCACTAAATAGCGAGAGAAAGGTTGTTGAGGTGATAATGGAAACCATTTCTTTTATTTCCAGAAGGTTTTGCCTTTCCTAATGAGGCTTTTCACTAGGCTTGCTACATTCTGTAAAAACATCTTTGGTGCTATTTTTGAGGAGGAGTTGAGTCCAATTCTTCGTAATCTAAATTTTAAGATTCAATTTATTTGAATGATATCATCCCAAAGTCAAGGATATATTTTCTCATCTAGAAACTCTATTGGAGGAACAAAGCCCTAGTTATTCATTGATCTTCAAATATCCCATGCTTGTAGGGTGAAGCATGCATCTTTCAAGGTATTTAAGTTCACCCAATGACTTTGCAATTGAGGGTTATTTAAAATTCAAGGCAATATGTCCTTGGGATTTTCATGAAATGTAACTTGCTCGTCTTCAAAATTATTTTGTACTCATGTTAGTTGATGTGATATGCATTAATAACCTCCAATTAACAATTCTTGACCCATTGATATTAGCACATTATTTGGGTTCAAGACTAGATATTTATTTTAGTACCTTGAGGCTTGCATGCATCATTGGGAGGTTCTCTTATCGATGATAGTGGGAATACATCAATGTCCCTTGATTGTAAAATATTGCAGATGACTCCACTGATCTTGCAATTTAATAATCCAATGATTTTTTTTCAATGCTCGACTTTAACACATTCAATTGCATGGCAAGGATTGTACCATGGATCAAGACTATATGGTTTAGTGGTATTAATATTAGCCTAAACCTTTTCAAAATATTCAAACCAACAATTAGTTTCTTGTAGTAGTATGTCAATATATATTGTTCCAATAACAAATTGCAATTTAGTATTCTTCCAAAAACAAGTCATCAAAATTATCAATACTTGTATTTTCTTTAAATCTATTAATGAGTCAAGGACACGACTCTAGGGATTTTTGTTATTCAACCATCTCGCAAATAGATATATCAATGACTTAAAAATTATCCTCTTCGAAGGGGAGACCTCTTTTACATTACATAAATGAACAACGCTTGGATGATACAAATGACAAGACCTCCTTTGTATATGTATGAGTCTAAAGGGTCACAATATAATCAAAGCCTACATAACAATCATAATGTAAGGGCAAAAAAATAACAATAGTGGACTTCTATGGGGCACAACAATAACAACAAGGGAGCTACACTAATATTATAGGGACCTAACATTTCCCTCTCCTTAGAAAAAGTGTTGTCCTCAACGCTTGAGTAGTTTTGGATGCTTCTATATAAAATTCTCATCCCCCCATGTGGAGTCTTTAGTGGGTAAGTTCTTCTACTTAATAGGATACTCTAAAATTGATTGATTTCGTAGTTGTCGAGTTCTTGTTTTCGTGACTTCCTCAGGCTCAAATATGATTTTTCCTTCTTCGTCAAGTTCTAAAAACATTGTTTCAACTGGAAGCTTGTCATTGATAACCTTCTTTAAACATGAAACATGGAAAATTGGGTGTACTCAGGAGGATGTAGGAAGATCCAATTTGTATGCCATAGTACCAATCTTTTGCAGCACCTTGTAAGGATCGTAGTAATTGGGTGGTGATAATTTATTATCCTTCTTAGATTATTTGAGAGACATCTGTTTGTATGGTTGTAGCCGTAAAAATACCCAATAACCTACATCAAAACTTATTTCAATGTGATGTCAATCTTCTTGTTGTTTCATTCAATCTTGCGCTAGAGTGAGGCTATCCTTTAAGGGTTGGAGAACTTCTTGTTTATGCTCGATATGATATTCCACTACTTGAACCTTAGATTTTTCTCTTAAAGATGATGTGATGGATGGTCGATGATATCCATCAAGTGTCATAAATGCGGTCATTTTTGTTGCAGTATGGAAGGAAGTGTTATACCACCATTCAGCTAGATGTAACTACTTGACCCATTGTGTTTGTTTATCAGATACAAAGCAACGAAGATATCCTTCCAAACATTTTTTCAAATCTCATTTTTCCCATCATATTGAGGATCATAAGATGAGCTATGAGCTACTTGAGTACCAAGACAAGAAAATAATTCCATCCAAAAATTTCCAGTGAAAATGGGTCCTATGTCACTTACTATAATCTTTGGGTTTCCATGAAACTTTTGAATTGTCTCCATAAATGCAGTAAAAACTATATTGGATTTAAAAGGGTGAGATAATGCACAAATGTGTGCATACTTGATAAGTATATCAATTACCACCATGATGAAACTCTTTACTTCAAACTTGGGTAAACCTGTGATAAAATCCATTCAGACCTCCTCCCAATGTTGACTTGGAATGGCTAAAGGTTGTAACAGACCCAGGGTCTTAATTGTCTCAACTTTATTTTGTTGGCAAACCAAAAAAATTTCCACAAACTTTTTAATATCAGATTTAAGGCCACCCAAAAAAAATTCCTTCTTGACCCTATGGTAAGTTTTTAAAAATTCCCAAGTGCCCTCCTAAGGAAGAGTTGTGCAATTCCAAAAGAATAGTTTGTTTGAGTTGGGAATTCTTACAAACATATAAGCAATATTTATACCATAATGAATCATTTTTCCAGCTAAATGTATCATATGTATTGGGATCTTGCTGCAACTTTTGAATGAGTGACCACACCTCATCATCATTCTTCCATTCATCCCTTTCTTCAGTTATCCAGTCAGGTTGGATAGTAGAAATGGCACAAAGAAATGCTTCCACATCCTCATCATTTCTTGAGAGTGCATCTGCAACAACATTTTTCTTCCCTTTTTTGTAGATGATTTCAAATTCATAACCTAACATCTTTGTCACCCATTTTTGTTGTTATTCTGAAGATAATATTTGTTCCAAAAAGTATTTAAGACTATCATGATCTGTTTTTACCTTGAAGTGTCTTCCCATTAGGTACGACCACCATTACTTTAGTGCATGTAGAATTGCCAACATTTCCTTCTTATAAATATGTTGTGTAAATGCTTTCCTTTGATTAGGTGACTTTCAAAAGCAACAGATCTTCATTTTTTCATTAAACAACACCAATTCCATTTCCTGAGGAATCACATTCCATAATAAAAGTTTTTATGAAGTCTACCATAGCTAAGACCAGTGCTTGGCACATTAACTCTTTAATATGTTCAAAGGCATGTGTTGCTTTTGGGGTCCAACAAAATGCATCTTTCTTCAGTAATGATGTTATAGGTGCGGCTATTCTCCCATAATTCTTAACAAAATTGTGATAATACACTGTCAACCTGAGAAATCCTCGAAGATGCTTTATGGTTGTGGGAATTTTCCATTCCTTAATGGATTTAATTTTGTTAGGTTCTACCTTAACACCCTCATGAGATACAATATGACCCAAATATTCCACCTCTTGTACTCCAAAGAAACATTTGGAGGTTTTTACATATAATTGTTTACCCACCAATATTTTGAGCACCGAGAACCCTATCAACATGTTGAACATGATCCTTCCAATACTTGCTCTAGATTAGTATATCATCAAAAAATAATAACACAATTTTTTTAAGGAAGGGTTTGAAAATGGAATTCATTAAACCTTGAAATGTGGAAGGTGCATTATTAAGGCCAAAAGGCATGACCAAAAATTCATAATGACCCTCATGAGTTATGAATGTTGTTTTTGGAATGTCTTCAACCTTCATTCTAATTTGATGATATCTTGAATGAAGATCCAACTTGGTGAAGTAAATTTCTCCATGTAATTCTCCAACAATTCATCAATGGCAAGAATGGGAAACTTATCTTTAATAGCGAACTTGTTGAGCTCCCTATAATCCAGACACATACGCCATGATCCATCCTTCTTGTGCACCAATACTATTGGATCAAAGAAAGAACTTTGACTACGTTGAATTATACCAACATCTAACATTTCTGCAACCATACGTTCAATTTCACTCTGTTGGGCATAAGGATATCTATAAGGCCTAATGTTTGGAGGAACACTTGTTGGAATCAAAAGAATATCATGATCATGATCACAAATAGTTGGGAGGACTTTGGGAATCTCAAACACCTCGGAATGATTTTCCAAGAGTTTTTGGAGATCTGAAGAAATATACGATTTCGATGTTTGAACCTCTAGTGAGCATAATTATGCAATTACTCCCCATTGTTCTTCCTTCAGAAGCTATGTCATGAAACTAGAGTTGATTATATTTCCTGGTTTCCATACGATGCCCCTTAATTCAACTTCCTTTCTTTCCCAAAAACGTTTCAAGAAAAGTTCTTGAAAATTGAAAGCTATCGTCCCCAAAGATTGTAACCATTGGAATCTTAGTACAACATTAACTCTTCCCATTGGAATGGAAAGCATTGGACTATCCAATGCATATTCCCCCATGGCTAGCCTGATGTTATGGAACTTTCCAAAGAAATTTATAGTTCCTCCATTTGCAATCATCACTTGACACTCTAGTGTTGGATATAGGAAGCAATTCAATTCCTTGGCTATCTTACAATGAATAAAATTATGGGTATTATTCGAATCAATGAACACTATTACCTTTTTATTCTTGTTATATCCTTCTATCTTGAGAGTTTGAGGAGTGGTAATTTCCGCCAATGCATTACAAGATATGGTCGGATTCATTTCTTCTTTCTCGGTGGTTGGTTCCTGGTGTATATCCTCCTCTTTTGATGTTTCTTGTTCCTTTTCTTACTCCTCTTCACAATATATGTAGAATAATTTATTCTCAGCACACTTATGACCTTTAGTGTATTTTCTATATGTGGTGTCAACCTTGTAGGTTGTGGAGGACAAGGAGCAACAACACTTCCATCTTTATAGTTATGAACTATGGTAGACTTCCTGGTTTCCATAACTTTTCTTGCCCCCCTAAATGCCTTATCCAGTGAATCAGGTTCCCAAAGGCAAACCTCATGTTGGATGTTATCTTTTAAATTCCCTATGAAGACATCGATCCTATGCTCCTCTTGAATATCAGTTACCCTAATATTCAATATTTGGAAGTATTCAATGTGCTCTGCCATTAAACCCTTTTGTTTGAGATTTATCAATTGGCTAAAGAAGGTGTTCCTATTTGTATCTTCATAATGTGTTATCATTTCCTCTGTAAAAATTAACCAAGTGACAACTGGTTTACAAGAACAAATCCATCTATACCATACAAATTGATTGGGTTCTAAATATAATTATGAAATATATACCTTCTGTGAGGGTTGCACATCTTGTAGATCAAAATATTGCTCCATCTATAGTATCCATGTTACTAGATCCTTGCTGTCAAATTTCCTCATATATATTTTTGGAATGTGGTGGTTCTTAAACCCCACATTGGAGTCTCTAAAATAATAATTCATATTTCTTTTGTCCTCATCATGATTTTCATGGATTGCCTTGTCACCGCCAGGATGTATTTCTTGCAACAACTTTGTCAAAGCTTCCTTCAAACCTTCTATGTTTGCTTTCAAACCATCCATATTAGCTTCCATTCCATCCTTAAAACCTTCCATGTTGGCTTTTAAACCATCCATGAAATATTTGGTTGCTCTTTGTGAGAGCGAAATTTGTTGCACTTGGTCCCATAATTTTGTTATATCATGCTCCAATTCTTCCTCTTAATGCGTCATAGTAGATCTTTCAGAGGGCTTAATGGGTGTAGAATTCTTTTGTTTTGGAGGCATTTTAGAACCAAATACTTATATATATGCTTCAATATTCCCTTTGAATCACTTCAAACAATAGTTATAACAAAATTTAAAAAATACACAATTTTTTCTTGCTTTTTTGGAGCTCAATATTGAAATTGTTGTATCTTTGTAATTTCAGATTGCCAAAGTCAGAAATACGGTCCCGTGGTAGCCCTATGAATCTTCTTTCCAATTCCACAAGTAAGACCAATATTGGATTCTTCAATATAAAGTTATGCCAGATCTCCCACGATGACCTTATTATGGATTGGTTCAGTAGAGAGAAGTTGTACGGGATGAAACATGTCATTGTTTCAACATTCGACCCTAAAATTGCTACAGAAGAATCTACAATCCATTTGATTTCAACCACTTTTCGAAGAATTCAAATCTTATTACCGAAATTAAAGTTATGATGATTTTTCCTAGTTCACTTGTTTGAGACTGAATTTTGTAGCATGAAAAGACCCTAACTTCTTTGGACCATATCTCAGAAAATATAGCGAACCAAGATCTAAAATTATGGCACAAATTTCACCAAGATTTCAGCTCCACGTGGTTGCAATTTCGGCTTCTAAAGCTTTGTAGAAAAAACGTTATAGCGAAAATTCCACTATGACCTATTTGAAGCAGCAAAACCCTAGAATCCAAAGCTCTGATACCAAATGTTATGCAACCATCTCACAAATAGATAGATCAATAACTTAAAAATTATACTCTTTGAGGGGGGAACCTCCTTTACATTACATAAATGAAAAACTCTTAGATGATACAAATGAGAAGATATCCTTTGTATATATAGGATTCTAAGGGGTCACAATATAATCAGAGCCTACATAACAATAATAATGTGAGGGAACAACAATAACAATAGTGGGATTTTATGAGGCACAACAATAACAATATGAGGGCTACATGGGCACAATAATAACAATAAGCAGGCTACACTAACAATAACGATAAGGGGGCTACATTAATATTATAGGGACCTAACAATTTGGGTTCCTTTATTTTGATAATTTATGGTTTGGGACACCTGTATCTTGATTTTGGATCTTTGAGTTATATGATACCTTTCCATTGGATGACTTCTCATCAAGTTACTATCTAGTATGAATCTTGAGTGGCTTTCATTGTTAGGTCCCTATAATACTAGTGATTCCCCCATTACTATTGTCGTTGTATCCCTTATTATTATTGTTGTTCCCTATTGTCCCCATATTGTTATTATTGTGCCCCATAGAATCCCTCTATTTGTATTTTTGTGCCTTTATATTATTATTGTTAGGTTGGCTTGGTTATATTATGACCCCTTAGGCTCCTATATATAGAAAGGAGGTTTTGTCATTTGAATCATCTAAGAATTGTTCATTTATGTAATGTAAAGGAGGTTACCCCTCGAAGAGGCTTATTTCTAAGGTGTTGATCTATGTTTTCTATCTTTTTGTGAGCTGGTTTCATAACATTTGGTATCAGAGCTTTGGATTCTAGGGTTTCACTGCTCCAAACAGGTAATCCTGGCATTTTCACTATAACTTTTTTTATGTGATGTTTCCGAAGCTAAAAAAAAACCAATCTGAGCCAAAATCGTTCTGAACGCCGGGCCCTAATTTCAGAACTTGTCTTGCTACATTTACAGAGATATGTTATGAGGAAGTTAGGCTTTTTGTAGATTCCCGAATTACATTCCAAACAGGTGACCTGGGGAAAATTGTCATAACTTTTGTTTTGAGCATCAGATTGAAATTCCGTAAGAAGTTTCAGAAAGAGGACGGACTGTATTTTTCTGTTTATTGGTTTCAAGTACTAAGGTTGAAACAATGACATGTGGCATGTCATACAAGTTCACTCTACTGAACTAGTCTATAATCAGGTCACCGTGGGAGATTTGGCAGAACTCTTCTTTGGAGAATCCTATCTTGATCAGAATTGTGAGGTTAGAAAGAGAACTCAAGGAGCTACCACAGAAACAGATTCCAGATATTCGAGATCCACAATTACAGAGATACAACAGATTCAATTTCGAGCTCTTACAAAGTGAAAAAAAAGGTGTGTAGTTTTTTTTTTTAATTTTGCGTAAGATTGGTTTGAAAAATTAGTTTGAAGGAATTTAAAGGGAATAGTGAATAGTTATTAGAATTAATTAATGCTCCGAAGAAAGAAAATGGAAACACCTAGTAAGCAACCTGAAATCTCTAGCATGACTCGTGAAGAAGATGAAGAAATGCAACATGATATATCAAAATTACAAGACCAACTACAACAAATTTCACTCTCACTAAAGGTAAATGAAGCCAAGATGAATGGCGTGGAAGCTAATATGAATGGCATGCAAGTTAAGATGAATGGCGTGGAAGCTAAGATGAATGGCATGGATGCTAATATGGAAGCTAAGATGAATGGCATGGGCGCTAAGATGAATAGCATGGATGATAAGATGGAAGAATTGAAGATAAATTTGAATAAGTTGCTACAAGAAATGGTCACTAATTGTGAAAGGGTAGTAAAGGAAACTCTTGATGAGAACAAAAGAAATGTTAATCATGATTTCATAGACTCTAATGTTGGAATTGAAGACCCACCATGTTCCGAAAATCGATATGAGGAAGTTTGATGGCAAGGATCCCGGAACATGGATACTACAGATGGAATTTTTCGATCTCCATTATGTGCAAAAAACACAAAAGGTACGTATTGCAACTTTATATTTGGAACCAAATCAGTTTGTATAGTATCGATGACTTTTCTCTCGTAAAAAAATTGTCACTTGCACAATTTTTACGGAAGAAATGATAGCACATTATGAGGATACAAAAAGCAACACCTTTTTTAGCCAATTAATAAATCTCAAACAAAAGGGTTCAATGATGGAGCACATTGGGGACTTCCAAATATTGAAAATAAGGGTAAAATATATTCCAGATGAGCATAGGATTGATGTTTTCATAGGGACTTTAAAGGATAATATCCAACATGAGGTTCGCCTTTGGGAACCTGATTCATTGGATAAGGCACTCAAGTTAGCAAGAAAAATGGAAATCAAAATTATGGCAACCAGTAAACATACCACTCACAACTATAAAGATCGAAGTGTTGTTGCCCCTAGCCTTCCAAAACCTACAAGGTTGACACCACAACAATTGGAAGAAAAAAGAGCAAAAGGGCTTTGTCACAGTTGTGATAGAAAATACACTAAAGGTCATAAGTGTGCTGAGAAGAAATTATTCTACATAGATTTTGAAGAGGAGGAAGAAAAGGAACAAGAAATGTCAAAAGCAGAGGATATACTCCAAGAACAAACCCTACATAAAGAAGAAATGAATCCGACCATATCTTGTAATGTATTGGCTAGAATTATCACTCCTCAAACTATCAAGATAGAAAGACATATCAAGAAGAAAAAGGTAATAGTGTTGATTGATTCAGGAAGTACCCATAATTTTATTCATTGTAAGATAGCAAAGGAATTGAATTGCTTCCTATATCCAACACTGGAGTGTCAAGTGATGGTTGCAAGTGGAGGAACCATAAATTGCTCTGGAAAGTGCCATAATATCAAGCTATCCATGGGAGAATATGTATTGAATATCCCAATGATTTCAATTCCAATGGGTGGTGCTAATGTTGTACTAGGAGTCCAATGGCTACAATCCTTCGGTACAATAACTTTTAATTTTCAAGAACTTTTCATGAAATTTTCTGCGGAAAAAAAGGAAGTTGAATTAAGGGGTATTGCAGGGAAACCGGGAAAGATAATTAGCTCTAACGATATGACAAAGCTTCTAAAGAAGGAACAATGAGGTGTAATTGCACAATTACGTTCGCTAAAGGTCCCCACATCGAAATCATCTATTTCTCTAGATCTCCAAAAGGTCTTGGACAATCATTCCAAGGTATTTGAGACTCCCAAAGGTCTCCCACCTATTTGTGATCATGATCATGCTATTCATTTGATTCCAAGAAGTGTTCCTCCAAACATTAGGCAGTACATATATCCCTATGCCCAAAAAAGTGAAATTGAACGTATGGTTGCAGAAATGTTAGAAGCTGGTATAATTCAACCTAGTCAAATTTATTTCTTTGCTCCAATTTTATTGGTGCACAAGAAGGATGGATCATGGCGCATGTGTCCGGATTATAGGGAGCTCAACAAGATCACTATTAAATACAAATTTCTCATTCTTGTCATTGATGAATTATTGGATGAATTGCATGGATCAATTTACTTCACCAAGTTGGATCTTCGTTCACGATATCATCAAATCAGAATGAAAACTGAAGACATTCTAAAAACAACATTTAGAACTCATGAGGATCATTATGAATTTTTGCTCATGCCTTTTGGCCTCACCAATGCACCTTCTACATTTCAAGGTTTGATGAATTCCATTTTCAAACCCTTCCTTAGAAAATGTGTGTTAGTATTTTTTGATGATATACTAATCTACAGCAAGTCTTGAAAGGATCATGTTGAACATGTTGACAGGGTGCTCAAACTATTGGAGGAGAAACAATTATATGAAAAAAGCTCCAAATGTTTCTTTGGAGTACAAGAGGTGGAATATCTAGGTCATATTATATCTCATGAAGGTGTTAAGGTAGACCCTAGAAAAATTAAAGCCATTAAGGAATGGAAAATCCCCACATCCATAAAGCATCTGCGAGGATTCTTGGGTTGACAGGGAATTATCTCAAGTTTGTTAAGAATTATGGGAGAATAGCAGCACCTCTAACAACATTATTGAAGAAAGATGCATTTTCATGGACTCCAGAAGCAACAAAGGCCTTCGAACATCTTAAAGAGAAAATGTGCAAGCACCGTATTAGCTACGTCGAACTTCAAAAAACCTTTATTGTGGAACGTGATGCTTCAGGAAATGGAATTGGTGTTGTTTTAATGCAAGATGAAAGACCCATTGCTTTCGAAAGTCGTCCAATCAAGGGAAAGTATTTATAGAAAGCTATTTATGAGGAGGAAATGTTAGCAATACTACATGCACTTAAGAAATGGCGACCCTACCTAATGGCAAGACATTTCAAGGTAAAAACAAATCATGATAGGCTTAAATACTTTTTAGAACAAATATTATCCTTTGAAGGGCAACAAAAATGGGTCACAAAGATGTTGGGTTATGACTTTAAAATCATGTACAAAAAAGGGAAGCAAAATGTTGTGGCAGATGCACTCTCAAGAAAGGATGAGGATGTGGAAGCATTCTTGTGCACCATTTATATTATCCAACCAGATTGGATAAACGAAGCAAGGGGGCAATGGAAGAATGATGAAGAAGTGTGGGCACTCATTTGAAAGTTACAACACGATTCCAGTACATCTGATACATTTAGCTGGAAAAATGATTTGTTATGGTACAAAGATCGCCTATACCTATGTAAGAATTCCCAACTCAAACAAAATATTCTTATGGAATTGCACACTTCTCCCTTAGGAGGGCGCTCAGGATTTTTAAAAACTTACCACAGGGTTAAGAAGGATTTTTTTTGGGATGGCCTTAAATCGAATATTCAAAAGTTTGTGGCGGAATGTTTGGTTTGCCAACAAAATAAAGTTGAAACAATTAAGACGTCAGGTCTATTACAACCTTTATCCATTCCAAGCCAACGTTGGGAGGAGGTTTCAATGGATTTTATCATAGGATTACCCAAGTCCGAAGGAAAGAGTGTCATCATGGTGGTAGTTAACATACCTACCAAGTATGCACACTTTTGTGCATTATCACATCCATTTAAATCCAGTACAGTTTCTACTGCATTTATGGAAACAATTCAAAAGCTACATGGAAACCCAAAGATTATTGTAAGCGACAGAGATCCCAATTTCACTGGAAATTTTTGGACAGAATTATTTTCTTGTCTCGGTACTTAGTTAGCTCATAGCTCATCTTATCATCCTCAATATGATGGGAAAACTGAGATAGTAAACAAATGTTTGGAAGGATATCTTCATTGCTTTGTATCTGATAAATAGACACAATGGGTCAAATGGTTGCTGATGAGCCCCAAATTTGGTAACATTTTGGGCTCATTTGGCCTAACTACCCCTGCTCAATCCTTCATTTTTCATAACTTATGCATCATTTTTTAGTATGTTTATGTCATTTGTACGAATAAGGGCAGTCACTATTCCTAGGTGGCTAACACGTGTTCATTTCAAGTTTTTTGACACATGTTGGAGCAAAACTGAGCAGATAAGGGCTAGGAGACAGCCAAGATGGGGTTGAGGAGTCGTAGGAGGGTTGTCCACGGCATTAAATTGCCTTCCTCGGGATCTTCACCCCCAACTCCGAGCTCCAACAGCCACCACAACCGGATCTAGAAGGCAGCCAAACAGATTTTGTGGAAGCAGCTGTTCACTCCCAGTTTCGTCAGCCAAGTCCCATAGATTTAGGAGGCCAGCTTGGGGCCTCGTGATGTATAAATGATAAGGCTTCAGCCTTTGAAAAGGACTTTTGAAAAATTGTTGCACATTTTGCACTACGAGCTGCCAACTCTGTTTTTGCTCTTTTGTAGCCATCATTGGCATACCTCTTGACTTATGATTATTATTTTTTAATGAGAAGCAGTCAGATTTGATCTCAGCTATGAGTTTCTAAAGGAGCCATAGCTCTCGGGGTTGGGCCCAACCTGAGAGCCTAGGGCCTCCTTCTTTTGTATTGATATCTTTCCTTTCAGCAATATGGTTTTCTTTACATGCATTTGAAACGCAGTTTGTTGAGTTAGATTTCGTGGTGTGGTTAAGTAGGTCATTGTTAGAAGAGAGAGTTGCTTCAGATGTTTAGAATAGAGTAAGGAGATTAGAATTGATAAGAGTTCCAGAAAAGGGTTGCCTGCACTCTCATTTTCACCTCTTACTAGGGGCTGGAATTGCAGACAGTGCTACCCAACAAAAAACACTAGTTTGCATACTCATGCAATCATTGGTGCAATGATTTCATTTGTAAAAGTTATCCATGTGCTCAGACTTCTTGGCATGTTTCTTTGCTTCAGTACCATACATGGTTCTCTTTAGAAATAACGTTGTTGTTCATTAGTTTCATTAAACAGTTAGGATAGATTAGTAATATTTTGATTATGTGCAGGACGTGGATGATTTGGTTCAATTTACACTGTGCAGTGCAACTCCATCACTCTCTCGTCCATCTAAGCTTCGTCCAGGCCAACTACTCATCTCCAAATTAGACCCCTCGTCTCACAACTACTCTACTGCCCACGTCATCCTACCTCTTTGGCCTTCCATTTCCTCTGCCCTCTTTAAGACAAACTAGTTTTCCACACCCTCTCATCGCCTCATCTCTCTGTCACTAAGTCATTACAAACCCCTCTCTTACCTCCCTATCCATCCATGCAGCCTCTTCCACTCACCCATCATCCAAAATCCAATCGTAGAACATCCTGTAGGAATTGCTGAACATCCTGTAGAAATTCTGAAACATCCTGTAGAACCCCTGCAGACTTCCTGTAGAAGCTCATAAACGCGGTTTCTTGGCAGCCAAACTTTGTGAAACTCTCTGGAAGGATGTTAGGGACTCCTTAGACCCTCTCTGAACCTTCCCGACCTCTTCCAAGCATTTCTCCTCTGTGATCCGCCTCTGCACAGTAAAAATCCAGTTACAAGCACATGCATGATAATTCTAAATAACTTATTCAAAAATACAAAAAGATGTTTTCTTCAGGTTGAAGTAGTCTAGACACATGCATCTCACCTTCATAGAAGTAATGGCATCTCTTTCAGTAGTTTGCATTCCCATCTTTGCATCAGTAGGACTAGCTGGTAGAATTAGGGTTTGCTAGGGTTTGCGTTTCTTGTGGCTTTCAGTTCCTTTCTGCAAGTAGATTAGCTTCCTTTGAGTTAGCTTTCGTCCATCAGTTAAAAAGCTCCTTCTAAGAGCTCTTAGAAGTTGCCTTGAGCCCCTAGCGGACTTGTGCCAGCTGACCAAGTGACAGCTGCGGCAAGAGCTAGTACTTGTGCATACAGCACCGTTGCTTCCAAGTTTGTTACGAACTACTGGGTTGATAAAATTAAAGAAGGAAGCTCCAGGAGTTGTAGCATTCTTGCTACAATACTGGAGCCCACCAGTTGCCTCTGGATGAATGGTGGTATAACACTTCCTTCCATATTGTAGCAAGAATGACCCCATTTATGGCACTTTATGGATATCATCCACCATCCATCACATCATATTTAAGAGAAAATTCTAAGGTTCAAGTAATGGAACATCACATTGAGCATCAACAACAAGTTCTCCAACTCATAAAGGATAACCTCATGTTGGCGCAAAATAGAATGAAACAACAGGCAAATCAAAATTGCAGAGAAAGAATTTTTGATGTAGGTGATTGGGTATTCCTACGGCTACAACCATATAAACAAATGTCCCTCAAGAAAGCTAAGAAGGATAATAAATTATCACCAAAGTATTATGGTCCGTACAAGGTGTTTCCAAAGATTGGTACTATGGCATACAAATTGGAGCTTCCTATAGCTTCTCGAGTGCACCCAATTTTCCATGTTTCATGTTTAAAGAAGGTTATAGGCGATAAGCTCCGAGTTCAAACAATATTACCAGAACTTGAGAGGGAAGGAAAAATTATATTTGAACTGGAAGTAGTCACAGAAACAAGAAATCGAAAGCTACAAAATCGATCAATTTCGGAGTATCTCATCAAGTGGAAGAACTCATCCGCTGAAGATTCCACATGGGAGGATGAGAATTTTATACAGAAGCATCCAAAACTACTCAAGTGTTGAGGACAATACCTTTTTGAAGGAGAGGGGCATGTTAGGTCCCTATAATACTAGTGATTCCCCCATTGCTATTGTTGTTGTATCCCTTATTATTATTGTTGTGCCCTATTGTCCCCATATTGTTATTATTGTGCCCCATAGAATCCCTCTATTGTTATTTTTGTGTCTTTATATTATTATTGTTAGGTCGGCTTGGTTATATTGTGACCCCGTAGACTCCTATATATAGAAAGGAGGTTTTTTCATTTGAATCATCTAAGAATTGTTCATTTGTGTAATGTAAAGGAGGTTTCCCCCTTGAAGAGGCTTATTTCTAAAGCATTGATCTATCTTTTCTATCTTTTTGTGAGCTAGTTTCATAACATTCATCTTCCCGTGGAAAAATAGAATACTACATTAAAGAAAAAAATGGGGATCATGCCACTATTGATAAGCTAGAAAAATGAGCAAACTATTTTTGTGTAACTATTATAGAGTATCAAGCTCAAGTTGGAATAATGGTTAGACTTATTTCACTTGTAGAAATCAAATTCAAGCTACTTTATTTTTAGTAGGAAGAAAATGGTGGCTATAGTTTAGTTCTATAGCAAGACAGTGAAAAGTTTGATCAACTTACAATTGTTGGAATGTACTTCCTACAAGTCTATCAACTGAATCCAATAGTCAACACATTGGAAATGCCCAAGGATTCCAATATTTCATTTTTCAAAAAGTTAGAAGGCCTCCAACTATGTGAAATTTCGTAACTCAAGTCCAACACCCACATATTTGCATTTTATGGTGACAATTTTTTTTAAGAATGCTACCTATACCATTGAGCCTATCTATGATCAATCTTTTGAAGAATCAACATAGAATCTCAAGGATGTAGAGGATCAAATATTGGCTAAATGAAATGAACTTTCAGTATCTGAGACTAAGTATAGAAGAGTTGTGTCCCACTTTAAAGAAGCCACGAACATATTTGCACAAGAAAAACATGTTGTGGATGAGATTCTAAAACTACAAGATGATATTCAATCATGATTCATTGCAACTACTATAGAGAAGAATACTAGTAGCAGTAATAAAAGAAATCACACAGGTGAAGATTCTAAGATTGGAAGTCCAAATGAAGATAGCCTATCGAATGGAAAGGATACATTAAATAGAAATAAGTGATTTGATCTCAATTTCAAAAGGAGAGAAGAATACATGATGAGCATAATTTGAAATGGATGGACTTAATTAATATTTATTGAGGACAATGGAGTGGAGAAGGATATCTTGGAGGATCTATAAACAAAGTATTCAAAGCCTTGGTGCTTTGCACCTTCTAGGTCAAAGAATATTTAATATGTTAAGCATGTTGAATATGGCACATCAGTATTTGAGATCCCAGATGTTGACATAGGGCATGAGATATCCATCAAGCACACCACATCTTCACATTCTATTGCTCACTTAGTTTCTATCAAATAAAAAAGGAAGAGTAGGAAGATTGATAAATTGAATAAATAGAACCAAGGGTTAGACTAAGGTTTATAACAAGATATTTATTTGCAGCGATCTAATATCTACATGTTTAGGGTTATTGAGCATTTTTATGTTTAAAAATAGATCTTATTATCACATTATGCATGATTTATTTATTTTATAGACTTATTATGGATGGACATCTTACATTTTGGGGTTGTTATATGTCGTTTAATTTTCATTTTTAATGTGTTAATTAAACCCTAGTTTCATTATTATTTTCAACCCTAATTTTTCAGTGGCATTTAACGTATTGTTTTACTTTCTAGTATAATAACTTGTCTTGTTGCTGAAATATATCATATTTTGTTTAAATTTATAAATAGCGATAGTTTTTTCTTCCTTTATATTTTTTTGGGTTCCTTCTTGATCAATATTAACTTAATAAACGTGTGCATTTTCTTAGAACTTCTTTCACTCAAATATCGATAATGCTTTAAGAAACCGACTCATTAATTTTCTTGAATATATTATTATATATGATGATTTAGACTTGATTTTCCTTTGACTAAGGATTCCTTGAAGCTACTAGGGAATCCTTCTTTGTGTAGGATTCATCCTTCACTAAAGAGAGGGAAGTGATTGCCTGGGTGACAATGGTAACACTCCCATGTTACACTTATCCTAGCATATTGTCAAAGGATTTGCAGTAAGTTGCTATTTTTTGTAATAACAATGCCTACATAGCTTGTTTCCTCTAAAATCATCTACTTTAGGGAGGCTTCCCTAATCCAACATTATGAGATATCATTTTACAAGATTGATTTTATATTCAAAATCATTCATCTATAACCCATATCTCATGAGTGTCATATACTAATGGGCAATCTCTCATGAGTTTGAATAGTCTTAGCACTCATTACATCAAGCGAGCCCCATAGGGATGAAGAAGTGGTATTCAAACTAGTGAAATGAAGCACACATAATCACTTGTCACCTACACTTGATAAACAAGACTTCTCAGGAAGGTTACCCATCCCAATACTCATATGACTCAAGAGTGTTTAACCATGGAATTTTATCCTATGGCAACCCCACTTATCTTTCCACCCCGCTTGCAAAAGCTTAGCAAGTATCATTCCTTTTGAGTTATTCAATCATATATCCATGCTCTTTAAGAATGATGGGGCTTCTGCAATCCAACATCATGAGATATCATTTTTCTAGATCAATTGCATATTTAAAGTCATTCGCCTATGACTTATATCCCATGAGCATATGACCAATTTCTCATGAATTTAAATATTTTACTTAGCACTCAATGCATTAGGGGAATTTTGAGCTCTAAAATGGGCCTCCTAAGGACATTATAAAATAATAATGGAAATAATAAAATAAGATTAGATTACATCATCAAATTTTAGAGGGAAAAAATAAAAAGCATTTTTTCAACTCATATTTTCAACTTACCTCCCTATGGGTTCACTCAAATTTCAAGCAGAAACACTCGTTGGATGAAAAATTTGATTCCTCATCGAAGGTGTACCCATGTTGCATACTTTTGATGGACCCTACTACATGAAAAATGTGATTTCATTCATATTTATTCATGTAGCAAGGTCCATCGAGAGTATGCAACATGGGTACCCCCTGGATGAGGAATTAAATTTTGCATCCAACGAGTGCTCCTGCTCAAAAATTGATTAAAACCTTAGGGATATAAGTTGAAAATACGAGTTGAAAAAGTAGTTTTATTATATTATTATTTTTTAATATTTTTACTTTTTTACTCCAAAATCAGTGAATCATCCCCCATGGTAGACATCATCATCTTGAATCCTATTGGTTCTTATAAATTTTATTTTGGTTGTACATTTTTCTTAAGAGGTCCATTTTAGAACTCAGAATTCCCCTAATGAAGGTTTCTTATCCCAAGAATCCCATAAATTAGGCACATTTAACCATGTCTTTTTTCCATAGTTAATCCCACTTTGCTTTTTACTCCACTTGTAAAACCATAGTAAGTATTGTGCCTTATGAAATATTCAATCAAAACTCCATACACTTTATTTAAGAATGAAGGGGGATAATGTAGTCCAACATTACCAAATATCATTTTTAGGGATTAATTACATATTTAAAGTTATTCATCTATAACCCATATCCCACGAGTGTCATTTACTAATGACCGAATGATTTTAAAAGGGATTACAAAGTGGTGTTGAAACTAGTGAAATGAATCACACAAAATTATTCATCAACTTGAGTATTTTCTTCTAGTAACTAGGATCATCCAAGAAGCTCAATAACACCAATACTCCCCTAGTTCAATCATGCTTAACCATGGAATTTTTCTTCATACTCAAGGCTAAATAGTTTGCAATGCCATTTGTAAATCCTTAACAAGCATTGTGCCTTAAGAACTATTCAATTAAACCTCCATACTTTATATTTGCAAATGAGTGGCGATTTTGCAATCCAACATTATGAGATGTCATTTTTTAGATTAATTTCCAAAGAAATAGTAGGAAACAAAGGACAACCTTGTTTAACCCCTATATTATTGAGAAGTAAATGCTAGTAGAATTAGGGTTAGATTTCTCTTTCTTGATAATTACTTGTTAATTATGTTGTCTTCTTTTACTTGTTTTTTATATTATTTTTCATCAAGAAATTACCAAATTATGTGTGCATGAAGATCACAAAAACACAAGACACAAGATGTAGGCACTCCGCCAAGGAAAAACCCCTATCTAGGGGAAAACCCAATCAAAATCTCTTCCTTCAATAGTTTTCTGTGGGACTCTTCAACCTAGAAACAAACCTCCTCCACACCAAGCCAGCCTTTCCTTCTTTGATCCAACCTTCAACCTAGTAGCAACAAGACTTCGACCCTAGAAACTTCGACTTCGCAGTTTTCGACGTCAACAGGCAGCATTAACAACTTCGAATTTGAGAAGGAGACTTAGATCTCCTAAATTAGCCAACACAAGAGAGAGAGAGATCCAAAAACTTTGATTTTGTCCTTCCCTTCCTTATTGACCAAGCTCACACTCATTTTAGCCTCCTTCTTCACCTTCGCACTTTTCCTAGCTTCCAGCTTCAAATATCGAACTGTGTGAGAGAGTGGGATGATCCAAATGAATTCAACTTGACTTGTATATATAGCCATCAAATTGACTTCCTTGAGGCTGAATTGATCTTCTTGAGGTCGACTTGGTGTGGAGGTTACATAATCCATCTTTAACTCAAAAATAACTATTTTTACATCATTTGAAAGCCCAAGAAGGGTCTCATAAAATATACAATGACTCTAATGACTCTTTATTAAGCCTAGGGGTCCACAATGGGGACTTTGACTAATAAAATTATGACCCAAACATGAAATCCATGCTTTAATAAGTCATTGTAACAATAATAAAAATTCTTTTGACAAATACATTTTATGAAGATCGAACCTAATTACATTTTTCAACACTCCCTCTTAACTAGGGAGGTGTTCATAAGGAATATCTTAAACTATATGAACTATGAAGATTTTAGGAATCACAATGCCATGGGCTATATTCTTGACCAGGGCAGTCTATCCAAGGTCTCTCAACAGTTTAGGCACCACAATGCCACAGACTAGATTCCTGACCAGGGCAATCTATCTGAGTGGGAGAAAGATGGACTAAATATTTCAGCCTCTCTAGGTACCATCAGACTTCCTTGCTAACCATCAACCTAGGGATCTAGGTGTGTATCTGATATCAGAGCTCCATGAATAACGCCACCCTCCCTACTTTGGGAATTAGACATCAACACATAGTGTCAGCCAGATCTCCTCCTAAGCAATGTGTCTCACACACAAGGCCTCAACAAATCTCTTCCAAACTTTTATCACCATCAACCAGATCAACAATATCAACTAAACCAAGCATGCTTCTAAGATATTCAAAATTCTTATTAGGAAGAGACTTTGTTAGTATATCAACTACCTAATCGTCTATCAGGACATACTGTAGCTTCATGATCCCATCTTGCACCAAGTTCCTAATATAGTGGAACTTGTTTTTGATATGATTTTTCCTATCATGAAACACGGGATCTCGAGACATATTGATACAACTTTGATTATCACAATTAATTAGAGCAGGATCTAGAGGCTTCTCGAACAAATCTGTCAGAATATTCCTCAACCATACAACCTCCTTTCCTACTTCACATGCAACCAGATACTCTGCTTCACCACAACTCAAAGCAACAGGATCTTTCTTTTTACTCATCCATGAGATCATGGCAGATCCAAAATTGAAGCATCCATCAGTAATTCTTCTTCCATCGGTCTCATTTCCACCCCAATCAGAATCTGTGAAGCTAATCATCTTGACTTCCTTGCTATTGTACTTTAGGTAGTGATGTATCATGCGATGAAGATATCTCAATATATGCATGGCAGTTATCCAGCGATCATGACGAGGCTCCAATTGAAGCTGAATGAGGATATTCACAACAAAGCATATATCTAGCCTAGTATTTACCATATACATCAGATAACCCACCAACTAACGATAGGAGGTAGGATCCACGAGACTTGAGTCGGAGCTCCTCAACTTCTTGAGATTGGTGATCATAGGAGTAGTCATGGGCTTGGAATCCATCACCCAAAATTTCTACAACAACTTGATGATATAATTTCCTTACCGCAAATATATCTCCCCAAAAATTTTCCATGCTTCCAAACCTAGGTAATAGTGCATTAGTCCTAGATCCTTCATCTCAAATTCAGTTGCCATCATCTTCTTGCATTCCCGTATTATTCTCTCCACACCTATGATGAATAGATCATCCACATACAATAGAATAATGACGGGCTCATTATTCACAACCTTGATGTAGAGATTTGGATTAACAAAACTCTTCACAAACCCAAGTATTAGAAGGTATGCATCCATTCTTGCATAACATGCCCTAGGAGCTTGCTTCAAACCATATAGGGACTTCTTGAGTCTACAAACATAAGTATCTTCGCCATTTACCTCAAAGCCTTCGGGCTTCTCAATGTATACTTCCTCATCAATGGTCCCATTCAAAAATGTCATCTTCACGTCCATTTGATGGATATTCCATCACATTGTAGTAGCAAATGAAACCAAAAATCTAATGGTAGTATACCTTGCAGTGGGTGAAAGGTTTCTTCATAATCTATGCCTTCATTTTGAGAGAAACCCGTTGCATCAAATATGGCCTTGTATTTATCTATACTACCATCAACAACATGTTTGATCTTGTAGATCCATTTTGAGGTGACAACCGATTTGTCACTAGGTCTAGGAACGATTTCCCAAACCCCATTCTTCATGATGAATTGATATTCTTCCCACATATATTTTTTCCATACTTCTTGATGAGCAAATTCTTCAAATGTAGATGGTTTTGCTTCAATTAGTCTTGTCATTTATGCAACATATCTAGAATATCTCTTCAACTTTTTTCTTTCTCTAAAGGTTCCTTTCACAACTCCATTCCCTTTAGCATCATCAAGAGTAACTTTTAACCAATTTGGCCTCTTCCTTGCATTCAATATGACCACAGGTTGAATACGCTCACTTGGTCCTTCTGCTTCTTCTTGAATTGTAGAAGGGTTGTCGAGTTGTACTTCTTCTTCTTCAATTATAGGTAGATCTTCGTCATTAGAATCAATAGGAATATCCTTCGATATTTTGTAGGCTTGATTTTCATCAAATATAACGTCCCTTCTTGCTTCAATGTGCCTCCCTTCCTTGATGTAGATTCTTTATGCCTTTGAGGAGAGACTATAGCCAACGAAGATCCCTTTGATGCTTGTAGAATCTAGCTTCTTTCGTTTGTCTTTTGGAATATGGATGTAGGCAGGACTCCCAAAGATTCATAGATGGTCCAATCTTTGCTTATTCCCTACGAATGCTTCCTCAGGTGTCATATTTTCAAGAATTCTATGAGGAATTCTATTTTGAATATATACAGTTGTCATTGCTACTTCTCCCCATACAAATTTTGTTAAGTCTTAATCAAGGAGCATTTTTCATCCACCTTCTTCAATTGTCCTATTCTTTCTTTTTGCCACTCCATTTTGTTCAGGATAGTAGGGAACAATAAGCTCCCTCTTAATTCCTGCTTCTTTACAATATGCAATCAATCCTTTAGAAGTGTTCTCCCCACCATTGTCAGATTTCAAAGTCTATATTTTTCCTTCGGTTAGGGTTTCCACTTCACATCTAAACTCCTTGAATTTCTCAAATACTTCATCCTTTTTCTTGAGAAGGTAGAGCCATGTCTTTCTAGAGTGATCATCAATAAATGTTACATAGTAAAGATGACCTCCAAGTGATTTGTTAGACATGGGCCCACACACATCAGAATGTATGAGGTCTAATATTTCTATAGACCTTGTTTAACTATTTGAAAATGGTTTTCTTGTATATTTTCCCAAAGAGAATCCCTTGCAAACTCCTTCCTGATCTTCTTTAATATCAAGGATGCCATGAACTAGATGTTTAAGAGTGGGGATGACCTTCTAGTGAAGATGACCATATCTTCTATGTCATAGTTCAATGGGATTTATTTCCATATGAATTAGGGCTTGAGGAGGTGGTGTAATTACTCTATACAAGCTTCCTTCACGAACTCCAACCCTAGCTTTATTAATACTTAAATCTTTTCCCCAAACCAGGTCCTTTCCATCAACAAAAGAAACTCTATCCCCTTTATCTTCTAAGTAAGAAATTGAAAGAAAATTATTTTTCAAACTTGGAACATATAGTATGTTGTTGAGATGTAGTTTTTCTCCATTCTCTAGCTTCAAAGATTTTGATCCCAAGCCTATAACATCATATATTTTGTTGTCTCCCAATTCCACTGCATGAGAAAATGGTTCCTTTGATAGAGTTTGTAGTTGTTTACTTTCCCCTATCATATGCCTTGATGCTCCACTGTCAATAATCCATGCATTATCATCATTAATTGATCCTATAAGTGCAATTAAGAACCCTTGACTTTTGACTTTTTTGAATACGTAGTAGACAAACTTCTTGATCCACCTTCCTGTAGAATTGAATCCCATTTGTATCATAGAGGGAGTAATCATTTCCTTCAAGCCAACAAAGTGATATTCAATCTTCTTCGACCTTAGCTGTGATACCATGTTGAGAAATCAACACTAGTAGAATTAGGGTTAGATTTCTCTTTCTTGATATTTACTTGTGAATTATGTTGGTTTCATTCACTTATTTGTTATATTATCTTTCATCAAGCAATTACCAAAGTATGTGTGCATGAAGATCACAAAAACAGAAGACACAAGATGTAGACACTCTGCGAAGGAAAAAACCCTATCTAAGGGAAATCCAGTCAAAATATCTTCCTTCAGTAGCTTTCCTTGATACTCTTCAACCTAGACACATACCTCCTCCACACCAAGCCAGCCTTTCCTTATTCGATCCAACCTTCGACCTAGTAGCAATAACACTTCGACCCTAGCAACTTTGACTTGGCAGCTTTCGACATTAATAGGCAGTAGTAGCATCTTTGACTTTGACAAGGAGACTTCGATCTCCTAAATTATCCCACACGAGAGAGAGAGAGAGAGAGATCCCAAAACTTCAATTTTGGTCCTTCCCTTCCTTCTTGACCAAACGCGCACTCATTTTAGCCTCCTCCTTCACCTTCGCACTTTTCACAGCTTCCAGCTTCAGATATAAAACTATGTGTGAGAGAGTGAGATGCTCCAAATGAATTCAAATTACCTTGTATATATAGCCTTCCAATGAGGTTGAATTGCCTTCCTTGAGGCCAACTTGATCTTCTTGAGGCTAACTTGGTGTGGAGGTTACATAATTCATCTTTGACTCAAATAATTATTTTTACATCATTCGAAAGCCCAAGAAGGGTCTCATAAAATATACAATGACTCTGTTGACTCTTTATTAATCCTCGGAGTCCAGAATGGGGGATTTGACTAATAAAATGATGACCCAAGCATGAAATCCATGCCTTTAATAAGTCATCGTAACAATAATAAAAATTCTTTTGACAAATACATTTTATGAAGACCGAACCTAGTTACATTTTTCAACATATATAACAATTAATTTCCTCTTATCACCTCATTATTTCTAATTTTTCCAATTCCACACTTGTAAATCCTTATTATTATGTTCCTCAACCGGAAGCAACCCAAATATCTTGTAGCTTATTTAAAGGTTATTTCTAAGATCTATACCAAAGGATTTTTTGAAGTCTACAAGACAACAAAAGAGATTAACTTGTTGGTCAAACAATATTCAATTATAAATCTATGAATAATTAGGTAGTAATTCAAAAGATAGATGCCCCTTAGCTCTCTTATCATATCTCTCAAGCCACAAGCTAATCTTCTTCTCTAATATTAATCCATACAACTTGGTCACAAGAGGGCTTGTCATGATGGTTCTATAATAAAAAAGATTATATTTATCATTATACATAGAAATAGACACATTTTTTTTGGTATAGAGTTGAGGAAAGTCTTATTTCACTTCTAAATTAAAAAGGTTGCAAATGTGAAGAATAAATATACAACATCCAATCTTTAGAAATTTAGCCCAATAATCTTCAATATGTTTTTATTTTTGCAAGATACCCAACTCCAAACTCAATGTCTTCTATAGTAAAAATATTTTATGTTGTAAGAAGTTTCTCGCTGTCAACAAAACATCGAGAGATTCATAAATATTTTTAACGTGCAAGTTCCATTCAATCATAGGGATATTGGAATTTTCTTTACCCTCCCAAGTTATAATGTTTCTCCAAAACCTTTTGGGTTCAAATTTATAAAGGTTTAGGGGGTTTTGGTTGTTAGCATTACAAGATTCATTGAGATTTTTAAGTTACAAGTGACATTCACCCAAAGGAGTCTTACAATTCTATTTATCCTTTCAAGTTGTGATGTTCCTATAAAACTTTTCTTGTTCAAATTTAAAAAAGGTTCAAATGCTTACTGTTATTTTTGTTTATATATTGCCACGAGTTTTTTTACAACAAAAATTGAGTATTTTTTTTGTTTAAATAGATTTTAGGGATTTTTCTAAAGACCTAATAATTTTCGTAGTAATCTTGTAAAATTTATCATACCAAGGATCAGTCAATTTGTTTTTTTGATTGAAAGATATGCTAAAATAATGCTTATCAATATAAGAAATCTTAATTATGACATCATAACATAAGTCTTCAATATTGTCATCATGGGAGGTCAAAATACATTTTAAATCCTTTATGAAAGGGTTAATTTGGGTTTTATAAAAAATTAGGTATTGTTACCCACCACTAGTGGGTGACCCCATAGGGAATTTTTTCTAGATTTATCTTCAACTGGCAGCCAACAGCCCCTGACTACCACTAGTGTAGCCGATATATTGTGCCAGTTGGTCTCCGCTCCCTAAGCTAGTCATATGTCCCCTCGCCTATCTGTCAAGAGCATATGTTTAAAGGTGGGCCATCTAATCATGAAGGTATGTTTTTCATTATGCATGTTGACAATTGTATAGAGGTTGAGGCCCCAAGCAGATCCAGCATAAGAAGTTGATGCAATAAGTATAATAAGGTTGTGCTTTCTAGGTCCGCAAGCCCAATCAATTCTCATAAATAATCGAATATATAAGGAAAGGGAGTCGTTACCTTCGATCCCTTCAACCCTTCAATCCCCGCCTCTTATTTCATGAAGAAGGGTGAAGTAAACCCAGAAATTTCGGATGAGAGCAAGCAAGCTGTGAACTGGAAGAGCAGAGGTTATGGAATTTTGGAATAGGACCCAAGAAAAAGGAAGTGTCTTTCGAAATCATAGGGATTGGGTGAACAACTGTAGTTAGTGTAAATAAATAATAGAGGAAATGAAGAGTCATCTGGAGATGAAAATAAATAGTCACTCCCTCTTGTATATAATAATGAACTACCTAAATGAATAACACAATTTCATTTGAGGAGCTATCTCCTAGCCTGACATGGTATCAGAGCCAGCTCTATTTTTGGCATTCCAGTCTGCCCTTGTAACTCCCACCTGCCCATGTTCTGCATAATTCTGTAGAATTGTCACGTATGTCTTGTAGTTAAAAAAAAAATGCATTTGTTACCTCCTCATTAGTTTTTCTGGGGTCATTTTTGTTGTTTTGGGAGATTGGCGAGCAAGAATTACTGGTTCCTACGTGTTGTTGCGGTGCCTAGAGATGTTGTGTGACTCCTGTTCAAGATTAAAATGTTCATGTGTGGTAATCCTATCTATTCGATGGTTGATGAAAGAATGGCACTATTATATGCAAATTTTTGTTTCACTGTGGTTGCATCCTACGACATCCCAGCGCTCAGCATATACCACTAAACGATGATTTGTATTACGTTGGGGAACTCCACTTCTGGTTTTTAATACCCAAATCTAGTGAGTACTGTGTATACGCCTTACCTCCACCGCTTGCATAATATATTATTTGTCCATACAGCGCTCTAGACCACCCTCTCCACAGTCGATTGTAAACGCATACCATTACTCCACTGCAAACGTATACCATTGCTCATTATCGTTGGCCCATTACGGTGATAGCACACCACCGTATACCACAATGTTCCATATATATATAACACTGGTATAACATTTGTTTTCATATATATATATATATATATATATATATATATATGTTGTGGTTTTCATATATATAAAACTACTTTCTTATAATGTTGTTTTCATATAACGTTGTCTCCCAATTCATATAACACTGTAAATCTGCTCCAATTTATATGCCGTTGAATACACCCTCCCACCATTAATTTCCTTTGTAAATCTGCTCCAGTCTATGTGCGGTTGAATACACCCTCCCACGGTTGAATACACCATCCCAGTAGTTGACTCTCCCAATACGCTGCGTTTGGCTCCCACGTTGTACCCATATGCCACCTCCCCAAAATTATGCCTTCCCCATATACCACCTTCCCTAAATATTCCCTTCCCCATATATTACCTCCCCAAAATAATACCTCTATTTTTAATATATCAGAGTGCAATTTTTAACCACCAGAAGTGCATTTTTTATATATTGGCAGCAGGGTACATTTTTTTCTTAAAATGCATTCATTGATATCTATTGTGGGAGTGGTTCTCACCGGGAAGGAGAACTATCCAGAATGGTCACAGAAAATCAAACACACTCTCATTTTTAATGAGCTGTAGAAAGGAGTGTGTGTTGGAAACAGAGACAAAGAGCCAAAACAACCTACCTCAAACAAAGAATTCGCCATTTGGGAAAATAAGAATAGCAAGGCTTATGCATTGATTGCAGCATCAGTAAATGAAGAGGTGAGTCGCCATATTTCACCATTTTCAAATGCTTTCGAAGCCTTACAAAAACTGAAGGAACCCTATGACTCACACTCTGCACTTGAAGTTGTTCAAATGATGATTAAATTGTTCACCCTTGAATTACAAAATGATGATCCTCTTGCTCTTGCATCAGAAGTAAAATCTATTATGCATGATATCAAAGTAACTAATGTTGAACTGGACATTCCTCTGATAGATTTTCTCAAGGCACTTTATCCCACTTACTCAAATTATCTTGAGTCATTGCAAGCAAGTGAAAACCTCAAAGATATTACCTTTGACTCCCTTGTGAAAAAATTTGCTGAAAGAGAAAAAGCTTTTGGGAAGAAGACAGATCCTCAGTCTTCTGAAGAGGCTGTGTGTCTTTCACATAGAGAGAAGAATCTTACTCAAGGTTCTTCCAGAGGAAGAGGTGGTCGAAGAGGAAGAGGAAAAAATTTCAGAGGCAAGGGGGGTAGACACTCTCAAGGAGAAAAGCCAGATTTGCACTGCATACATTGCAAAAGAGATGGATCATAGGATGCATCCACATGCAAGTTGCCTTGGGACACAATTGAGCAGGAGAGAAACCAACCCAAAGGTAAAAATAATGACAAAGAGAAAGGTAAATCACTTGAATCCACTCACTATGTTGTGGCACACTGTAATATTGGAGTAAATGAAGACTTATTTAATGCTTCACTTGCTTCTTGGAAAAATGATTGGCTGCTTGATTCAAGAGCAACTTGCCACATGACTTTTAAAAAAGATTTTTTTGAATAATTTACTGACAATGTTGATGGAGCAGTATACTTTGTAGACAAATCAAAACTCAAGCCATCAGGGCTTAGCACAATCAGGCTTAAATTGCCTGGTCTTCTAGACTTCCTTTAGCATCATGTTCTATATTTCCCACAGCTGAAGAGAAACTTGTTGTCCTTGGTCCACATCCGCCAACAAGGACACTCCATTCATATGTTTGATGGCAAGCTTGAGGTGAGAAAAGTATCAGACCACTCACTTGCCATGAAGGGGATAGAAGAAGAAAGGTTTCTCAAGCTGCAGGGTACCTCTGCTCAAGCAAAAAATTTCTCATACAATTCTCATTATGAAGAATGTTATGAAACCAGCTCAAGAAAAGATAGAAAAGATAGATTAACACCTTAGAATTCAGCCTCTTCGAGGGGGCAACCTCCTTTACATTACATAAATGAACAATTTCTTCGATGATAAAAATGACAAAACCTCCTTTCTATATATAGGAGTCTAAGGAGTCACAATATAACCCAGCCGACCTAACAATAATAATATAAAGCCACAAAAATAATAATAGAGGGATTCTATGGGGCACAGTAATAACAATATGGGGGCAATAGAGGCACAACAATATTAATAAGGGGTATAACTACAATAGTAATGGGGTAATCACTAGTATTATAGGGACCCAACATGCCCCTCTCCTTCAAAAAAGTGTTGTCATCAACGCTTGAGTAGTTCTGGATACTTCTGTATAAAATTCTCATCCTCCCATGTGGAATCTTCAGCAGATAAGTTCTTCCACTTGATAAGATACTCCGAAATTTATCGATTTCGTAGCTGTCGAGTTCTTGTTTCTGTGACTGCTTCCGGTTCCAATATAATTTTTCCTTCCTCGTCAAGTTCTGGCAATATTGTTTGAACTAGGAGCTTGTCGCCTATAACCTTCTTTAAACATGAAACATGGAAAACTGGGTTCAATCGAGAAGTTGCAGGAAGCTCCAATTTGCATGCCATAGTACCAATCTTTTGCAACACCTTGTACGGACCATAATACTTTGGTGATAATTTATTATCCTTCTTAGCTTGCTTGAGGGACATTTGCTTATATGGTTGTAGCCGTAGGAATACCCAATCACCTACATCAAAACTTCTTTCATTGCGATGTTGATCAGCCTGTTGTTTCATTCTATTCTATGCCAACACGAGGTTATCCTTTAAGAGTTGGAGGACTTGTTGTTGATGTTTGATGTGATGTTCCACTACCTGAACCTTAGAATTTTCTCTTACATATGATGTGATGGATGGTGGTTGATACCCATAAAGTGCCATAAATGGGTTCATTTTTGTTGTTGTATGGAAGGAAGTGTTATACCACCATTCAGCCAGAGGCAACCATTTGACCCATTGTGTTTGTTTATCAGATACAAAGCAACGAAGATATCCTTCCAAACATTTGTTTACTATCTCAGTTTGCCCATCAAATTGAGGATGATAAGATAAGCTATGAGCTAACTGAGTACCAAGACAAGAAAATAATTCTGTCCAAAAATTTCCAGTGAAAATAGGATCTTTGTCACTTACAATAATCTTTGGGTTTCCATGTATCTTTTGAATTGTTTCCATAAATGCAGTAGAAACTGTACTGCCCTTAAATGGATGTGATAATGCACAAAAGTGTGCGTACTTGGTAAGTCTATCAACTACCACCATGAAGACACTCTTTCCCTCAGACTTGGGTAAACCTGTGATAAAATCCATTGAAACCTCCTCCCAACGTTGGCTTGGAATGGATAAAGGTTGTAATAGACCCGGTGTCTTAATTGTTTCAACTTTATTTTGTTGGCAAACCAAACATTCCGCCACAAACTTTTGAATATCTGATTTAAGGCCATCCCAAAAAAATTCCTTCTTAACCCTGTGGTAAGTTTTTAAAAATCCTGAGTGCCCTCCTAAGGGAGATGTGTGCAATTCCATAAGAATCTTTTGTTTTAGCTGGGAATTCTTACAGAGGTATAAGCGATCTTTGTACCATAACGAATCATTTTTCCAGCTAAATGTATCAGACGTACTGGAATCTTGTTGTAACTTTCGAATAAGTGCCCACACTTCTTCGTCATTCTTCCATTCCTCCCTTGCTTTGTTTATCCAATCTGGTTGGATAATAGAAATGGCGCACAACAATGCTTCTACATCCTCATCCTTTCTTGAGAGTGCATCTGCCACCACATTTTTCTTCCCTTTTTTGTATATGATTTCAAAGTCATAACCCAACATCTTTGTGACCCACTTTTGTTTCTCTTCAGAGGATAATCTTTGTTCTAAAAAGTATTTAAGGCTATCATGATCCGTTTTTACCTTGAAGTGTCTTCCCATTAGGTAGGGTCGCCATTTCTTAAGTGCATGGAGTCTTGCCAACATTTCCTTCTCATAAATAGCTTTTCTTAAAAACTTTCCCTTGATTGGACGACTTTCAAAAGCAATGGGTCTTTCATCTTGCATTAGAACAACACCAATTCCATTTCCTGAAGCACCACATTCGATAATAAAAGTTTTTGTGAAGTCGGGTGTAGCTAAGACTGGTGCTTGGCACATTGCCTCTTTAAGATGTTCAAAGGCCTTTGTTGCTTCCGGAGTCCATGAAAATGCATATTTCTTCAATAATGTTGTTAGAGGTGCTGCTATTCTCCCATAATTCTTAACAAACTTGTGATAATACCCTGTCAACCCGAGAAATCCTCGCAGATGCTTTATGGATGTGGGAATTTTCCATTCCTTAATGGCTTTAATTTTGCTAGGGTCTACCTTAACTCCTTCATGAGATACAATATGACCCAGGTTTTCCACCTCCTGGACTCCAAAGAAACATTTGGATTTTTTTGCATATAATTGTTTCTCCTCCAATAGTTGTAGCACCCTGTCAACATGTTCAACATGATCCTTCCAAGACTTGTTGTAGATTAGTATATCATCAAAAAATACTAACACAAATTTTCTAAGGAATGGTTTGAAAATTGATTTCATCAAACCTTGAAATGTTGAAGATGCATTGGTAAGGCCAAAAGGCATGACCAAAAATTCATAATGACCCTCATGAGTTCTAAATGCTGTTTTCGGAATGTCTTCAGTATTCATTCCGATTTGATGATATCCTGAACGAAGATCCAACTTGGTGAAGTAAATTGATCCATGCAATTCATCCAGTAATTCATCAATGATAGGAATGGGGATCTTATCTTTAATAGTGAGCTTGTTGAGCTCCCTATAATCCGGACACATGCGCCATGATCCATCCTTCTTGTGCACCAATACTACTGGAGCAGAGAAAGAACTTTGACTTGGTTGAATTATACCAACCTCTAGCATTTCTGCAACCATACATTCAAGTTCACTCTTTTGGACATAGGGATATCTGTATGGCTTGATGTTTGGAGGAACACTTCCTGGAATCAGATGAATAGCATGATCATGATCACGCATAGGTGGGAGACCTTTGGGAGTCTCAAATACCTTGGAATGATTGTCCAGGAATTTTTTGAGATCTAGAGAAATAGATGATTCCGATGTGGAAACATCTAGCGAACATAATTGTGCAATTAAACCTCTTTGTTCCTTTTTTAGAAGCTTTGTCATACCATTAGAGCTGATTATCTTTCATAGTTTCCCTGCAATACCCCTTAATTCAACTTCCTTTCCTTCCGTAGAAAATTTGATGAAAAGTTCTTGAAAATTAAAAGCTATTGTACCCAAGGATTGTAGCCATTGGACTCCTAGTACAACATCAGCGCCTCCCATTGGAATGGAAAGCATTGGGCTAGTCAATACATATTCTCCCATGGATAGCTTGATATTATGGCACTTTCCAGAGCAATTTATTGTTCCTCCATTTGCAATCATCACTTGACACTCTGGTGCTGGATATAGGAAGAAATTCAATTCTTTTGCTACCTTACAATGAATAAAATTGTGGGTGCTTCCTGAATCAATCAACACCATTACCTTTTTCTTCTTGATTTGTCCTTCTATCTTGATGGTTTGAGGAGTGGTAATTCCCGCCAATGCATTACAAGATATGGTCGGATTTATTTGTTCTTCATCTAGGCTTTGTTCCTGGAGTATATCCTCTTCTTTTGACCTTTCTTTCTCCTTTTATTCTTCCTCTTCACAATCTATGTAGAATAATTTCTTCTCAGCACACTTATGACCTTTAGTGTATTTGCTATCACAACTATAACAAAGCCCTTTTGCTCTTTTTTCTTCCAATTGTTGAGGTGTCAACCTTATATGTTGTGGAAGACCAGGGGCAACAACACTTCCGTCTTTATAGTTGTGAGTGGTATGCTTCTTGGTTCAGCCATAATTTTTCTTTCCATTTTTCTTGCTAACCTGAATGCCTTCTCTAATGAATCAGGTTCCCAAAGGTGAACATCATGTTGGATATTATCCTTTAAAGACCCTATGAACACATCAATCCTATGCTCCTCTGGAATATCTTTTACCCTTATGTTCAATTTTTGGAACTCCTCAATGTGCTCCATTATTGAACCCTTTTGTTTGAGACTTATCAATTGGCTAAAAACAGTGTTGCTTTTTGTATCCTCATAATGTGCTATCAATTCTTCCATAAAAATTGCCCAAGTGATAAATTATTTACGAGAGCAAAGCCATTGATACCATACAAACTGATTTGGTTCCAAATATAAAGTTTCCATATGTACCTTTTGTGTGTTTTGCACATTATTGAGATCAAAAAATTGCTCCATCTATAATATCCATGTTGTGGGATCCTTGCCATCAAACTTCCTCATATCGATTTCTGGAATATGGTGGGTCTTCGATCCAACATTAGAGTTTATGGAATCATGATTAACATTTCTTTTGTTCGCATCATGAGTTTTCTTTACAACCTTTTCACCATTAGTAAGTATTTCTTATAGAAAATTTATCAAATCTGTCTTCAAATCTTCAAATCTGTCTTCAAATCTGCCATGTCTCTCTTCAAATTTGTCTTCGAATCATCCATCTTAGCTTCCATGCCCTTTATCTTAGATTCCACGCCATTTATCTTAGATTCCACACCATTTATATTAGCTTCTGTTAGCTTTTGTGAGCGTGACATTTGTTGCACTTGTTCTTGTAATTTTGTATATCATGTAGCATTTCTTCCTCTTCTTCATGAGTCATGCTCAAGCTTTCAGGTTCCTTACTAGGTGTTTGCATTTTCTTTCCTCGGGGCATCAGTTACCGATAATAATGTTTTACTATGCCCTTTGAATTCCTTCAAAGCAAGCTTACGCAAAAATTTAAAAAAAAAACTACACACCTTTTTTCACTTCATAGAAGTCTGATATTGAATCTGATGTATCTCTGTAATTTCAGATCATCTAGTTCTGAAATTGTGAGCTGTAGTAGCCTTCTGCGTCCTCTTTCCAATGCCACCAGTCTGATCCAAATTGGATTCCCAAGGAACAGTTATGCAAAATCTCCCACAGTGACCTGCTTATATACTAGTTCAGTAGAGCCAACTTGTATGACGTGCCACAAATCACTGTTTCAACATTTGGCTCTGAAAAAATATATACAAGAAACTACAGTCCGTCCTCTTTCTGTACCTTCTTACGAAATTTCAATCTGATGCTCAAAAAGAAAGTTATGACGATTTTCCCCAGGTCACTTGTTTGGAATGTAATTCAAGAGTCTACAAGAAGACCAACTACCTCAGATCATATCTCCGCAAATATAGCGTGAAAAGTTCTGAAATTCGAACCCGAGATTCAGCGCGATGTCTTCTCAAATGGGTTTTTTTTTCTCCTGAAACGTCGCAGAAAAAAAAGTTATAGCAAAAATTCCACGATGACCTGTTGGAAGCAGCGAAACCCTAGAATCCAAGGCTCTGATACCAAATGTTATGAAACCAGCTCAAGAAAAGATAGATTAACACCTTACAATTCAGCCTCTTCGAGGGGGCAGCCTCCTTTACATTACATAAATGAACAATTTCTTCGATGATACAAATGACAAAACCTCCTTTCTATATATAGGAGCCTAAGGAGTCACAATATAACCCAACCGACCTAACAATAATAATATAAAGCCACAAAAATAACAATAAAGGGATTCTATGGGGCACAGTAATAACAATATGGGGGCAATAGGGGCACAACAATATTAATAAGGGGTATAACTACAATAATAATGGGGTAATCACTAGTATTATAGGGACCCAACAAAGAAGGCACATTTCCATCAAATTTATTATGGCATGCTAGATTTGGACACTTGAACTATGACAACCTCCGCTTGTTGAAGAAAAATGGTGTTACTAGTTTACCTACAATTCCTAGGAAACTTAAGCAATGTCATGCTTGCATTCTAGGAAAGCATAGCAAATAGTCTTTTCATGATTCACATGCCAGAGCACATAAAAAACTTGAAATCATTCATTCAGATTTATGTGGTTCAATGCCTATTCCTTCTGCAAATGGAAATAAATATATGATGACATTTATTGATGACTACACTAGAATGTGTTGGGTTTATTTATTGAAGAAAAAATCCGATGCTTTTCAAACATTCAAGAACTTCCATACATGGATTGAAAATGATGCACAATCTCATATTGGCTCTATTCGCACTGATAATGGAAAAGAATACACTTCAAATGAATTTGAAAACTATCTTCGCCAACATGAGATCAAACATCAAACAACTGTGCCTTATTATCCCCAACAGAACTGAGTCGTTGAAAGAATGAATAGGACAATCTTAAATATGGTGCATTCCATGATGTTTTTCAAAAATGTAAAATTTGATGTTCTGAGCTGATGCAGTTCTATGTGTTGTATATGTGAAGAATATATGTCCATCTAATGCTATAAGAAACAAGACTCCTTATGAATGTGGTATGGGCACATTCCTTTGGTAAAGCATCTCAAGGTCTTTGGTTCCACCTATTATGCCTTGATACCAAAGGTACATAGAAACAAACTTGGTGCAAAAGTCGCAAGTGTATCTTCCTGGGTTATTCAAACACCTCCAAAGCATGTCGTCTCTATGATGAAGTCAATAAAAAGTTTGTTGTATCTAGAGAAGTAATTTTTCTTGAATCATCCAAAACTGACAATGTTCTTGAGCGGCAACTTGATCGCTTGGATAGATTCGCAAATGCATAATCATTTCAAGAATTTGATAATAAAATTCCACATCTTGAAGGGGGGATTCCTATACTAGATCAACCTATTTAATCTTCTTCTGAAGCACTCTCTCCCCAGCATGAAACTCCAACAACAGACGATACTTTGAGTGATGTGATTGAAAAAATTGGGAGACTCAATCTTGATTCAATCCCAACTCAATCAACAGAGCAAATTGGACCATCTCAAAAAGGTCCCCCAAAGTGGCTGACAAAGACACTTGAATGTGTTCATCCTGATGAGGTTGGACAGATAAGAACTAGAAATTCAACTCGACAAAATGGAGGTGATGTAGATGACTCTGATTCGCCTGTTGACATGGATGTTTCTTATGATTGTGAATTGAATTTGTCTACAGATTTTGAACCAACTTCCTTCAAAGAAGCTGCTTCTCATTGATCCAAAATGGATCTTGGATAGATTTCTAAGTCTATAGTGTTCCTCACAGAGGAAAATTAAAGTCCAAGGATGCTCCTGGAAATAGTCCCATTGCGTAGATCTTCTCATTCTGAATCTATTGCAATTTCAATGGGCTAAAATGGACTTCGAATGCAGAAGTTATTACAAAAAGAAGTTATCCTTTGTCCTTTGAAAAAAAGGAAAAATCTTCAAAAAAATGGCCTAAAAGGCCTTATATGGGAAATCGCATTGGAAAAAGGCAAAAGGGAACGACTTAAGCAGAGGCAGAAGAACCCTCGATTAGCAATCTCCAATATATCAAGTCGAGGGTAGGTCTGCATGCGATATCGGCATCGGCGGATTGGGTCGGCACAGTCCATAGTTAATGGAAAGAACCCCCAGGCCATTCCAAATGCAATATGTGAGATTGACGGGCAATCTCAGCCATCAGATCGGGAAAGGAATGGACGGCCAGGACTTAATTGGCGATCAACGATCCCCAATGCCAGCGCTGATGCGATAGTGATATGCGATGCGATTTGGACCGTCCAACCGAGGATCAGATCAACAGTCCAGATTAAATCAGCGATCGAAGATCGACGATCCCCGGTAGCAGGGCTAATGCGATAGCGATTGCAATAAGCGATAAAGCGCGGACCCGATGGGATTTCAAAGCTCGATTTCATAAAATTTGAAATTCGGAAATTCGAATTTTCAATGTATTTCCCATGAAAATGGGTTTTTGGCCATTTGGCCATGTGACGATGCGATTGCGATATTACAATGGATGGTGGACCCGAAAGTGATTATAGACCCGATCGCATAAAATTTGAAGTCTGGAAACACGGGTTTCTTTGTATTTCCTTTGTATTGGGTTTTTTGGCCATTACGCCATCCGATAGAAATAAGCGATATTTGGATAGACCTAATAGGTTTATAAGGTCGATTCCATAATATTTGAAGTCTGGAATTCGCGTCTGATAGTGTATTTTCGGGAAATCTCTATGTATTGGGATTTTTGCCCATTTTTGGTTTTTTGCCTGGAAAAAGGCCCTGAATCCTCTGTAATGACCCCTAATCACTGTGCCACGCTGCAAGCAGGTGTTTTTGCAGACAATGATGTGTTTGGAAGCCACAGAGCTAGATGGCCAATCGAACCAACAACGCGCAGGGAAGCCGCAGAGTCGCAGAGGAATGATTAAACGCAGAGAAACGACTGGGAAAGCCAGAAAGCCGAAAGAATGCCTCAAAGGAGCCAGAGAGCCCAATTGACAAAGCAGTAGCCAGAGAAACCTGAAAGCAGGCAGTGCAGAGAGCTGAGAGAGTTTTTGGAGTCAATTAGAGGTCAAGTGAACCATAGAGCACAATTGACAGGCAACAAAGCTGCAAAAGGTCGTTGGGAGGTTTAGCGAACAATTGATGCACGCAGAGGCCAAGAGAGAGCTCAGAGAAGCCAGAGCCGATAGCCAGAGCCAGAGCCAGAGCCAGAGCCATGAGCCAGAGCTAAGAGCCAAAGCCAAGAGCCAGCGCCAAGACGCAGAGCCAGAGCCGAGAGCCAAAAAGTCGAGAGCTTCAAGAGCTAGGGATAAGACAGTGTTCTAAGCCCACTGAGTTCTGTGTAAACCAGTGGAGTTGAGAGTGGAGCTTATAAAAGAATTATTTCCATAATCCCAGAGAGCCTAGTTGAGTTGACTAGAGCTCAAGGAGACGTAGCCCAAGAGTTTTGGGTGAACTCCAAATTAATATTGTTGTTCTGTGTGTGATGCTCATTTGTTGCATTGTTTTACTGTTATATGTTTTATATCAGTCTAAGAAAATCAATTTACAACACATAAACAATTTTAAAATAAACAGAAGCATACACTTTATTGTCAATCACATTATTAGTTCTGCATTGGTTAATCATAGTTTTCTTGGGAATAATTAAGCTTTGGAAGTGGGAGAGGTTCTTCTAAATCCACAAGAAGCCTTTAGTGCCCCATTTTCAGATCATGTGGTATCAGAGCTTGAGATTGATTAACCCAACTTTCAAAGAAGGTTATATCAAAATGCTTGATTGACAGAGCAAAGATTGCTTGTCTGAAAGGTGTTTGGGAAGTCAATGATTGATTGTTTGATTGATTATATGCTTGTTGCAGACTGATTATTGTTTAAGTTTGCAGAGGTGAAGGGAAAGCTATTGATAGCTTAGTCCAGGAAGGATAAGAAGGAAGAAGGGCTGAAGGCATTCTTCTATTCCAAAGGACCTCAAGGCAATCCTTGAAGCACAGGAGGTTTGTTGCAAAAATTTGCTTGAATAAGCTCTTTATTAATCTTGTTTGAAGTTCTATTGTTCATTGGCATAATGACAACTTCTACAAGTGAATCCTCAAATTCCTCCTTCATCACAATTGTCTGTGATGAAGACATGAAGCAAGACTTGTTCATCATGATGGATATGGTGAGAGAAATGTATGAGGATGGAAGGAAGAGCATCATACTTAGAGAGCAGTTGAATTCTGTGGAGGAAGAGATGTTGATGCTTTCTGACAAATTGCAGGAAATGGAGAGGCAACTTCATATTGCAAATATGAACTTTAAAAGGATGCATGAGTTGGGGTCACAGCACTTTGTTGCCAAAGAATCCTTAGTCAAGTATCAGCTTGAAGAAGAGGTAAGCCATTCCAGTTTGCCTTCAAATTCTTCTAAGAATGCTTATATTGGTTCTTTTGAAAAGCATACTAGATGCATAAGTTCCAAGTTAATGTCCAAGATGGGCTATGAAGGAAAAGGCTTGGGTAAACATGCACAAGGTATTGTTGAGCCAATAATGGTTGAGGAAAGGCCTAAGTATTTGGGTCTTGGCTATGGATAATCTTATGGAGGAAGTTCCAAAACTGCCATGAAGGCCATTGAAACAGTTCTCAGAAGGAGTTTCATTGCAAGTCCTCTACCTCAGAAGTGTGAAGATTGTATTCAGGAGGAATGCAATAGCTTGAAACATCATTTGCAGGCTGCAAGTGTTCAGAAGCACACACTTGAACCAGAGAGTTGTGGAAACTCTGACAACCTTGAAGAGATTGATGGTGTTCTAAAGGGAGTCACTTCTTCATTTACTTCACCTCCTCATAAAGGTAATAAAGGTGAGAGAGAAAGGTATAATTCTGGCTCTAAGCATCTTCCTTTTGATTTTGTAAAGCATGGTAAATTTCCATATAAACATGGGAAAATAATTGCATGTTCCCTTTGTGGTTTGGATAACCATCATGTTTCTAGATGTTGGAAGACAATGGCCACATACAGGAAACTTTTGAAGGAAAAAAAGCAAGAAGCCAAAGGTCCATTGGACAAGGCAAATCATGTTGTCAAGAGGATGCACATGAGTTGCACTTACTGCCATAAGCAAGGGCATCTTGCTGAAAGGTGTTAGACTCTGAATCCAGCAATGCTTCCACAAAAGCTGAACGTGGAAGGAGAAGATGGCAGAAATGGAAAGGAAGATTCCATGACTGATGTGTCTCAGAATGATTCACATGTTGATGCTGATGTGCAGACAAAGGAAGGACCTTTGAAATGGATTGGTAAGGAAGGGTTAGAGTTCTTATCCAATTAAGATTTCATGTCTATTGATGCATCTATTTGCATTTCTTTATTAATGGAATGCAAGTTGCAGGATTTTACCGAGAAGGTGAAAGGAGAAGTTGAGTAGGAGACTCACTTTATTGCTGAAACATTATATTTCATTTCAGCTTCGAAAGTATAGTGTGCTTAAATGAAAGTTGAAGGATGAAATGCATGCATAAGCTTGATGTGCATGAACACATAGATGCTGATGATTTCCTTGTATTTGAACATGTATGTGTAATTAACTTGCAGGGCTGATTGCTTTGACATGCATGTAATGCAATGTTGACTTGGGAGAAGTTAACTTGGTCTCCAAGATGGAGATAATAATGGAGTGTTTCATCTTTTGGAAAATGAGTCCTAATGGTCTTTTTCTACATGCTTGACTTGAAGGGTCATTTGTTTTAAAGGCATGTTTTGTGGGCTTGTTATCTAGTCCATCATTTGTATGTAGATGTAAGACATGGTGTTCACAAGATGTGAAATCTATTTTTTTTGTTGAAGCAAGAGTTTAGTCCATCCAATTGTTGTCTGCGTTTCTGTTGTTGTTAACAGTTGTTGTTGACAACTTGTCAAATAGGTACAAATGAAAGTTTTGTTGTTGACAACTTATCAAATAGGTACAAATGAAAGTTTTGTGAAGTAGATGTCACTTCACATTGGTTTGAGCCACCTTGGATCAATGATCAAGGCAGAGAAGTTCCAACTACCTTCTATGACAATTTCAGCAGGAGTTTTGTAGGAAAGCAAGGAGGAAGGCAGTTCTTCCCAGGAGGACTAGCACATCCAGGAAGGAAAGTGGTCAGAAACGTTGGTTCAGAGGCACTATGCAAGGCAAGTGTGTGGAGGTCGAAAGAAGAGGGTGTTGTTACTCCCATTTACTGTTTAGATCAGTATATCAGTGTTTTGGAGACCAAAAGTTCTTTAGTGGGAAGGCGTGATCCAAAATGGATCTTGGATAGACTTCTAAGTATAAAGTGTTCCTCACAGAGGAAAATGAAAGTCCAAGGATGCTCCTGGAAATAGTCCCATTGCGTAGATCTTCTCATTCTGAATCTACTGCAATTTGAATGGGCTAAAACGGACCTCGGATGCAGAAGTTATCGCAGAAAGAAGTTGCCCTTTGTCCTTTGGAAAGGAAGAAAAATCTTTAAAAAATGGCCTAAAAGGCCTTATATGGAAAATCGCATCGGAAAAAGGCAAAAGGGAAGGACTTAAGCGGAGGCGAAAGAACCCCCGACTAGCGATCTCCGATATATCAGGTCGGGGATAGGTCCACATGCGATATCGGCATCGGCGAATCGGGTCGGCATAGTCCATAGTTAATGGAAAGAACCCCATGCCGTTCCAAATGAGATATGCGATAGCGACGGGCAATCTCAGCCGTCGGATTGGGAAAGGAATGGACGGCCAGGATTTAATCAGCGATCGACGATCCCCGATGCCAGCACCGATGCGATAGCGATATGCGATGCGATCTGGACCATTCGCTCGAGGATCAGATCAACGGTCCAGATTAAATTGGCGATTGGCATCGACGATCCCCAATAACAGGGCTAATGCGATAAGCGATAAAGCGCAAACCTGATGGGATTTCAAAGTTTGATTTCATAAAATTTGAAATCCGAAAATTCAAATTTTCAATGTATTTCCCATGTAAATGGGTTTTTGGCCATTTGGCCATGCGATGATGCGATTGCGATATTATGATGGATGGCGGACCTAAAAGGGACTATAGACCCGATTGCATAAAATTTGAAGTTCGGAAACACGAGATTTCTTTGTATTTCCTGTGTATTGGGTTTTTTGGCCATTACGCCATGCACTAGCGATAAGCGATATTTGAACAGATCCGATAGGTTTATAGGGACGATTCCATAATATTTGAAGTCTGGAATTCCCGCCCGATAATGTATTTTCAAGAAATCTCTGTGTATTGGGATTTTTGCCCATTTTCGGGTTTTTGCTTGGAAAAATGCCCCGAATCCTCTGTAACGGCCCTTGATCACTGTGCCACACTGCAAGCAGGTGTTTTTGTAGACAATGATGTGTTTGGAAGCCACAGAGCCACAGAGCCAGATGGCCAGTCGAACCAACAACGCGCAAGGACACTGTAGAGCCGCAAAGGAATGATTAAACGCAGAGAAACGACTGGGGAAGTCGGAAAGCCAAAAGAATGCCTCAAAGGAGCCAGAGAGCCTAATTGACGAAGCAATAGCCAGAGAAAGCTGAAAGCAGGCAGCACAGAGAGCTGAGAGAGTTTTTGGAGTCACTTGGAGGTTAAGTGAACCAGAGAGCACAATTGATAGGGAGCAAAGCTGCAAAAGGTCATTGGAAGGTTGCTAAAGGTCGTTGGGAGGTCTAGCGAACCATTGATTCACGCAGAGGCCGAGAGAGAGCTCAGAGAAGCCAGAGCCAGAGCCAGAGCCACGAGCCGAAGCCAAGAGCCAACGCTAAGAGGCAAAGCCAGAGTCGAGAGCCAGAGCCAGAGCCGATAGCCAGAAATTCGAGAGCTTCAAGAGCCAGGGATAAGACGATGTTCTAATCCCACTAAGTTTTGTTTAAACCAGTGGAGTTGAGCGTGGAGCTTGTAAAAGAAATATTTCCATAATCCCAAAGAGCCTAGTTGAGTTGACTAGAGCTCAAGGAGATGTAGCCCAAGAGTTTTGGATGAACTCCAAATTAATATTGTTGTTGTGTGATGCTCATTTGCTGCATTGTTTCACTGTTATATGTTTTATATCAGTCTAAGCAAATCAATTTACAACACATAAATAGTTTTAAAATAAACATAAACATACACTTTATTGTCAAGCACATTATTAGTTCTGCATTGGTTAATCATAGTTGTCTTGGGAATAATTAAGCTTTGGAAGTGGGAGAGGTTCTTGTAAGTTCACAAGAAGCCTTTAGTGCTCCATTTTCAGATCACTCATGATGAATGGAAAGAAGTAATGCAAAAGGAGTATGATGCCTTGATAAAGAATGGCACTTGGAAGCTGGTTGATCCTCCATTGCGAACCAAACCAATTGGCTACAAGTGGGTCTACAAGAACAAGTATAAAGTTGATGGCTCACTTGACAAGCATAAAGCCAAGCTTATGGCAAAAGGTTTTGCACAGAAGAAAGGGGTGGATTATGAGGAGACTTTTGCCCCCACAGAAAAATGGGATACCATCGAAACATTATGCCCTAACAGCTCAGAACGGCTGGAAATTCCATCAAATGGATGTAAAAACTGTTTTCTTGAATGGAGATCTAAAAGAGAATGTTTTTATATCCCAGCCTGAAGGATTTACTATAAAAGGACATGAACATAAAGTATGCAAACTTGTGAAGTCCTTGTATGGCCTCAAATAAGCACCGCAAAACTCAATTTCAAACATTATGATCTTGATGATGCAACTTTGTTTGTTAAGAAGGTTGGCAAAACAATTGTATATCTTGTGGTATATGTAGATGATCTTTTGATGATAGGGAACAATGAGAGCTACATTGCATCCATAAAGAAGGAATTGAGGAAAGGCTTTGAAATTACTGATTTGGGCTATGTTCATTACTATCTTGGTATTTATAATTCAACATTCAAAGTCCATATTCCTTTCTCAAAAGAAGTACATTGGAGATCTGTTGAACAGGTTTGGCATGACTGAATGCAATCCTCTGACTACTCCAATGAAACAAAACTTAAAGCTCACATCCATTGAAGGAAAAGAATTTGAGAATGCAACAAAGTATAAACAGCCTGTAGGAAGTCTCAACTCCCTGACTACTACCAGACTAGACATTTCATTTGTTGTTGGAATCCTCTCCACGTTTATGCAAAAGCCTTGTGAGGTACATTGGTTTGTTGCAAAATAGTTCTAAAGTACTTGAAGGGAATTAAAGACTTTGGAATCAAGTATACATAGGTGGGTGACTTCAGCTTGACTGGATACTCTAATTCAAACTTTGATGGAGACAAAGAAACTGAGGTATCTACTTCAGGTCATGATATGAATCTTGGATCAGGAGCTATCTCTTGGAGATCATGCAAACAATCAGTTCCAGCAGATTCTACAACAAAGGTAGAATATGTGGCAACAGCTGAGGCAATAAAAGAAATTGTGTGGCTCAGCAAAATTCTGGAAGATTTGCAGGTAAAACAAGTACAATTGACTCCACTCATGATTGACAATACCTCGGCAATAAAGTTGGCCAAGAACCCAAAGTTCCATGATCGAACGAAGCACATCAATACAAAATATCATCTGATTCGACATCACGTTGAGGCCAAAACAATCCATCTTCGCCATTGTTCCACTAATGAGCAGATTGCAGACATCTTCACCAAAACGCTTGGAAGAGAAAAGCTTGAAAGATTCATAACGATGCTTGGACTCACCAACATCCCTTCAGATTAAGGGGGGGAATGTTGACACCTAATCATAGGGATTGGGTGAACAACTGTAATTAGTGTAAATAAATAATAGAGTAAACGAAGAGTCATCGGGAGATGAAACTGAACAGTCACTCTCTCTTGTATATAATAATGAACTACCTAAATGAATAACACAATTTCATCTGAGGAGTTACCCCCTAGCTTGACAATGCAATAGGGTGCTTATGCTCTTTTGTCCTTGGGCACACTAGGCATAGATTATTGGGTGACTTCGAAGAAGGAAGGGTTTTGACTGTAATCATGTTTCCTCACCTTAAATGGGGGGTTAATCCTCAATCCTAGTCCAGTGGGATCTCCCCTATTGGCTTATAGCTTTGGGATATGCACTACTTGGGAAACCTCAATTTTAGTAATGTGGTCCAATTTTCCCGTTTCACATTCTTCACTCCCCTTTGTGCATTACAAGCCCTATTTCATCATTTTACCTCTCTGGATCCACGTGACCATTGGGTCCACAAGGTTCTGGTATGCCCCCTCCCCTTGTCCACATGTCTAGGTCGAGCCTATAAACATTGCTCCAGAGGTTGATTCAGCTAGAAAAAAGAAAAAAGCATATCATGGTTGTAAATAAAAGAAAAAGAATATTACAAAATGCAAAAGATGGCCGAGACATTAAATATAGCACATGGGCAAAAGCCAAACATCAACTCTACACCTTCCTCATGGTCATCACCTTAGTTCCTAGGGCCCCATGAGTGCCCCTACATCATTGAGGAACCCATGCACGCCCCAACCCATTGTTGGCATTGAATTGCCCCACCTTAAGGAGGTAATAACTACTTATATCGTACACAACATGCTCTCATCTTCTGGAGCCCCAAGTAGCAATAATAAAGAAAAATCAGGAAAAGGAAAAAGGAAAATGGAGGAGGGTGGAAAAGCATATGTTGGGCTAACTCATGTACCATGATTTCTCCCTCCTACATCTATACACTGAAATGTGTGGACATCCCTCATCGTTACCATCATTGAGCTCATGGCATTTGACCTTAAGACCCTTGCCCCAATCCACCTAATCATTATTCACATGACCCCTATCACTTGAAGGATGTACCTTGGACCTATTTTTCCCTTTAGGAGCTGGGAACACCTAATAGGGTTGTTTGTTAGCCACTCCTACCTAGGGAGTTAACATCATTACATGCTTAAAGCCCCACATTTGGAAGGGAAGCCCATTATGAAGTCTCATTTGGGCCCTTGATTAACAAGCTTGGTTCACTTAGATGCACTATTGAATTATTGTACTCGATGGTGAGGAGATGCATTGGATCTTATATGCAATTGATAGGTGGTTTCATCATGGGTTGGGCAACAAAACTGATGCCCAAACCCACTAGAGGATTATATTGACATTTGTAGGGGATGCGTTGAGGGCCATGGGACTCCATCATGTGTATTAGCATCATTCCACATCATCAGCACTCTCATCACTTTCAATAATTTGTTCATTGCCCCCCATTATTCATGAGATTATGCACTTGGCCCGGTGTGACCCAACCGACTTAACATGATCAAGGCAATTGATCCAAGGCCCAAAGGAGGTTTGTCTCACTCTTGAGACATGGGAGGGCAAGCAACATCATCAAAGCCCTCATTTGGAGCACTCTACACAATTATCTTTCATTAGGAGACCCATGAGACCAACAGTTGTGCCCTTGGACAACTTTGGAGCACCACATGACGACTTACATAAAAATTAAGTGGCCATCCCCTTGTCCATCATTCATGGAGCCCTCTCTCTCATTATGGCACCTAGAGGACTCAACGAGGCCCTCGAACGACCCTTTTTCGTTATGAAATCATCATTTTGGCCCACTTATGGATGGCTTGTTCATAACTTTTGATGGCTACTTAGTTGGCTTGTAACTAAGACTTGTTATTTGAACATTATTTTATAAATTTTGGGGCTAATTAGGCTAAATTGAATTAGGAAAGACTCTAGTCTCATTTGTGAGAACATATCATCATCATTTGGATCTTTCTCTGGTAAAAGACTTCACACTTTTTTCTCTTGGATGCTAGTGGAGACTGTTTGATGCATTTCGATATCTTTGGAAGCTAGAATTTCGATTTTATTTGGGGCTACTTCATGATTTATGATTGGATATATATCTTATTGTCATCTTATAAGTGCTTTTGTTGAAGCTTTTCTTTTGAATAACGTCTAATGTATGGAATTGTTGCAACTAGTTAATGTTATTGTGCCCTTATTTATTGAATATCATTGTAAAAGGCTATTTGGTTGGCAATTGCATATGTTACTCTAATGACATTAGATGAATGTTCCTAGTGGATGAAAATTTGTTTTCTTTCCATGAAAATCCATAAATCTTGGGTGGGTGAATGTTAAAGATTGGTTGCTAGGGCATCATTTTTAGCCTCCTTAACAACAATTTTCGCAAAAATTGAATCATCTTAGACTCCACAGCCCAGGGAACTAGGCATTGATCTGAGAAGTTTGGTGACCATTCCTTCTTTTCTCCTCTTTTTTTTCTCCTCCAAAATTTCAACCCCTCTTTCCTTGGACTTCTATCCAGGGCAACCAACAAAACTCTTTAGAGGCGAATTTTTCAAATTCCGTTTGGATAGAACTCTTGGTGTTTCCTTTAGAGGATTTCAAATTTTGGGGAAATTTCCATGATTATTTCTCCATAAATTTGTATGCCCTAGGTGTGCCCTTAGTTAGTTTTCCTTGGATAAGGTGGCCTTCTTGAGGGTCGTATGAGCCTAGTATTCGATGGAATATACCATAAGAGACTCTTTCCTCTCTCTTATCTTGACCTGGTGAATACCTTGAAGGAGATTCTTCCCATGTTTATCCTTCAAAACCCTAGGTCTAGCGTAAGCTCTTACTAGGTCTCTCAAGAAAAATGAAGAGCATTGTTGCCACACGATCTAGCAAGGGTCCTAGGAGGGGTACCTAAGAGGCAACTACTAGGTGAAATGAAAACAATGGGACAAAGACCCACTATCACCTCAGTCAGTGTCCCTTGCTCTTCATGAACTTTCACTGATGGGAGGAGTCCCGGTATAAGGAAAAATCACAAGGATGATGAGATCAATGACAAGGTATGGTGTGATTTCTAAATCCCATTCAGAAGAGAGACCCAGATAATGACTTGGTTGCTTCAAAGGTGGGATAATAAGTCTCCAAGAAAGGCTTATGAGGAGGCCTAAACCTAGGAGGAAGGGTTATTCAATCATAAGGGACACTGTTAGACCAAAGGTTTCCTAAGGAGTTTAGGTCTTTCTTAGGGTTTTGTAAGACAATGACCATGTAAAGGTTTAGAACCACAAGATAGACCTATAGAGAATCAAAGCAAGACCTAGGTCTATAAGATGATCTTTAGGAGATATCTAGGTGAAGAAATAATGAGAAAAGGTCAATGTATAATTATCTTCCTTTGATTTTTTAAGAATGTATGACCTTTGGAATGCTACTAACCAAAGAGGCTTAAGGATAGAATTCGGGTTAGAGCTAGGGTTTGAGGTTTCTCTCGAACTAGCCACAAGAATTGCTTCAAATTTTGAGGGTAGCTAGAAGACACCTCAGTACAGTAGCCTACCAACTCGCTGCTCAAGACGATTTCTCCAATGCAATTCACACTAGGCCATAGGTGACCTTATAGGGTTAGGGAAGAAATTTGAGAAAGGGAGAAAATAAGATGTTTTAGGCTGATCAACAAGGATCATGATCAATACCTAGTCAATTGAGAGAAATGGAGTCAAGATTCCCTTTGATGAAAGGATTTCGCTCTACCAAGGAGTCTTACGTAGCTTTCACTAACCCTAGGAGGCAGCAATTCGACTACAAAAGGAATTTATACTTCATTAGGCAAAAAATGATGAAGTTTCAAGGATTGCAAGACATGACAAGCCTCTAGGAACATTCATTCACATTCATTAATGAGTAATGCATGCAATGCTTCAATAACCAAGTGCTTTCAATAATTCACATTAAATTAGGGCATAAACAAGATTATGACAAGACATTCCATACATTAGACATGTGATGATATAAAGATATAGCATCAAAATACACTTACAAGGAAACATGAGTATATCCATCCACCATAATTGCAATAAGAAGCTCCAACACAAGATAGTGAAGATCCAAACATCAAAGTGCATTTAAAACTACCAATTTCGTCTATCAATTGCAAGTCTGAATTCATTTTACAAGAGAAATCCAAATCCAAATGATGACAAGTTACAAATGAGGCTCTCCTTTTATTTATATGAGCCTTAAGGAATTCAATTTGGTCTAACTAGCCTAATAAGCCCATAAAAATTACTTTAATGCGCAAAATAACAACCCTATTGGTGACAAGCCCACCAAATAGCTCAAAAGTGTACAACAAGCCTTCCTAATGAGGCTAAAATGATAGAATAATGGTGCAAAACGGCCATTGGAAAGCTAAGATATATTCTCCATGTGCCAAAATGAAGAGGAGGGCTCTCAAATTGATGATCAACAGGGTGGCTCCTTGGTTTCCAAGCAAAGCATCTGTGGTGCTCCCAAGTAATTATGGGGCATAATCAATGGCCTCGTGGGTCTCCAACTGGATCAAACATGTTAATGCTCCATTAACAAGGCCTATAATGATGACATAAGCCCTCCCATGTCTTTACCAATTAAACAAAATCTCGTCTAGGTTCTGGATAAACGGCCATGTGTGAGGTGCAAGTCTTTGTCCGGATAGGCAAGGTGGTCCAAGTGCATCATCATCTTTGTATAATTAGGCCATGAAAAAGCAATATGTGGCACTAAAGAAACCCATGGCATGGAAATTAATGCTCTATTGTGGAGGAGGCCCATGGTTCTCAATGCTTACCCTACAAGTGCCATTACGACCCTCTAAAGGGCTCGAATCCCGTATAGGGAGATCAAGTCCAAATGGAGACCCACCAGCAATCCTCTATCAGATCCAATGCATCTCCTTGCCTTCCATCACAACAATCTATTAGTGTAATTGAGTAAATAAGCTTGCAATTCAAGGGAAAAAGTGGACACTTCATAATGCATGTCCTTCCTAATGGGCTTTAGAGTGTACACGTGTCACCAAGCTCAACAAGAGGAGTTAATCAAGGATCCTATTAGGTGGTTTCAACCTCTAAGGGAGTGACAAGTCATGGTACATCCGTCACATGAAAAGTGTCATGTGAAATAGTGATGGAACGAGTTGGGGCAACAGGGAGGTTCCAAGCCACATGCCATGGTACTATGGTAGCTATAATGAGGGAAGTTCACACATTGGATCTATAGATGTAGGAAGGAGAGATGTGGTACATGAGTTACCTTGACCTTTGTTTTTCCACCCTTTTCATATGCCTTTTACCTTTTGTTGATTTTTCTTTCTTTTAATTGCTTGGGGCTCTAGGAGATGAGAGCATGATGTGTATGATAAAGTAGTGAATACCCCCTTAAGGTTGGGCAGTTCATCGCCCACCAAGGGTTGGGACAATCATGAGTTCCTTAATGATGCAGGTGGCACTCATAGGGGTCCTAGGAACTAGGGTGATGGCCATAATGATAAGGGTAGAGCTCATGTTTGGTTTTTTCTCACATGCTAAATTCTTATGTCCCAACCATCTTTTGCATTTTGTGGTACATTTCCTATTGAGAGTGATCAAATTGTGTTTTCAACTCTCTTTTCAATTGCATCAACTTCTGGGGCATCATTTCAAGCATGTGGACAAGCGAGGGGGAGGTTAACTCCTTGTGGACTCAATGGACAAATATGGACTCCGATGGGAAAAAATGTGAAAAGGGGTTATAATGAGCAAAGGGGAGTGAAATATATGGTGCCAAGAAGTGGGATCACACAACCAAAATCAGGGTTTCACGTGTGGTGTCACTCCTAAAGCTAGTAGCCAATAGAGGAGATCCCACGGGACTAGGATACAAAATTAACCACCAAGTTGGAAGAAGGGAACAAGAGTATAGACCAAGCCCATTCCTTCCGTTGAATCCCCCCCACTAATCCATGTCCAAATGTGTCCCAAAAAATCAAGTAAATATAGCCAATTACATAATGAAAGAAATACATTCGAGGTTGGAAGGCCCCCCTTCAAACATACGATCATAATAGATGGGTGAGGGCACATAGTGGTTGGCTCAGGTGGCAGAGAATGGTAATGCATCAAGCTATCTGGTGGCTACAAGGGGCTGTTGGTTGTCGGCTGAAGACAAATCTAAGAGAAAATTTCTCCTATAGGTGCCACCTGCTAATAGTGGGTAACAAGTTTATTTGAGGTGTCAAATCATCTTACAAAGCCCCTTGAGAGGTCCTATCTCACCTTTGGAGTCTTGATCTCCATCCCAAGTCTTTCTTGGAGAGCTAGTAGCTTCATTGAACCATTGAACCATTGTTGTGCATCTCCTTGAATGGGCTTAGTGGAATCACTTCATACATAGATCATCAATCCTTCCTTTTTCAAGTGATTCCTCTCCAACCGGGACTCCTCCCATCGACGAAAGCTCATGAAGAGTAAGGGACATCGACAGAGGTGACAGTGCGTCTTTGCCCCATTGTTGTCATTTGGTCTAGTAGTTCCATAGGCTGCCCTCCTAAGGCCCTACTAGATTGTGTGGCAGTAGGTACTCTACATAGAGTTTCAATGTAACTCTACCTTTAAAATTAAAGCTAAGGATCTATGATCGAAATCAAGTTCAATTTTTTAAAATACAAATGTTAGAAATGAGATTAATTACTGAGATCAATGAAATCACATAGTCAACTATATTATCCCCAAGTGCATGCATGTAAGTCATATGGTTGGAATTTGGTCATTATTATAAATTATTACAAATTATTAGGTCATTGCAACTACGCAAGCATTTTCATACTAAATAAATTATCAATAAAATCTTAGAAGCTTCTCCTATAGGTGCATATCAAAAAAAAAAATAGCTACACCAGACTTCGAATCTTTGCCACAATCCGGTGAGAAGAAAACTGAGGGCGGCCATGGAAGATCAAGGTTTTTTTGAACAGTTTTCCCGCGCGGACCTTGGCGGCCATGGCTGACCTTGGGGAGTTGCAGGCTGTGGGCCCGAAGTCGCAGGACTTTAGCTTTCGTTTTTCCTTTTGGCATGAATGGAGTCAGGGCCAGGCGCAGTGCGTGAGTGGCGTTGTGAAAAGGAGTCACTGGAAATTGACCCCTCGCCTGAAGACCTCCTCGTCTATTGGGGACTTGAAGAGTCCGAGGAGAACCTTCAAATTTTCTTTCCGAAGCAGTTAGGAAAGGCAGTAAGCTTTGATCAGACAGCGGAAACAGGAGTAAAGGAAATAGATGCCAAAGATCGGAGGTCTGGGGAAAAGAAAGGAATGTTTCCAAGCTCCGCTCAGCCCTCAACCAAAGAAGAGGCGGAAGGGAGTTGAACAGTTCAGGGAAAGAGGGACAAAACCCAAGCCGTCTTTCAGCACCGGAGGGTGGGGTTTCTAGGATGGCCGAGGTGCTAAATGAAGGCAACTACCTCCAGCCTGATAGGAGTCCCGAATCATTTGGGGTAGCAGAGGGAGAAGGCAAGATGGAGGAAGTGGGTGGAAAGAGGAAGAAGTCCAAAATCTTTAGGAAAAAGAGGGAGAGACCCAACTGTGTTTTTGGAGTCGATATCCACATAGACCGGGCGCTGGAAGCCTCTGAAACTCTCCTAGTGGGCAGAGTTCGTGGAAGGAAGTTCTCGGTGGCCTTCATTCAGCAATGGGCTCTGGCTGAATGGAAAGAAGCTCCGGGACAACCAGAAGAGATCAAGATGCTTGACAGAGGCTGGTTCTGTATTCGGTTCGGTAAAAAGGAGCATGTCGAATGGGTGTTGGCAAAGCAATGGAGCCTAGGGAAGAGGCCTATCTTATTCAGGAAATGGTCGCCTCTTTTTGATGCCCAGAAAGAAAAAACAGAGGAGTTTCCAGTCTGGGTTAAACTATCGGGTCTTCCTATTCATTTCTGGACAGACTCAGCCTTCTCCTCAATCGGAAATACGCTGGGTAAGTTTCTTGATTCAGATAAATCTTACTTACACACTCATGACTGGAGCGTTGCCCGCCTTTTGATCAGTTTAAATCCCAAGGAAGGTCTGGCAGATGCTATGCTTCTGAAGTATCGCGGTCTAGAGTTTATCCAGACTCTGGACTACGAAAACCTTCCTTTTAGGTGCCATCGATGTCTAGTTTACGGACATCTGGCTCGGGAATGCCCTCTTGGCCATCGCCGTCGTCGAAGGCAGAGAAAAAATGGGGTTAATTTAGAGGAAAAGGGAAAAAAGAAGATAATCTCTGAGAAGGAAGAGGTTCAGTCCAAGGAGGCCGAAGATTTGGCAAGCGTCCAGGAGCTGGGTCCGGAGCACATGGGGGGAAATGAAAACGTGCAGCCTGAGGTGATAGCTAGTGCGTTTGTATCACCTCAGCTCTCTACAGTCGGCCTCTCCGCAGTCCCTGTTATGGATAAATCGAACCAGGCTTGTACCATACCTCCTCAGTCCTCCTCCCCTCACTTTTCAAAAAGCTCTGCTTGTGTCTTGTAGTGGTGAGGTGGGTCTGTTACGCCAACTCTCAAACGATATGCCAGACCTGGGGCTGGGACTAGGCCCATCCGATAGTGTTATTATGACGGTTTCATCTGCGTCTACCCTCGTCTCTACGCCTGCGGGAGATGGAGGTCTTGAACCTCATTACAATCTAAGACCCTTAGCCACCAGGAAAGGGAAAGTTCCGGTAGTAGGCGATTTGGAAACGGATGAGGTGTCCACAGCTTTAAGGAAGCTAAGAGGGAGGAAATCAGATATGTCAAAGGCAAAGTTGAAGGCAATTATTGATATTGCCGGAGGGAAGCAGATGTCCCTGCCAGGGGTGCTTAGAGCAAAGCAAACACCCCCTGAGATTTTTAGATGATGATTTTATCCTATAATCGCAGGGGTCTTGCTAGTATTCCCAAAAAACTAGCGCTGAAGGATCTGGTCAGGTCCAACAAGCCTGATATTCTTTTTCTTCAAGAAACTCTGGGGAAAGGAGATGAAATTATTGGCTGTCTTCATAAGCTTCTGCCGGGTTGGAGTTTTCATGCAATGGATGCAAATGGACACTCAGGAGGTGTGGTTTTGGGGTTTAATGTGAAGGTGGCGCGTGAAATATCCTCCTGGGGGTCTGAAAACGTTATGGCGGTGGAACTTTACTCCAACGAACTTTGTATTCCCTTCCTTTTTCTCAATATCTATGGTCCTATTTCGGAGTGGCAGAAGTTCTGGAACTCTTTCTTCGCTAAGTCTTTCTTGGAGCACCCAAATCTTATCATTGGTGGAGACTTAAACTTTTCTCTGGGCCTTACTGAATCTTGGGGGGCCAACGCCAGAGCTGATCCCCTCTCTGCATTCTTCCATCAGAAACTGGCCTCGTCGCCTCTTGTGGATGTTGCCCCTTCAAAATTGCGTCCCACTTGGAGGAATCGCAGAATAGGAGATGACTGGATCGGGAAGAAATTAGATCGCTTTTTGATAAGTGATATGCTGGCTGAGAAATTACAGGCGTTCAGGCATTGGGTTGGTGAAGGTGGTCTTTCAGATCACTTTCCGGTTTTCCTGGAAGTGAAGGGAGATCTAACCAAGCCAGGTATTCCTTTTAAATTTAATTCCTCTTGGCTTTTGGATGCTTCATATACTAGTCTTTTTCACAATACTTGGAGGAAAGCTGTTGTCAATGAAAATGAGAATCGCAGTCAGCTTTTTATGGAAAATTTATCAAGGATGAAGGCTGCCTCCAAACTCTGGGCCTTTCAAAAGAAGCAGAAGGAAGAAGAATCAATGCAAGCCGTAAACTCAGAACTCGCCCTCCTTGAAGATCCAGAAAGTTTTGGCTATGGTACAGGTGAGTCTCGAAAGAGAATTCAGGAGCTGGAGATGGAAAGAAGGAGAATTCTTCAGATCAGGGAGCAAAGCTGGCGTCTTAAAAGCAGAGCGATCTGGTTACAGGCAGGGGATGAAAACTCTAAGTTTTTTCAGAATTATGCCAAAGGGAGAAAAAACTCAAACACAATCTGGGAAATGAAGAAAGCAAATGGTGAATTAGCACTCTCCTTTGAAGAGCTGGCCACTGAGGGGGTTAATCATTTCAAAAACCTCTTTAAAGCTCCAGACGAAGCCTCAATTGCAGAAGTTATAAGGGTTGCCCAGATTTTCCCCAGATTTGTTGAGGAGGAAGACAATGACTCTCTCTTGGCACCTATTTCTAAAGCGGAGGTTGAAAGCGTCCTTAAATCAATGCAAAAGGATAAAAGCCCCGGCCCGGATGGCTGGACCGTTGAATTCTTTCAGCATTTCTTTGAATTCATTGGAGATGAGTTAGTGGATGTAGTGGAAGAATCCAGGAGTTCAGGTTCTATCTTTCAACCCTTTAATGCTACATTTTTAACACTCATTCCCAAATCAGATCTTCCTGGTTCCTTTGGCGATTTCAGGCCTATTTCTTTGTGTACATGTGTTTACAAAATTATTGCTAAAATCATTGCTGTCAGGCTAAAACCTTTCCTTTCTAAAAATATTTCTCCGGAGCAGTTTGGTTTTTTAGATGGCAGGCAAATCCATGAAGCTGTGGGAGTTGCCCAAGAAACGCTCCACAGTCTTAAAGCAGGAAAGAAAAAAGGAGTTGTGGTGAAAATAGATTTATCGAAGGCTTATGACAGAATTAGCTAGCTATACCTTAGACTTTTGTTAACTCATCTGGGCTTCAGATTTGAATTTGTTAGATGGATTATGAGCTGTGTTTCGTCTTCATCTATAGCAGTCCTGATCAATGGAGCAACCTCCAGTTTCTTTAGCCCTGAACGTGGCCTGCGCCAAGGCTGTCCGCTCTCTCCCCTTTTGTTTTTGCTGGCAGCAGATGGCATCAGTCGCTTGATCCAAGAAGCAAAAAGACAAGGAGCTCTGAAAGGAATCGAAGTTGCTCCAAATTTCTGGGTCACTCACCTCTTCGTGGATGATATAATCCTCTTCAGCAATGGAAGTCTCGAGGACTGTAGGACGCTCAAGAGGATCTTGGATCTCTTTCTGAAAGCGACTGGTCTATGTATAAATGAGAGGAAATCTACTCTTACTTGTTCCGGTATGACTAGAGAGGAGTGCAGAGTGGCGTTGGTTTTGAATTTTGAAATTAAATCGCTCGAGGATTCTTTTAAATATCTGGGGTTCTATCTGAAACCAGATAATTATAGGATAAAAGATTGGCAGTGGATCCTTACCAAATTGGAACTGAAACTGAAACATTGGAGCCACAAGTGGCTCTCTCGGGCAGGTAGGCTTGTTCTGATTAAATCAGTTCTGATGGCAATCCCAGTCTACTGGGCTAGCCTGTCATGGGTGCCCAAAGGAATCCTAAACTCTATTGAGAAATTATGCAGCAGTTTTCTATGGGCGGGGTCTAAAGCTGAGAGAGTTACCCCGTGGATCGCTTGGGACAAAATAGCTCGCCCTAAAGAGTGGGGAGGCTGGGGTATAAAAAATCTTGCTTGCTTCTCTCAATCCCTTGCAGCAAAGTTGGCTTGGAGGATCATCACTACGGAAAATTTGTGGACTGTTGTGATCAAAAGGAAATATATAGATCCATTGACACCGCTAGATTGGATTAGACTGCCGCAAAAGTCATCCAAAAACTCCTCGGTGGTCTGGAAAGCAGTGGTTGCATCTGTTAACATCATAGAAAAAGGTTTGGCATGGCTTGTGGGAGATGGAACACAGGTCCGTTTGGGGCAAGATCCCTGGATAGGTTGTTCAGAGGGATTTACCTTATCTCAGGGATTGGTTACAGCTTTAAAAGACAGGGGTCTTCTTACTCTAAACCAGGTAGCTAATCCTGGGGCTTCTTCTATTTGGAATCAAGGGTGGCTTCAAGGAAGAGACTTAAACTTGGTTGATGACAGGTTGGAGGAATGGGGCAGGTATATTAGGGACCTTCTCAACTCCTCAATCAGGCTTTCTGATTCTCCGGATGAGCTAAAATGGGTTTTTGCTCAGAATGGTTTTTATTCTCCAAAAGCAGGTTATAAATGGATAATGTCTCAAAACGGTTGGGAGATCCCGGATTGGTGGGCTAAATCGTTATGGAAGTTAAAAGGACCAGCTAAATCCAAATTGTTCTTCTGGTGTGTCCTACTCCAGAAAGTGCCTACCTGGGATTTCCTTCAAAGAAGAGGTAGGATTGGTCCTGGCAGATGTCCTCTGTGTAAAGACAGTGTTGAAACAGCTCAGCATCTTTTTCTCCTCTGCCCTTTTAACTCCAGCCTTTGGGCCGAAATGCTAAACATGATAAAGGTCCCATACAGATGGGAAGGGCAGGCGCTTTCTGAGGCCTGGCAGAGATGGTGGAATGATTCCTCAAACGACAGAGAAAGAACCATTCCTTTACTCATCACATGGGGGACTTGGCTAGCTAGAAATCAAGCTATTTTCATGGATTCGGTCTTCCCTATTGGAAGACTTGCAGCAGAAGGAGCAGCCATTTATGAAAGCATTCCTATTCCTCAGGCTCCTCCTTCCAGAGCTGTGGTTCAAGAACTCATTAGCTATTCTAAGCCGTGGGCTTACTTCGATGGGGCTTCGGACATTAATGGTCGATGTGGCGCTGGTTTGATCATCCACTTTTCAAAGGAGAAGGCTGTCAAAGCATCAATAGGTCTGGGGCATGGCTCAAACAATTTTGCAGAATTAAAAGCCTTTCATCTCCTTCTCAGCTGGCTTATTTTTAGAAATGTGAGAGAAGCTCAGATCTTCGGGGATTCCATGAATGTCGTGAAGTGGTTTAACGGGGCTCAGCGTTGCAGCAATCTTACTCTGTTTTCTCTGTTCAGAGAAGTTTCTCGCCTTAGGAGTCACTTCATGGAGGTCTCTCTTAGTCACATTTACAGAGAAAGGAATTTTGACGCGGATCGTCTCTCTAAAGCAGGTGCTGAGCTTGAGATGGGGATGTGGTCGGTCTCGGAGGTTGAAAACGGGGTGGTTCGATCTGTCGAACAACCCAGCTTTGTTTAACTTAATATTCCAGTTCTTCGCCCTTGTAAATAATTCGTTTTGTTTCTTCCCTTCGTTATGTTTTTCTCCCCTCTGTTTTTTCCTGGCGTTTTCTTGGGCTGTTTTCCCCATTGGTGGAAGCCCGGGCAGCGTTTAGTTTTCCTCTTTTTCTCTGTTCGCCCGAATCCTTTTAGTCTTTACTGTGGATTCCAGTGGTCTTCATATCAGGCCGGGCGGCGGTTGTTTCCGCGTGAACCTGCTTCCTGCGAAGAGTGGGTTTTTGGATGAGGTTCTTTCCTTGTGGTAGCTCGTTTTTAGCAGCGAGTGGCCTTATCAGTCGGCTGAGACTTCTCTACCTTTAAATGCTGGTGGATACAGTCTCAGGTTTGCTTACATATAATATGTAATCCCTTTTTTAATAAAAGGAAGGTTTTTCTGTGGAAAAAAAAAAGGTGCATATCAAATCAAGATCCTCCTCTAGCCATAGAGGGTTGGAGTTAGAGATGTTGGCTAGAATTATAGCTTGCATATTTGCAATTCTTGCATTAAAGTCTCCTAACAAAACAATATTACCTTACCATTCCTTAGGTAGTAGATATCTTTCTCTAAACCATTGAAAGGGAAATTTTTATCTAAATTATTATGGATAGAAAATAAAATACAACTAAGAAAATATTTTAAGCATTAATGTCTTAAATTTATAATCAAACATGTTGATTGAAAGCATCTTTATTGTGAAGCCTGACACAAGTCTAAGGAAATTCCTTATGAAGGAAGCTAATCTTGCAAACCCTCTCCAAGAAGATTGTATTCCATGTACAAAAGAGCAAATCCATTTATATTAGAGACATGATTTATCATAACTGATTCCACAACTAAAATGATATTAATTTAACTAAAACTGATATCAATTTTTTTGAAATCCCACTCAACATAGGACCCTTTCTCCATAGAAATCCCCAACAATTGGATTTGAGAATCCTAAATTCATTGAATTCGTATTGGTCAATACGAAAAGCAATGAAACACATGATTTCTCTACTAAGCAATATTCAACTTGAACATTTATTATCATACTCGATCATACATCAAGGAGTGAAATAACAAACAATGATAAGAAAGGTGTTTGTGCTAATTCCTATATAATTGAACATGATGTAGTTTTCCTTTGGTGGATATAACCATTTTTATATATTTGGAATGATAGTTACAACTGATTGGCCGAAGTCATTTTATAACCAGTTAGATTAGATCAACTAGTTCTAAGGAAGCCTACTTGCCAACATCAATTATTCTAGTCAAATGATGAAGATAGTTGATCATCTAACAACAATCTTTTGTTTTTCAGCAATTTTTTTTATATAATTACATTTGCTATTGCAGTGTTCCATGTTTGATAAATAGTGGACTTAACATTTGGGGATAGCATATTGTCCCATGTTTGATGAATAGTGTACTAACACAATAAAATTACAAACCAAACCTTCAACTCCAGAGCTCTTTGTATTGTTTGTTGTTATTTTCTTCCTCAGCCTTCGCTTCATCTCCGTATATCTCAACATTACTTCTTGTATTTCTAGCCAAACCTTCAGAGTCTTCACCTTTTCTCTTCATTTTTGAGCCCGTGAATGAAATATCAACTAAATACAAGCCACTCAGAAAATAAGAGTTGCAAATTCTATTGTCAACTCCTTTTATTTAAAAAGTAAATGCAATTTCACAATAGGATCTAGAAAGCAGGTAAAATATTTTCTTGGATGCTAAATTAAAAATAATATTAGTTACTTCATTGAAGGTGCGCTATTAGACACTTGACGTTTTTCGGAGAAAAATAAGGAAGACTCAAAGTAAATAACTGAGAAAAGCAAGGTGCTCTTACAACTGGGGTGAGGGGTATATGTAACGTAAAAAAAATGATATTTGGAAGGAAAAAAAAAAAAAAAAAAAAAATTCTGACCTAAGCGACAAATACAAAAATAAAGTAATAAAAATCCATGTTAACCCGGGATCTTTTAAGCAGCATGATATCTACACTTGGTTTTATGTTATTCCTCGTGAAACTCCTTAAATCGATAGTTAATATGGATCTATGTTGTACCTACAATGCATTATGCACCAAATAAAGTTAAAGAATTCAATAGTCTTGGTAAAAATTTCAATCTTTAGAAAAAATGCACCAAATTTCATATCTTGTGATAGATAGAGACATTTTATTATAAGGGATTCACCATAAGATTGGAAATAATTCAACAGCTCTAACGTAGCAATTTGAGCTTTAACCCTCCTCAACACAAGGAACCTATTGCTATCATATTACACAAAATGCAAACATTTGTTAGTTTGGATGCAAGGAAAATTCTCTCCCAGGTAATTTGAAAGCCTTCATTTTTTTTCAAGTTAACTCATACTTTCCATTTCATAAATTCTTTCCTATTTATCATAAATGAGCTTGCATTACGATGTCCTCCACCTCCATATGCCTACATAAATTCAAAACAATGTAATTAGAGGTATTGCGTTGAATATTCCCTAATTGCAATGGATACTCTGATTTGAACTCGGATTATTTTGGGAGATGAGAGAAGATATCAAGAACAAAATAAGAGATTGCACATCTTATTCAAGATAGAATAGGCTTTCAGACATAACTCACTCATGCACATTCTTAATAACCTAAGACACAAGATGTAAAATTAACGATAAAAATACGTGTATGATAACCAAAAAAATGTCATCTCTCATGTCATTAATAAACGTAAACAATTAAATTTCACCCTTATGAACACACTATTCTTTCTTCTATAGGATGGAGATCAAAATATTGAACTACACCAAGATAATACCATTTCATTATATAAAAAATAAACTACTGTTAAAACAAACCTGAGAAATTTCAGTTGTGTCTTCAGAACCAATACTGCGGAGACTAATCTTAACGATGTCATTATTAGCTAGCTCTTCAACATTATAGACAACAGCACCAATAGGCCTGCGGAACCCATTCAAAGTAAAAAAATATAAGGAAAACAAATGGTGTAAGGTTGAATTTCTTGCATTATGTAAGGTTAATGTATAAATAAAATTGAATAGAAAAGATCACTCCCAAGACAAAAGGGAAATCACCATCTTACCATTTTTACCAACAAGGAGCAATCAAACGCAATCCTAATGTTCAAATAAATTTCAGCTATCAAATACAACTGATTTATTATTGTTGCAATGGACAATAAAAGAAAATCACCAAACATTTCAAATTCTTATAGCTAAGCAACTTTGCTCCATATTCATGATTCAGACTTCAGTAAGCACTCAACCCCCTATCTACAGAAATCTAATCTCTCAATGCCAGTCCAGACTTGGTTTATTGTTGAAATAGATCCTCTCAGCCACACAATGAATTTGCAACATATCCAGGAACACAAGGAACATGTTAACATGGAACCAGACTTACTAGAGAAGCCATTGAAATCGAAAAGCAACCCAATGGCATTCGTTGCAGAGATGACTGTAAGATTAAACAAACCTGGGAGCCATTTCTCAATCATTTCCGTTCCCTTAGAGTTCCCTCAGGGCTTCTCATCTCCGTTTCCTTAGCGTTCCCTTACAATTCTCTTCCCCTACTCAAAAATTCCCCTGGGTTCTCTACCCTTTCCATCCTGCGTGTTTCCTATGTGCCTTAAATTTCCTTAGTTTTCCACCCTTGAGACTTAACTACTAATCGCTCCCTCTGCTCCACCGTGTGGATTCATTTGCTCGTTTTCCTTCCTCCTCTATTTTTGACTCTCATCCCAAATCCTCCCTTCCCCTTTCCTTCCCTTATCTAATTATCCTCTTGGGAACCTAGTCCTCTCTCTAGCAAGCCAGTTGGAATGAAGGCAAGCTTCCTGGCTGAAGTTTGCTGAAAAGGTTAGATTGATAATGATAGCAGTAGTAGTTCTGGAAAAAAATATGAGCATGGTGATATTTCATACGCTGAAGATCTATTCTTCAGATGGACCAAACTGGAACTCAACAACCATCGCTATGGATTTGAAGACAATATTAACATGAAATTATCCAGGGTCTGGAACTCAAGGTCCAGGCATTCGAGACAGTAATACAAGCCTTGCAACAGCAGCTCAAGCAGTGCAAAATAAACAGCATACTACTCCACAGAAAACCAACAATAACTGGGACACTATTCAAAACCTCTCAGCAAAACTTGAAAACTCCAAATGAGAAAATGAGTATCTGAATCAAAGGGAACTGAGAGCAGAAAGTCGAGGGAACAAAGTGCAGCCAGAGGAGGGGAATGCCATCATAGGAAGGCCATTGGTGGAAACGACACATTAGGAGCAGCACAAAACCCCTAAGTCTTGGGTAGAACTAGCAGGGACAAACCCAGGAACAGAGGCAAGCAAAATAGTCACTACACATGAAGTAAAAAGAATAATTGATGAAGGAAAGGAAAGACAGAACAAGGCATCAAATGTCATTGTCAAAGCTATCTGAGAGGGCACAGAGCAGGAAGAACCAACGATGATAGCCTGAGGGTTTCTTAGAGATGTATTTGATTGGTCCCAGAGTTGCGGGGGAGCACTCACCCCCCCCCAAACCCGCTCCCGAAGCGCACTCCGGGTAGGAGCGGCTCGGGAGCAGGTCAGGAGCACACTCCCGGACGGGAGCGATTTTCGGGAGCGCTGTAGGGAGCAATCGCTCCATTGCTCCCGGAGCGAAATATTAAGCCCGGGAGCGATCAGGGAGCGATCGCTCCCGAGCATTAAAAAATCGCTCCGGGAGCGATCCGGAGGAAAAAAATTCCACGGACCCGCAAAAAAATTAAATTTAAAAAAAAAAATTGTTTTAAAAGCCCAATGGGCCTAAAAAAAATTCATTATCACTTCATTGAGTTGAGTTTCTTGGAGAGCAAGAGCAAAGGAGCAAGGAGAAGCAAGGAGCAAGCGCCAAGGAGCGAGGATCAAGCTTGCAAAGAGGTAAGTAACTTAGTAATTTAGTTAGTTTAATTTAGTTAGGTAGTAATTTAGTTTATTTAATTTAGTTTATTTAGTTTAAAAATCATGAATTTAAATTAAATTAATAAATTAAATTAATTAATCCCAATAAATTAAATTAATTTGCAGATTCAAAACCCTACAAACATCAAACACCATGGACCTAGTTATATTTCTTGGCATTTTCCTCTTCTTGGTCCCTTTTATGGTTATTATGGTGCTGGAGAGTAGGAAACGGAAGGGCCAAACTGAAGAGGGGGATGAAGAAGCTGGAGAAAGTCGAATTGATGAAAACCCCAGTGAGGAGGAGATGGAGGAGGGTGAACATGACCCTCAAAAAACTAAACAAGACCAAACCCCATTGTGGAAATATGTTAACAGGGTTGAAACAGGGAGAGGGGGTGGAACCACTAAATTTCATTGCCCCCATTGCAACAATGATTACACAGGTTCATACACCCGTGCTAGAAGACACCTCTATGGAAAAAGGCCATGGGATGGAGACAAACAAATAGGAATCAAAACTTGTCCAGCGGTGTCAGCAGCGGATAGAGCCAACTACATAAGGGAAGAGGAGGAAGCCCAATACAAATCAAAAAAAATCAAGGGGTTTCTTTGAACCAAGCTCACAATCACAAAGAACTCCTTCAGCATCCTCCCAACGCAGTGGATATGGAGGCACAGGGTCATCAGCTTTAAGGCGTAGAACCATATCAGATCTCCTTGATGAGGGGTGTAGGAATGATGTGGATTCAAAGGTTTACAGGTTTCTCTATGCATGTGGGATACCATTCAATGTTCTTCGCTCACCTTATTGGCACGAAATGGTTTCTGCCATAAATGATGCCCCTAAAGGATACAAGAGCCCTGGGTATGACAAGGCAAGAACCGTTGGCCTTGATCATGAAAAAGAAAAAATATCACATTCTTTGAATAGAATGGCAAGTTCTTGGACTGACCATGGGGTGTCCATTGTATCTGATGGATGGACAAACGTAAAAGGAAAGCCATTGATAAGTGTTCTTGCCGTGTCTGTTAGTGGTCCCATCTTTCTAACTGCACATGATTACTCAAACAAGTTCAGGACCGCCATCAACATTGCAGAAGCATTACTTGAAACAATTGACCGTATTGGGCCATACAATGTCATCCAAGTCATCACTGATAATGCTCCTAATTGTAAGGCAGCGGGAGCAATTATTGAGGATAAATACCCCAACATAATTTGGTCTGCATCTTTGGTTCACACATTGAACCTTCTGATGTATGATGTTGTCAAAAACAAAAATGCACAATACCAATGGATTGGTGATTTGTACAAGAAAGGCAAACAAATGATAAAATTTATTACAAATCATAGCAATACCCATGGCCTTTTCCGCAGTCACTCAAGATTGGAGTTGTTGAAGATTGCGAAGACCAGATTTGGTAGCTATTACCTCACCTTCAGGCGCCTTTTGAAGGTAAGAGAGTCATTGGCTAGCATGGTATCAAGTCCACATTGGCAGGTATTAAAGGAAAGGGCTACAAATGCAGCTGACAGGCGAGGTTTTGAACTGGTGGAGGAGGCCGCTCTTGAGGGTCAGTTTTGGACAAGTGTGAGGAAAGTATTGGATTTCACCAAGCCCATTTATCACATGATTCAGTTTGCAGATACAGACAAACCAGTGATTGGCAAGGTGTATGAGCAGATGGATAACATGTTGGGGGAAATAAAAGATATTGTTCATAACAGAGATCCCGACTTGTACAATCTGATTCACGATTGTGTGTGTGAACAGTGGAATAGACTTAATCTTCAACTACATTGCTTGGCGTATATCCTTACGCCAAAATACTACTCTACATCTTGGTTGGGCCAACCTGCACCAGGGGGTGGGATTAGGACCAAACCCCATTTAGATGCAGAGGTAACTAGAGGATATTTGGAAGCATTAGAAAAGTTGGTACCTGACAGGGAGGAATGTGCAGCTGTGCGCCTTGAAATAGGCAGATACTTCAATGGCACTGGTTTGTATGGTAACTTCCATGCAATGGACAACAGAGATAGATTTGATACTCTCACATGATGGGAAACATATGGCGGCCAGGGACTTTTGCCAAAATTGGCAAAAAAAGTTCTTTCACAGGTTGTAAATACTTCTTCTGCAGAGAGGTGTTGGAGCACCTACAGCTACATACATAATGTGAAAAGAAACAGACTCAATGAAAACTGAGCAGAAAGCTTGGTTTATGTGCACTACAACTTGAGGTTGTTAAATCATTACTGTGATCGGGCTTATGAGGATCCCACATATAAAATTTGGGACAATCACCCAGAGGATGACAATTTGGAGGATGGCATTGTACATCTTGAAGAACTGGAAGAGGAACTTGTAAGGGATGAAGATGAAGCAGTTGCAGCCAATGTTGCACGAAGCGGGAGCGAAGCGGAAGCGCGGAAGCGGAAGCGGGAGCGCGGAAGTGTCATTTTCCAAAAATCTAGGAAGCGAAGCGTCCGCGGAAGCGTCTGCTATATATATATATATATATATATTATATATTTTTTGCATTTATACTCAAAACAAACATCCCAAATACCAAATTAATTGTAGAAGACATGAAAACATGCATATTTTTGCATAAATCAAGATAGATATGGCATCCATGATTCCATTGTAGTTACTAGTATGTACAACAATCATCTATATTCTAGCTATTACAAACATACATCAAATTTTTAAGCATATTATAAAACATAAAACATTTAAGCATATTATAAAACATAAAACATAGAGCATATTATGATTTATCTAGCAAGTGAGCAACTGTCAACATTTGTCATGTCCAAAATTCAAATAATAATGTTTACAAAATATGTCACTTGGTCACCGCCAAGCCAAAAAGGTTCAAAATTCAAATTCACAAGTCTACAAGTCTAATGAGTAATCTATGACAAAAAGTAGTAGATTGTGAATATATCTACTAATCTCTCCTCCTTCCACCACGAATAGAACGTGATGGCGGGCCTCCACGTGGTGGCAATGAAGAAGATGGTGCCTGTGTAAGTCGTGGCACTGAAACTGATGAAGAAGAACCCCCTGCTGTTGGTGTTGAACCATGGAACCTAGGAACCAAGGGACCAGATGGGGGTGGGGGTGGTGGCATATCAACACGGTCATCATCATCCTAGAATCGCTCAAAAAATTCATGCAAAAAAAAAAAAACACTAGTTAACAAAAAAATTAAAAACATGAATTAGAGAAATGCTTTATAAGGGAAAATTGGAAAATTCATACCACAATGGACATACCTGGATAAGAGCATCCTCTAATTGCTCTAGTCGCAACACTCCATCCTCCAAATTGGGCTCCTCTGGATTCTTGTCCCAAATCAACAAGTCTTTATTAGACTTTGCATCTTCACAGTAATGGGACAACAATCGCAAGTTGTAATGAACATAAACCAAGCTCTCTGCCCGGTCTAAATTCAACCTATTCCTTTTAACACTGTGGATGAAAGAATAAGAGCTCCAACACCTCTCTGCAGAAGAAGTGTTTACCACCTGTGATAGCACCCGCAATGCCAAACTCTGTAGAAGTGGAGTACCCCCTCCATGCATGTTCCACCACTCAAGAGCAGAAAAAGTCTCTCGATCTTGAATTGCATGCATGCTCCCAAATGGACCAGTGTTGAGCGTATAGTTGCTCACCTGTCTCCGTACCAATGCAGCCTCCTCCTCATCAGGGATTAATTTACTCAATGCAGCCATATATTTTTCGTGAACCTCTCTATCTTGGTGTGGTTTTTTCCTGCTTCCCCCCCAGGTGCTGGTGTTGAAAGCCATGATGGATGAGAGTATTTAGGTGTCAAAACATATGCTAATGCATGCAATGGAATATTTAGCATTTCCCATCGGTTTTGCACCTCTACACGAATATAATTGTACAAGGTGGTATCTCTAGGCTCAACAATGTCTTTAATCTGCCCCAACATGCTATCCATTTGCTCATACACCTCCCCAATTACTGGTCGATCTGAATCTGCAAACTTGATCATGTAATAAATTGGTTTGGTGAATTGCAAAACATATTTAACCTGTGACCAAAAGTAACTGTCAAGAACAATGTCCTTGACTGCATTAGCACCATCTGTGTCAGTGTTAATTTCATCCCATGTTTCAGCACACACCAGATTAGTTAAAGCTTGTCTCACCCTCACTAGCCGCCTAAAGGTGAGGTAATAACTAGCAAATCTTGTCTTTGCAATTTTAAGCAATTGCAACTTGGAGTAAGTGCCATAGAAGTAGTTTACCCTTGTATGCCCTGTGATGAATTTAATGAGCTGCTTCCCTTTCCTGTAAACCTCAGCAATCCACCCACAATCTTTGTGTTTCACAATATCATGCATCAAAAGGTTCAATGTGTGAACCAGGCACCCAGACCAAAAGATGTGTGGATGAGTACGCTCAATAATTTTTCCTGCTGCCTTACAATTTGTTGCATTATCTGTGATCACTTGAACCACATTATTCGGACCAACATCTTTGATTGATTTCAATAGGAGATCTGCAATGTTTTGTGCAGTTGCACTGATGGAGGAGGAGTCATGACATGCAATAAATACTGCACCACTAGAAGAAACACCAAGAACATTTATCAAATGTTGGTTTCTAATATTTGTCCACCCATCTGATACAATGGATACCCCAGAATCCACCCACTCATGTGTAAAACGTGTCAAAGCTCTTTGAACCTTAGCTTTTTCTCTTTCTAATAACACTGTTCTAGCTTTCTCATAGTTGGGGGCCTTGTATCCTTTTGGGGCTTCATTGATGGCCTTTACCATGTCATGCCAATAGGGAGAGCGAAGCACATTGAATGGTACACCGCAAGCACAAAGAAAACGGACTATCTTTCCATCCACATCATCCCTCCCAGCAACATTAAGGAAATCCCCTATTGTTCTTCTACCTCCAGAGGTTGCAGAAGTACCATGAGGAGATGGGCAACTACCAAATTTAGAGGTTGCACTTGATTCAGAATGAGTTTTTTGTTTCTTGTTTTTTTGTTGTGCAGCCATCTCTATTTGGATGTATTTTCTTCTTTCTTCAGTTGAAATGTTTGGGCAAATTTGTACCCCCACAGAACCCTTTTTTTCATCACTGTCCAGCACCCCACAAAGATGCCTCCTCAGACGGGTATATGAACCACAATATGGTTTTCCTCCATGACAACCATGAGGGCACACAAATTTGTAAGATCCACCACCTTTTCCCCCATCAAGTTTGGTCACATAGTTCCACAAGGGTGTTGATGTACCTTTCCCATCTTGTGCTTCAGTGTCCCCTTCAAGTTCATCCCCTTCCTCTTCAAACCCTTCCTCCTCATCATACATTGGGTCACTACTATTAGGACCAAGTTCATCCCCTTCCTCTTCCCTTCTATTCCTCACCCTTGCCATCATTAAAACCAAGAGTGGAATGATACATAGAAGCCAAAAGAACACCATCTTGGAATATGGATATAGGTGGTGGACAACCTGTAAATAAAGGAGCAAGTAGAAACAATGGGAAAGAGTAGGAGAGGGAGGAGAAAAATACAAATTTTTTTTCAAAAAAACAAGGGAGTTTGGGGTTTGAACTTACCTCTTTAGCTCTTGTAGATGAAGTCCTCCAAGCTCTTGCTCCAAGCTCCTCCTCCTTCTCCTAGCTCCTCCTTCTTCACTCCTCCAAGCTCTCCTCTCTTCTCCTCTCCTTTCCTCTCTTCTCTTCTCCTCTCCTCTCTTCTCTTCTCCAACTCTCATAAACTCAAAGTGAGAAAATGAGGAATGAATGGGAGCTTTATGCTTTTCATTCCTCACCCTAAACTCACCCTAACCCACCCCCTCATTGCTTAGTTAAATTAACTTAAAAAAAAATTAAAAAAAATGAAGTATTTTTCCTTGGCCCGCGCGGTTTTTTCGGAAGCGCTCCGAAGCGCTCGTGAAGCGTACGCTTCCGGGCCCGAAGCGTGGCGCTTCCGGAGGCCCGAAGCACCCTCCGAAGCGTGCTTCGGGGCCCACGCTTCATAAAAACCAGGAAGCGCCTTAAAAACACGGAATCGCGCTTCCGCGCTTCGGAGCGCTTCCGGAACGCTTCCGTACGGGGCGCGATTCCGGCCTAGGATCCGGGGGGGGGGGGGCGCTTCCTGTAACGTTGGTGGCAGCAGCCATGCCACATCCACCTCCACCTCCACCATCCAGTAGCAGTGCTCGAGGTCCGAGTCTTGTTCCTTTGCTGTCGCCACCTCCATCTACACCCTCACGTGGAGGTTCTAGTTCTGGTCGTCGGTCTATGCGGGAGACTCCTAGAAGACCACCACGACCTGCTCATACTCCTGGAGACTCTCGTGGCAAGGGCCACATGTAGATTTACAATTTACTTGTCTTTTTTAGTTTCTATTAGACTTTAGTTTTCATAACTATTGAGTTTTGAGTCCTTGACTCTTGACTCTTGACTCTTTCATATCATAATGATATTTTTTGTAAACAATATATCACTGTGACAATGAAAATTTGAAGTTTGAAGTTGGGCCTTGGCAATTATAACTCATTGGTAATGATTGTGAATTATGAATATGATGCTTTGTGAAAGACTAAAGTTGTTTCATTTCATTTCATTATTCATGTTTCATTTATAAATTTATAACATTTCATATCATGTTAACAGTTAGAAGTTAGGACTTAGAAATATCTAAGATATTACTTCTTGTAATGGTTAAACTTAGCTTACAAGTACAACTTTGGTGATCAATGATGATAAATGTTATTGAATTTTCAATTTTGAAAGCTTGAAGTTGAAACTTTAAGATTGAATTTGATGAATCATGATTCACAAGACTCAATATGTTGCAGTTGTAATATGTATTTTACTAACTTGTGGACATGGTTGATGAACTTGATGACGATTATAATTTCTAGATCATTGATGTGATATGGTTCAATGATCAATCTATGCTTTTTTATGTTTTTATGTCTAGTTCATCATTCTACATGTTTTCGTTGATATATATGTATCAAAAATTAAAAAATATAAAACATATATATATATATATATATATATATATATATATATAGATATATATTTTAAAAAATCGCTCCCGGATTCGCTCCCAAACTGGGAGCTTCTGAAAATGGTCGCTCCTACTCCCGTTTTCGCTGCCGCTCCCGCTCCCAAGCAACATTGATTGGTCCCCTTCAGTCAAATCAGCATTGCAAATGGGAAAGCTCCAAAAACATCTAGGCAAAGTCTGCCCACTGAATATAGTACTGTGGAATGCCAAAGATAGAAATCAAATACTTTGGGGCGAGGGGAAGATAAAGGGGGAAATGGTTTATTGATGAAGACCTTACACCAGCCTAGCAAGAGAAGAGGTGAATTGAATGGAAAAAAGTCAAAGAAGTGAAACAACAATGTAAATGGGAATTATTGTGGATTGGGATGGCCAAAATTGAAGACTTTAGGAAATATAGCTAAGAAATAAGGGGGTGAACCCTTTGTGATGAACGAATGAATGCATGAAATTTTAACATCCACAAGACTAAAAATAGCCTATGGGACCCCCAACCTCCATGCTTTTCACCTTTTACAATTCAATCCTTTTCTTATTCAAATTGATGATTAGCTGGCCCATCCTTCTAACAGCCCCCTCGCTGAAAAGACAATGCCAAGAAACCATTGCTAACATATTTCCATAACTGTCCCTAATGTCCCTGAATGCATTACATTCCAAAGTGAAATGTTTTTCGGATTCCACTGCCCCAGAACTGCAAAAAATACACACCCATTCTTTCAAAGCTTCTTTTGGTCTTTTATGCTGTCTCGTTTCACATTAAAGTTTATGCGAGTTAGTTCTTAATTGAGCAATAAGAATCTTTGCTCTCCATGGAATGTTATCTCCAATGTACTCTTTTTGTTGGAGATCACAGGCAAGGTTGAACTCCTCAACATAGTACTTCTTCTTTCTACCCAATCTTTTCCCCATACATGCTTTCGGAACTTCTCCAGAACAAAAATCTTTAAATCCTTGCTATTTGTGGGATAGGCATTGAGGTACATACTCCATTTATGCATCCATTTGTTGTTTTGTCTCATCGGTGTTTTCTTTCCTTCACTAATGCCTTCATTGAAGACAACTTTAGGCCATCTACCTACTCCCATTTGATCAATTCTTTTTAGATAGCTTATGAGATGCACCATAGCAATTGCTTCATTAGGAGCTGCCCCTTTCACTCAACATTACCTCATAAGGAACCGAACTTTTTATTTTGAACTTTCTCATGATCAAACATTTTTGGATTTTCTCAATTTGTTTCCATTTTGAAATGGGGTTGTTGCAATTTGCTAACCCACAATGTGAAAATTCCTTGATTGCAATTTACTAGACATTGTTCTCCTAATTGTTAGCAGTTTAATTGTTCATGGAAATTACTAAATAATTCACAATTGCAATCTTCACCATAAAAACACCGCAGAAAATAAAAACAAAGAACTGAGAAATAAATGCACACACAAAAAATCGACAATAATTTTTCGACTAACATCCCCAGAAAAACCTCGAAGCGAAAATTGGTGCAACAGATGACGGTTTATTTTATTATTATGCAACAACAAAATCTAAGTACAATATCTGTATGCCCAACTAGCAATCCTCCGACAAATAATCTAGCCAAAATAATTAGGAGAAAAATCCACCATCTGCAAAATAACTCGACCTCCCTCTAGCTTGCTCGCATTGCCTCTCTGGTTGCTCGCACTGTTGGTCTGCGCAAGTTGTACGTGTTGGAGAATGTAACTAGATTCAGTGTTCATAATGACCTTTGTAAACATGACATTGTATATTGTGTATATAAAAATAGAAATAAATTTTATATGTAAAAACATGGGTTTCATGCTCAAGTCGAGGTCAAAGCATGTTCTTCATGCTTCTAGGGCTTTCTACATCAAAGAAGAATTTTTATCATGTATTATAGTCTCATTGGGACTCATTGTAACAAAAGAAAATAATTACTTTTGAGTCAAGAAAGCCAGTTTATCCTCCAAGACCAAGTTGACCCAACGATGATGAAGTCGGCCTAAAGAGGGCTATTCGACCCCTCATGAAGGCTATAAATAAGGACTTTGACTCATTTGAAGGACTCACTCACTCAAGTTCGATTTGCAATAGCGAAGAAGGAAGAAGAGAGAGGAAGACAAGAAGAAAAGAAAGAAGTCGAAGGAAGGAAGATCTCTTGGTGAACCATCTTTTTCTGTCCACATGTGCGAAGTTGTCTAGGTTTTTTTGTGAGTTGCAGGCCGAAATTGCAGACTCAAGTTGCAGGGCCAAGGTTCTAAGTTGAAGCTGCTTGGACTGAGTTTGACTTTCCCTGATCTTGGAAGAATTTGGTTCATTTGGAAGAGATCTTGCTAGTGGGATAACTTGGTGCTTGGGAGGATCTTTGTGTTAGTTTTCGTAACATCAAATCGTGTTCTAGTCTCGAGACTTTATGGAGGCTAAAACATAGGAGTTCACCAAAACCCAAAGATCATTTCTAGAAATTCCACCTAGAGATAGCTCAATTAAATTAATTGACCATAATTAAAAATTTCCTAAATCTAAATTAGGAAAAATGGTTAATTAATAGCAATTAATTGAGAAAGGTGAGAATTCTCCAGAAACGCACACAAATCGACTTGGAGATGATCTTAGCCATCGATTAAGTTTTAATATTAGCCATTGGAATCCCAACTAGAGATTATAAGAAGAGGTAGATGGGTAGATGGAGAAGCAAACTTGGAGAGCGAGTTTTCTTGGGTAGTTCAATTTTCTAGAGAGCAACATCCTATCAGAAGAGTTTGAGCCAGAGAGGGGACGCAGAGACAAAGAGGGGCAAAGACAGTGAGTCCGAAGGATTTTTTCTAGTTCCGGAGAGTCAGCTATAGGAGGGTTCAGTTTCCTCAGTGGGACTGTGCAAAAGTATGAAAATTCCAAACTGGAATCCTATTACAACAACTAGAAATTATTCTCCTAATTGTTAATTTTATTTAACAATTTATTTGCAGTTTTCTATGGAAAATAATGAATAAATCTCACTGCAATCTACACAAATAAAACTCTAGAAGAATAAAACACTGGAAGAAATGCTAGCACACACACATAAAAATAACACAATTATTTTTGGACAAAAGTCCCTGGAAAACCCCAACTTGGGAAAACCAGTGCAGCAGCTAAGGGTTTTATTATTATGCAACAGTGAGAAATTTTGAGTACAATTGGATGCCAAAATCTGGCAATCCTACAGAGAAAAATATGTTGATCTAAAGATGATTTGAGGTTGTCATTTATGTCAACCCAATGTTCCACCAAGACTCTGGGACGGGGAGACGCGGGTGCGGGGAGACGCACAAGGGGAAAGTGTGGGAGTACCCTCAAATTTTAGGGAAATTTAGGGGGGACGGGGGGACGTCGGGGTATATAATTTTTTTAATATATATATATATAGATATAGATATAGATATAGATATATATATATATATATATATATATATATATATATATATATATATTTCAAATTCATATTCAATAATGAAAGCATAAATACAATGATACATACATAATTGAATTAAGTAATGAAATACATTGATCCATACTCATCATCCTTACTAATACATAAATGATTCATCCGTAGACCACGAGATTCAATAATGAAATACTCTGATACATATTTATCATTCATTATTCACCATTCTAGAATCTACATTGATTTAAAAATTAAATTCATCATTCTAGATTCTAAATTGATTTAAAATTAAAATTCATCATTCATCATTCTAGAATCTAATTAGTACTAAGCAAAATAGACTATAATAAACACTGAAATCTAAAGACTGGAATAGTAAATTGATATAACTAAACTCAAAAACAGTGGAGTGATGAGTCTAAAAGTCACTCTAAAGTACACAGAGGGCTTGGTGCTCTTGATTAAATACTAATTCCATACCCTTGTACATGACAAAATGCAATGGAAACATTGCAATCCATCGAATCCTGAATTCCTGAAAAACTATTAAGTCTGCTGGATTTTGAGTGAGATCTAAAATTCTACTTTTTGCATATGAAATCCAATGAGGTCGGAACCACTCTCAAACATCCTGAGTCATTTCATGGTAATGTTAAAAATTTAAGTAAAAGGATAGTGACATTCTCCTTTATCTTTAATTTTCATCCTTTTACTTTAAGAATTTAAAGATAAAGGAGAATGTCAGTATCCTTTTACTTTAAGAATTTAACATTACCATGAATTGCATAGCATTAGTAAGGCAATATGATTAAATGCTAGGTTTCCCCTGTCATAAATCATTGTTTACAAGCAAATTTAAGGGGGGCACATAGCCCATTTTGAGGGGGGCATCCCCCTTTTGGGGAGTCGTGTCCCCCACACTGGGGAAACATCCCCCTTTGCATCTCCCCATGTCTCCCCAAAAGGGGGACGTGGGGAAACATTTCCCCAGACGTCCCCCTGTCCCGAGTGAGTGGGGTGCGAGGGGTGCGCGCACCCGACCGTGGGGGACACATCCCCATGGAACACTGTGTCAACCCAAGCAGCACCAGGGGCTATGTTAAAATTGGCAACTAGGGCCAAACTCCATGTGGGTCATCTTATTAATGGAAGTTGATATTTTTCTTGGATCCCTCTCATCGAGAGGTGTAGGATTGATCTAAAGATCATCCAATTCTGATAAGTATTCATGGAGTTATGAATTTATTTGTGTTATAAGACAATTCGTCAAGGTTGGCCAACAACCAAATAAACCCCACTTGTGCTCAACGTTTTAGTATAAATAGAGGTGGCCTTCAAGTCATTTCAACACACTTGGGATCTCTTCCTCTCTACTTGTCTTTGGGTTTTAGTAGGAGGAGAGATCTTAAGGGGTAACACTGCCCTAATCTAAAGGGCAGAAGCCAAAACTATCAGGAATAGCTGAAAATGCTGAGAACAGCTAGAACTGTCGGGAACAACCGAAACTGGCGGAACAGCCGGGAAAGCTGATGCAGAGGGAAAAAGACGGAATTGCCATAACTACTGGGAAGCTAACGCAGAGGGCAGAAGCCGAAACTGCCGGAACAGCCGGGAAAACTGACGCAGAGGACAGAAGCTGGAACTGCTGAGAAAGCTGACGCAGAGAGCAGAATTCAGAACTGCCAGGAACAACTGGAACTTCCAGGAAGCTGAAGTGGAGGGCAGAAGCCGAAACTGTCGAGAACAGCTGGAACTGCCGAGAACAGTCGGAACTGCCGAGAATAGCCGAAAATGTCGAGAATAGCCGGAGCAACTAGAATGGTGAGGTGCAGCATCATGACGAAATGCAGCACAACGATAGGTGAAGGAATCACCTTGGAGAATCAGTTGAAGCAGCGTGTCTTCAACTGATCTCATGTATCATCTTCTTAGAGATGATCTATGCTCTTATTTAGATAAGTCAATGTGTTGACTTTTGTTGTAAACATACTATCTCTCTCTCTCTCTGCTGAACTATGGAAGAACATATAAAAAGAATTGATCAAGCGTTTCCCCACATTGGGGTTTGTCCCTGGCTAACACCACATCTTGTGTCCTCTTGTCTTGGCTTGTCTTTTGAGATTTATATTTATGTTTTATCTACAGTTTACTTTAATGCTGATGTGATTGCTAATCTGGAAAAGATATTGAGCTAACTGTGAAAATTGAAATAAATTGCTCTAGCATAGAACATACTTAAATTAACATGGTATCGGAGCTGAGGTGAAGACAACGCCCAAGCAAGAGTGAAAGAGCAATCGCCGAAGACAGTTGGGAAAGGACAAAAGGATCAATGGATTCCTCATCCCTCTTCAAATTCACCAAGGGTGAAGTTGAAGCAGAGTATATTATTAGAATGGCACAACAAAAGCTTCTGATGGCCTAGCTAAAGATCACTTCATTAGGAAGTCCGGATCTAAGGGAGGAAGGAAAGGCAAATGCCTTGGTCGCAATAAGTTTGGCCATTATGCGAAGGAGTGTCCGACTGGCAGGGACGCATCACTTGATGATGATAACAATGATTCCAGGGACATCTTCAATGATCAGAGGAATGACAGGTAATGCAAGTCATCAAGGAAACAACTGACTCTTCAGAGAAAGCAAGGAACTCCAGGTATGAAGAATCGAATGTTGTTTCTAATAAGATAAAGAAGCATTATCTTGCATTGGCCCTCTCCTTCAGATTCTTTGGGAATCTGGCTTACTGATTATAGTGCTTCAAGGCACTCCATCAGATAGAAGGGTGCTCTCTCTAATTTAGCAGAAATGGAAACAATCGCGGGATTATACTTGGAGCTGATGCCACCTATCCCATAAAGGGTGTAGGAAATGTTACTCATCAATTGAATGCGGGTAACTCGATTCATTTACAAGAATCTCTTTTATGTACCTGTTCGCAAGAAGAACCTGGTACCCATTTCGGCAATGGAAGTCAAAGGTTTCAGGGTGGCATTCATCGATGGAAAGGTATGTGTTTAAAAATAAAATTTTATAAGGTGCTTTTGAGTTCAAGGTTGGCAATTTGTACCAAGTTGCAAGATGGTCCATTGGGGATCATGTCAATTCACATATCTCATCTATAACACCGAAGGTCTACTTATGGGGCCCTACCTAGTGTGAGTCAAATGATGACAGGGATGCCTGAATTCAAGAAGAGCATGAAGGTACATATCTAAGATGTACAGAAGGAAAATCCTACAAGGGGACCATTCCCCTCATGTAGCAGGTCCACAGGTTTGGAACAACCCGAGGAGTTTGAGATTCATGATCAGGAATCTCATATATACAGGTGGAAGAAATCCCTTTGTGGCTTCAAGCAAAACACCCCGAGCATAGTATGAGAGGATTGATAGTTGTCTGATGAAGCTGAGATTCACTAGGAGTGAAACCGATCCAAACCATTGCTCGAAGGTTGTGGATGATAGACCTCTCATACTGGCACCTTTTGAGGACGACCTATTTCTGACAGGTGCAGACCCTCTCACTTGCAGAAGTAAGAGGGAGTTGGATTCCGGATGTAGAATGGTAAACTGCAAGCCAATGACTACCTCGAGGATCTTAACTTTCAGAAGTTATATGGTGGTGATGACGGACCAAATTTTGAAAATGCCTCTGAGTTTCATAAACTCATTTGCATTGATGTTCTTAGTGAACTTCCGTCCAGATATATGTTTTGCAGTTAGCATGGTGAGCTCATATTTGGTTGAGCCTCACTGGATTGGTGCCAAGAATCTTCTGAGATATCTTCGGGGCACAATCTCTCATAGATTGAGATACACTGTCGGAAATATGACACTGCATGATTATTCGAATGCTAACTGGGTAGGTAGTGTGGAGGATCACTAGAGCACTTCTCAGTGTTGGTTCTCTTTGGATTCTGCTTTGATATCATGGATGAGCGGGAAGCAAAAGTCAGTTGCTATAAGCATCGTCGAGACCGAATACATAGCTACGAGTATGACCTCGTGTGAAGCTGCCTGGTTGCGGAAGCTCTTCAGTGAGCTGTTTGTACACATGATGAATACCACTGTGATTCTCTGTGACAACCAAAGGGGGGATTCGATTATTGAGGAATCTCGTATTCAATGATTGCTCCAGCAGATGGACATCAAATACTACCTTATCTGGGATATGGTTAGTCGATGAGCGAGGAGGCTCCATTGCATTGAGAGTCGAGACTAATGTACAGGTCGCACACATTTTGTCAAAGCCCCGGGGAAAGGTCAAATTTGTGACTTTCCCAAACGACTTGGAGTCGTTGAGAGACCTTCTTATAAGGGTCCTGCATGTTGCATGCATTGAGCTCTGGGAGCTCTAGGGGGCTTGGGGTACTTACTGGAGTAACATCGACCACAGGGCGACTCACCCTCCCCTAGTGGTGCGCTATGTACAGGATGACAGGTTCAACCTTCCCCTGTGATACCTCGTGGCGACTATGGAACAGGATGATTAGTTCTCCTGGGGGCCGAGATGATTAGTTCTCCCGTGGCAACTGTGAAACAAGATAATTAGTTCTCCTGTGGGCTGGGATGATTCGTTCTCCCGCGGCAACTGTGAAACAAGATAATTAGTTCTCCTATGGGTCGGGATGATTAGTTCTCCCGTGGCAACTGTGAAACAGGATGATTAGTTCTCCTGTGGGCTGGGATGATTAGTTCTCTCGTGGCGAATGTGGGGCAGGATGATTCATTCTCCTGTGGACAGGATGATTAGTTCTCCTGTTGAGGCATCCTACCCATTCAGTCTGGGACTCATGGGAACTACCTCTCATCTGACCAATGAGCAAGGAAATTGGGTTAGGGACCATAGTAGTACTATCGATGAACGCATCATTGTATCTACCATAATCCCTATACTAGGATGACCTCCATTAATCTGGGATCAATGAAACTGATCTGAGATCAGTATGAGTGGTTTGAGACACTCTCTTGTGATATTGATCTAGGATCAATAAAACTAACTTTGGGTTAGTAAGAGTGATATGACACACTCTCTTCAAATGAAACTGACTTCGGGTCAGTAGAGAATGGTATGAGACATTCTCGATCAATTCTTCTTCTTCATCGTTCAGCAGAGCAGAGTAGAACTGAGCAAAGCTCAACAGAGCAAATCAGAACCTAGCAGAGCAGAGCAGTATAGGGCACTGATGGCAGAGATAGTACAGTTGGACATATGGATCAGTGGATGGAGTTCTCTCAAGTTGAGAGGGAGTGTTAAAATTGGCAACTAGGGCCAAACTCCATGTGGGTCATCTTATTAATGGAAGTTGATATTTTTCTTGGATCCCTCTCATCAAGAGGTGTAGGATTGATCTAAAGATCATCCGATTCTGATAAGTATTCATGGAGTTATGAATTAATTTGTGTTATAAGACAATTCGTCAAGGTCGGCCAGCAACCAAATAAACCCCACTTGTGCTCAACGTTTTAGTATAAATAGAGGTGGCCTTCAAGTCATTTCAACACACTTGGGATCTCTTCCTCTCTACTTGTCTTTGGGTTTTAGTAGGAGAGATCCTAAGGGATAACGCTGCCTTAATCTAGAGGGCAGAAGCCGGAACTGTTGGGAATAGCCGGAACTGCCGGGAACAGCCAAAACTGTCAGGAACAATCGGAACTGCCGGAACAACCGAGAAAGTTGACGCAGAGGGCAAAAGTTGGAACTTCCAGGAAAGCTGGCGAAGAGGGAAAAATCCAGAACTACCAAGAATAGCCGGAACTGCCGGAGTGTTTATCCAGGGTTTCAACCGGACCATCTGTCTCTGAAGAGGAGTAGCATGCAAAGGACAAGCATGTATTGGTACAGCTAGCATGCAAGGGACAACTAGCATGCAACAACAAGCATGCTAGGGACAACAAGCAAGCAAGGTGTAGCCAGCACATAGGTCAGTATGGCAACATGGTGCAGCATTGGCACATAATGCAATACAGTGATGGGTACAGTCATGATTAATGAAGCATGACGAGATGCAGCATAGTGATGATGGGTGCAACATGGTGCAGCACAACGATAGGTGAAGGAGTCACCTTAGAGAATCAGTTAAAACAGCATGCCTTCAACTAATCTCATGTATCATCTTCTTAGAGATGATCTATGCTCTTATCTAGATAAGTCAAAGTGTTGACTTTTGTTGTAAACATACTATCTCTCTCTCTCTCTGCTGAACTATGGAAGAACATATAAAAAGAATTGATCAAGCGTTTCCCCACATTGGGGTTTGTCCCTGGCTAGCACCACATCTTGTGTCCTCTTGTCTTGGCTTGTCTTCTGCAATTTATATTTATGTTCTATCTGTAGTTTACTTTAATGCTGTTGTGATTGCTAATCTGGAAAAGATATTGAGCTAACTATGAAAATTGAAATAAATTGCTCTAGCGTAGAACATACTTAAACTAACAGGCTACCCCAATCTTCCAAGGGAATTTTGACTTGACAACTTACTCTATTTTGAGTCAAGGATCTTCTAGATAGATTCTACTCCTCGAGATGTTTCCGTTGATATATGGCACACCAAGTAATTCTTCACGGTTTGAGATATATTCATGTTTGAAGTTAGTAACCCCGGTTAGTGGGCTAAAACCCTATGGGGTTGTGGCATGGCACTCATAATTGGTTTTGGTCATTGAATAGTCAATAATTAATAATTTTTTAAGCTCCTAAAATCCCTCCAACATTCTCTATAGAAGCCCCTCTCAACTCTATAAAAAGAAATCTCATATATCCTCCAAAAGTAGTGATCATGGCATTCTCACTATAACTTCATTTCTGTGAACTCTTAGATTTTGAAATTAAAACCCATTTGATTCGCAATCCTAATGAACGTCGTGACCGAATTTCAGATCTTGGTTCAGTATATTTTTAGAGATATGATCTGTGGAAGTTAGGGTTTTTGCAAGCTGCCGAATTTCATCTCAAAGAAGTGACCTTGGGAAAATCGTCATAACTCTCTCTCAGAGAAGAGGATTGGAATTCTGTAAAAAGTGGCAGACAGTGCATGAACTGTCGTTTTCTATGTATCAATTCCAGAGCTGAAGGAGGAAATAGTGACACATGGTACGTCATACAAGTTCGCTCTACTGAACTAGTCCATAATTAGGTTATTGTGAGAGATTGGGCATAACTTTGTCTTGAAGAGTCCAAATCGGGTTAGACTTGTAGCATTGGAAAGAAGACTCAGAGGGCTTCTACAAGACCGAAGATCACATGTTGGGGATCTGAAATTGCAGAAATACATCAGATTAAATATCGTGCTCCTAGAAGGCAAGAAAATCTAGATCAAGTGTTGTTAAGGGGTGCAAAGGACCAGACTTTCTAGGGCAGCAAAGAGCAAGGTGCAACAAAATGATGCAGTAGAGGTAAGCTCCAGGTAAGTATCTTCTGTATATGCATGTTCATCTCTTAATTGTATTAGTTTCTTTGTATTCTAATTTGTTGTTTTTGTTTAGCACTGAGATATGTTCTGCAGGATGAGGTAAGTTTTGCTACTATCATGTCATGGGTATTTCTTTGAATACTTTTTGCAAGTATTATATATTCATCAAGAGAAGACTCAATGCATAATCTAATGTTCTAAAGAGTGAGAAAGGGTAGCATGACAAGAGCAGCAATCAAGGTGCAGAACAACAGCAAGAATTTCACCACATGAAGTCTTCAAGTGGGAAGCACTGCATACAATCATTGTAAAAGTATCATTGTACAGAGTCATTGTAAAAGTTGTACAAGTGTCTATCTGCCAAGAGTTGAAGAGGCAGTGTCAGGAGGTCTAGGATCATCATTAGGTGGTTGTGTCATAGTTGGGGTTATGGTCTAGTGTGTCTTCTTCTTCTACATCATTCTATATCATTGTAAAGTGGATCATTTTCCTCGGTACGGGAATCCATTCTTCTTTTATTCTTTTATAGGGTGGTAGGGTGGTGTTAGGCTGGTGCATGAAGTCACCAACAGGTTCAAGCCTGTGAAAACTTCAAGGTGGTAGGGTGGTGCTAGGGTGAGTTGTAGCTCATTAGGTGTTGGGGCATCCGTTCAGTTGACTACTGAAGAATCTCGGGTGTTGGAGCGTCCATCCAATGGGAGCTAGAGAAGAATGGTTTTCTAGATTCTAGGAAGTTGGAGCTTTCTTTTCAATTGGAGTTGAAGATTAAATAATTATTAGAAAATTGTTCAGTGGTTTTTGACTCGGAGGGGGTTTTCCACCTATAATTTTTGTGCCTCCTGTGTTCTTTTATTCACTATTGTTACTGCATAAACAGTAATGATAATTGAAGATTAACTAATGCTCTGAAAAGATTTAAAAGTGCTAATTGCTAAGGAATATTGATTCACCCCCCTTCTCAGTGTTTTCCAACAAAATACTGGCAAAATCTAGTGAGGAATTTTCCTCACCCCACAGGCAAACTCCTGGCACAACTTGCCTTTAAAAATTTGGCCCTCTAACCCTCTGTGTCAGCCTTTGCGCAGCTTGCGGATGTCTAGCTTCAAACTGGTCTTTGATGAAGTCGTTCTTGCTTCTGCTGGCGAGAAAGACGCTTCTCCAACACTGTGGGATTCCTTCCCGGCCTCTGGAATTGAAAACGTCAACTCTCTCAGCAATTCAACTTTGCCTCTAGAAGTTGCAGCACTGCCCCAGCGTCAACCTTTCTGTGGCTCTTCTGCCTCTCTGCAAATGAACTTGTTGTATCTGGAATGCCTCCTCCAACCTCACTGTCTCTGTCCCTCTCACTGCTTCGATCTCTAGCTCTCTCTTCGGCAATTGAATGCTGCTACTTTGCAAATCGATTTGCTAAGAAATCGAACTTCTCAACTGTGTTCTCCATCACCACACGACCTCCTCTTATAATCCTCTATTGGAGCACCAACGACCAAGATTAAAATTTAATCAATGGCTAGGATCATCTCTGGATCAATCCGTGTGAGTTTCTAGATGATTCTTGCCTTGACTTAGTTAATATTGATTAATTGACCATAATCCCTAAGTTTAGAATTAAGAAATATTTAAAAACTGGTTAATAATCTAATTAAGTCATTTCTAGGCGGAATTTCCAGAAATGATTTCTAGGTTTTCGAGATCTCATGTATTCTAGCCTCTCCACAAAATTTCATGGGTAGAACACATCCAATGCTACAAAAACTAACACTCCCTCTTAGTGAGAAATGTGTTCTAATGCTACTGCACATCCTGTAGCAGCACCCTGTCTCTGCATCTTTTGTTACGTTGTTGATGTTTCGATGTTGCTGCCCACCAACCACTGTGCAACTCAGATATACACTACATTTGTGTCGCTGGTGACACTACCATACTACTGCCAACACTGCATCTGCATTGCAACTCCCTTTCATTTGTCGCCCGAGTCTGTGACTGTTGCGAGTATCTGCACTGTCACTAAGGAATTTGTACTACTGCTAACTCTACACTGCTACCAACTCTACATTGTGCTCCCTAGCATTTGACTGCTACTAGTCTCTACCACTATCACTCTGGCATCTGATTGCATCAACTACCACTGATCCATCCTGCTACTGAATACTGTCGGCCCCTGTAGCAAGGTATTGATCCATGAGGTGGAATCCTCAAGGATCCTGCCCAACTATAGTGCTTGGGGGCTACAACACCAAGACACCCCACCTCCCTCCTAGAAGTATATCGACAAACATCGCAAAGTCTTCCTCTAGCCTAGAGGAAAGCCTATCGATCTCTGCTGAAGCTGCTTGCTGGTCTTGCTTCTCCTCTTTTTCCTTATTCTTGAGAGGACACTAAGTACTGTAGTGACCGAGCTTACTACATCTGAAGCATTTGACCTTTGACAGGTCCTTCTTCTTCTTTCTCTGATCCCCCTATCTCTGACTGGGACCCTTAGATATGAGCTCTTCAATAGAGCTCGTCTCAACTCCTGCTGCAAATTGGCCCACATCTTGTCCCACCTTGGCAAGGTGTCTCTGCTCAAGATACTTTGGACGAATACCTACCACTCCTCTGAGACATTGTTGAGTGCCAATCACACTAGAATTGTGGGTTGAGGTGTTGCCCCAACAATTCACAACTAATCTCGGACCTCTTGAATCTTGGTGAGGAAGGGACCTATGCCTTCCCCCTTTTGCATCTTCATGCATCTCAGCTTCTCCACTAAGTACATGTTCCACTGCTGAGAAGTACCTTGGTAAAGCATGGAGAGAGTCTACCACATCTCTTTGGTCGCTCAGGATCAACCGCTTTGCCCTCGCCATCTCCTTTTTGTACTCTTTCAGCTGATTTGCATCTGTGCGAACTGCTACCACTGCATCAATAAAGGCTTTCAGGCCATATTCATCTAGAAGGAAGGACATCCTTGCTGTGAAAATTTCTGAATCTACACATCAGAAATACTATTGTAATCACTAGTTTATCATCTCCTACTTGTTTTTACATTCAACAAGCTATTTAATTATTTAAACGCGGATGAAAAACACTACTGCAGACTACACTAACATACAGATCATAAACTAAAATAGATATGATACAAACACACAAGGGACACCGTTATTATTGGACAAACGTCCCGAGAAAAACCCAATGCGAGAAAACTGGTGCAGCAACTCTAAGGGTTTTCTATTATTAAGCAGTAGTTCTGAATACAACTTTGGATGCCCTCTCAGCTATTTAGTTCCAGAGATAAAATATACTGGAAAAAACCTAAGTGATATTACCTCACTTCACCCAACAAAATCTCTCTGATCCAATAACTGGACTGACTATCCCTAGCTACAACTGCATTGTCCTCACAGTAGCTGCGTGGAGCACTCTCAAACTCTTCATCAGCTCTGTGTTTCCTCCTCTACCTCCTGGAGCTATGATGTCAATCTTCTCAGCTGATCTTGCTACTCCCAGACTGAATTCGTATTTCTGCAGGACGACGGCTCTTCCCATGCACTAACACTGTGTGAAGCAATGCGTGGGCCCTCCTGGCCCAGTGTCAAACTCCCTTGGTCTGCACTGCCTCCTCTAGCTTATCTCTGCCTCTCTCTGCTGTGTATTCGGGGTCCCGGAGAAGATCCTCCAACCCCAACTATCCCTACCCCTCTGCTGCAACTCAGATCACCAGTTCAATTTTCTTAGCAAACCATGCCCCAGAAAAATCGAACTTATTTGATCACTTGGTGTATCTCCAACTGACCCTCAAGCCTCCTCTTATACTTTTCCTGTTGATGAATCAACGGCCGAGATTAAGTCCCTAATCAATGGCTAAGATTAAAACAAACTTGATCCTCGTCACTTAGAAGCTTCTCACCCATATTCTTATTAATGCCCATTAATATTTTTATTTTCCTAAGTTTAGACTTAGGAACCTATTAAAATTATTAATTATTTTAATAACTCCTCATTCGGGTGGAATTTCTCCAAACGATTTCTAGGTTTTGGAGATCTCATGTGTTCTAGCCCCTCCACAAAATTTCGGAGCTAGAGCACATCCAATGCTACCCAAAATCAACACTCCCTCTTAGCGAGGAATGTGCTCTACCAATACTTCCAAAAGAAGCATCACACTAATCCATGACATCGGTCCCCTGTGTTGCTAATGCTTGACCTGCTGCCCTTCATCAACTGCATTGTTGTACCTTGTACTGTTGCCCATGACACTGCCACTGTCACTACTACATATGCATTGTAACTCCTTCTCAATATGCTGCATCATGTTGCACATAGCACTGCCACTACTAACTACTGCACTGCAACTCAGTAGCTAAGAAGTAAGCAACTGAAAAAGTCACACAAAAAATGACATGCTGGTCAGTATGGATGCCTCATGATGGTGAAGCTACCTTTGCTGCTACTGTGTTGTTGCAATCTGCTCTGTGCCTCTCACATTGCTACAACATCCACTATGCTTCTTCAAACTTTGGCACTCTAGCTCAGCCATTGTTGCTCCATCACACCTCGCACCAACAGACAACCGTCATTTTGCTACTGTTGTAAAGGGCTCCCATAGCCGTATGTGATCCGAGAGTTTGGGCAACTCAAGGATCCTGTGCCAGTGTAGTCCTCCTTACTACAACTCGAAGTCAGCCCATCTCTTCTCTAGAGGTGCATGAGCACTCATGGCACAATCCTTGTCATCATCCTCCTTGTCAGCTTTCGCTGCAACAACCTTCGATTCAAAAGCCTCTTCCTTGCCCTTCTTCCGGGGGCATTGAGTGACAAAATGTCCTAGTTCCCCACACCTGAAGCATCTGACCTTGGATATATCCTTTTTCTTCCTTTTCTGCACCCCATGTTGTCCCGATGATGCGAGAGACGCATCCTCCTCCTCTTCCTTCTTAACCCAGGCTCCTCTGTCATTACTTCCTGCCTTGGTCAGCCTCCTAATCACTTCCTGTCGAAGAGCTGCCCACATTTCCTCCCAACTGGGGAGAGAAGCCCTGCCCAAGATACTCTGGACAAATGTCTCCCAGTCTTCAGTGACTGCATTCAAGGCAGTCCTGACCATGAACTCAGGAACTGGTGTAGACCCCACTGAAGTCAATTGGTCTCAAATGCCTTGCAACCTGAGAAGGAAGGGATCGATCTCTTCTCCCTTCTGCACCTGGTACTGTCTCAATTGATTCTCCAATAGCATCCTCAGTTGAACGGAAGTCCCCTGGTACAAGGTCATCGGCGTCTCCCACATCTCCCTTGATGTTTACTTCTCAGCAATGTGTGGGACGACATGATCAATGTCCCCATTTAGAATCATGCATTTAGCCTTCACCTGGACATCCTTATACTTCTTCAACGGATCAGCGTTGACTGGAACAACAACTACCTTCAAGGCATAGTCCTTGATGAGTTTTTTTCTAGGACTGCCAGGAACCTAACCTTCCAGATGACAAAAATGGATACTCCATCCAATCCGTCCTGATCCCTCAATCCATTGACGGCCATTTATGCTCAACAAATATAGGACTAGTTCTCTTCTCCCTCTCTATTGTTAATCCAGCAAGACTCAGATTTGGATTTCTTCGCCGCTAGAAATCCTCTCAGGAACAAACTCCTCTAGACTCCCTCTGAGTCTTGATCTCCTTCACAGAAATCTTTCGGCCAAATGTCGAATCACTCCTCTCCAATCCTCCCTTGCTGTTGCAATCTGGATTTAGATTTCTTTGGCTAGAAATCTGTCAAGGCAGTGACTCCCTCTACCTCGGCTTTGTCTCCACAGACATTGTTGTACACCAACAGCAACAGCGTCCCACTAG